>CM031242.1:641176513-641776513 GCA_018340775.1 Taxus wallichiana var. yunnanensis | reverse complement strand
CCAAAATTGTACGAATGATGCTACATCATCGAGGAACATGTAAGAAATGATGTCTCCAACTACATTATAGGTAAAAAGATGGGGGTCTAGGTAACGTAAGGCACATGTGACCAAAACATATGTTAGCAAGTAACCAATGATAGTTAGTTATATGAATGATCATAAGGAAGCAATGGATGGAATGAACTCATACACCTAGTGTTGACACAACAAAGGGAGTTTCAGATGTACTTATACAAGGGAAGAGGGTTCTCCAAAAGCAAAGTGTTCACTAGGACTATGCCCCAACTTTGGGAAGCTTTTTAGGATGATTAATAAAATGCAAGATTGATCAATTCAGAAGCCTTCGATGTCATAATAAAAAAGAGTATCCATCCTTCGAGGGTATGGTCTAATTTACACATAATATAGATGGAAATAATGGTATATATGATAGCCTTCCTTGAATGGATTGGTCTATTTACTTTGACTTTAATTTCATTCTCTTTTTTTTGATGAAAAATTTTCCTTTAAGGGATCATTCTATTTCGAGTGATTTGAATTTTGATTGGAACATCCTTTGATTTTTATTTTAACATGGGGGAAGAGATGGGAATAGCTAAGTAGACCACTTAGGAGGGAAAAATGAATTTACAAGAGACACCCCTTGAACCTTTGCATAGTTCCAATAGGTGAATAAGAGGTTGATGGATGTAATGATCATGGAGTTCTCAATAAGATGGGAGAACCTACCCATAAGGAATATTCTACGGAAGAGCCATTGTTCCTATATTTAAGGTCACATCTAGGAAGTGATGGAATACCACATAATTCCAAATCATTAAAAATGAAATATGGAAGTGGTTAATATGGATAAATGATCTAAAGATATGACTAAGAGCTCACCGGTATACATGCTAACATTAGAATGACCGCGGTGAAAGGCGTTAAGAGGTTCCACTTCCGGTTTACCATCAAAGGAGGGAAAACTTTCCATCTAATGCTTTGATTAAAGTCACATTCAAGATAGGATGATAGCTTGATAGGATGAGATAGATGAGAGAAGATAGAAACCATGTGCTACCCTTAAGGAAGTGAAAATATGTGTCCCTAATGAGACGAGTAGATGGTCCCTCAAGGAAGGACAAACATCACCACAATGGTGGGTTTTGAAATAAGAGTTAATGGTCTCCAAGAGAGGGAAGAGTATGGCCATAGCTATGGAATTAAAATGAGATGAATATTTGGACAAGATTAAATAATAGTGGTGTGGAAAATTAATTCCCCAACATCAAAATAAGTTTTGGATGAATTGATGTGGATAAGATGCAAAATATACTATATTAGATGCAAATGAATTAGGGTGTGTCAAAGGAGTTTAGATATGCTTGTCTTTGATTTGGATTGGATAAATTGTTGGAAACCATAAGGTTGATTGGTAGGACAAACAATATTGATGAACAAGGAATAAAATTCCTTAGGAGTAACATTATGTGCAAGAAATATGCTAAGGGATGATGTGGATGAAGGGGTCCTAGGAAATTGATCAATGGGATACAAATTAGATTGGTTGTGGATGGAAAAGGATGTTCCCCTGAATGAGGAAATCATCTTTCTCAATAAGGTCATAAATGATGGTCTGAAAGGCCTTACAATGCTCAATTTCATTACTCAGGGAAATATGATAGGTGGAAGTATAACTATGATCAAACCATGACTACTTTTATTATTAGGATTAAAATATCTAATGGGAGGAAGCGTGATGGTCGATATTTGGATTAAGTGTCAAAATATGTTTGCATAAGATCCAATAGAGTTGGTGTAGGGAAGATAACCCTTGTGAGGTTTGATAGGATGTTTAGGTCTAGATGTAGATTGGACATGTAAATTAGGTGTCTTAAAAGATGAACTGATTTTGGGATGAGAGTTAGATTTTTGGGTTTTAAATTATCATTACATGACATCTTAGGTGAAGGAGCTAGCCCTGAAATAGATGAGAGTGTGTCTAGGATGGATCTTTTAATGTTAGATTGTTGGGTAGAGGTAAGGTCTAATTTCTTACAAGGGTGTATGGGAGATATTTGGTGATGCTTACCAAGAGTCTTATATTTTGATTGAGAAGATTTACCCTTGCCAGGGATGACTATAATCTTGATCGGTGGGATTGAATATTATTGTTTAATTTTTATATTGATTGATGTAGAAACAATTGATTTTGTACAACGAGAATGAATCCCCTTCGTGTTCATTTTAGGTGGAGGTACTTTATTCATAAATGTTTTAAGGGGTATCATTGATGTATTCACAAATTGAGAGGATGTGACTGGTGCGGGAGTGGTTATAGATGTAGATATAGGAATGGATGTGGGAGAAGGAGTGGGTGTAAAATATTGGGATGGGATGGATGATGTAGTCATATGTAAATATGTAGGTACATGCGTTGAGATATGTGTTGGGATAGTTGTAATTGGGGTTGTAGAAGTATGTGTGGTAGTTGGGATTAATGTGGAAATGAGTGTTGTATATGCATTAATATATGTGTTAGATGTAGATGTGGGTGATTGATATGTAGTGATATCGGGTATGCTTGAGATGGTTATAGAAAAAGTAGTGAGGATGAATCTAATGTGATAGATTGGGGCATGATAGAAGTGGATGAAGCTGGGGGTATAGTTAAACTTGATGTGGATGTGGTATAGGTAGGAGTAGATATATGTATAAGAAGGGTAATATAAGTTGACATGGGTGTGGTAGACACAGGACATGATAGGTGCTGAATAAGGGGTGGGAATAATGTTTAGAGTAGGAGAAGGTGGATTCATTTATGAGATCAAATCTTGATTTACGGTGTTAATAGTTTGAGCATTTGGTAGTTGAGATGTAGAATGGGTGGCTTTATTTTCTAGTGTTGGTTTAAGATGTCAAGGGGCTAGCTAGGTAAAGTGGTGGAGCTATTTATTTGGATATCCTCCTGATTTATAAGTTGTTGGATGTAATCTTTGAAGGAATGAAATTTCTCAATGTCATGACCTTTGACTTGATGATTTTTACAATAATGGGCTTCATCATACCAAATGGGCTTATGTCACGAGTCATCCACAGTCATATAGGAGGAATTTGGATGGAGTTTATTGTCATCAACTCTTTAAATACAAAACTATAGGATTTTCCCAAAAGGGTAAAGTTAAGAGATGTTCTAAAAGCTCTTTGTGAGGATTCTCGTGAGAGAGGAGATTTGGATGGGGATTGAACTGTGATGGTATTGGTAGTATTTTAGACTTGTCACTATGTGTAGTGGGTTTGATGAACTCAATCTTGGGCTTGTTTGATTTAAGTTTGAGTTGGCCTTGCTCAAGGGCACGAGTTTCAATTTTGAGCCATGGTGAAGGCTTCTTCAAATGTTTGAAAAGATTGGATTTGTAATGTAGAAGAAATATAATTTGCACAAGAACATGAGAAGATTTTGATGAGTTCATCTTGTGGAAGAGTAAATGACAGTTGTCTTATAATTCCATGCCATCAAGTGAAAAAATATATGATAGACTCATCATCAAACTATTTAATGGTATATAAGTCATTGATAGTTATTTTGTGCACAATATTAATCAAAAATGCTCTAGGAACAATTGTGTGAGTTGGGTGAAGGAGAATAAGGAATTTTAGGAATCCCATTGTACCAATCCAACTAGACCAGCCAAAGATATTGGGAAGGTGTGAAGAATAAGTTCCTAATCATGTGCAATAAGGTAACATGTATGTTTAAATGCATGGAGATGTTGTTGGGGATCTTCCTTGCTATTGAAATTAGTAAACTCGGGAATCTCCCAATGAGGAGGACAAGTTTTGATTGGAATTGAAGGATGATTGGGTTAGTTACAAATTTATTCATAATATAACATAACCTTGGGTCCTAAGGTAGCAACCTCTAGACTAGCGAGCCTATTCATTAGGGTAGGAATTGGATTACTAGATGCGATGATAGGCTGGGGTTCAATTATTTATGTGGTATGGAAAGTAGCTTGATAAGGTGGTTGATAAGTTTGTGGATGTGTGGGTGTTTGGGGAATCATTTGATAAGGATTAATATATATCACGGGTTGAGATTGGATAAGTTTTTTCAATGGTTGATGTTGAGCAATAGGGACGTGGCATGATTTTTGTTACTAGGTAGGTTGTTGTGGGGGACTTGTAAAATGGGAAAAGAATCTCTAGGATCGGGCTTCTAGAGGTTGGTTCCTCAACTCCTCGATCAGGAAAAAAATATATTACTTGCAAGTTATAGAGGGTTTGAATTCAAAATCCTACTCTAAATTCCAAAGGGGACAAGATAGAGAATGCAAAAAAACTGAAACTAATGCTAATAAGGTGATGCACCAAAGGAGTGGTGAGCATTTTTACTTCTACAGATTGACACAGATCATGGAATGCAACAAAACTTCATGCACAAACTGATGACATGTAATGAAAGATCAGAAAGAAAGCAAACAACATAAGCAGAGGATTGAAACTCATTCACAGAGCTTGCATTGTCATTTTTAATGTCAAAATACATACATTACAGCATCTGGGAGACAGAAAACATGTTGCAGTCCTGGAAGAGGCCTGAGTTTTTCCACAAAAATCACTTTTTGGTGAAAGAGGGAGCCTGCAATACATAAAAAATGTTCAACCCTTTGAAAATGAGCCAAATCTGGCTTTTACAATGCAAGAAACGACCCCAGGAGAGAGAAACATGGGAAAACATGGGAGAGCTTCAACCACCAACCAAAAATGTAATAAAATAGCATGGGCATCCTTACAGGCCCATCCCTAACATTTTTCACCATCTTTGGGAGAGAATGCGAGCCATTCTTCATTAAAAATGGTGGTTGAAACGTCATTTCTATCCATGACCACGTGCCAGAGGTGTTTTTCAATTTTCTCTCTCAAAATCCATCAAAATACAAAAATGACCCCGAAATCTTGTAGATAATTTCACCAGCTTTCCATTGATATAAAGAACGTGAAAAACTGAGCTCTGGATCGAAAGATATGGCCGTTTGAAATTTTAGGGCAAAATAGGGCCAAATCGGATTGGCGGGCAAAAATTTTTAAATTTTCCACTTTTTGCATTTGGGAAAATTTCCCAAAAAAATCCCCACACTCCACCATTCTAGGTGCCATGTGGCATGTTTTGATTGGGCACGGGCCCTTTAATGCTTCATTTTCCATTGTTTTCGCCATTGGAAAATTTTCCAAAAATTCCCATCGCAGGACCGATGAGTTGAGGACACGTGGCAGCTGGGTGATTGGGTGCGGGCATTTCCTCCTGAATTTTCCATCACTTTTTTGATCCATTTTTGACTTGACTTGGACACGTGGCAAAACCCATTGGTGTGGGCTTTTCCTTTTGAATTTTCCATGCGGGCTTGTCTTATATTTTTGCCACACGAGGACACGTGTGCGAGATTCCATTGGTTCGCGTTTGGGGGGCGATTTTCCTTTGAAATTTCCTTCTTTTTCCTTTGGGAAAATTTCCCAAATTTTCCCCACCTTCCACCGATTGGGACATGTGGCATCATCTCATTCACCGCGGGCCCTGGGGTAAACATTTTCCTTTTCATTTAGCCCCTTTGGGAAAAATTTCCAATCTCCTCCCAACACTTAGTTTTTCATTTTTCCCATGGGACACGTGGCACCATCTCTTCACCGGGGCTTGGGCAAAATTTTCCTTTTCATTTTCCCAATTTTGGGAAAAAATTTCCAATCTCCTCCCGCTCTCTGCCGTATGCCCATGCCAGGACACGTGGCATGGCTCATTGATTGGTTGGCGGGGCCACGGGCCAACAATTTTCCTTTTCCCTTTCCAAAACAATTTTGCCAAAATTTTAACTTCACCTCCACCTCTCTCTAAAACTCTAATGCCATAGGACACGTGGCAAAACATGATTGGGCATGGGCCTTTCCTCTAAAATTTTCCATGGTGCCAACACTTAGTCAATTTTTCAATTTTTCCCCTTGGACACGTGGCATAATCGATTCATTCGGCGGGCTGCGGGGGAAAAAATATCCCTTTTGAAAACTTTTCCAAACACTTGGTAAAAAAAAACCAAGTTTTCCTCCGACCCCCACCACTTCCTTGGACACATGTGGCATTTCATTTGGCTGTGGGCCTTTCAGGGGAAAATTTCCCACAAAAACTCCATGAGCCATAACTTCAAAAATACATGGAGTTAGGAGGAAAACTTTACCTTTCTGGAAAGATGAGAAAAAGATCTATCCAATGGTGCCATTTCCAGAAAGTTTTGAGTGCTTGAAAAGAAAAAAATTATGACTGAGGCACAAGAGAGGGAAGAATGAAAGGAGTTAGCCACAAAATGAGCAAGGGGGCACATTTTGGATAACAATTTTGGTGACTCAGAGGGTCATCTACTGCTTGGATGAAGTTACCAGTTTCCTGAAGCAATCCATTGGGCATGGAGTCATTAAATTCTCTGCTTGGTACCCCAACTGACTAGAACACTACAAGGAGGAAGATGGAGGGTGGAACATCATCTGATGGAGCAAGGCCTACAAACACATTTCCAGGAACAACAAGCTTGTGCCAAAGCACTTAGGGAAAGCAAACTAATCTACAACAAAACAATGTGCACAAGCACTTGGAGGAATGAAAACCTAAGCTAATATGTACAAGGTGGAGAATTCCCTTTAGTAGCAATGCTTTAGATGGATTCCATTGACTGGAATCTGCAGTTCTTCACCATCCAATGAAGACAATTGGAAAGCATTGTTGTCCTTACACTTTGTGACCATGTATGGGCCACTCCAAATGGCATCAAATTTTGAATGCCTTCCCGGTTTTTCTCTATCTGCATCCCATTTTAACACTAGATCTCCAACTTGGAAAGATCTATTCTTGGCCTTTTCTATCAAAGGTCTTCTTTATCAAAGCTTGATCCTTCTCCATTGCTTGGGATGCTTGATTTCTGATTTCTTGAGCTCCATCAATTCTACATATCTAACCTCCATGGGCTCAAACTCCAACAACTCCAACTATTTCATGAGTTCCAATGTTGGCAACTCAAGTGACATGGGAAAAATTGCCTCTCTTCCATAAACAAGCTTGAATGGGGAGTTACCTGTAGATCTTTTAGGAGTTATCCTATCAGCCCATAAGGCTGATTTCAACTTAGTATGCCAAGATCTCTGATTTTCATCAAGAGTCCTCCTAATGATCCTTAACAAGTTCTTGTTTGTAGATTCAGCTTGCCATTACCCTGAGGGTAATAGTTTGATGAAGTGCTTAGGTAGATCCCATTCTTGACAGCCCATTCAGTCACCTTGGACCCAATGAATGCCAATGCATTATCTGATATTATTGTAGCAGGTATGCCAAATCTGGTTGTTATTCCCTCATAGAAGTCTAGGATGCTAGATTCATTTGCTTCCTTGAGTGCTACTGCTTTAGTCCACTTGGTGAAGTAATCTGTGGCTGTTAAAATCCATTTGTGCCCTTGGCTTGAATTGGGATTAATGACTCCAATGAAGTCCAAACCCCATTGCATGAATGGCTGGTCAACTGAAATTGGATGCAATGGAAGGGCAGCTAGCCTCTCTTTACCTGAAGAATGCACAATTCTTGCACCTCTTGATCCATGCATAACAATCACTAAAAATCTTGGGCCAATAATAGCCAGCCCTCATGATCTTTAGAGCTGTCACTCTTGGTGCAAAATGACCACCAGCTGATCCACCATGGAACTCTTCCAACACCTATGAATCTGATTTGTACCAATGCATCTCAGCAGCACTCCATTCACATCCTTTTTGAACAAAACACCATCAACAAGGGCATATGGGACAGCCTGCAATCTGAAGTGTCTTCTTTTGGTCTTGTTCATCTCTGGAGGGCATAGACCTATGCTTAGGAAGTGCATTATGTCTTGGGTCCAGCAAGGAGTGAGGACACCATCATTTTCCTCTTGAGTGCTTCTTGCTCATGGCTTGTCTTGCAACGCCAAAACAACCTCCTTCTCATTGCATGCTTCCTTTTGTTTGCTCAAAATCAGCTGCTCACACAATCCTTTTCCTCTGACCAACTTGGTGACTTTGATCTCAATGTCATACTCCATGACATGAGTAATCCAACCTGCTCTCTTTTCATTCAAGTCTTTGTTGAGGAGGAAGTCTTTAACTCCCACATGAGAAACCAACAATTGAACCTTGTTGTTTGAAACTAGATGCTTGAATTTCTTCAAGCTCTGATTACTACAAGAACATGCTTCTCAATGAAAGAATATCTCACCTCATAGTCCTCCAGGCTTTGGCTGAAGAAAGCAATTGGCTGCTCATCATTGTCTTTGTTCTGCTTTGTACCAAAATTGCAGAAATAGTATCATCACCCCCAAATGCATAGAGGATGAAATCCTTGGAGAAATCTAGGTTAATGAGAGTTGGGGCTTGAGAGATGGCTTCTTTGATTGCTTCAAAACTTTCTTTTCCTTCTTGTTGTCCATTTGAAAGCCATGCTTTTCTTTAACATCTTGGTGATAGGCTTGACTAGGGCTGCAAAATTTGGGACAAACCTCTGAACAAAATTTATTCTCCCCAAGAAACTTTGAAGGGCCTTCTTGTGGCTTGGCAATGGTAGTGCTCTTATGGCTTCAACTCTTTCTGGATCAATTGCTAATCCTTCTTTGGAGACAATGTGGCCAAGGAGCTTTCCTTCATGGGCTAGAAAAATACACTTTTTAGGATTCAAGGATACTCCAAATCTTCTGCACCTTTGGAACACTTGTCTCAAATGAAAGAGATGGTCTGCTGCATTTTTTGAAAAAATAGTGATATCATCAAGATATATCAGCACCATGTTGTTAATCAAATCCTTGAACGCCATGTCCATTGCTCTTTGGAAAGTAGCTCCAGCGTTGGACAGCCCAAATGGCATTTTCCTGTATGCATAAGTTCCCCATTTGGTTGTAAAGGCTGTCTTGAACTGATCTTCTTCTTTCACCATAATCTGATTGTACCCCGAATAGCCATCAAGTAATGAAAACCTCTCAGAGCCAGCAACAACTTGTAAAATCTGCTCCATGGAAGGAAGTGGATAATGATCCTTGAGAGATGCTCTATTCAAATCTCTGAAATCAACACACAATCTGATTTCCCCACTCTTCTTTCTAACTGGAACCAAGTTGGCCACCCAACTAGAATGCTTGATAGGGAATATGATTCTTGATTCTATCAACTTATTCAATTCCTTTCTCATGAGAGGCTCCATGTGTGGATTGACTAGCCTTTGTTTTTGTCTGATGGGTTTAGTACTTGGATCCAATTCAATGGTGTGTTGAGCTAACTTGGGATTGAAACCTTTCAAATCTTCATAGCTCCAAGCAAACACATCAGGGAATTCTTGACAAAGTTGTATGAACTCATACCTTTCTTGCTCAGTTGTCACTTTACCAACTTGGAGTGATTTTCCTTCTTCCACCAAGATGGACACTGAATCTTCTCCCTTGACTTGAATGTTTGCTTTCTCCTTCCTAAACTGATCATTAGGATTGAAAATGGACTCCAAAGTAATAAGTCCCTTTGGTAGTTTGTTGGTTCTCAGTTGTACCACTTGGTCACCATACTGCTGCTCCAACTTTTCCTGATTTTTAGCTGAGAACTCAGCCTCTTCTTGCAAGAAATGGATGATTTGCTTGATCATTTTCAAACACTTGCCAACTTACATTGTTGTCTGGTACTGAAGGCCTCACAATCACATGGATGTTTGGTTGTACCTTGTCTTTTTGAATGCTTTCAACAACGTCAAAGGCTGCCCCAACTGCTGCAAGCTTGTCAGCAGCTTGGTTCTCTTTTCTAGGAATGGATTTTATGCCAAAGCCCTCAAAATCTTCAATGAGGTCCCACACCCTATTTTTGTAGCACTTGAGTAGATCATTCTTGACAGCATGCTGCCCCTTAACTTGGTTGACAATCAACTCACTGTCACCAAAGACTTGCAAGTTCTTTATTCCTCTCTTGATTGACCAATGCAATCCTTGTATCAAAGCTTCATATTCAGCAGTGTTATTAGAGCATGCAAACTGAAATCTAAAAGCTGAATAATACTTAACTCCTTGAGGTGAAACAAGCATAGCTCCCCTCCTGCACCTTGTCTACTCCTTGATCCATCAAAAAACAACTACCATACCTCATTGTCATCCTTGTGGTTTGGCTTGGTGATGCTAGGAATAGGCTGATTTTCTTCATGCATGCAATAGACTCCTAGCTCAGATTCTTCTATTTCTTGATAAGGATCAAAAGCATGCACCTTGTTTTCCCATTCATCAAGAGTTAGATCTGGGATGCTTCCTACCTTGGTGTCAATTTCATCAGTGCTTGGATAATCCTCTTGATCAAACGTTGAACAATTGGTATTGATTTGACTTGGAGTGTAAGGCTCAATGTGAAAGTTTGCAATAGGCTTAGATCTGATTGTGGCTTTAGTTCCATATCTTGTTCTGAACAACATGTGTGACCAATCAGTAGATAAGTAACCTCGATCTTGGCTATGAAATCCCTTGACAAACATAGGGCAAAGAGTGGTGGAAGATCTATTACTGAGACATCTTGTAAAACAACAACGTTGGGGAATGCATGCAAAGTAAGACTCAAGTTTTTTATCACTCCAACTTTTTATTCTTTGTCCCATCCAATTGCACTACCCCTTTGGATATGACTTCATATTGAATTCCCAAGTGATCAGCTATTTGCTTGGGCATTACTGAACTACTTGCCCCGGAATCAATCATGCAATTGTGTACTAATTGGTTTCCAATGATCAATGAAACATAGAATGGAGGGGGCTTCAACATTTTACCTTGTTGTCCTCCATGATTCCCTTCAGGCTGGGCAGCATTTGTGAGCACCTTCTCTTGCATTTGGACTTGCTGATTTGAAGTTGACCAGTCCTTCATGGCAGCTTGTAGCAAATCTCTTTGGCCTAGGATAGATAGTGATTCCCACATTGATATGTTTACATTTGTCTTCTTCATCTGATCAATGATGTTGAATGGAGATGAAGCATCTCTTTGTTGTCCCTTGGCCTGCACATTCATTCCTTGCATATGGGCAGCAACAACTGGCATTTGAGTTGGCCTAGGAGCTGTTTTAGGCAGCCCTTGTGTGTTTGGAACTGAATTTTGTTTGCCAATAATTTGTGGAGTAGTAGGAGGTTGTGGATTACTTGGAGCCAATGGCTGTTCTTCACCCAAATTTCTCCTTTTTGACCTTGTGTTGGCTGCAACACTTTGGGAAATTGTTTGATTCATGCCACAAAAATCTTACTGCCCGGTTTACAAGTGTGGTATCATTTGGAGCTGATTGCTGCTTGGAATGTTTCTTGTTGTTGGTTATTTCCTTGACTACCTTCACCCTCCACACCAGTTGTTGTCACCATTAATGCTTGATTTAAGGCACCGTTGAAACACATAGACTGGTTGTGAGGTTCATTGCATGGGAAACACCAATCATACTCTTGAGCTATGTTGTTTTGCACTGGCACTAATGCCTTAGAGGTAGATATAGCATTGGGATTATAGGGCTGAAATGGTCTGTTGGCAGGAGGTCTTGCTTGGTTTAAATTTGCAGCTGGATTGGGTGGTCTTTGAGGTTGGTATGGCTGCCTGTTAGGCTGAGCTTGAGGCTGGAAAGAAGGTCTAAAACCTTGGGCTTGCTGCCTCTTGAGTGTAACCAGCTCATTACCTAGATTTTGCAATTGCTTCATGACTTCTTGAAGTTCATTTGAGGCACTAGAAGATGAAGTAGAAGCTTCACTTGAATTCTGATTTCTAGGAGTGGGAATAGGGGCTAAAATAGGCACTTGATTAGTACTTGGGCTCTCTAAACTTGGAAACAATGGCATTGGAGGCCTAGGAGCTAGCTTGCCATCTTGAATCAAACAATTTTCAGCTCTAATGGCAATGCTATAAGCAACAGGGATAGTTGTGCCTCCCATGGATTGAATCAACATAGAAATATCAGAATTTAAAGCTTTAAGGTAATATAGAAAAGCACCTTCTGCTTTGCTGGCCTTACTGCCACTGGAATTCTCTCCCAAGTCATTTGAAATCTGAAGTTGAAGTCAGTCAGCTGCTCATTGGGAGCTCTCTTGATGGTTGTCAGTTGTTCCAAAAGGGACAAGTTATCTCCCTTTTCTCCAAACTTGCTCATGGAGGGCTATACATAGCTGGTTCCAATTTTGGATAGAACCTGAGGCAAGACTCCTGAACCATTGCAAATCTTTCCCTTTGAATGAAGATGCCAACAGTTTGACAACAACTTGCATCTCATTGATCTCATGGATTGCACAAATATTAGCAATATCCTTAACATGATCACCAGGAGTGGTCTGATTCTCTCCAGTAAAGTATGGGATGTTCTTCAATGCTGCAACTAGGATTGGATTTTGTGCATTGAGAGCAAGTGGGCTGCTGCTAGTGAAATTGACATAGGGGTTGTTTTGTGCCATTCTAATTGGCCTTAGAACCCTTGTTGATTGAATGAAAGGCCTACCAGGTGGAGGAGTTGAGAGAGTTCTGTTTGGTGGAGATGGAGACCTTTGAATTCTCCTCCCTCTTTGCCTTCTTCTTGGAGATAACTACAGATACTCAAACAACACTCTTCTTCTCCAACTCTTGACCTTGTGGTGATTCTTCTCATGAGTTTTCAGGTCTGCACTGCTAAAACCAGCTGATTCTTCTTCCTTGGAGTCACCAGATGTGCAATTTAGGGCTCTTTTAAGCAAGAAACTTGCAAAAAATGCACATCAATTTTGTTGCAATGAAGATGAAGACCTCTAAGGTCCCACCGGGCATGCCAAAACTATTGTTGCAAATCAACAGCACCCCTGGATGTTGATCAGACTTCTAGTTTGACATTTTGGACATCCAGTGTGATTGCACAACATTGAATCTTTTCCCCAAGTGTGGGACTTGTAAAATGGGAAAGAATCTCTAGGTTAGAGGTTGGTTCCTCAACTCCTCGATCGGATATCACTTACAAGTTATACGAGAGGTTTGAATTCTCAAAATCCTACTCTAAATTCCAAAGGGGCAGAGATAGAGAATGCAAAATTGAAACTAATGCTAATAAGGTGATGCACCAAAGGAGTGGTGAGCATTTTTTGCTTCTACAGATTGACACAGATCATGGGAATGCAACAAAACTTCATGCACAAACTGATGACATGTAATGAAAGATCGAAAAAAATGAAAGCAAACAACATAAGCGAGAGGATTAAAACTCATTCACAGAGAGCTTGCATTGTCATTTTAATGTCAAAATACATATTACAACATCACGGGGAGAAAAAACATGTTGCATCTTCTTGAAAGGGCTGATTTTTCCACAAAAATCACTTTTTTTGGTGAAAGAGGGCTTGCGAATACATAAAAAATGTTCACCCTTTGAAAATGAGCCAAATCTGGCTTTTACAATGCAAGAACGACCCCAGGAGAGAGAAACATGGGAAAACATGGGAGAGCTTCAACCACTGACCAAAAACATAATAAAACAGCATGGGCATCCTTACAGGCCCATCCCTACATTTTTCACCATGCTGGGAGAGAATGCGAGCCATTCTTCATTAAAAATGGTGGTTGAAACGTCATTTCTGTCCATGACCACGTGCTAGAGGCATTTTTCAATTTTCTCTCTCCAAAATCCATCAAAATACAAAAATGACCTAGAATCTTGTAGATAATTTCACCATCTTTCCATTGATATAAAGAACATGAAAAACCAAGCTCTGGATCGAAAGATATGGCCGTTTGAAATTTTAGGGCAAAACAAGGCCAAATCGGATTGGCGGGCAAAAATTTTTAAATTTTCCACTTTTTGCATTTGGAAAATTTTCCAAAAATTCCCCATGCTCTCCACCATTTTGGGTGCCATGTGGCATGTTTTGATTGGACATGGGCCTTTAATGCTTCATTTTCCATTTTTTTCCCTTTGGAAAATTTTCCAAAAATTCCCCCAGGGCCGATGAGTTGAGGACACGTGGCAGCAGGTGATTCACCGCGGGCATTTCCTCCTAAATTTTCCATCACTTTTTGACCATTTTTTTGACTTGGACACATGGCAAAACCCCATTGGTTGTGGGCTTTCCCTTTCCTTTTTTCCTGCGGGCTTGTCTTGATATTTTTTTCACCACCCTGGACACGTGGCGAGATTCCATTGGTTCGCGCTTGGGGGGGTGATTTTTCCTTTGAAATTTCCTTCTTTTTCCTTTGGGAAAATTTCCCAAATTCTCCCCGTACCTTCCACCGGTCTAGGACACGTGGCATCATCTCATTCGCCGTGGGCCCTTCCTCTAAACATTTTCCTTTTCATTTTATCCCTTTGGAAAAATTTCCAATCTCCTTTCAATTTTCCCTGCCCATGGACACGTGGCAATCCCGGGGGTGGGCCACGGGCAAAATTTTCCTTTTTAAATCCATTTCCAATCTCCTTTCCTGTACTCCACGGTGCCCATGGACACGTGGCATGATGCCATTGGTGGCGGGGCCACGGGGCCAAAATTTTCCTTCTTCCTTTTTCCCAAAACACTTCACCAAAATTTTAACTTCACCTCCACCTCCTCTCCAATTCGACTCCATAGGACACGTGGCAAAAACATGATTGGGCATGGGCCTTCCTTTTAAAATTTTCCATGGCGCCAACACTTAGTCAATTTTTCAATTTTTCCCCCTTGGACACGTGGCATAATCTGATTCGCGGCGGGCTTGCGGGGGAAAATATTCCTTTTGAAAACTTTTCCAAACACTTGGTAAAAAAACCAAGTTTTCCTCCGACCCCTGCCACTTCCTTGGACACGTGGCACCATTTCATTGGTGCGGGCCTTTCAGGAAAATTTCCCACAAAAACTCTGCCGAGCCATAACTTCAAAAATACATGGAGTTAGGAGGAAAAATTTACCTTTACGGAAAGTGAGAAGATCTCTATCCAATGGTGCCATTTCTAGAAATTTTGAGTGCCTAAAAAGAAAAAATTATGTGTTAATTTAGAGGCACAAGAGAGGGAAGAATGAAGGGAGTTAGCCACAAAATGAGCAAGTAAAACCTATGTCTCTCGTTTCCTAAATGTAACCTTCACGTTAAAGAAACTAAAGAAAATTGATTAGATACTATATGAGAGGATTTCCCGACAAATATGGTTCAAAGAAGTATTATCTTTCTTTCGCGGATGTCAACCCATCTTTTGAAAGAAAAATGGTATAAATGATGAACATGCAAATATCATGTAGAAATTGAAGAAATACGAAATTTGAATGTAACTAAGATTAGATCTAGAAGATAATTTGATTCGAATAGATGTAAAATAAATAATATCTATTCTAGGTCGGAGGCGACCCGGACTATGCGAGGCGGTCGATGGTGACCTAAGAGGTGGATCTGGAATGTAATGAAATATGGAAACCTTGTAAGATTTGGTTATAATTTGGATGCAAGAAAGGATTTTGTATGATGGAGTCAACTATCCATGTAGAAGGGATCTAAGGGACTAAAAACTAGAAAATAGAAGAATGAAAGGATTGGATGGGGAAGAGTGGAAATCATGACCTTGGTTGATGGTGACTAGGGTGAAGAATATGATAGTTTGAGATAATAGAGGATTAGGATGATGACTCTGGTAGACTGGAATAGAAACAAAACATAGGCGGAGGTTGGAGAAGGCTTTCAAGGATGGAAAACATAGTTTGAGAGGGCCAATTTGATGTTTGACTTGATCTAGGTGAAAATGTGACTATTTTTCAACAGGATAAGGCAAGGTAGAGTAAGAGGACTGAAAAGGTAACCTACAAGAATAGAAATTGGAAGAGCAACCTAATAATAGAGTTTCAACCGTTGGTAAACCTGTGAGATTTTAGATTGGACAAGATAGCAATAAAAATGATATAAGATAGCATAGAAAGAAATGTGAAACCTCCTAATGTTATGTAGATGATCAAGAAGAGCTTCCAAGGGCTATAAGAAGATTGATGAGATTC
This sequence comes from Taxus wallichiana var. yunnanensis, assembly GCA_018340775.1. NCBI lineage: Eukaryota > Viridiplantae > Streptophyta > Pinopsida > Cupressales > Taxaceae > Taxus > Taxus wallichiana. Next base: position 641,760,519 of record CM031242.1, on the reverse strand, counting down.
TCTAGTTTAAAGGAGGAATTTTCAAATGGGAGAAAATTAGAAAGAATTTGTGGCTATGTGATTTCTATGTTTTTGATCGGGATTGACTGGATTTTTTTTTTTGTGTTCTTATTGCATTATTGTTGTGTTCTTGTTGCATTCTTGTTGTGTTGGCTATGTTCTATAGATCTTATTGTGGATTTTTCTTATATTGGGAAAGGAATGAACTCATATTAATAGGTTTGATGCGGTGACTTTTGGGTCATCGGTGATTGTGGGGAAAGTTTCCCAAATGGGATGTTTTTTTATTTGATTGGGATTTGGTGTATTTAAGAGTTGGAAAAGTATCTTTAATGCTTATAGGTAGGATTGAGTTATTTAGGACTATGTACGAAATAGAGCTAGATAAAATCAAATCTAAAAAACAAGGGGATGTAAATTTAAAATGAAATCAAAGTCCCAAGTAGAAGGTTCATTAGAGCATGTGAAGGGATGTTGATTGATTAATTAATTAATTAATGGGAATTGGATGGGCATTAAAGGTGATAAGATAATAAGGGAATTTGGTTAAATATTAAAGTGGATGGGTTTAATTAAAGGAATGACGTAGATAGGACCCTATACCGATTTTAGGTGTCTACATAGAAATAAATTTCAGTTCAACATTACTTATACTAGGACATAGAAGAAGAATAAATAATTTTGTGTCTTGTATTATCTTGCACATGAGTGGGAATATGTCCATTCTCATATAAGAATCATAGAATAATAACATAGATAAAATTTACTTTGTTTATGATTAAGATTTTAGATAGAGATATTAAAATCGATTAAGGATTTATCCCTCATATAGAGTAACAAACCTTATGTAGTTCTCTATATGATTTGCCCATCCTCATATATTAAAAACCATAGAAGAATAATAGAGATAAAATTTACTTTTTTTTAGAATGGGAAGTTGTGTATTCTCACAACAAGAATAGTAGATGAATGATAGGAAATCATTTTCTCTTGTATTGAGTCCGCATATGCCCATTCTCAAATAGGAAACATTGAATAAGAATATATTTTCAAATGGGCATATGTTGTTAGGAAATAAGAGATAAAATATGTGGAATAATCCCTCACAGAATCACAACAGTAGAAACTAATATGTAGAAATTATTACAGATCTGAAATAAAATTGCAGAATAAAATAACACAACACAAGGAGACAATATTTAACGTGGTTCACCCAATTTGGGCTACATCCACCAAGAATCACTTGCTTAGATTTTATTACAAGCCACCACTCTCTCAATACAATACCTAGATCTATTTGGAGCTATGCTCAACAAACTCTATAGAATTCATACCCAATTCAAAACACATCTGCAATGTTTTTCATATCTCTATCATATGCATAAAACCATATAAATAGAAAACTTCTTAAGAAATTTTACAAAAACCATGGGTATCAAAACCATGGGAAAAACCCATCCCATAAACCTATGGGTCAAAAAAACTCACCCATATGAGAAGAGCACATTTCCCGATATGTCGGTGCATTTTTTGAGGCCAAAAAAATTTACACCTAATTTTTTTTTTTTTTTTTTGGGCTGCGCCCCAAACCCTTGCTACCGAGGGCTGCCGCCCCTGGACCCTCACTCGAGGCCCGACCCGGCCCCGAACCCCGGTAAGGATACATGAAAAGTGTATAGTACTCTTAGTGTATAGTCTTCAACACTTTCACACATGAAAATAGACTCCACAACCTAACAATCTCCCACTTGGAGACTAGTTTTCCTTTGAGCAAGCTTCTCAACCCTTCATTAGTTTCTGTGAAGACCAACCAAAGCTGAACACAACTTTAATTTTTCCCTTGTGACCACCTTAGTCATCATGTCTGTAGGATTATGACTAGTATGAATCTTCTCCAACTTCAACTTCTCTTCCTCCAAAGTTGTCCTGATGAAATGGTACCTTAATTGTATATGCTTTGTCCTAGAGTGGAAAGCAGAGTTCTTAGCTAGGTGTATAACACTCTGACTATCACTATGCAACTTTCCTTCCTCTTGCTTATGCCCCAACTCCTCAAGTAATTGTTGTAACCAAATCATTTCCTTGCTTTCCTCTGTGGCAGCAACATACTCAGCCTCCGTGGTTGACAAAGCCACCAACTTCTGTAGTCATGAAATCCAACTTACTACTATTCCACCTACAGTGTAAACATAACCTTTTGTGCTCCTCCTACTATCTACATCTCCAACCATATTTCAATCTACATAACCACACAAAATGGTGTTTGATCCACTGTAGCAAAAAATTGTCCCCATGGTCCCTCTCAAATATCGAAGGATCCACTTTACTACTTGCCAGTTGATCTCTACCTGGATCACTCATAAATCTACTCATTTCTCCCACTGCATGAGAAATATTAGGCCTAGTGCACACCATGGCATACATCAAACTGCCAACTATTGATGAGTAAGGTACCTTGGAATTTGGTTTCTCTCATGCTCTATCTTGGGACACTGCTCCTTTGATAACTTGAAATGGCCTGCCAAAGGAGTCCCAACCAGTTTAGCATCCTGCATATTAAACCTCTCCAAGACCTTCTTAATGTACTCTTCTGAGATAAATTCATCTTTTTCCTTCCTATCCCTAGATATCCTCATACTAAGGATTTGTTTGGCTGCCCCCAAATCCTTCATAGCAAAGGATTCACTTAGTTGCTTCTTGAGTACTTTTATTTCTTGCATGTTTTTACCTGCAACCAACATGTCATCCACATACAAGAAAAAGAATAATATAACTTCCATCCTCAAATTTCTTTGTATACACACAATGGTCAGAATGACATCTAATATAACCTTGCTCCATCATGAAGCTATCAAATTTCTTATACCATTGACGTGGAGCTTGTTTCAAGCCATACAAGCTCTTCTTCAGTTTTCACACCATCTCCTCTTTACCTTTGACCTCATAGCCCTCTCAGTTGCTGCATATATAGTTCCTCCTCTAAATCACCATGGAGAAATGCAGTCTTTACATCAAGCTGTTCTAAGTGCAAGTCTTCTGCTGCAACTATTCCTAGAACAGTTCTAATAGAAGTCATTTTTACTATAGGAGAAAAAATATCATCAAAATCTATACCTTTTTTCTGTGCAAACCCCTTGACCACCAACCGGGCCTTGTATCTTTTCTTGCCTCCTTCTTCCTCTTTGACTCTAACACCCACTTGTTCTATAATGCTATTTTTCCTTTGGGTAGCTTTACCAAATCCCATGTCTAGTTCTCCATGAGATCCTGATGCTCCTCATCCATGGCTTGCTCCCACTTCTTCCTGGAATCTACCTACATTGCTTCATCAAAGCTCTATGGTTCTCCACTATCAGTGAGTAATAAATAATAAAGAGAAGGAGAAAAATTTTAGGTTCTCTTCTTACCCTAGAAGACCTCCTCAATATAGGAGTTTGGGGTTCCTGTTGAGGAGGTTCCTGAACTGATTCATGTGTCACTTTTCCATCTGGAAGATCCTCTACCGCTGCATATTCTTTCTTGGATTCTTCCCTATTTTCTTGTAAACTTTTTATACATGACTTTCTCATTAAAGACCACATCCCTAGATTGAATGATTTTTTTGTCCTTAATACTCCAATATTTATATCCAAAGTCATCACCACCATAACCAATGAAAGTACATTTTTCTAATTTAGCCTCTAGCTTGGTCCTATCATCCTTGTCTATATGAACAAACACCTCACATCTAAAGACTCTAAGAAATGAATAATCAACTTTCTTACCATACCAAGCCTCCTCAGGTATGCCTCCATCCAAGGCACTTGAGGGTCCTCTATTTATCAAGTACACAATTGTGCTCACCGCTTCTGCCCAAAAAGAAAGAGGCAGTCCTACATGTAACCTCATGCTCCTAGCACGTTCCATTATTGTTCTGTTCATCCTTTCTGATACCCCATTCTGCTGCGGAGTTCCTAGAACCATATTTTTCCTATGGATTCCATTCTTAGAATAGTAATCATCAAATTCATTGCTGCAATACTCCCCTCCATTATCTGACCTGAGACATTTTAGCTTAAGACCTATTTCATTCTCTACCAAGGCTTTCCATTTAACAAAAGTGTCAAATACATCATATTTGTTTCTAATACAATAAACCCAAACTTTCCTTATTGCATCATCAATAAAAGTAACATAATAACTTGAACCCCCAAGAGATGATACCTAAGCTGCCCCCACACATCAGAATGCACCAACTCTAACTTACTCTCTTTCTTTGTAGGTCCAACCTTGAGAAACCTTACTCATTTATGTTTCCCATATATGCAGTCCTCACAAAACTCCAAACTTTTTTGTATATCCGGAAAATCCTTCTTTATGATCTCCATTCCCTTATGGCTCATATGGACCGAGCCTATAGTGCCACATGTTGATCTACTTCTGAAGCCACAAGATTACAAACATTAGTGCTATAAGTGGTTAAATACAAGGTTCCAACCTTCTTACCTTTTGCCACCACAAGAGCACCCTTGGTAACCTTCCAAGAGTCCATTGTAAATATCACAATACAACCATCACTTCCCAACTACCCTGTCGATATCAAATTTCATCTTAATGTAGGCACATGTTTGACATCCTTCAATAGCCAAGTATTCCCATTCTACATCTTAACCTAAATAGAACCTTTTCCAACTATGTTGTAAGGCTCATCATCACCAAGAAAAACATGCCCAAAATCTCCTTGAACATAATCAATAAAATAATTCCTATGTGAGTAGCATGGAAAGAAGCCCCTAATATAAAACCCAAGATTCATAATATTGTTACAAAGAAAGAATCAAAGCATCCTCACATATATTACCCATTGCCACATTTGCCTCCTTGTTTTCTTCTTGTTGTTTCTTCTTATCCCGAAGCTCCCAACATTCCTTCTTTGCATGCCCAGGATTTCCACAGTGCCAGCATACTATCTTGCTTTTGGATTTTGACCTTGCCCGATCCTTTGATTTTCCATGGTTTCCTCTATTCTTCTGTCTCCCTCTATTTTCCACTATTAAAGCATTCCCTAAAGTAGAAGATTCACCAAATATTTTCTTCACATTTCCTCACTTATAATCACCCCTACAACATCCTCAAACTTCAACTTTGAGTTAGCTGGAACCGAGTTGCTTACCGCCATTACCAAGCTATTCCAACTTTCAGGTAAAGAGCACATAATTAATAAAGCCCTAACTTCTTCATCAAATTCTATTGTAACTGAAGCTAGCATATTCACAACCATATTGAAATCATTTAAATGATCTACTATTGAACTATTATCAAATATCTTCATATTAAAAAACTTTTTCATTAAAAATTTCTTGTTAGAGGCAGAGGGTTTTTCATACAACTTACCTAATGCATCCATTAGATCTTTTGTCGTCTTTTCCTTTGAAACATTAAATAATACTTGAAGATGCAAGACACACAATGGGATTGTTCCAAGTGCCTTCCGATCCAACAAATTCCATTCCGATCTGTCATACTCAAGGGTTTGTTCACCTTCTCGTAGAAATGGAGTATAAAGATCCTTCGATAAAGGTAATCTTCCATCTACATCTTCCAAAGACTAAAATTCTACCCATTGAATTTATCAACCCTAGATCTTCCATCATCTACCATAGCTCCCACTCTAGCTAAAAACTTTCCTGCGCGATTCAACACTTCAACAAACCAAACTAGGCTCGATACCAATTTTTAGGAAATAAGAGATAAAATATGTGGAATAATCCCTCACGAATCGCAATGAGAAACTAATATGCGAAATTATTATAGATCTGAAATAAAATTGCGAATAAAATAACACAACACAAGGAGATAATATTTAACGTGGTTCACCCAATTTGGGCTATGTCCACCAAGAATCACTTGCTGAAATTTTATTACAAGCCACCACTCTCTCAATACAATACCCAGATCTGTTTGGAGCTATGCTCAACAAACTCTATAGAATTCACAACTGAATTCAAAACACATCTGCAATGTTTTTCATACCTCTATCATATGCATAAAACCATACAAATAGACAACTACTTAAGCAATTTTACAAAACTGAGGGTATTAAAACCATGGGCAAAACCCATCCCATAAACCTATGGGTCAAAAAACTCACCCATATGAGAAGAGCACGTTTCCCGATATGTCGGGTGCATTTTTTTAGGCCAAAAAAATTTATGCCTAATTTTTTTTTTTTTTTTTTTGAAGGCTATGCCCCCAAACCCCTTCTACTGGGGGCTACCGCTCCCAAAGCCCCAAGCGAAGGATACATGAAAAGTGTACAATACTCTTAGTGTACAGTCTCAAACACTTTCACACATGAAAATAGCCTCCACAACCTAACATATGCCCATTCTCATATAAAAAACATAGAAGAATAATAGAGATAAAATTTACTTTGTTTTAAAATGGGAAGTTTTTCATTCTCACATCCTTCTAGAGATACCAAAATGATTAAATTTTTAGATAGAGAAATTAAAATCATTAAGTTTTAAAATGGACATATTCTCATTCCCATATTGACATATTAATATGTACATGTTTTTCTTATATTGATTGAGAAGATGTCATACTCATATATGTTTAGAATTGGCATATGTCTATTCTGATATAGGAATCATAGAAGAAGAATAGAGATAAAACATTATAACATCCTTTATAGAGGTATTAGAATGATTATATTCAATATTTCTTATATTAACATCTTTAGAATAATGGACTCAAGCCCATTATCATACAAACAAACCTTTTTTTGTATCTTGTTCAATGGGTAGATGCCTATTCTCATATAAGTGACATCATATTCCTCCATATTTCTTGTATGAGAAAGGACATATTCTCATTCTATAGAAAAATGAAACTTCTATTCATCATCAATATATCTTGTATATGAATAAAGCGAGACCCATTCTCATACAAACATTATAGATGATGGCTAGGTCTTACATTTTTATCTCATATTCACTATTCCTCCTCCATAATAGAGTTTATCTTATTAATTAATTAATTTTTTAACTTTTTTATTTATTGATATTATTTCTTGTAATTAATTACTACTATTATTAATTAATTAATTTTTTAATGTTAAGATTAATAAGTACTAATATCATATCTTAAATAGAAATTCATTAAATTTATTTATTTAGTACTATTTACTACTATAATTAATTAATGTTATTAATTGAATTAATTTTGTTTAGTGCTAATATCATATCTTAAATAGATATCCTTTGATTTCTAATTTTATGAAGTTTTAATTTTTAATGTATTTATCAACCTATTCTAAGCATTATAATTAATAGAGTTTATGATATTAATTAGTTTTAAATTATTTTTAAGTTTTATTATATTATTTATTTATTTAATTTTTATTTATTCATTTCATAATATAATTAGATGTTATTAATATTTTCTAGTTAATATAGTAATTGAAGTTTATTAGTAATATTATTTCTTGTAATTAATATTATTTGGTAGGAAAATAATTTTTGTAATTAATTAATTTTTACTAATATCATATCTTAAATATAATCACTTTGATTTATATTATTAATTAACTAATTTTTACTTATATCATATCTTAATTGAAACACTTTGATTTCTATCATTAATTGTTTTATTGATTAATTAATTTTTAATAATATCATATAAGGTATGTACATAAATAGCACTATACATTTTTCATTAGTCTAATGCCTCTTTAAAACATTTAAATGGGTCTAAACATGTAACATATCATGATTAAAATAATTAAAGAATATTGTTTAGGATATTAAAGCATTAAAGCGTGGTCATTTGTTATGGCGGGATTGATTCAAATTTTAAATTTTAATCGAGCTCTATTTTTCAAAGAAAATTTTAAAGTACATTCATTTATCATGCTTTTATTTTATGGTTTTATTTTGGGAGGCAATTCTTAATGGTCATTTATTACGGTAGGTTTGATTACAATTTTTAAATTTTGAGAACTCTTTTTGTTAGAAGAAATTTTTATTGGTCAATTACATTACAAAAAGATTCATTTTGAATGACTTGGGTTTTGATTTAATCTCTCTTACGGCTGATTTTTTTCATTTAGAGATTTAATCGAAGAAAGACAAAGTAGAGAGATTTAGCAGGAGAAATACAAAGATACAAAGGTTTTGGAGGAGAAAGACGAAGATATAGTTTACGAGTAGTTTATTGAAGATACACATATTTTACAAGAGAGACTATATGGATTTTATAGTTTTCTCAAATAGAATACATCAATTGTGGAGGATGTTTTTCAAGGTTTTTATATCTCATTTTTGATTACTTCTAAAACTAAAAATGTATAAATAAAGATCTTTTATTTCATAATCAACTATCCAGGTCTTTTCATACATCTCATGCATTTTTCTATCTAAAGATGTATCAATTTGTTTCCATGCATAAACGTAACAACAAACAAATACAAAAACAATTTTTTTCCATGCATAAACATAACAACAAAAAATACAAAAATCAAAATTGTTTCATTATTTTTTAATGAACTATAATATGTACCTATGTGTGGTGCTCAAAATACAATTTTATAATCTCGGTACTACATGTTTATTTCTATATCTTGTTCATAATCTCTACAACAAGTTTCTTTATCTATAATATTTTTATTTAACCAAGACCAAATCCTTGCACATAACTTCACTATCTTCTTACGTAAGTTTCTTATTCTAGTCTTTGAAAGAAAAAAATTCAATCGTAAGAGAGTAAAAATAAAAACCCAAGTCATTCAAAATCAATATTTTTATAATGTACTTGACCAATAAAAATTACCTCTAAAAAAAGTGCCAAAAATTTAAAATTTGAATCAATCCTACCATAATAAATGACCACACTTTAATTAGTAAATATCATGAGTAATATTCTTTAATTCTTTTAACCATGAAACGGTACATGTTTTAATGCTTTAATGATTTAATATCTTAATGTTTAGACCCATTTAATTTTTTGAAAGAGGTATTAGATTAATGAAAAATAGAGCTCAAAAAATATAAAATTTGAATCAATTCTACCATAACAAATGAACACGCTTTAATGCTTTAATATCCTAATGTTTAGACCCATTTAAATGTTTTAAAGAGGTATTATAATAATGAAAAATAAATAGTACTATTTATGTACATATCTTACCTTTTACATGGACATTACCATACACGATGTAACCTAGAATTTACCGGATAACACCCTAGATGCACTGGAACATCACTCAGCCTAGACTGAGTGTTCACCTAAAGCGCACAAAGGTACCATGTCTATTTTTAGGGTTTTTGTAGCAGGATGTTAGCATGATGAAGGTAGAAACATATAGATCCATAACTAATCCCTCATTTACAATGGCATGCCATATTTAGATCTAAGAAAGAACAAGATTGAAATGATAATCATGATTGAATCAAGAACAAGAACTACTCATTTACACATAAGAATGCCACTTAGATTCAGAGTAATAACTTGTATCTATTAATAACCACGAAGCTCCTTACAATAATGGCATTCAATACCAATGCACATGGATCGATACATAATCTAGACACATATCTCTCTATGCTTACATCTTATGCTTTGCATAAACCTATATATATATCTCTTCTCTATCTCCGTATATCTATATGTCTTACTAAGTGCTTCACATAATTTATATAGGGTGGGAACTTTCCCTTCACCACTTATCTATTCCAAAAATAGGCCACATGCTATTAATAGCCACATGCCGTTTACATGCATAACCACACATGCAAGTGTGTTATCTATAGAGATATTATAGTTAATCAAGTGAAAATCTATTATTAGCTCATCTCCATGGAAAACACTTCGATCCCATCTTCCAAAGATAGACAATGTGTGGTGTGCATGTCTCTGCATTGTTGGTGTGTTCCACATGCCATCTTCTAAAAATAGGTCTTCATGCTCAAAATTGACTAAGTCCTGAATGTTGAACTTTCCCTCTGTGCATGGGTTCTTCCTTTCCATTCATGCCCTTAAACTGGCTTGTTCTCCCATGTGGAATTCTTGTTTGAGTTTTTTCATGTGTTCTCTGATCAACATTACCCCACACTAATCTCATTGTCACCCCGACAATGGGTATCTCCAAAAATTGAAGTAAAGAATAACAAAGAATTTAGATGAATAAAGAATGTTTTATGAGGAAACCTCCATTGTATTAGTTTGAAGGATCAACTATGGATACTCTTCCTTTATTTCAGCCTCTAAATATTGCTACTTGGTGAATGCTTTCTCTTCCTTCTCTGGTATGTCAACAATAATAGACTCTCATTCATCTTGGGTAACTTCACCTTTTTCATTATGTAATACCAACATAATGTTGGACATTGTAGTATGTTGTCCTTCTAGCGCATCCATATTTTGTGTGATGAGTTTCCCAAGCTCATCTAATCGTTCCTTGTGTGGCTCTTGTGTTGCTACTAGGGCCTCATGCTTTTTCTTTATGAGTGTTAACCACTCTACACGGCCCAAGGTATCATCCTTCATAGCCTTTTGGACTGCATCATCTTCTTCTAGAGTCTTTACCTTGATCAACACCTCTGGAGATGTGCATATATTTAAGGCATGATCCACCTTCTTCAATTCTTCTTAGAGTGCTTGTAGTAAGCCTTCGTATGATGTAATATTTCTGGCTACTACAGCCTTATCCCTTTCTACCTCTTTTTCAGGATTCCTTGGTGCTGGCATGCACAGAGGTTCATCTTTAAGCACCAGGTCCACCAAATTTCCTACATAATGTATCACTGAGGGAAACATTTGTGGTACCTTGGGCTCTAAGTGTGGCCTAGCTCTTATGACATTGTCTCCAATCTCCTCTGTGATGTTGATAAATACTTCATTCTTCTTCTGCACTAAGTCCCTCTCTTGGGTTAGGCATGCTATCACTACATCTTTCATCTTTAACTCCTCACGCGATTACTCTAATTTTGCGGTCTTGTCCATATTTCTTCTTACTGAACTTTAGTATAAACCTTCACCAATGCATTGCTAACTTTCTCATCTTCGACATGACAGTAGGCTTTACTGTCATATGTCTAGCTTGGGTTCCTTCTTAAGCCATCTCGAAATGCATGACTCTTCACATACATCAAATTCAGGCTCATCCATGTCGGTAAATATTAATCATGAGAGTTACTTTCAAGTGCACACAGTCACCATATCCCCATCCATTAGTTCCCAACAAAATAAATCCTTTTGTTCTCTACAGGATTTGGAACCATGTGCGGATGATTTTTCTGTGACCTCAAAGCATAGCCCATGATTAGTTCACTATGTTCCCCACTCATCCTATTTGATCTAGGTCCCTTAGGAATTATAGCTTCAAGGTTAGGAGTTTGTCTCGTTACACTTTGAGTAGTCCCATGCATGGATTTGGAGGCTTCCTTCTCTCTTTCTTCACATACTTATTGTTCTCCATCTTGGGATTTAACTAAAGATATACTAATGCTGCCCCTACATCTTCTACAATCAAACTTATTGACTTACTATTCAACACCTCCGAAAAGAGATTCTTGCCATAAGAACTTATTCCTAGATACACAAACTTCTTCCTTAACGTGTGGTAGTCACAGTCTACCTTATCTATATTGAATACTAGTCGGTGCGTGTTTATGAATCTTTGAACAAATGTTGGAAATACCTTGCGGTGAATGTGTAAGGAAATTTACATTAAGGGATCCATACTCCATCTCTCATTGGGAAGCGCGTGATGCAAAAATGATGTTATATAAAAACTAGACTTGTTTCCCCACTACCAATGGTAGGTCCTTTGGGATGTGCCACTCTTATCTAAATGTTGCACACATACCATTTCTCCACCCTATGCTTGACGTCATCTATTATGGACCCTTTACATAAGTACTTGTTGAACCTTTCAGCTAGTGAATTATTCTCCATGGGGTATTCCCATACCTTTTCCTTTGCCCATTTGTTACTCTAATTTCCATGAATACTAGTGATAATAGAACAACCCCAAAGCTGATCTTCCCTCCTGTGTGCGCTTCCTCGACTATTTGCTTTGTAATGTAGCCTACAATATTGTAGACTAATCCTTCTAACATTTTACGTGCAACATGTAACCACATAGTATTTACCTATGACCACCGCTCTTGATCATTCAACTTTGTAACAAGGTGTGTTACTTATTTCACAACCAGGCGAGTTCTTTAATTTGTCTATACCTATACTGTGTGGACCCTTTAGGTACCCCAAATCTTGTTTGGTCTTTAAGATCACAGATTTATTTGTGAGATCATTCTTTATATCCTCCCCTGTGGCCTTCAAACATGTCACTAATGAGATAAGCACATATGAGATTCTAACTCCACGTCCTCCAAAGTAGAAGAATTCCCCATGCGCTTTGCTCATCATGAGCCACTAGTACAAGGGCTTATCCTTCCCGAAATATGGAAGTTCAAATAATTGGTAGACCCTAATTTTCTTCAAAATCTTCTTTCTTGCATCATCATAAACCAACATGTCATCTTCCATACATTTATTCATCCTCATAGTGAGCAAGGAATCGATCTCCTTGTTCTCTGAAGTCCTATGATTTTATTCACTTACTTTTCTCTTTCTGATGTGTGAATTCCATTCTGACCGATGATGACTTCTTCTATATTACATTTCTATAAAACTACATTTGGGTGCCATCTCTTCCTCCTCAATGACCACCTTCTTCTTTCCTTTTGCTCCTGTTGTAGCTACCTTATTAGGTGCCATTTTTACCTTGCAATCATCTCCTCTTTAACTCTGCAATTTGTGAATCAAACCCTAGCTCGATTCAATCATGCCCTAGGTGGAAACTTTGTGCCCTAACTCCTCTTTGTCACCTTGCTTCACTCAAACCCTTCACCACCGGGATGCAAGCTTATTTTCACATAGATCTATTTATCACACTTGGTTTCACACCTTTGCACTTTAAGCCGATCACTTAGCTCTTTTCATTTAGCTCTTTCCTCAAATACTCCTAGTTGAAATGGTAAAAATTAATTCACATCCCATCCCTATATAAGTTTCAAATTTTGATGAATTTATTACTTCTTCACCTACCAAATATCCTCTCATTCATTGACAATTTTTTTCATTCCACGTGGTACATATTCACGCCCCAATTATAATCTTCTAGCACTCCTTCCTACCCTCTGGTCACGAGAATTCTCTTGACACATGCCCTTACACCCGAGAACCTCATTATTGTACCTTCTCCCGGTAGTTATCATGACCTCTACTTACCTCATGTTATCTTGTCCTTTCATTCATCTCCATCCTTGGTCACTTTTAAGAAGTAAACTTATTTTGAGTTAAAGCACACCAGTAGACTTATTCCTTTCACCTTTCAATTCCCATAGTCTTATTCTTGGATAACTACAACCTCCCCACACTAAAAGTATGTCCAGTCCTCTGCACATAAACATTCTTCACATAGTAATCAGCTTAATGTGTGTAAACATGCTTATTACACTATAACAACAACTAAATCGACAAAGCATAGTGACATTGAAGGAATTACATTAAGGAAATATAGAATGGAAACTATTCTAAATGGAAATGTTTCCTTATTACAAACACCAAGAAGACTTATTTATAATAGGGCTTCAACCTACTCTGTTAAAGTAACCAGGGTAGTTGTGTTCCATTAAGTGTTTCTAACGACAAGCACTTGATTCAAGTATGTAAGTTATGACATACGGCCCCAACCAACGTGTACTTCAAGTTTTCTTGGATGATGCAAGAACTTAGAGTCATAGAGAAGTACCATTTGTCTAATTTGAAACTTCTTATCCCTTATGTTTCTATCATGCCATGATTTTTTCCTGGCCTTTTCTTGCATCTAACTCCATCATGATATGGATCTTCACTCATCCATTGAATCATCTTCTCAATACGCTCTTCTAAATCCTACTCATCATCTAGACCTAGCACACACAATGTGCAAAGAAGGTAACATAAATTCTATAGGAGAATGGCTTCATGCAAACACAAACTAAAATGATGTGGCTTTATTCAATCTCTTATAAGTTGTTCTATATTCGTAAAGAACAACTGAAACTTTATCATCCCAATCCTTTCTTCCAACATCAAATTTTTTGTCAATGTCTTTCTCAAAATCTTGACAAAAGCCTCAGCAGTTCCATTTTCCTAAGGGTGGTAAGGTGTAGATTTATGGTGGACAACCATAAACTCATCTATCGGGATCCTTATGGTTTCATTTAAAAGTGTGTACCCCTATCACTTGTCAAAATTAAAGGACATCCATATCTTGTAAGAACATTCTACCATAGAAACCTAGTTATTGCTTGCTTCGGACCACCATTTGAGATAATTTGTGCAAATAATAATATAGTGTGATCCATTCCTACGCACTGCGGCTGGTGAAATAGGTCCTACAAATTTGATGGCCATTTCTCAAATGGTTTGGAACTGATAATAGGTCTCAGTGGCATTTCATCTCTTTGTTACTGGTTTTCTTAGGTGCTTGACAATGGTCACATTCCTTACAATATTCTTTACAGTCTTTATACAATGTATCCCACCATAATCTAGTGAGTAGGATCTTTCGGTAGTCGTATCACCTACATAATGGCTTCCTATAATACCACCATGGGCTTATTCCATAATATCCTTGTGCTCATGCTCTAATACACAACGGCATAATACTTCATCTCTACCTAACTTGTATAGGTCACCACTGATCAACATAAACGGTGTCATGCATATAGCAAGTTGTTTCTTTTCTAATGCCTTCATTCCTTTTGGTGCCACACTAGTCCATAGAAATACAACAATGTCTTCTAATTATGATGGCACACATTATAACCTATATAATTATGCATCTAGCATGGTTTCTTCAATTGTCTATGCTTCCTCCCCTGAGTTAATTCTAGATAAGTGGTCTAGTCTAGAGTTACTCTTCCCTGGCTTCACCACAACTATGAAATCAAACTCTTGAAATAGGAGTACCCATCTACAGATGCACCCTTGTAAGATGGGTTTGTTCACCAAATACTTCAATTCCATGTGATCTGTATAGAATAAAAATGGTGTAGCTAGCAAATACTGTCAAAACTTGTGCAATGCATAGATCATGACAAAGCTTCACGCTCTATAGTTGTATAATTCTATTCAACAAGAGTTAGCTTCCTACTAGCAAAGTAGATAGGATGATCGACAATACCTTCTCTAGGTTGAGCTAACACAGCACCAATGGCCATGCCAAAGGTGTCCACATGTACATGAAATGGTTTTTCCCATGAAGGAAAATGTAGGATAGGCGCGGTAGTAAGTTTCTCTTTCAATGTTTTGAATGTGTGCTACTTTGTGATTCTCCCCAATAGAATGTACCTCTTCCTTTCAATAACTCCTCCAGAGGTGTGAAAATTTTAACATATCCCTTGATGAATTTTCTATAATATCCTATGTGACCTAAACATCTGCGTACCTTGCTCTGACCGTAGGTTCTTCCAACCCTAAAATGACTTCAACCTTAGCTAGATCAATAAGTAATCCCTCCTTGCAGATTATGTGTCCTAATAGTATTCCAAAAGGTGTCACAAATATACACTTCTTGATGTTCAAAGGGATACTCAATTGCCTACATCGGTTAAACATTAAGTTCAAATTGTCACAGTGATCTTTAATAAGCCCATATACTATCCAATCATCAAGGTAGACCTGCAAGAAGTTGTGAATAAAATATTTGTATGCCTAAACAAATATCCACAAGAATAAAATAGGCACGTTTTCAATCCAAGAGGCATAACGATAGGAAAAACTACCCCATTTAGTAGTAAAATTTGTCTTTTCTTGATCCTCCTGAGCAATCCTAACCTGATGATACCTAAAAAACCCATCTGTAAAGGAATAGATTTCATGCCCTACAACTCCCTCTAGTATTTCCTCAGTAAATGGTGTAGGGAATGGGTCTATTACACATGTGGCATTTAGCTCCCTGTAGTCCACACATATTCAAATTCTACCATCCTTCTTGATACTGATCACCATTGGACTAACCCATTCTAACTCATCCAAAGGTTGAATGATTCCAGACTTCAACATTTTATCAATTTCTTCTTTTAACTTTTCATACAAATTAGGATTCATTCTATAAGGTCTCTTTCTTACTAGACGTGTACCTTCCTTATATTTTATCTTCATTTCCCCAAGTGATTCATGCACACCTTTAAGTTCTTGATACCCTCGAGGGAATAAGTCCTAGTAATCCCGTAGTAACTCAATAATATTTTCCACCTCCGAGTCTGACCAGTAGTCTCCAATTATGGCCTTCTTAGGCTTAGCCTTCGATCCTATATTGACCTTCTTTATCTTCATGGGTTCGTGATAGGTGCGTGTATCCTTTTCTGTTGTCCAAGACCTCACGTACCCCTTGTGAATGTTCAATATCCAGGTTCTCAACTTCCTCATCATCCATGATGTAAACCATCTTTCCTTTTTATTTCTCAAGACAGGCTCATTTAAGCAATATGAAGTCTTCTCCTTCTTCTTCAAAATGTGTGCCTGATTCTGTCTCACCAAATAATTCTTGTATGAGTTCCTCCACCTTTTCACTATCTCCCATGGTTAACCGCTTAACAAATTTTAATGCCTCTTCTATTAGAGGTTGGGAAGAAAAGTATTCAAAGGTCTGGATCATTCTTACAGTCAAATTTTTTCAATTCCCGAGTCTCTTGGTCTAGTTTGGCGTATACATACCAGTGTATGCTTATCCTTGTAGAGTAGAGTAAAATATATGCACCCGAGTGATGGTGGTAATGCCTCCTATCCCATTGTGTAGGGTCTCTCACACTATTGAATGTGACGCTTAGCGGGTTGATCACCATTACAAGTGTAGATCTGTGTAGGTGCATTACTCCTTACAAACCTAGTCGATAGGGTGACTATATGTTAGAAAAGTGATAGGCGAGCATGGGAATCAACAAGTAACATTTCTTCATACCCGACCTCCCGAGGTCGTGCCAAGACAACTGATGGAAATGAAATATACATGGGTGTAGACAAACTAGTTGGGAAATCTGATATCCTCAACACACAATAATGGGATCTGCGAGTCCAAGGAAAATAAATCTCTCCTAACTTGAATTGGTGTAATGGATCATTTAGATATAATAGCTACTCAGAGGCTCCAATCAATGTTGAGCTCTACCAAGATCCTATCTATTGGTTGTTGGATGCATGGAAAGTGACATGTAGGTGCTTCATGTATATTTCTAGACAAGGTTATGAAAGTGGTTATGAGAGGTGTAGTGGATTTGTAGGGAATTGTGGATGGTTTTCTAGTCTAGCCTAGAAAATATTAGCTTGATCAGGCTTCTATATTTAATACGAAAATTATATTATGATATCTAGTGGGAGTGGTGAAGATCTAAATACAAGTGCACATAAACTAGTGTCAATATTTAACTGATTAGCGGACTCGTTGGGTTGTGGGACTGGGGATCACAACCTTGAGTTCATGGTTGTTGTGGACTTGTTATGGTCATGTGAAGAATCAATCTCTTCTTCTGACAATCCAATAGTCATAAGCCTTTTCAGCTTCTATGTTTAATACCAGGAGTTGTGTGATCTTCTCATAATACCTTATGGGTGTTCTAGCAACTTGTATACATAAGCATGTGTCTATGTCAATGAGAAGGTCTCCTATATTTGGCTATGAGAACTAATGAATCACAACCAAATATTTTCTCTCTTTCGGTTCTTGTATGGTCATGTGGATATCCTATCAAGGTAATCTATAGTTGGGTTGATTTGACTAGAATGCGTATGCTTTATCATCTTCAATATTCAATTCTCTCAATTACTCACTAACTGCTTGTGGGTTTTTTGTCATTTGAAAGATGTGAATTATAAGACCTTGATCTATATATGTTAATGTTGTGAAGAGATTTGGCTGAGGTATTACCGATTCAAATACATAATACCTAGGCTCTCTGGGTCCCATAATTGTCATGCAAGAGATAACCAAACTTAACTGAAAGAAATAAATGAATTATGAAAGATATATCTACACTATGCTTATATTCCCTTTTTTTTGTATTTTCAAAGATATGAGTTTGAACGAAATTCAAAGAGTGACTATTCTACAATATTAAGATAACAAACAATTAATCTAATAACAAAATTAAAACAAGTAAGATAGCCAGATGTAGCTATTTCCTGTGTATTTGTGAATTTATTCTAAATATTAAATAGATAACTAATTTAATTGAAAAGACCTTCAATCTTACCTTAGAAGTGAGGAATAAATCACAACTTATCAGAAGCTATCATTCCCCACAACTTCCCTAGTAATACTAAAATAAAGATTAACTAAAATAAAATGATTTGCTATTCTATTTGATATATTGTAACTACAACTTTGACAATTCAAACCTGGATTTTACAAAACAACGGAAAATCTAGTTGTATTATGACTTGTCCCCTTAGTGTGATATCTTCATTCCTTCATGTTCTTGTGAATCTAGAAAAGTGGAAATGGTGACAGTGGTAACAAGAGAATATGTTTGAATAGTGACATCTTGGACATAAGCCAAACATAATGCACATAATGCAATAGAATAGAGCTTGACTATGCGGTTCCTAGTGGGATTGCTACAGGGATACAATACAAGCACACTGAAATCTCTAGGATCTATACTTCTTGTGACAAAATAACAACCTATAATTCTAATAAGAATCAAGATTCAAATGGACATAATCTAGAACCAGAAATGTGGAGCCTTGAACTGATAGGCTGAAAAATTTACATTATCCAAACTTGCTAAGACTTATTGAAGAACTTTTAAAACACACTAAATAATAATTCATAGAAGGAGAGGGGCCATTTACTTGTAAACAAGCTTTATATTTATATCACTTTTATTTACCATAGGGTAAGTTTGAATTGAACTCTTCTATTATAAACAAAGAGGAATTACTATTTACCAGGTGGCTAAAACTTAGATGCGCAGCAAGAGTGGTTGATAAATACGAGTGCCACTTGATTTTTTACGTTGAAGAATGCATTAGAAATTTATGGAAAATGTGCACATGACCACCGCCCTACACGGGGTGAAAGTTATAGGACCTATGCCCTATCCCGGGTGGCGATCATGGGATCGCCGCACAGGCGGCGGTGGTCCTACAACTAAAGACGAAAATTCAAGGAAAGAGAGGAACGAGGTTAGAATAAATCATGCGAAGGTTGGATAAGGTATTTTAGGATGCAAATGTATACTCAGCATGCTTTCTAGATTTTGAACACCTTGCAAAGAGATCTGAATCATCATTGGGGTTTCTGTAACCTCTTTTCGGTAATATAGTACATATAATTTTGGGTACATACATATTTCCCCCTTAGAGAAGTGTTTTAGCCATGAAGGGGCATAAAACGGTGGGTCTAAGAATGGTGGTACTGAAATGGGGAGTTATAATCTATACCCGACATACCCATGTGTCACGATGTCACCATCCAGATTCTCGCTATCTCGCAAAATGAAAACATGACTCAAGTGCAGATAGATAAAGAAATTAAAAAATAAACACTAAATTAAAATGAAATGAGGACTTACCATTTGTGCGGGGATAAGAACTTACCTTCGTCGGTGCTCCAACTCTATGAAATAACATTCAAAATAAGGTTAGAATGTTATATATATATAA
Source organism: Taxus wallichiana var. yunnanensis (assembly GCA_018340775.1). NCBI lineage: Eukaryota > Viridiplantae > Streptophyta > Pinopsida > Cupressales > Taxaceae > Taxus > Taxus wallichiana. The sequence goes on along the minus strand of CM031242.1, from coordinate 641,740,821 downwards.
AATAAGCTCATTTTCCTATTCATTTGTGCGTATCGATTTGGCAATTTTTGAGCTCTGGGACCCACGGTAACCATTTTCGACAAGAGTGCAGTCAAAATGTTCATTGTGAGATCATGATCATGCCTCCGAGAGTAGGACATCGACCCATGAAGTCTCAGGTTAGCTTTTCTCAATTCATTATTTTTAAACCTAAAATATAAAAATGTGTAAATCTTTGTCTTGGGGAGGTTATTTTCGAAAATCTTAGTGTTAAATGAGTCTCTAGGGGCACCCATAGGGTAGAATTTTATTTCATTCAAAATGGTGTATTTTTCTATTTGTAGGAATTTTTAGGGCTTTATGGGCACACACCGAATTGACACAAGACCACCGCCCTACATAGAGTGGCGGTCATGAGACCCGCCCTATGAGGACAGCAGTCGCAAGACCACCACCCTCAAATGGAGGTGGTCATAAAACCACCACTCTGCACAGGGTGGCGGTTCTGGATAGAAAGAGAAAATAGATTCCTTAATTATTTTTGCATTTTTGACATTTTTCTATGTTTTTGATGAGCTTATCTATTGGATTATGTTGCTAACTTGCTCTTTTTCTCTATTTTGGGTGGATGCAAAAGGAGGAGTACATTAGGTGGAGTAGAGAGAGGGAGTGTGATTGGCTCCTGACAGTGTTAGACATGCTAACCCGTGAGAGAGAGACTTTGCAGAGGGCCGATATTTTGAGGATTTCACAGGTTCCTCATGTTACTCCTACTAGTCACATATTGTGTGACTTGTTCTTGTATTGGGATGTAGACCAGAATACTTTCCGGTTTCTAGGTGTTAGGGGTGAGTGGACTATCACCCTGGAGGACATTTATCATATACTTGGGGGTTCTGATTCTTGGGAGGTGGCTGTCTCTTAAGACAACAGGATCCAGGTCTCAGATGGTTCAGTGGGCTACTTATATGGGAGATATTGTTGTCTCCTTTGGATCAAAGAAGGGGGTGAAGGTCCAATCTATTGTTGCTGCTCCTATCCCTATCATCCATAAGGATATTATGGGTATCTTGGCATCACGGTTTATTGGAGATACTCTCTTATACTTTTGGGATCCCATTATTGAATATATTGAGGCCCATGGTCGTACCTATGCTTGGGGATCATAAATTCTAGAGACTACATACCATGACTTTTATAGGGTGGTCAGTTATAGGGGCAGTCCTTGAGTCATCCCACTCTAGTTATGAGTTGGGTGTATGAGCGCATCATCCCCTATGGAAGGGGTGTACTAGCAGAGATCCAGGGGTTGTTAGAGTAGCAAGGTGGATAGGGATGATAGTACCTAGGATGCCACATCGGTAAGTGGATTCACCGTGTATCTGCAGATATGGAGGCTACTCCTTATCGGCTATGGTAGGAGTATGGGGGAGGAGACACATACATTGATTACCTACTCTACTATAGGTCAATTAGTGGATAGGATAGAGGGGGTAGAGGTCCACCCATTTGATCAAGTCCCTTAGCAGTTTTTCCTCCCATACATTGATATGCTTCCTCCAAAGTGGGCAGGTGTATAGTGTGTTTAATGAAAGATTTTACAAAGGCTATTGAAATGGGCTAAGACCCCAAAGCTTTGTGAAAATCCCCTCAATGGACCATATGATAAGAAATGAGCAAGGAATCTTATTTACATGTATCCAAACTTGAAATGAACAAGAAATATAACAAATAGCATTAACCTCTATTCTTGAAAGCTTAAAAAAATATGCCTACTAAAGACTTAAGCAATCGGTTTGTTGTTTACTCCATGAGGGTGAATGAATCTCACTAAATGGCTACATGGCCAAGTTTAGCTATTCCATTTCCAACCTATCATGGGTGCCAAGTGAAGCTCTTTTAATGGAGGATAGCTAAGATCAAATGCCTATTAGCTTAGCTAATGTGAATGAGGTCTAATGCCAATATCTCCAAATGTGAGAGATTTGTTATGAAAACAAGGTGTGTGGTTGAAAGGGAGGGGTGACCCTTCTATTTATAGTTTTCTAAATGGAAGAGTTTGAAATTTGGGTGGATGTGGGACTAAATATCAAAAATCACTTTTAGATTAGATTAGGATAAACATGCTTTAGACCTAGTTAAGATTGGTTTAGGCTAGTCAACTAGGGTTTAGGCTAATTAAACTTGATTAACAAGTGACTAGAGAATCATTGAGAGTTGGGAGGGGTCTAGATAACCAATTGTGGACTGATAGATAGCCTATGAAGCCAATAGAAGTGATCTAGATAGATCTAGGGAGGTTTTGAACGGTCAAAAGGAGGAATGTTTAGCTAATAAGAGAGATATTAGAAAAATAAGTTGAATATGGGAAGAATACGACTGAGAAGGTGTCGTAAATGGGCATCCGAGAGTGGAGTGAAGTATAAGGAATTAACAAAGTGTCATAAATTGATTGGATTGGATGAAATGCTAAGTGTAATAATTTTTTAGGTGTCTACATTTTCCCCTCTTTGAGGTGGCATAAACGATGTCACTTCATATAAAGTAGACAAGCATAAACAAGTAGAAAATCTTGAAGGGATAGAAGAAAAATGAGTAGAATGAAGGATGCCCCCTCGATCATCGATGGGGTGATGAAAGAGGTTAATCGATGATCGAAAAGATGAAGGAAATAGATAAAAGATGAAGGGAAGAAAGGGAATATAGAAGAAAAGGAGTATGAGGAAGAGGGAATGAGCTAACATCCATCCAATGCCTTTTAAACAACTTTATTTTTCATCATATTGCTAAGGATCTTCATCATTGGTTCTTATTAAAAAGAATGAACAAAAGTGTAGTATGACATGAAAATCCATATACAAACAAATTTCCATTGCTAAAAACACCAACTCCATGCAACATACAAAATGCAATGCAATACGAGAAAGTAAAATATGCCTAACTCCATGCAACATACAAAATGTAATGCAATACGAGAAAGTAAACAAGCCAAACCTAACAGAGAAACAAGTACCATGTTTTTGTTATCAAGCTTCAGTTTTGACCTATGTGAATTAACGACAAGGGTTAACGATGGTTCCCCAAGCAAGGATACATGCAAGGGGAATAATGGAGGACACTTCGGTCCTATGAAAAAGCAATGTGCACTACAAAATAGTACTAGGCAACTCGTTGTGCCCTAGAGTATAGACAAAGTAAGCAGCCTAGCTTTTGTTGATGGAGGTAGATCAAGATGATCCATGAGTCACACAAATGAATAGGTTTAAACCAAAGACGTGACATTTGTAGGATGATTTATATTATTTTTGATGTTTTCTTAAACATATTTGAATTTTTTTAAATTTTTCTAACATACTTGAATGTTTTTAATTTTTCTAACATATTTGAATGTTTTTGTGATTAATTTTCAAAGTTTTCTAAAGTTATGTATAGGAAGACGATGAAGTGTGGATACCCCTAACGATAGATGGGATGTATAAGGGTATAAGTTGACGTGTGTACAAGAAAGGTGAAGATACAAAAATTCCCAGCGTTAGGTGGGAGTATTCAAAGGAAAACTCTTCACGTGTAGAAGCGGGACCCAAGGCCATTATGGATAGGTTCAACATGATGATGAACGTAAACCGATGAAGTGTTGGGAAGAAGTAAGGATGCCCCCAGCGTAAGTTGGCCTAAAAGCACATGATAAAAAGGAAGGAGAAGATTGTTTTTGTGAAAGGGGACAAAGGTGTCTGAAAAACATGGCAAAAAAGTAATCTTATACACATAGATGTTTTGAATGAAGTAGAAGAACGATGTGAATGATATGAATGTATTTTAGAAGCCTTGCAATGAAGAAGTGTTTAACCAAAGGCACAAATCATGAGACAAGATACTGACTAGAGTAAGAGTGTGAACAAGGTCCAAAAAGACACTTGGTAACATACTAATCCTGCTTACTTATAGAGATCTAGTGTGTGCATGTGGAATTTATTACCTCTTGAAGGGAATATTTAATATGAAACAAGTGAAGACACCCTAGCCAATGTGTAGGAATGATTCATTTTGATAGAGGATATGTGATTTGTGAATGAAGGGTGGAGGGATAGCCGTACATTGCTCACTACCAGCCAGCATCCATAGCCCCGATGGAGATGCATCTAATTCTAATTGCAACATTTCTCTACCCGATCAGGCATCCATAGCCCCAATAGAGATTATTAGAAATACCCCAAGAAAGAGTAATATATCAATTTGCTTTAGCTTTTAGCTTTTAGCTTTTGATTTTTTGATTGATTTTGATTCTTTTACTTTCTAAAAATTATTTCAGTCTCTTGTTTGACAAGAGGTTAAGAACCACAGATGGCTTGATGGAAGGAGGTTGAAGTGATTGCAATGATGACATTGGATAATGTCAACAAATATGTCCAAAATTTATTCACAACAAGTTTATTAGATGTTGAATGTGATAGGATCTCTAAAAGGTTAGTCATTCTTTAATTTATTAAGGAGATGAAAGAACAAGGTCAAATGGATACCATAGAGATAAATTTCATAGAATGCATGCAAATATGCTAACCAAAAATATCACCAAAGGGATGAAAATGGTAGGAAGACTTGTAGAATTAAGAGAAATAAAGGTAAGAAATAACATCCATGTGTACGCAATACCTGATTACAATTCCTGACCTTTGTACCTTTGATTTTTCTTGTGTTTTCTCAATGTTTTTTGTATTTTTGAATTGTTTTTTAATTTTTAGATTTTTGATAGTTTTTGGAAAGGTGGGACCAACAAAGTCACTCTGCATTGTAAGATCCAACAACGATGTTTGCAACTTCCTTGATAAGGTAGACTAAGCGTGATTGTTTATTAAGAGTCATGTTATCCTGGATCTTGATGATCATGGTGAGCTCCTACTCAACAAATGACTATGATTTATCTTGAAACATGGATTTTTTATGTGGGAGATTTAATTCCCCATCCAACGGTTTATGCATTTTTCACCATACCTGATGGTTACGTTGATGTGCGTTCTTGAATTGCATTTTATTTTAACCTTAAGATCGCTTGATTTGTTGGGAGCTCTAGAGCTCTTTGCAGCTTTGATCTGAGCTTGATTGAGAAAATATTTGGGTTTCTTATAAGTTTGCACGTGACTTGTCTGATCCCAAGAAGTGGGAGAGTAAAGTGAATGTGGACATTTAAGTGATGTGAGAAATGACTACGCACTTTCCATAACCATTAATAGAAGAAATGTGTGATGGATGAAAAGGATACGGTCCAAGAATCGAAGAGGATGGGCTACCAGGAGGTGATCCACTAATAGAAGATGATGAAGGGCTACTAGAATATGGCCCTAAGATGGAAGAAATTGGGCTACGAGGATATGGCCCAAGAATAGAAGATGATGAGCTACCTCAAGGTGACCCATATATGAAAGATAATGGAGGGCTAATAGGACATGGCCCAAGAATAGAAGGTAATGGGATGCTAGCAGGGTGACCCACAAGTAGAAAATGGAGGGCTACATGGGGGTGGCCCTAGGATAGAAGAAGACAATGGGCTACTCAGTGATGACCCAAGGAGAGATTTGGATTGAGGAATGGTGATAGATAATGAATGATTTGGCAATGAGAAGATAGGCCACGGATCAATGCTAGACCTTGACATCTCATCATGCTTAGAAGAAGGTGAAGATGGAATAGAAGAAGAATCAAGTTCCATGACCTTAGGATTTTCCTCTATGTTCTGATAAAAGGAATCAACTTCTTTTCCCCAATACACTAGCGTATCGAGTTCAAGAAAGAACCCTTGACTGTAATCCTCTAAATGGATATCTTCATGTAGTCTAATTGTTCCTTCATCCTGAGAGAAATCAATTAGTAGAGGTTGTTGTTCTTATACCATAGGAGGTTGACTAGAAGAATCACGTTCAAAACAACGAGAAGATTGATTAACAAAAGAAGATGACTCAAGAGAGGAAGTAGGATTGCCGGTGGGTGTCTCATGAATGGATGAATTGGATTGCTTTTCTAGAAGATGATGCAATGTAGGAGAGAAAATAGGATCACATAGCCATCCGTTAAGTTACGATGTAGGAGTCGAATTAGATGATTGACTAGAGGGAATCCGATTCATGGAACTCTTTGACGGAGGAAGAGGCCATGGAGATGACTAATGAAGGAGGTTCTATGAAGAAAGGGAGGATTGTGACTCAAGACCCAAATTAAATGTTTGATTGATGGAATTTGGAGTTGCATGAGTCTTCAAAAGAGGAAGACATCATTAAGGTGATTGAGAATGAAGGTCTTGCAAAGGAAGGGAGGACTGTGATTCAAGATGTGATCTAGGGGTATCCAAACAATAGTTGGGATCCAAGTCTTTAGAAGAAGAGTGGGAGTTTGAATGGTAGTTTGGATCTAAATCAAAAAAGAGGAGTGGGGGAAACCTGAATAATAATTTAGATCAAAATCATCCAAACCATACCACCGAATATGAGCGAAGGTGGTGAACAAGGTATCTAATTGGGCCTTCTAGAATGACGACCAAACGAGGCTTAGTCATAATGGGAATATTTTGATTTGAATTTCTAAACCTAGGTTTTGTATTGTTGTAAATGTGAGAAACCATATGATATTCAGTCATTGTTGGCATCGTTTAATCAAAAATGTCTGGACCTAGATAGTGGGATGGAACTCCTTCAAAGGGAAGGAAGTTACATGTCGATTCGAGTAGCATAATGACATCCAACTAGACATTTTATAATTATGGAGATGCATGCATGATTTTCTAAATAATGTCTAAGGAAAATAGACATTGTGATGATGCAATCTCATAGAGATCAAAAAGGATTTGTCCTAAAAAATAGTTTTTTAGATGAATGATCACAAGGAATAATCATGCAAGTTGTGAAACACAAATCTAATCAAAAAGGAAATACACCCTACGTATATGCATGTGAAAAGTGATAGTTTGATGCAAAGATGATTAACACAATGTCAATATTTACGTTAAGTTTGAAATGAACAAGGCGTAAATATTAACAATTGGTAGACGTGACTCCCAATCAAAGGATACCATGAAAAGTTTAACAACCAACAATTCCTAAATGTTAAAGGGTGAGGATTACAAATTTAAGCCACGTAACCACACCAATTGGACACATTAATCAAGCTTTAGGAAGAAATGAGATATCGATTGCCAACGTGGTATTGAAACGACAAAAAAAAAAATTAAGTGACACTCTTCAATATTTTGGACAATGTTTGAAGAAAAAATAAGTCAAACTATACTAAGAATGTGTGAAAATGTGCACAACATAACGCCACAATGCGGATACTTAGATCACATTTATGAAAAACACAACATAAGTATCTTAATTATGTCTAGACAATATGAATAATGTAGCATGTCAAAGGGAGATAAAATGCCAAATCAATCCTAACTATGATGATGATCTTGAAAATAAAGATCAAGTGGCCATAAAGATATAAGGACACATCCATGCACTTTAGATGTGTAACAACTCACCCGTAAACATGGATGAGTGTAAATGAACAAAAATTAGTGAACACTATCTATGACAAAAATCCCGAAAGATGCCTTCATTTGCCTTAAATGGGCAACAAGAATGCAAAGGTATAGATCAAAAGATGAAAAATAAACTAAGCACCACTTGGGCGAGTTTTGCCTCATCCAAAGATAAGAACAAAACTAAGTGAAAGTAGGATGTAGTTTAGTCTTGTGATGAAAGACACTTAGATCAAAATCAAAAGGGTTCTTTTCCTTGTTCAAAAACAAGGTTCAGACTCTAGATGAGTTGTCACTTCATGATGGCTTGACATAACAATGGACTAGTAAAGTGGGCTCTAAGATAGAATGGCCTCCTTAATAAGTTCTCTCAACTAGGTGTTACAAAGCTATCTTAAGCGAGTGTAATTTACCCAAATAGTCCCTTGCCTATCTTGGGAGTATCTCGGCTTTACTTTACCCCCTTCAAGCACAAAGGGAAACTAGTGCGTCCACGTGTGCTCTCCCTAGGGTCACCATATGGACAACCAGTAACTCTATCTCACAAGGTGTACTAGTCAAGTGGGTAAGCGGAGCACTTCCTGTTTCATCCACAAGGTTACTCTACATTGATTACTTTAGGTTCCTGGAACCACCCCATTGTTTATAGCTTAAGGCATTATGCCAAATGGGTTATGTTCTAGTTAAGTGAAGAGGGACGTAACCTTTTCTCAAACCTATAATAGAGTGTGTTTTTATCTTTCTTAACTTACTGTGGTTTTAAGTGGGACACCATTTGGCAACCTAAGAAACATGTGTATTAGTGGGTTTTTGTTTTGTTTTTGGCTTTCTTTGACAAGTCTTAGGTCCTATAGACAATGAGTTTAGTAATTTTCCATTACAAATTTATATCAAGAAATGGAATTTACACCTTGCTTCTAATTCCTAAGATCACCAAAAGGCACCCAAGAAGAGCATACGCAATGTGAAAATTCTTACTAAATCACATAAAAACTACTTTATCTTTTAGAACAAGTATTTTTAATATATGATACAAAATTGTGCAAGTGTTTTTGATCTCCAAGATCACTTTTGAAGGAGTGAGGAGAGAGCATACACACTTTACAAACCTTTCTCAAGCTAAGAAATGAAACACTTAACTAAGTTAGTCAAAAATAAAACCAAAATAACCCCAGTAACCAAGTGATTAGTGCTACAAAATATTTCAAAGTGTTAGAATGGACAAGAAAATATTTTTGAACTTTAAGATACGTTAGAAAATGAATATTTATGTAATAATGTAAACCATAAATTTTATTTAATTCAAAATCCTAATTTTATAATTTCATTTTGTAGTTCTCTTCAATACCTTTCCTTGACACAATGAAAACGGATTATTACCCAAAATGTGCCCCCTGCTCATTTTGTGGCTAACCCTTTCATCTTTCCTTCTCTTGTGCCTCAGACATAATATTTTTCTTTTCAGGCACTCAAAACCTTCTAGAAATAACACCATTGGATAGAGCTCTTTCTCATCTTTCCAGAAAGGTAAATTTTCCTCCTAACTCCATGTATTTTTGAAGTTATGGCTCGGTGGAGTTTTTATGAAAATTTTCCCTAAAAGGCCCACGGCTAATGAGATGCCACCACGTGGCACCTAGAGTGGTGGAGCATGGGGAAATTTTGGAAATTTTCCAAATGACCAAAAAGGTGCAAAAATTTGAATTTTTGCCCACCAACCCGATTTGGCCCTGTTTTGCCCTAAAACTTCAAATGGCCATATCTTTCGATCCAGAGCTCAGTTTTTCACATTCTTTATATCAATGGAAAGCTGGTGAAATTATCTACAAGATTCTAGGTCAATTTTAAATTTTGATGGATTTTGGAGAGATAAAATCAAAAACATCTCTAGCACGTGGTGATGAGCAGAAATGACATTTCAACCACCGTTTTTAATGAAGAATGGCTCGCATTCTCTCCCAGCATGGTTAAAAATGTCAGGGAATGGGTCTGTAAGGATGCCCATGCTGTTTTTAATGTATTTTTGTCAATGATTGAACCTCTCCCATGTTTTCCCACATTTCTCTCTCCTGGGCTCGTCCCTTGCACTGTAAAAGCTAGATTTGGCTCATTTTCAAAGTGTTGAACATTTTTTGTGTATTGCAGGTCCCCTTTCTCACCTTGGAAGTGATTTTGGTGGAATATCAGACCTTTTCTAAGAGCTGCAACTTTATTTTGCCTCTTAGGTGTTGTAATGCAAGTGATTTTGATGATTAAAATAACAATACAACCTCTGTGATTAGTTTTCATCCTCTTCCTGTGTTGTTTGGTTAATTTCTGATCCTTCATTACAATTATCAGTTTGTGCATGAGGTTCTTTGTTGCATTTTTATGGACTATGTCAATCTATAGAAGTAAAAAATGCTCACCACTCCTTTGGTGCATCACCTATTAGCATTAGTTTTAGCTTTTTTACATTCTCTATCTCTGTCTCCTTTGGAATTTAGGGTAGGGTTAGGAATATAGACCTCTGCAACTTGTAAGTGATAAATTTGACCAGAGGAATTGAGGAACTAGCCTCTAAACTGGATATTCCTTTCTCATTTTGCAAGTCCCACACTTGGGGAAAGGATTCAATGTTGTGCAATCACACTGGATGCTAGTATGATCAAACTAGAAATCTGATCAACATCCAGGGGGTGCTGCTGATTTGCAACAACAGTTTTGGCATGCCCGGTGGGACATAGAAGTCTTCATCTTCATTGCAACAAAATTGATGTGCATTTGTTGCAAGTTTCTTGCTTAAAAGAGCTATAAATTACACATCTGGTGACTCCAAGGAAGAAGAATCAGCTGGTTTTAGTAGTGCAGGCCTGAAAACTCATGAGAAGAATCACCACAAGGTCAAGAGCTAGAGAAGAAGAGGTGCTGTTTGAATATTTGTAGTTATCTCCAAGAAGAAGGCAAAGAGGGAGGAGAATTCAAAGGTCTCCATCTCCACCAAACAGAACTCTCTCAACTTCTCCACCTAGCAGGACTTTTATTCAATCCACAAGGGTTCTAAGGCCAATTAGAATGGCACAAAACAACCCTTATGTCAATTTCACTAGTAGCTTGCCCACTTGCTCTCAATGCACAAAATCCAATCCCATTGCAGCATTGAAGAATATTTCATACTTCACTAGAGAAAATCGAGACCACTCCTGTGATCATGTTAAGGATATTGCTAACATTTGTGTAATCCATGAGATCAATGAGATGCAAGTTGCTGTCAAACTGCTGGCATCTTCATTCAAAGGGAAAGCTTTGCAATGGTTCAGAGTCTTGCCTCAGGTTCTATTCAAAATTGGAACCAGCTATGCATTGCTCTCCATGAGTAGTTTTGGGAGAAAGGAGACAACTTGTCCCTTTTGGAGCAGCTGACAACCATCAAGAGAGCTCCCAATGAGTAGCTGACTGATTTTAATTTTAGATTTCAAAGGACTTGGGAGAGAATTCCAGTGGCAGTCAAGCCAACAACAGAAGGTGCTTTCCTTTATTACCTTAAAGCTTTGAATTTTGATATTTCTATGTTAATTCAGTCCATGGGAGGCACAACTATCCCCATTGCTTATAGCATAGCCATTAGAGCTGAAAATTGTTTGATTCAAGCTGGCAAGCTGGCTCCTAGACCCCCAATGCCATTGTTTCCAAGTTTAGAGAGCCCAAACACTAATCAAACGCCTAATTTGGCTCCTATCCCCACTCCTAGAAATCAGAATTCAAGTGAAGCTTCCACTTCATCTTCTAGTGCCTCAAATGAACTTCAAGAAGTTATGAAGCAATTGCAAAACCTAGGTAATGAGCTGGTTACACTCAAAAGGCAGCAAGCTCAAGGTTTTAGACCTTCCTTCTAGCCTCAAGCTCAGCCTAACAGGCAGCCATACCAGCCTCAAAGACCACCCAATTTAGCTGCAAATCTAAATCAAGCAAGGCCTCCTGCCAATAGACCATTTCAGCCCTATAATCCCAATGCTATATCTGCCTCTAAAGCATTAGTGCCAGTACAAAATAACATGGCCCAAGAGTATGATTGGTGTTTTCCATGCAATGAACCTCACAACCAGTCCATGTGCTTCAACGGTGCCTTGAATCAAGCATTAATGGTGACTTCAACTGGTGTGGAGGGTGAAGGTAGTCAAAGAAATGACCAGCAACAAGAAACATTCCAACAACAATCAGCCCCAAATGATACCACACTTGTAAACTAGCAGGCAGAAGATTTTTGTGGCATGAATCAAATGGTTTCCCAAAGTGTTGCAGCCAACACAAGGTCAAAAAGAAGAAATTTAGGGGAAGAACAACCATTAGCTCCAAGCAATTCACAACCTTCTATGGTTCCACAAATGGTTGGCAAACAAAATCCAGTTTCAAATGCACAAGGGCAGCCAAGGACAGCTCCTAAGCCAACTCAAATGCCAGTTGTTGCTGCCCACATGCAAGGGATGAATATGCAAACCAAGGGATAGCAAAGAGATACTTCATCACCATTCAACATCATTGATCAGATGAAGAAGACAAATGTAAACATATCAATGTGGGAATCACTATCTATCCCAAGCCATAGAGATTTGCTACAAGCTGCCATGAAGGACTGATCAACTTTAAATCAGCAAGTCCAAATGCAAGAGAAGGTGCTCATAAATGCTGCCCACCTGAGGGGAATCATGGAGGAAAAAAAGGGTAAGATGTTGAAGCCCCTCCATTCTATGTTTCATTGATCATTAGAAATCAACTAGTGCACAATTGCATGATTGATTCGGAGCAAGTAGTTCGGTAATGCCCAAGAAAATAGCTGATCGGTTGGGAATTCAATATGAAACCATATCCAAAGGGGTAGTGCAATTGGATGGGACAATAAGTAACAACAATTGAGTGATAAAAACTTGATTCTTACCTTGCATACATGTCCCAATGTGGTTGTTTTGCAAGATGTATCATAATAGACCTTCCACCACTCTTTTCCCTATGTTTGTCAAGGGATTTCATAGCTAAGATTGGAGGTTACTTGTCTGCCGATTGGTCACACATGTTGTTCGAACAAGATATGGAATCAAAGCCATAATTAGGTCTGAACCTATTGCAAACTTTCACATTGAGCCTTACACTCCAAGTCGATTAATGCCAATTGTTCAAAGCTTTGATCAAGAGGATTATCAAGCACCGATGAAGCTGACACCAAGGTAGGAAGCATCCTAGATCTAACTCTTGATGAATGGGCAAAGCAAGGTGCATGCTTTTGATCCTTATCAAGAAATAGAAGAATCTGAGCTAGGATTCTATTGCATATATAAAGAAAATCAGCCTATTCCTAAGCATCACCAAGCCAAACCACAAAGATGACAATGAGGTATGGCGCTTGTTTTTTTGATGGATCAAGGAGTAGATAAGGTGCGGGAGGGGGATCCATGCTGGTTTCACCTCAAGGAGTTAAGTATTATTCAGCTTTTAGATTTTAGTTTGCATGCTCTAATAACATTGTTGAATATGAAGCCTTGGTGCAAGGACATTGGGCAATTAAGAGAGGAATAAAGAACTTACAAGTCTTTGGTGACAGTGAGTTGATTGTCAACCAAGTCAAGGGGCAGCATGCTTTGTCAAGAATGATCTACTCAAGTGCTACAAGAGCAGGTGTGGGACCTCATTGAATATTTTGAGGGTTTTGGCATCAAATCCATTCCTAGGAAAGAGACCCAAGCTGTGCGACAGGGCTTGCAGAGAAATTGGACAACCTTTAACGTTGTGGAGAGCATTCAAAAGACAATTTATAGCCAAACATCCATGTGATTGTGAGGCCTTCAAAGCCGATAACAATGTATGTTGGCAAGTGTTTGAAAATGATCAACAAATCATCCATTTCTTGCAAGAAGAGGCTAAATTCTCACCAAAAATCGGGAAAAGTTAGAGCAGCGATGGTGACCAAGTGGTGCAGCTAAGAACCAACAAACTACCAAAGGGACTTATTACTTTAGTCCATTTTCAATCCTAATTATCAGTTTAGGAAGGAGAAAGCAAACATCCAAGTGAAGGGAGAAGATTCAGTGTCCATCTTAGTAGAAAGAGGAAAATCACTCCAAATTGGTAAGATGACAACCGAGCAAGAAAGGTATGAGTTCATACAACTTTGTCAAGAATTCCCGATATGTTTTCTTGGAGCTATGAAGATTTGAAAGGTTTCAATCCCAAGTTAGCTCAACACACCATTGAATTGGATCTAAATACTAAGCCCATCAGGCAGAAACAAAGGCCACCATCCCCACATGGAGCCTCTCATGAGAAAAGAATTGAATAAGTTGATAGAATCAAGAATCATATTCCCTATCAAGCATTCTAGTTGGGTTGCCAACTTGGTTCCAAATCGAAAGAAGAGTGGGGAAATCAGATTGTGTGTTAACTTCGAGATTTGAATAGAGCATCTCCCAAGGATCATTATCCACTTCCTTCCATGGAGCAGATTTTACAAGTTATTGCTGGCTCCAAGAGGTTTTCACTACTTGATGGCTATTCAGGGTATAATTAGATTATGGTGAAGGAAGAAGATCAGTTCAAGACAACCTTTACAACTAAATGGGGAACTTATGCATATAGGAAAATGCCATTTGGGCTGTCCAACACTGGAGCTACCTTCCAAAGAGCAATGGACATGGCGTTCAAAGGTTTGATTAACAACATTGTACTGATATATCTTGATGATATCACTATTTTTTCAAAAATACAAGTAGACCACCTCTTTCATTTGAGACAAGTGTTCCAAAGGTGTAGAAGATTTGGAGTCTCCTTGAATCCTAAAAAGTGTGTTTTTCTAGCCCATGAAGGAAAGCTCCTTGGCCACATTGTCTCCAAAGGAGGATTAGGAATTGATCCAAAAGAGTCGAAGCCATAAGAGCACTACCATTGCCAAGCCACAAGAAGGCCCTTCAAATTTTCTTGGGAAGAATAAATTTTGTTTGGAGGTTTGTCCCATTTTGATTTTGCAGCCCTTGTTAAGCCCATCACCAAGATGTTAAAGAAAAGCATGGCTTTCAAATGGACAAAGAAGGCAAGGAGAGTTTTGAAGCAACCAAAGAAGCCATCTCTCAAGCCCCGACTCTCATCAACTGGATTTCTCCAAGGATTTCATCCTCTATGCATTTGGGGGTGATGATACTATCTTTGTAATTTTGGTACAATGAACAAGGACAATGATGAGAAGCCAATTAATTTCTTGATCAAAGCCCGGAGGACTATGAGGTGAGATATTCTTTCATTAAGAAGCATGTTCTTACAAGTAATTAGGAGCTTGAAGAAATTCAAGCATCTAGTTTCAAACAATAAGGTCCAATTGTTGGTTTCTCATGTGGGAGTTAAAGACTTCCTCCTCAACAAAGACTTGAATGAAAAGAGAGAAGGTTGGATTACTCATGTCATGGAGTATGACATAGAGATCAAGGTCACCAAGTTGGTCAGAGGAAAAGGATTGTGTGAGCAGCTAATTTTGAGCAAGCAAAAGGAAGCATGCAATGAGAAAGAGACTATTTTAAAGTTGCAAGACAACCATGAGCAAGGAAGCACTCAAGAGGAAAATAATGGTGTCCCCACTCCTTGCTGGACCCAAATTATAATGCACTTCCTAAGCACAGGCCTATGCCCTCCAGAGATGAACAAGACCCAAAGAAGACACTTCAGATTGCAGGCTGTCCCATATGCCCTTGTTGATGGTGTCTTGTTCAAAAGAGATGTGAATGGAGTACTGCTGAGATGCATTGGTACAAATCAGATTCATAGGATGTTGGAAGAGTTCCATGGTGGACCAGCTGGTGGTCATTTTGCACCAAGAGTGACAGCTCTAAAGATCATGAGGGCTGACTATTATTGGCCCAAGATTTTCAATGATTGTTATGCATGGATCAAGAGGTGCAAGAATTGTGCAGTCTTCATAGGTAAACAGAGGCTAGCTGCCCTTCCATTGCATCCAATTTCAGTTGACCAGTCATTCATGCAATGGGGTTTAGACTTCATTGAGTCACTAATCCCAATTCAAGCCAAGGGCACAAGTGGATTTTAACACCAAAGATTACTTCACTAAGTGGATCAAGACGGTAGTACTCAAGGAAGCAAATGAATCTAGCATCCTAGACTTCTATGAGGGAATAGCAACCATATTTTTGTACTTGCTACAATAATTGTTATCCAAAATGTGCCCCAGCTCATTTTTGTGGCTAACTCCTTGTGTTCTTGCCTCTCTTGTGCCTCAGTCTACATTTTTTGATTTTCAGGCACTCAAGGCTTTCTGGAAATGGCACCATCAGATAGAGCTCTCTCTCAGCTTTCCAGAAAGGTAAAGTTTGCCTCCTAACTCCTTATATTTTTCAAGTTATGGCTCAATGGAGTTTTGTGGAAAATTTTCCCATTTGAGGCCCGTAGCCAATAGAAGGCGCCACGTGGCAGAGGAGTTCGGGGGTCGGAGGCAAATATGAATTTTTTTCCAAAAGAGTATAAAAAGGTCGATTTTCAAAGGAAAACCCGTGGAAAAGAGAAGGAGAGAGAATTCTAGAGTGAATCAGAGCTTGCCATGTGGCATCTGACCAGCAGAGCGTGGGGAATTTTTGAAAAAAATTCCAAAGACAAAAAAAGGTAAAATTTGAAATTTTTTCCCACCGATCCGTTTTTGGGCCGTTTTTGCCCTAAATCTTCAAACGATCATATCTTTTGATCCAGAGCTCAGATTTTCATGTTCTTTATATCATTGGAAATCTGTTAAAATTCTCTACATGATTCCATGGTCAATTTCTAATTTTGGTTCAGTTTGGAGAGATAAAATTAAAAAACAGATTCCGTACATGTCCATGTCCGTAAATGACATTTCAATAACCAAATTTTTATACGAATGGGTCGCATTCTTCTCCAATATGGTCAAAAATGATAGGGTATGGGTTTGTAAGGTCCTCCATGCTATTTTAATGCATTTTCCATCAATGAGGGATGGCTCCCATGCATTTTTCATGTTTTCTCTCTCCTGGGCTCGACCCATGTACTGTAAAAGCCAGATTTGGCTCATTTCTTCATGGTTGAACACTTTTTGGCATTGCAAACTTCTTCTTTCACCTCCAGCAAGTGATAGTTGTAAGAATCAGACCTTTTTCATAGTTTGTAACAGGTTTATACCTCTTTGATGGTGGAATGCAAGAGATTTTTACATGGAATTAATAGTGCAAACCCCGTGAATACTTTCAGTCTCTGTTTGTATTGTTTTACTTCATTTTAAGACCTCTAATTACATCTATCAGCTTGTGTATGTTTTCCCTTATTGCATTTCATGAATTTGTGTCTATTTACATGGCAAAAATGTTTCACCACTCCTTTTGGTGCATCGGCATCTTTAGTTTAGTTTCATTTTTGCATTTTTATCCCTATCTCCTTGCAATCTAGGGTAGAATTAGGATTAGAACCTCTGTAGTTGTGCAAAATATAGATCTAAATCAGAGGAGTTTGAGGAACCAACCTCTATTCTGGAGATTCCTCTCTCATTTTCACAAGTCCCACACTTGGAGAGAGGTTTCCATGTTGTGTAATCACACTGGATGCTCTAAACATCATTTAGAACCTTGATTTGCATCCAAGGGTGCTACTGATTTGTAACAATAGTTTTGGCACGCCTGGTGGGACCTTAGAGGTCTCATTTTTATTGCAGCAAAGTTGATGTGCATCTGCTGCAATTTTCTTGCTTGAAAAGAGCTATAATTTGCATATCTGGTGACTCCAAGGGGAAGAATCAACTGGTTTCAGCAGTGCAGGCCTGAAAACTCATGAGAAGAATCACCACAAGGTCAAGAGCTGGAGAAGAAGAGGTGTTGTTTGAATATCTGCAGTTATCTCCAAGAGTAAGGCAAAGTGGGAGGAGAATCCAAAGGTCTCCATCTCCACCAAACAGAACTCTCTCAACTCCTCCACCTAGTAGGCCTTTCATTCAATCAACAAGGGTTCTAAGACCAATTAGAATGGCACAAAACAACCCCTATGTCAACTTCACAGGCAGCAGCCCACTTGCCCTCAATGCACAACATCCAATTCCAATTGCAGCCTTGAAGAACATTCCCTACTTCACTGGAGAAAATCATACTACTCCAGGTGATCATGTTAAAGACATTGCCAATCTTTGTGTAATTCATGAAATCAATGAGATGCAAGTGGCTGTCAAATTATTGGCATCTTCATTCAAGGGAAAGCATTGCAATGGTTTAGAAGCCTTGGAGCTGGTTCTATCACAAATTATAATCAGCTATGTATAGCACTCCATGAGCAATTTGGAGAGAAGGGAGACAACTTGTCTCTTTTGGAGCAATTGACAACCATCAAGAGAGCTCCCAATGAGCAGCTGACTGATTTCAACTTCAGATTTCAAAAGACTTGGGAGAGAATTCCAGTGGCAGTCAGACCAACAGCAGAAGGTGCTTTTCTCTACTATCTCAAAGCTCTAAATTCTGATATTTCTATGTTGATTCAGTCCATGGGAGGCATAACTATCCCTATGGCTTATAGCATTGCCATTAGGGCTGAAAATTATTTGATACAAGCTTGCAAACTAGCCCCTAGACCTCCCATGCCATTATTTCCAAGTTTAGAGAGTCCAAATACCAATCAAGCACCTAATTTGGCTCCTTCTCCCACTCCTGGAAATCAGAGTTCAAATGAAGCTTCTACTTCATCTCCAAGTGCCCCAAATGAGCCTCAAGAAGTCATGAAGCAATTGCAAAACCTAGGCAATGAGCTAGTCACTCTCAAGAGGCAACAAGCCCAAGGTTTTAGACCTTCTTACCAGCCCCAAGCTCAGCCCAATAGGTAGCCATACCAACCACAAAGACCTCCTAATCCAGCTGCAAATATGAATCAAACAAGGCCTCCTGCCAATAGACCATTTCAGCCCTACAATCCAAATGCCATATCTGCCTCTAAGGCATTGGTGCCAACACAAAACAACATTGCTCAGGAGTATGACTAGTGTTTTCCATGCAATGAACCTCATAACCAATCCATGTGCTTCAATGGTGCTTTGAATCAAGTATTAATGGTGACAACTACTTTGGTGTGGAGGGTGAAGGCGGTCAGGAAACAACCAACAACAAGAAAGATTCCAACAAGTAATCAGCCCCAAATGACACCACATTGGTAAATTTGTGAGCGAAAGAAGATTCCTATGGCATGAATCAAATGGTCTCTCAAGGTGTTGTGAGCCAACACAAGGTCAAAAAAAAGGAATTTGGGTGAAGAACAGCCATTAGCTCCAACCAATCCACAACCTTCCATGGCTCCACAAATGGTTGGCAAGCAAAATCCAATTTCAAATGCACAAGGGCAGCCAAGAACAACTCCTAGACCAACTCAAATACCAGTTATTGCTGCCCACGTGCAAGGAGTGAATGTACAAAGCAAAGGGATAGTAAAGAGATCCTTCATCACCATTCAATATCATTGATCGATGAAGAAGACAAATGTTAATATATCAATGTGGGAATCCCTATCTATCCCAGGCCAAAGAGACTTTTTACAAGCTGCCATGAAGGACTGGCCAACTTTGAATCAGCAAGTTCAGATGCAAGAGAAAGTGCTCACAAATGCTGCCCATCCTGAGGGAAATCATGGAGGACAATGAAGGTAAAATGTCAAGCCCCCTCCTTTCTATGTTTCATTAATCATTGGAAATCAGTTAGTGCACAATTACATGATAGATTCTCGGGCAAGTAGCTTAGTGATGCCTAAACAAATAGCTGATCAGCTAGGGCTCCAGTATGAAACCATATCCAAAGGGGTAGTGCAGCTAGATGGGACAACAGTTGGGGTGATTAGAAACTTGAGTCTTACATTGCATGCATGTCCAAATGTTGTTGTTTCACAAGATGTATCAGTCATAGACCTTCCACCACTCTTTGCCCTATGCTTGTCAAGGGACTTCACAACCAAGATTGGGGGATATTTGTTTGCTGATTGGTCACACATGCTGTTCAGAATGAGGTATGGAACAAAGGCTACAATCAGGTCTGAACCTATTGCAAACTTCCACATTGAGCCTTACACTCCAAGTCAGATCAATGCCAATTGTTCAGCATTTGATCAAGAAGACCACCCAAGCACCGATGAAGCTGACACCAAGGTTGGGAGCATCCCGAATCTAACTCTTGATGAATGGGAAAACAAGGTACATGCTTTTGATCCTTATCAAGAAGTAGAAGAATCTGAGCTAGGGGTCTATTGTATACATGAAGAAAATCAGCCTATTCCTAACATCACCAAGCCAAACCACAAGGATGACAATGAGGTATGGCAGCTGTTTTTTGATGGATCAAGAAGTAGACAAGGTGTAGGAGGTGGAGCCATGCTTGTTTCACCTCAAGGAGTAAGGTACTATTTAGCTTTTAGATTTCAGTTTGCATGCTCTAATAACATTGCTGAATATGAAGCCTTAGTGCAAGGGATGCATTGGGCAATCAAGAAGAAAATAAAGAACTTGTAAGTCTTTGGTGACAAAGAATTGATTGTAAATTAGGTCAAGGATAGCATGCTGCCAGGAATGATCTACTCGGTGTACTATAAGAACGAGGGTGTGGACCTCATGGAAGATTTTGAGGGTTTTGGCATCAAATCCATTCCTAGGAAAGAGAATCAAGCTGTTGACAGGATTGCAGCAGTAGGGGCAGCCTTTGACATTGTGGAAAGCATTCAAAAAGACAAGGTACAACCAAACATCCATGTGATTGTGAGGCCTTCAGTGCCAGATAACAATGTCAGTTGGAAAGTTTTTGAGAATGACCAGCAAATCATCCATTTCTTGCAAAGAAGAAGCTGAGTTCTCAGCTAAGAATCAAGAAAAGTTGGAACAGCAAGATGGTGACCGGTGGTACAGTGAAAACTAACAAGCTACCTAAGGGACTTATCACTTTGGAGTCCATTTTTAATCCTAATGATTAGTTTAGGAAAGAGAAAGAAAACATTCAGGTTAAGAGAGAAGATTCAAGATATCCATCTTGGTGGAAGAGAACAAACCATTGTAAATTGGAAAGATGGCAACTGAGTAAGAAACGTATGAGTTCATACAGGTGTGTCAAGAGTTCCCCTGACGTGTTTTCTTGAGCTATAAAGATTTGAAAGGTTTCAATCCCAACTTAGCTCAAAGCATACCATTGAATTGGATCCAAATACTAAGCCTTTCGGGTAGAAACAAAGACCGTCCAATCCACACATGGAGCCTCTCATGAGGAAAGAATTGGACAAGTTGATTGAGTCAAGAATCATATTCCCAATCAAGCATTCTAGTTGGGTTGCCAACTTGGTTCCAGTCAGAAAGAAGAGTGGAGAGATCAGATTGTGTGTTGATTTCAGAGACTTAAATAGAGCATCTCTCAAGGACCATTACCCACTCCCTTCCATGGAGAAAATCTTGCAAGTTGTGGCTGGCTCCGAGAGGTTTTCACTACTTGATGGCTACTCCGGCTACAATCAGATTATGGTGAAGGAAGAAGACCAATTCAAGACAGCCTTTACAACCAAATGGGGGAATTTTGCATACAGGAAGATGCCATTTGGGCTGTCCAACGCTGGTGCTACCTTCCAAAGAGCAATGGACATGGCATTCAAAGGTTTGATTAACAACGTGGTGCTGATTTACCTTGATGATATCACTATTTTTTCCAAAAATGCAGCAAACCACCTCTCTCATTTGAGACAAGTTTTCACGAGGTGTAGGAAATTTGGAGTGTCTTTGAATCCTAAGAAGTGTATCTTTCTTGCACATGAAGGAAATATCCTTAGCCAAATTGTCTCCAAAGAAGGATTAGCAATTGATCCGAGAGAGAGTCAAAGCCATAAGAGCACTACCATTACCAAGCCACAAGAAAGCCCTTCAGAGTTTCTTGGGGAGGATAAACTTTGTTTGGAGGTTTGTCCCATATTTTGCAGCCCTTGTCAAGCCCATCACCAAAATGTTAAAGAAGAGCATGGCTTTCAAGTGGACAGCAGAAGGCAAGGAGAGTTTTGAAGCAATCAAAGAAGCCATTTCTCAAGCACCAACTCTCATCAACCCAGACTTCTCCAAGGATTTCATCCTCTATGCATTTGGAGGTAATGACACTATTTCTGCCATTTTAGTATAGCAGAACAAGGATAATGATGAGCAGCCAATTACCTTCTTCAGCCAGAGCCTAGATGACTATGAGGTGAAGTACTCTTTTATTGAGAAGCATGTGTTGGCAGTAATCAGAAGCTTGAAGAAATTCAAGCATTTAGTCTCAAACAACAAGGTCCATTCTTTGGTCTCACATCTTTGAGGTTAAGGACTTCCTCCTCAAAAAATATTTGAATGAGAAAAGGGTAGGTTGGATCACCCGTGTCATGGAGTATGACATTGAGATCAAGATCACCAAGCTGGTAAGAGGGAAAGGATTATGTGAGCAGCTGGTTTTGGGGAATCAAAAAGAAGTATGCAATGAAGAAGAGGTTGTTTGTGATCCAGGGACAGCCATGGCCAAGTGGTAATCAAGAAGAAGACAATGCTGCCCCCACTCCTTGCTGGACCCAAGGTATTATACACTTCCTAAGCACGAGACCTATGCCCTCCTGAGATGAACAAGACCCAAAGAAGACACTTGAGTTACGCAGCTGTCCCATATGCCATTGTTGATAGAGTTTTGTTCAAGAAAGATGTGAATGGAGTTCTCTTTGAGATGCATTGGCACAAATCAGATTCATAGGGTGTTGGAAGAGTTCCATGGTGGACTAGCTGGTGGTCATTTTGCACCAAAAGTGACAGCTCTAAAAATCATGAAGGCTGGTTATTATTGGCCTAAAATTTTTAGTGATTCTATGGATGGATCAAGAGGTGTAAGAATTGTGCATTCTTCACAGAAAAGAGAGACTTGCTGCCCTTCCATTGCATCCAATCTCAGTTGACCAGCCATTCATGCAATGGGGTTTGGAATTCATTGGAGTCATTAATCCTAATTCAAGTCAAGGGCACAAATGGATTTTGATGACCATGGACTACTTCACCAAGTGGATGAAGTAGTAGCTCAAAGAAGCAAATGAGTCCAAAGATCTTAGACTTTTATGAGGGGATATCAACAAGATTTGGTATACCTACTACAATAATCTTAGATAATGCATTGGCATTCATTGGATCTAAGGTACCGAGTGGGGCTGTCATCAAGAACGGGATCTACCTAAGCACTTCATCAAACTATTACCCTCGAGGTAATGGCCAAAGGGCGGAGTCTACAAACAAGAACTTGTTGAGGATCATTAGGAGGACTCTTGATGAGAATCGAGAGGTCTTGGCATACCAAACTGAAATCAGCCTTATGGGCTGATAGGATAACTCCTAAGAGATCCACGGGTAACTCTCCATTCAAACTTGTCATGGAAGAGAGGCAATATTGCCCATGTCACTTGAGTTGCCAACATTGGAACTCATGAAGCAATTAGAGTTGCTAAAGTTTGAGCCCATGGAGGTGAGATATGCAGAGTTGATGGAGCTGTAGGAGGTCAGAAATCAGGCATCCCAAGCAATGGAAAAGGATCAAGCTTTGATTAAAAAGACCTTTGATAGGAAGGCCAAGGATAGATCTTTTCAGGTTGGAGATCTAGTGTTGAAATGGGATGTGGATAGAGCAAAACCGGGAAGGCATTCAAAATTTGATGCCATTTGGAGTGGCCCATACATGGTCACGAAGTGCAAGAACAACAATGCTTTCCAATTGGCCTCATTGGATGGTGAAGAACTACAGATTCCAGTCAATGGAATCTATCTCAAGCGTTGCTTCTAGAGGGAAATTTACCACCTTGTAAATATTAGATTAGATTTTCATTCCTCCAAGTGCTTTGCACATTGTTTTGTTGTAGGTTAGTTTTGCTTTCCCTAAGTGCTTTGGCATAGCTTGCTGTCCCTGGAGATGTTTTGCAGTCCTTGCTTCCATCATGTGATATTCCATCTTCCTCCTTGCACATTCTAAGTCAGTTGGGGTTCTAAATAGAATATTTGATGGCTCCATGCCCAATGGACTGCTTCAGGCTACTGGTACTTTCATCTAGCAGGTAGATGACCCCTCTGAGTCGCCAAAATTGTTATCCAAAATGTGCCCCAGCTCATTTTTGTGGCTAACTCCTTGTGTTCTTTCCTCTCTTGTGCCTCAGTCCACATTTTTTTATTTTAAGGCACTCAAGGCTTTCTAGAAATGGCACCATCAGATAGAGCTCTCTCTCAGCTTTCCAGAAAGGTAAAGTTTGCCTCCTAACTCCTTATATTTTTCAAGTTATGGCTTGATGGAATTTTTGTGGAAATTTTTTCCATTTGAGGCCCGCAGACAATAGGTTGCTTGCCACGTGTGAGAGGAGTTCAAGGGTCGGAGGCAAATATGAATTTTTTTCCAAAAGAGTATAAAAGGTTGATTTTCAAAGGAAAACCCACGGAAAAGAGAAGGAGAGAGAATTCCAGAGTGAATCAGAGCTTGCCACATGGCATCTAACCAGCAGAGTGTGGGGAATTTTTGAAAATTTTTCCAAAGACAAAAAAAGGTAAAATTTGAAATTTTTTCCCACCAATCCGTTTTTGGGCCATTTTGCCCTAAATTTTCAAACGATCATATCTTTTGATCCAGAAGCTCGAATTTCATGTTATTTATATCATTGGAAAGATGTTAAAATTATCTACATGATTCTATGGTCAATTTATAATTTTGGTTTAGTTTAGAGAGAGAAAATTCAAAAATAGTTCTGGTACGTGTCCATGGCGAGAAATGACATTTCAACAACCAAATTTAATACGAATGGGTCGCATTCTTCTCAATATGGTCAAAAATGATAGGTTATGGGTTTGTAAGGTCCTCCATGTTGTTTTAATGCATTTTCCATCAATGAGGATGGCTCCCATGCATTTTTCATGTTTTCTCTCTCTGGGCTCGACCCCATGTACTTAGTAAAGCAGATTTGGCTCATTTCTTCATGGTTGAACACTTTTTGCAATTGCAAACTTCTTCTTTCACCTCTAAGCAAGTGATAGTTGTAAGAATTAGACCTTTTTCACGCTTTGTAATAGGTTTATACCTCTTTGATGGTGGAATGCAAGAGATTTTTACATGGAATTGATAGTGCAAACTACGTGAATGCTTTGATCCTCTGTTTGTATTGTTTTACTTCATTTTAAGACCTTTAATTACATCTATCACTTGTGTATGTTTTCCCTTGTTGCATTTTCATGAATTTGTGTCTATTTACATGGAAAAAATGTTTCATCACTCCTTTTGGTGCATCAAAGATCTTTAGTTTAGTTTCATTTTTGCATTTTTATCCTGTCTCCTTGCATCTAGGGTAGAATTAGGATTAGAACCTCTCGTAGTTGTGCAAAATATAGATCTAAATCAAAGGAGTTTGAGGAACCAGCCTCTATTCTTGAGATTCCTCATTCATTTTCACAAGTCCCACACTTGGAGAGAGGTTTCCATGTTGTGTAATCACATTGGATGCTCTAAACATCATTTAGAACCTTGATTTGCATCCGAGGGGAGTCGCTTGCTGATTTGCAACAACAATAATATCGGATAATGTATTGGCATTCATCGGGTCCAAGGTGATTGAATGGGCTGTCAAGAATGGGATCTACCTAAGTACTTCATCAAACTATTACCCCAGGGGTAATGGCTGTGTGAGTCTCACAAACAAGAACTTGTTGAAGATCATTAGGAGGAATCTTGAAGAAAATCGAGAGGTCTTGGCATACTAAATTGAAATCAGTTGTATGGGCTGATAGGATAACTCCCAAGAGATCTACGAGTAACTCTCCATTCAAGCTTGTTTATGGGAGAGAGGAAATTTTACCCATGTCTCTTGAGTTGCCAACATTGGAACTCATGAAGCAGTTGGAGTTGTTGGAGTTTGAGCCAATGGAGGTTAGATATGCGAAATTGATGGAGCTCCAAGAAATCGAAATCGAGGCATCCCAAGCAATGGAGAAGGATCGGGCTTTGATAAAGAAGACTTTGATAGAAAGGCCAAGAATAGATCCTTCCAAGTTGGAGATCTAGTGCTAAAATGGGATGCGAGACAAAGAAAAACCAGGAAGGCATTCAAAATTTGATGCCATTTGGAGTGGCCCATACATGGTCACAAAGTGTAAGGACACAGCAATGCCTTCCAATTGTCTTCATTGGATGGCGAAGAACTATAGATTCCATTCAATGAGATCCATCTAAAGCATTGCTACTAAAGGAAATTCTCCACCTTGTAAATATTAGCTTAGGTTTTCATTCCTCCAAGTGCTTGTGCACATTTTTTTTGTAGGTTAGTTTTGCTTTCCCTAAGTGCTTTGCACAGCTTGTTGTTCACGGGAATGTGTTTGCAGGCCTTGCTCCATCAAGTGATATTCCATCTTCCTCCTTGCAACATTCTAGTCGGTTAGGGGTATTAAACAGAATCAAGTGACTCTGTGCCCAATGGATTGTTTCCGCATTTGGTAACTTCATCCAAAGCAGTGAGATGACCCCTCTAAGTCACCAAATTGTTACCCAAAATGTGCCCTCTGCTCATTTTGTGGCTAACCCTTTCATCTTTCCTTCTCTTGTGCCTCAGACATAATATTTTTATTTTTAGGCACTCAAAACCTTCTAGAAATGACACCATTGGATAGAGCTCTTTCTTATCTTTCCATAAAGGTAAAGTTTTCCTCCTAACTCCATGTATTTTTAAAGTTATGGCTCGCGAGTTTTTATGAAAATTTTCCCTGAATGGCTCGTGGCTAATGAGATGTCGCCATGTGGCACCTAGAGTGGTGGAGCGTGGGGAAATTTTGGAAAATTTTCCAAATGACCAAAAAGGTGCAAAAATTTGAATTTTTGCTCGCTAACCCGATTTGGCCCTATTTTGCCCTAAAACTTCAAATAGCCATATCTTTCGATCCAGAGCTCAGTTTTTCATGTTCTTTATATCAATGAGAATCTGGTGAAATTATCTACAAGATTCTAGGTCAATTTTACATTTTGATGGAGTTTGGAGAGAGAAAATAAAAAAATGTCTCTGGCACGTGGTGATGAGCAAAAATGACATTTCAACCAATGTTTTTAATGAAGAATGGCTCGCATTCTCTCCTAAAGCATGGTTAAAAATGTCGGGAATGGGTCTGTAAGGATGCCCATGCTGTTTTGAATGTATTTTGGTCAATTATTGAACCTCTCCCATGATTTCCCATGTTTCTCTCTCCTGGTCTCATCCCTTGCACTGTAAAAGCTAGATTTGGCTCATTTTCAAAGTGTTGAACATTTTTGTGTATTGCAGGTCCCCTTTCTCACCTTGGAAGTGATTTTGGTGGAATATTAGACCTTTTCTAAGAGCTGCAACTTTTATTTTTCCTCTCGGTGTTGTAATGCAAGTGATTTTGATGATTAAAATAACAATACAACCTCTGTGATTAGTTTTCATCCTCTTCCTGTGTTGTTTGGTTAATTTCTAATCCTTCATTACAATTATCAGTTTTGCATGAGGTTCTTTGTTGCATTTTATGTCTTGTGTCAATCAGAGAAGTAAAAATGCTCACCACTCCTTTAGTGCATCACCTATTAGCATTAGTTTTAGCTTTTTGCATTCTCTATCTCTCTCTCTTTTTAGAATTTAGGGTAGGGTGTTTTGCACGAAGTGCTTCTGTTCCTAGTAGAATAGAGTTGCTTCTATCCTTTCATTTCTTTGAGAAATAGATAAGGGTTAGGGCTAGGAGGAATACCTGTTGAATGTTGAGAGGATGTGCGCGTACCATAGAGAGAGATCAGATCGATTGTGAAGAAATCCTTTTTGTCTGGGAAGGACTACCTGCAAATAAGAATACAAGACCACCAGATTCTAATTAGATAATAAGTGAGGGAACTGCCTTGGGCCCAGGAAATATGAGACTTCCTTTCGAAGGTGGTCAGTTCCCCTGCTAATATGAATTAACACAAATTCTAATAGATAAGCTATTGTCCAATTACAATTTATTTACCTTGTTAAAATAATAGAGAAAAGGCTGGTCTTGGTTTTGAATCACAGTGACCGATGTCGATCAACTTTATCACTACCAAATCACTGATCTGCCGATAACTACCGATAGAGGTAGGGATTTAGGGGGCTTTGGTGAAGGTTGGATATCGAGATGGCTATATGATAGCTATGGTGTTTATAAGGCTGGTAAATGATTGGGGATAGGTAATAAGGTGATGGAGAAGACTCAGAGAGTATGGGGGCTATTCTTGGGGCAATGTAGGGGTAGAGGAATGTAAGTTAGATGGAGAGTGTTACCTGGTAGTGGATCTGGGAGTAGACTTGTAATTACTGTGATTCAGAAATCCAAGAAATATTATTAAAATAACGTACAAGACAGTACTTACTAGTTCCTGATGAAGATGCGGGTTCAAGGACTGTGATGACGAAGGCAGGGTTCAGGCAGGATGATCTGACAATCCAAGATGAGCTATCTTCTCTCCCAATGCTTGGATGAGTGTCACTGGGCTCTGGTTATTTAGTTGCAGTCTCGGACTTGATGTCCTTCTCCACAAACTCCTCTCTTTTCTTCACTTGTCTCTGCTCGGCCAAGTGAAATCCTGATTCTTTCAATGACCTCTGATTCCGATCAATGAAAATCCCTCTCTTTGTTTTTGGTTGGGGGAGGTCATTTACAGGGAACCGATGGCGGTTACGTAACCGACGGCGGTCGAGTAGGAACTGATGTCGGTTAAGTCAAAGTGGGCTATTTTTAGTAAAATAGCCAATTTTCCCTCCTTTTCTCCCGAGGGATTAGTTGTGGGCTTGGTCATGTCATTATGAGGTTGGTTTTGGGTGCGGGTGAGGAGTCATTAGTCATGGGTGTGGATGTAGACCAAGTTATAGGTCTTAATTAGGTTAGTTTAGGGTTAGGACTAGGTCATGATGAGGTGGTGAAATGAGGTGGCAGGTTTGGAGATGTGGATTTATTAATTATAAGGTAATTAATAAATAATTGTGTAAGGTTTAGGTAATGAGGCTAGGTTACGAAATAAGATGCGGATGCAAGGGCACGGGGTCGTAAACACAAATTTGGTGTCTACATTAGCGCCTTGTTGTCATGTAGCTTGTCTTGTAAAGGCTGCTTTGACAATAATAAGAAGTGGTTACTCCCATTAAGGGTATAGGTAATCCCCCTCAAATCTATCACGAGATTGAGGTGACGTGAAATTAGGGATAGGGTTGATAAAGGGTAAATGGTGTTGAGATGATGGTAAGATGGGTGGGCTAAGTTCAGGAGCGGACACACATTGAAATGTAGTAGTGTGATCATTGTACATGATTTGAAGAGCAAACAAGCAATTCATAGGCAAAGGTCGATAGTTTATCCAAACAAGGGTGATATAATTCTAGTATCCTAGGCATAGGAAGTAGCTCAAGGGGATATAACGAGTAAGGTACAGAACGTTTAGGCATGTTCGATGAGTACTAAAATGGTTGGTTTGGTTGAGATAAATGTCATGGTCTTGGTACAGGCAAAGTTGGTCGATTGATCAAGTCAAATCACCGTAATCATGCTAAAACACAAACAGGTGAGCTCGATTGAACAAAAGGCTACATGATGGGTGGATAAAATTGTAATTTGTTGGTTTTGAGTGAGGTATTTAATTGGTGCGGCCTTGGGTCGGGCCGATTGGCTAGTGAGGGCCATGGGTCGGGCCTGATTGGTTGGTTGTGGCCTTGGGTCGGGCCAAATTGGTTGGGTGCGGCCTTGGGTTGGGCCAAATGGTTGGTGGCGGCCTTGGGTCGGGCCAAATGGTTGAATTACGGCCTTGGATCTAGGCCAAACGGTTGGTTGCGCCTTGGGTCGGGCTAATTGGTTGGTGACGGCCTTGGGTCAGGCAAAATTGGTTGGTTGCGGCCTTGGGTCGAGCCAAATTGGTTGGGTGTGGCCTTGTGTCGGGCCAAATGGTTGGTTGCGGCCTTGGGTCGGGCCAAATGGTTGGTTACGGCCTTGGGTCGGGCCAAATGGTTGAATTCACCTGACCTTGAATCGGGCCAAATGGTTGGTTCTGACCTTGGGTCGAGCAAATGGTTGGTTGCGGCCTTGGGTCGGGCCAAATGGTTGGTTGCGGCCTTGGGTCGGGCCAAATGATTGGTTGCGGCCTTGGGTCGGGCCAAATTGGTTGGTTGCGGCCTTGGGTCGGGCCAAATTGGTTGGTTGCGGCCTTGGGTCGGGCCAAATGGTTGGGTGCGGCCTTGGGTCGGGCCAAATGGTTGGTTGCGGCCTTGGGTCGGGCCAAATGGTTGGTTGCGGCCTTGGGTGGGCCAAATGGTTGGTTACGGCCTTGAATTGGGCCAATGGAGTCAAAAAAGGCTATTTAGCAAAGGAGGGTATAGGTGATGTGGTGAGAAAGGGAGATTATTGAATAAGGGAAAAAATTGTGGTAAAATAGGGATTAAACCGATATCGATTAGCTATGACCGGTATCGGTTAGATGACCGATACCGGTTTCTTAGGGCATAAGATAACCGATATCGGTTATAGGTCAAAAACCTATAAAAAGAAAAATACGGCCTGTCATTGTCACATTGTCAATTTGAAAACCACATTTAGTTGTCTAAGGTGTTTTAGTGGTATTGTTGAGATTGTCGGCTGAGGTGGCATTATTTGAGTGGAGAAGTGAGTGGTTGGTAGACCCCAGTGAGTAGGAGGCAGAATTTGATTGGTGGAGGACCCAGCAGAGGAGATTTATAGCCATGGCACGCAGCCAGGGAGAGAGCAGGAGGTGCTGGACCACCACCACCTATCCCATCACAACGACGTGTAGTCATACCGGTAGGTTTGAAACCTCTCATTATGTGAATTTAATGTTGTTAAGCTAGATTTGGGTTTTGGGTAGGAATCCAAGTTTTTAATAAAATAATGAATAAATTGAAGTTGTTTGAAAAATGGAGAGGGTAGGTGGGTTAGTTAGGCTAAAACGGTAGGGTGGGTAGGTTTTTAGGGTTTTTCAATGGGTATAAGGAGTAATAGGCAAAAAATGGGTGGGTTTGGGGGCGCGTCGGGTTCGGCTCGGCCGTGGGCGGTGATTGATGATCGGTCACTACTAGGCAACCAGGCCTCGGTCACTAATTTTTAGGAATATTGGGTTGTGGGTGGACCGGCGTCGTCATATATCGGCCGGCCGGTGTATATCATGAGTCTTTGGAGGACCGGTGGTGGTCATGGTGACCGATACGAGTCATTAGTTAGGATTATTTATTTATTTGGTTTGGTTTTTGTTGTTTTGTTTTTTGGTTTTGGTTGTTGTTTGGGTTGTTGTTTTGGTGTTTTGCTATTTTTGGTTTGGGTTTTGTTTTTTGTTTGTGTTTATTGTTTTGGGGGGTGAAGAGGGAGGGGATAGAGGTTGATAGGAAAGGTGATTGGTGGAGGGGGAAATGGGGTGGTTGTGTGGTTGGTGCGGTTAGGATAGATTAGGTGTTGGGTATGAATGAGGAGGTGTTAAATTGGTAGGGGCATAGGTAAATGGCGAGAGTAGATCTGGGTGATTGGTAGGGTGTGAGATAAGGAAAGGGGATATCGTAGATGTTTTAGGGTAAAATAGGTGGGTGTAGGTGTGTGTTATAGAGTCGGGGTGTGGTCGGGTGGGTAAAAGGGGGTATAGAGGGTTAAAGTAGTTGTTGTTGTAAAGGGTAGGTCTAATGAAGTGGGTTATTTGTGCAGGCACGTCAGCAGCTGACTATGCGGGATCGGATGCCCCCGTTATTGAGATGGATGCGGCCACATGTGTCCGCAGCGCATTGGGCCATTATGCGTGAGGTGGGACTCGGTGGAGTCCAGTGGTAGAGGGTCTGTGAAGAGGACCACACCTTATGGTTTCCCTCATTGAGAGATGGGATCCGCGACCAATGTTTTCCATCTCCGACTAGAGAGATGACTATTACCCTGGAGGATGTGTATCGCATCCTGAGACTGCCGATCGTAGGGAGGCAGTATTCCAGGTAGATGCGGAGATGGCTATGGACAACATTCTACAGGTATTTGGGGATGCAGCCATGTTATTGACTTATCACAGCGTGAGCATTGCCTATGGGGACATGTATCGCGCCCACAGACATGAGACACGGCTTGCCGTGTTGATGATGATAGGTATCACCTGCTTCGCCCTCCCAGACTCAGAGGGAGGCCGCTTCCCATGGGATTTGATGGGGTGCTACACGAGATGGTGGAGGAGCATACGTGCTATGCCTGGGCACCAGTATACCTAGTGCAGCATCTATGAAGGCAGAGCATGGGGTTATCACCGAATGAGGTGATTTGGGATTTGTTCCACATTTTTTTTACAACTGCTGGGCATATGAGCACATCACATATATTTGACCCGTAGGGCTGCCCCAAAGAGCTGGCCATAGGTTATATATAGGTATGGCTTTGAGAGATGGTTGGGGGTCGTGGGCCCCGGCCACGAGTGGTGCTCGCGAGGATGGGATGTAGCTTACTACCGTCATATGCTTTAGAGGGCTTGACCGCATTGGATATTGTATGGAGGCCGTTACGAGGCCATCAACCCCAAGGGAGCCCGAGCACGAGATCACGCTGATCCAGTATACTTTCTGGATAGCAGACGGAGGCCGGGAGAGTATGAGCGGATACCCTTAGAGAGGGTACGACGGTAGTTGGGGGCTGCAATAGGATGAGCCACCTCCCTTCCCACCGTACTGGAGGATGATGTAGAGCCCCCTACTGCCGCTCAGTAGCCCGTTGACCCGATTGGGTAGAAGAGAGGCGGCCGACGATACTGATGGATGACGTCAGTGTACGAGTTCATTTTGGTTTGGTGGGCGGGTCGAGAGTAAATTTAGGAAGCACTGTACCCACACAGCCAGATTTGGCAGGCTATTCAAGAGAGAGGGACCGCCTCCTAGGACAGGTGCAGTTATTATAGGGGCAGCTTGTTGCTGCACAAGCAAAGATCGGTATTACGTATTATAGAGGCAATTAGCTTTAGGCATAGTGCAGCCACGGAGTACCACCACGAGCACCACTACGGGGCAGCCACCACGAGAGCCACCACAGCGCACAGCACACGATAGGTACGAGATACCTCTACTGAGCATAGGGTGCACTCACAGGCCGTAGGGCCACTTTGTTATTAGGAGTCGAGGACAAGCCCCAGCTAGCCATGGTGGCACGGGCCCGCTATATGGAGGTGAGAGCGGAGGCCCGATATTATCAGGATGTCCTTGATGGTACCGGGGCTGATTACCAGCCATATGCGGCACACAGAGCGAGACCTCGCGGAGCCAGAGATCCCAGGGTGCAGCCACAGCCGGTGGGTCCATTACAGGGAGGAGGCGAGAGGCAGACGAGGACCAGCGGGAGACGAGGCCGAGGCGGTAGAGAGAGATGAGGTATCCCTGCAAAGGAGATAGGTGTTTTTGATATTGGATAGAGACACCGGTCTGTGAACCGGTTATGTATATAGAGGCATGCGTGCCCACATATGATTCTTTTATTCATTTTTGTTGTATATACCGGCTGCGGCCGAGTACATATGATACCGGCCTACGAGCCAAGTATATTTTTGACATGAGAGACCGGCTTGCGAGCCGAGTCGAGATTTTGACAGTGATTGCGGCCTACATGCCAGCTTTGTATTATTTTGAGATCACAGAGGCCCCCATGCAGGGCAAGTTGTATATTTGAAATATTGATATATATATATATATATATATAGAGACATGATAAAATGTTTTGATCCACATGTCGATTGTGTATAAAATGTTTTCCATGTATTTTGTTTGATGGTTTGATGGTTGTTATATTGTAGGTAGATGATGTTGATGAAATTTTATGAGATATTGATGTGATTTTGATGACAAATATTGATAATGGTGTTTTTATGTAGGAAAAAGAGGTGGCGCTACAAAAATTTGTAAAAAATAAAGAAAAGGCCTAGATTTAAAAAAGGAGGCATGTGACCGATATCGGTTAACTAACGAATACCAGTTATGCCAAAACGAGCTTTTCTAAAAATAGAAAAGCTTGGGTGGCAACTTAAGGTCTTATTTTTAGAGTTCTTATTTTTAGAGTCATGCAACAAGTTAAATACATGAATGCAACGTTGTTTGATGACTGATATAGGTAATTGCATGAAAGAATTGAGTGATAAGGAGGAAAGAGATAGGTGAAGTGAGTGTGGGCTGAGATTAAGAAGTTAGAAAGGTAAATTATATTTGAAGAGGGTGGTGAACATGGCTGAATGAGGAGAAGCATCCAGCAGGCAGGGATGAGAGGGAAGACAAGTTCCACCCCAAGCTGCTGCATCCCGAGAGGTAAACGGTTTGGTTGTATTTTAATTCTTGCATGTTTTGATGAATAGGATGAGAGAAGGTAAGAGGGTAGAGATGAGAAAGAAAAGGTGATAGGAAAGGGTTTGGGATAGAGTGAGTGTTATGGGGTAGGTAAGTAGGGTGTTCACGTATGTTTATAGGTATAGAGAGGAGTAAATGAGCAAAATAATTATCGTAGGTGTATGTTTTTAAGTAGGTTGTATATTTTTGACAGTGACCGGTATCGTTTAGAGATAACCGTATCGGTTAGTAAACCGGTATCGGTTATCTATAACCGATACCGGTTACTGTAGGAATTTCCAGAATGTGAGAAAAAACCCTTGGGGATTTGATTTATTGAATGGTTGTGTGTCGTTTTGATGTATGCAGGTGGAGGCAGGGTTAAGGA
Organism: Taxus wallichiana var. yunnanensis; assembly: GCA_018340775.1. Taxonomy (NCBI): domain Eukaryota; kingdom Viridiplantae; phylum Streptophyta; class Pinopsida; order Cupressales; family Taxaceae; genus Taxus; species Taxus wallichiana. The sequence goes on along the minus strand of CM031242.1, from coordinate 641,706,604 downwards.
TGAATGATACTGTGCCAGCTTTGTTGTCACGAATCCGAGCGGATGTAACACCAGCTGAATGGGCATTGATAAACCGTGTGGGGCTAAGTGGAATCTGCTATTATTCACGAATCACACGTAATCATGCTATGTTGCAGGCGTTGATTGAGAGATGGAACCCAGAAAAGAATACCTTCTATCTACCAACAGGGGAGATGACAGTGACATTGGAAGATGTGTTTAGAATTTTGAGGCTCCTAATTACGGAAGACTAGTGTATCGGGCATTGCCTAACACGGGGTGGGGAGCAATAATGAGGTAGTATTTGGTGTAGCTACACGGGAGTTGACACAGCGAGGTTTGACATTCACTTATGGTACAATGTATGCAACACACCCTGAGGAAACAAGGTTGGCAGTGGTATTAATGATAGCGGTGGGGTATTATGCATTACCTAGGGCGAGAGGGGGAAGATTTCCAAAAGCATTGATGAGTGTTATTTGGGAAATGATAGAAAGGAGCGTGACTTTTGCATGGGCACCCACATATCTGGCGGAGTTATACAGGGGTTTATGGGCTTGCGGTGAAAACACGAGGATGACCTTTGGATTGTTCATACTTATTACGTTGTTGGGCCTATGAGCACATTGTTTGTGTGCGACCGATAGGCCCGACCCATCCAGATTAGGAGAGATAGGAGTGCAGAGGTTGGGATTCAGACGATGGGTCCAGACAGAACAAGAGGCGAGATCCCAGGCCGTGATAGATGACATCAAGTATTATAGGTAGGTATGGGAGATGGTGACAATTGTGGATATTTGTTGGAGACCTTACGGGAACTATATGGTGACAGAGAACATAGCTAAGGATTTGAGGGGTGTAAAGTGATTGAGGTGGATCGCAGGGCACGAGGCCCAGTGAATACGAGAGGATTCCTCTAGATCGCGTGCAGTGAAAATTTAGATTTGTGTAGGATATACCTTTGGCTTATAGACCATACATGAGGATTGACACCGAGGCAACATTCTCACCTCCTCGGCCACCACCTCCAGAAGGGCCATAGGAGATAGCAGCCGATCGCAGGGTAATGGATGCAGGAGCGACAGAGGCCTATAGATTATGGTGGGTAGTAGAGCTGCGAGGTGTACGTGATCATCCTGACATAGCTGTGATTACAGTGGAGAGAGATCGTCTGCAGGGTTTAGTTCATCAGCTCCAAATGCGGGTGAATGAGACAACGGGATTGTTAGCGGTTGTAGAGTCATGAGTGGAGAGACTAGAGGCAAGATTCCTCCACACAAGAGGACGTATTCGTATGTTACAGGAGATGTTGGCGGATCAGTGGGAGGAACCAATAGTAGTGGCACCTTTGAGGATGGAGAGGCCAAGTGAGTGGCATCGACGATCACGATCACCACCTGATTCGGGAGGAGGCGCAAGGGTCTAAGTGAATTTCATAGGAATATAAGAATAAATAAGGATGTCGACTGTATGCGTCGATGATAGAGAAGATGTATGTGTTTAACATCTAAATAAAATTGAATATGTATGTGGATTTGAGTTATGATAATAATAAGAATGGTTATGTTTTGAATGTCTTGTTTTGAAAAAGGATAAAGATGAATGTGAGCGAATAGAAATACACAAATAGATTTATATATACCACACATGATAGGTTATGGTAGGGGATGGTCGAGCTAACCTTGGGAGACCCCATGTCTCCTAAGTGCTGCCTACATAGCCCATTGCACAAAGCAAGAAGAGGCCTCAGACCGATGTAGTTCTCCCTTAGAACCAGGGAGAGGTGAATTCAGGCAATTTGGTTGTGGTTAGGCAATTTGTTGGTTGGGTAATGTTGTTGGTGTTGGTAAGGTATAGGTGAAGCGAAAGTTAGCTTACCCAAGTAGTAGGGAATCGTGTCCTGATTAAGGTCAACACACAATCCTAGAGTCGAGAAAAAGAGGCAAAAGTGTCCCATAGTTGAGAAGAGCTAAACAAACCACATATTAACATAGGATGAGCTTGAATCCCTAGGTACCTTGTATAGGCGAGAAGTCAATAGGTGAAAAGAGTTGTATAATCACAATATATCGGATATACGTCACGTCCCTTGAGTTTTGTTGTTTTGACGAATGGTGAGGTGAGGTGGCTGATAAAGCTGGGGCGCAGAGAATTTGTTAGAAGGTAATTATGCTGACAAAGAGAACCAAACCTAGATAGACAAGTCCATGACTCAAAAGTGCTGTTGAATACTACTTTTATTTTGTTCTGGATATAGACTGATCGATGCGGGAAGTCTACATGGGATATGTATTTTGTTGTTCTTGAGGTCTTCACGAAGCTGATCAATGCGAGAAGATTCTGATAAAGGCTGACTTTGTATAGCTGTCCTTCAAGGGAGCAGTCTATTTATAGTAGCAGATGTGGCTTTTGTGTATAGCTGTCCTTCGGGGGAGCAGTCTATTTATAATAGGAGATGTGGCTTTACACATAGCTATCCTTCGAGGGAGCAGTCTATGTATAACTTAGAGGTCTAGATGTCATTTGGCATGAAGCATCTAGTTTTGTAGGAAGTTTGACTCAAGAATATCCCATAAGTGTATAATTGAGAACATGTTATTTTGATACTTTTAAGTCATGGACCAGACTAAAAAGGGGAAGGCATCCTTAAGAGGAGGTGATGACCAAACCACGTGAGCTTGATTCTATTTTGAGATGCACGAAACAAAGTGTATGAGGTGGTAAACGAGCTCAAGGGATGAGCGCAAGGTAGATAAGAAGTGATATAACACTAAATTCAATAGTAGAATGGTCGGATATGCAAGGCATTAAGGGGTTCAGGCTCGGGTTTACCATTAAGCGAAGCTAAACGATAAGTGCCTGATCTATAAGTATGAGTGATAATGTAGGGCCCAATCCAATTAGGAGCAAATTTTCCACGTTTTCTCTTTTCTAGTTTGGTTACATGCTGATTCTCTTTGAGGACAAGATCACCAACCTTAAAGGTACGCTCATGAAGTCATTTATCATAAGCACGCTTGATGTGTTTTTGATAGATTTGAAGGTGGTCAAGAGTTGTAAGACGACGCTCGTCAAGAAGCTCTAATTGGGCTAACCGCTCTTGGTGGAAGTCATCATTGGTGAGAATATCCTGAAGAGATATTCTTAGGGAGGGTATTTGTATTTCAAGAGGCAAGACAGCCTCGGTACCATATACCAACGAAAATGGTGTGGCATTAGTGGAGGTACGAATGCTAGTCCGATAAGCCCAAAGGGCAAAGGGGATGTGATCAGGCCAATTGCTTCCAGAATCGTTAACAACTTTCATGAGGATTTTGGTTAGGGTTTTATTAGAAGATTCAGCTTGACCATTGGCTTGTGGATAGTAAGGTGATGAGAAGCTAAGTTTGATACCAAAATTATCACAAAGGTCTTGTAACAACTTATTTTGAAAGATTTACCATTATCTCATTATCGGGTGATGAGGAACGCCAAAATGACAGAGATAATGTGATGGTTAATGAATTCTACAATTTTTATTTTTTGGTTGAAATGAGTGGAATGGCTTCCACCCATTTAGTATAATATTCGATTCTTTGTGATTATCCAATGGTGACGTTGCGAAGAGGGTGGGTGAATCTCACCAATAAGGTCTAAACCCCATTGTGAGAAAGGCTAAAGATCTCGTGCGACCTATAGCGGATGGCTAGGAGTATGTTGAAGGTTGGCATGTTGTTGACACATAATACAATGCTTAACATATTCGTAGCAGTCGTTATTAAGTAGGCCAATAATAACCTAGGTGAAGGATTTGTTTGGCCACAGCGAAGGCCACTAAAATGTCCACCACAAATACCATCGTGGACTTGTTGGATGGTATAGGTGACCTCTCATGCCAGTTAGACATCGAAGGAGGATGCCATCAAAGCCACGTTTATAAAGGAGTCCCCCCATGATGACATAACGAGAATTTTTTTAAAGAAAAGCACGTTTTCCATTACTAGTAAGGTCAGGTGGGAGAACAGAGGTTGTAAGATAGTCGTGAAATTGATGATACCAGGTATCCTGCGAATTAGCAGACACATTATTTATCATACAAACAAAAGATGGGGAAAATATTTTTGGAGCGAGATGAAAATGTCAGAGTCGATTGGTGAGGCAGGAATTTGTGAGGCTAAGCAAGCCATAGTATCCAAAAATTTGTTAGTGGAGCGGGGAATGGTTTGGATAGAATAATGAGTAAATAAGGTCAAAAGTGAATCCACATAATGTTTGTACTTTTGAAGTTCCTCATTTTTACATTGGTAGATGCCCATAACTTGATTGACTACCAATTGAGAGTCACCAAAAATATTGATAGATTTGACACCTAAGTGTAATGCAACCTGGAGACCCAAAACAAGGGCCTCGTATTCCGCTTGTATTATTAGTGCAGGAGAAATTGAGCGAAATGAAAGAGGCATAGGCTCAGCGTCAAGAGGAATGAGAACAACGCCGGCTCCTCCGCCGCGCTAGCATTTGGATCCATCGAAGAAGAGGGTCATTGGATATGACTCCTCACTGAGTGAAAGAGTGGCGATGAGTTCGTCGGGAAATTAAAATTGGTAAATTGTTCCCCAGGTAAAGGGGCTTCCGCGAGTTGGTCTGTGATAGTTTGTCCTTTGATTGACTTCTGGTGTATAAATTCAAGGTCGAGGTCAGCGAGGAGCATAAGCCATTGGGCGATGCGTTGGTTTAGATGTGGTTTGGCATACATATAATGAATGGGGTCCACGTTGGTGATGACAAAAGTTTTGTGATTCAGGAGGTAGTGTCAGGAGTTTGGTGGCCACAAAATGAAAGGGCTAGGCACAACTTTTCTACATGTGTATACCTAGTCTCGTAATCCACGAGAGTACAACTTATGTAATAAATGGCTTGTTCTCGATGCTCGGAGTCACGATGTGCGAGCATGGCTCCTACCGCATGGTCGGTGGCAAAAAGGTAAAGGTAGAAAGGGTGATCGTCCTGAGGTGGGATAAGCACGGTGGGCTGAAGAGAGGCTTTGAGAGCCTCAAAGGCTTGGTGGCACTCTTCGCTCCATTGAAAGGCAATGTCCTTTTTAAGGAGGTGATGGAAAGGTTGACATCGATCTGAGAGTTGGGAGATGAAACGCCGGATAGATTGGAGTTTACCTTGCAAACTACGCAATTGTTTGAGGTTAGTAGGTGGGGGCATTTCTAGGATAGCTTTGACTTTAGATGGATCGACCTCGATGCCATGCAAAGAGATGATAAAACCAAGAATTTTTCCTGAAAGGACACCAAAGACACATTTCTTTGGTTGAAGACGAACACAATATTGTAACAGGCGATCGAAAATAATGGTTAAAACATCGAGATGTTCACTGCGATGTTTAGATTTGCCAAGAAGATCATCAACATAATCCTCAAGGATAGTGTGCATAATGTCATGAAAAATGTAAGTCATAGCCCATATAGGTCGCACCAGCATTCTTAAGGCCAAATGGCATGACACGATAATAGAAGGTTCCCCACAGAGTTATGAAGGCAGTTTTATGTTGATCGGTGGGGCTACCAAAATTTGATTGTATCCCGAGAAGTCATCCATGAGAAAAGCATCTCATGGCCGCGATGAGATCAACAAGTTGATCAATACTTGGGAGGAAGTCATCTTTCGGGAAAGCGAGGTTAAGGTCCCAAAATCCGTACATATCCCGAAGTCCCCCTGTCGCTTTAGTGACAGGTACAATGTTAGAAATCCATTGAGGATAGTCAATAGGCAAGATGAAGGAAATGGAAAGGAGTCATTGAAGCTCTTCTTTGACCAAGAGGGCAATGCATGGATGTATTTTTCTTAGTTTTTGTTTAACTGGTTTGGAATCGGGTTTCGAGGTAATGTTATGGACAGCAATGTCGGGATCAATTCTGGCATGTCGGCGCGTAGGACAAGCGAAAGCTTGGTTGTGGCATGGAGAAAGGTAGTAAAGGCGGCTTGTTACGATGTGTTAAGAGATTGTCCGATCTTCACAATGTGAGATCTTCCTCTGTGTGGATGTTGATTTCTATAGTTGAATCATTCAACATGGTTTGAGTTTTAAATGGTAAGGCGCGTTGAATATAAGAGTTGTCCGCACCAAGGTAAGTGAGGATGGAGTCATCATCATGGCACTCAACAACATTAATGGAAGGTGAATCCTCTTTGATCATGTCTGGATACAGAAGGGGAAGAGAATATGGGTCCTCATTATCGCGTTGATAAGTGAGAGGACCTAGGAAGATAGCATTTATGAAAAAAAAGTTAGGAGGGATAGATTCAGGGTCTATCGACTCTGTGGGTGATGATGGCAAAATGGGTGATGATGGTTTGGAAGGGGTGACTTCGTCATCTTCCCGAGATACAACTGACATGAGGTTTCTCTAGTGTAAGTGTTTCAGGAAATCCAAGACCACTACGATCTTTGTGTTTGCGTGTAGTCACGGGAATGATTGTATGTCGGCCTTGTTCATAAAGACCAAAACCAAAACCTTTCCAAGCACAACGAGTCAGGAAGGTGAGAGCGAAATGACGATTTGTCAGGTATTGAAAATCAGATTGGAAGGGAACCACACCAAGGGGAGGTTCAGGGGTAACGGAGGATGCGTCAACACCCCCATACATTAGGTTGGTGCGGTAATTAGGTGGCCCGTAGGAGATTACCTCCCCCACACGACGGTCGTAGGTAGGATGCGCATGTAACTGTCCGTACTCCTGTGGAGTATGGAAAGAGCTAACATTATATAGGTGATACTCCCCCAGCGTAAGGCGTTGAAAAACATCTACTAAGGGGTCTGAGGTTGGGATGTTGTCTGCGGGAAAGGAAGTGGTATTTGCGATGGTGGTTTCATTGGTTGAAGGTGTAGGTGCGGTTGAGGTTGAGTGGATGGTTGGGGGTTGGATGAATGGGTGTCTTGGTAGTACAAGCACATCATTAGGGCGATATAACATATTGTAGGTTTTGAAGGGGGGAGGATCAACTTTTATGGTGTAGGACTTCCCCTCGTACTCAAATTTTATGCATCTATGTAAGGTGGAGGGAACGCATCCCATAGCCCAGATCCAAGGGCGGCCTAACAACATATTGTATTGGAATTCACCCTCAAGGACATAGAAGAGTTTGGGTAAAGTACGTGGCCCTACATGAATGTTAAGGATCACGGTGCCTAAGGTAGAAGTAATAGCATCATTGAATGACCACAACATGATGGGGTTGGCACACATGCAGCTAGAAGGGATATTCATTTGTTGGAAGGCCTTTGAAGAGATGATGTTTAGGCTAGCACCCCGTCAATCATAACACGATGCACCCGAATGTCCCGGACATAAGCTGAGATGAAAAGAGCGGGGTCAGGATCTTCTGCACCAAAGTCGACAATTTCATCTTGAGAAACTGACAGCAGCGGCTTGCTGTACAGAGACAAAAGTGGTTGGGGAGATAGGTTGTTTGGTGAGTGAAGCAATGTGATTGGGTGTTAAAATGGAGGTAACGGGAAAGGTTTCATTAGGTAAGACCTCTATCCCTTGAAGAATTTCAATGAGAGCTTGTCGATGAGATTCAGAGGTCTGAATGAGATCATACAGTGTCATTTTTACAGGTGATTGGTGAAGCTGTTTGATCATGGTTCGGTGGGCAACTCCATTAGAGAGGGGTAGGCAAGTCCATGAATAACCACTTTAGGTGGTGGTGTGATCGGGATGGTGGATGGAGAAAGAGAGGCCGCAGGTGTGCTTTCTTTAGCTTTCCCATTGTTTTTCTACCCTCGAGTAGCAACACTAATCATGTTAATCTCGTGAAAATGAGAGGAGGAAGATGGTAGGGATAAGTCATGGTCTTCGAGAGGTGGGGTTGTAATAATGATAGATCTTGGTGAGGCGGGGATAGGTGGTATAGGAGAGGGGATTGAAGCTAAAGGTCTCTCCCTTCATAAGTTTTCCTTTTTAACCTTTCTATCTGAGAGAGGTGACTGGCGAAGAATGGCTTTCAAATCTTTGCATCCCTCTACATCATGTCCTGGTGTGCGGTGGTAAGTGTAGATTTTAGACTCATCATAACCTATAGGTCGAGGTTTAGATGGATCATAGGGTCTAAGTGGGGGTAGGGAAATGGTCGCATTCTCCACCAACATAGCAAGGATTTTGGCGTAAGACCCTTTGAGCGGGTCAAATTCAGAGGAAGATGAGGCTATTGACTGGGTAGGTTTCGGTAATGACTGGGTATGGTTGATTTGTACGGGTGGCGGTTTAGCCAAGGGGTTTTGATAATTGGATTTAACTAAACGTGGCTTCTTCGACGTAGAAGTTATGTTTATCTGGTTAGATGATGAGGCCACCGATGATGTGGTATCAGGAAACAACCACGGAGAAAGAGGAGTGACAACAAACAAATCCTTTGATGATGGAGTTTGTTTAGGGTTGATAGGTGGACAGGATACGTGGGGTGATGGTGTTGATACACCCATGGATCTCTGTATGGGTGCAGAAGGCGTAGGTCGTTTTAAAGAAAACACAGGAGGTATGATATATTGATGCAAGGTGGAGGGATGAGGTCCCAATATGGAAGGTTCATGTGGCGGCGATGGTGTTAGTTGTGATAGAGGCATAGGGTGGGCTTGAGGAGATTGAGTCTATCTCCTAAGTGAATGGACAACTTTACTTTTGGATAAATCTAACCGTTTAGGTGGGTGTGTTAGATTAGGAATTGGTGAGGTCCCAAGCATAGGGAAGGTTTGGTTAGGTCAATAGAGGTGGATGAGGTATTTGGTAGAGATGAGGGGGTGAAGATGAGGACATAGGTATTTTAAGCTTTTGTAAACACTTTAGGTATATGGTAGAGCGTTTGGATTGGTCATCTGCATTTGAGTAGAATATAGTGTACACAAACGTTCCAATAGGACTCGTCTATCTTCTAAGGGATGACAATCCTCACGTGTGAATAGGAACTTTTGTATGGAAGAAAGGTGGGTTGTGATTCCGATCCACTTGTGGGTGTAATACAGGGGTAAATGAGGCACTTTTGTATCCATGGGCGTTAAGAGGTCAACCGATCACTTTGAAAATATTTAGGTGATGAAGAACTAATAGGTAGAGGGCATGTTTGAGAGGATCCGTCATGATTAAAGAATTTGGTGATGCTTGTTCAAGGGTTTCTCGTCATCTAAGGATGACAAAATAAGTGGCGAGCCTTCCTCTTGTGCGTAAGAGTGGTAGAAGGAGATGTATGGGAAATAGATAAGTTAGATAACATCCGCTCACGGTCTTGCAGGATGTGGTGTAGAGAAGGCTCATCTGTGAGAAGAGAACTCATGCGCGTTAATTCCTTTATGGGAAAGGCAGGAAGGATTTCGTCTTGTCTTGATGGTAGTGAAGGGGTTCGAGTCCTTGCGTTAGTGAAGGGGCTTGATTCAAAATTTTCTCGATAGAGGCTTTTGGTTGGGAGTCGAAGACTGCATGGATTTCATGAACACTCTCCTCGGCTAAGATATCTTGGTTTATGTTACTGTTAGAAGAGTGATTTGGGAATGGTTTGTTGAAAATTTTCAAATTCTGGTTAGCAGGGGTGTTAGGATTATCAAGGGCTATATCCCTACATCAACCATTTCCTGCACTATGTTTTTCAACATCTTGCAATTTTCATGACTGTGTCCCTTCATGTGGTGGAAGTTATAGAAGTCATTTTCTTTGTACCAAGAAGGTATAGCGCGGGTGGAATCAAACCCGGAGTGAGGTTTAACAGGAGGTAAGGTAATAGCTCCTACTTTAAGCAATTTTTCCAATATCACACCATAAGTTTCTCCCAAGGGAGTGTAATTGATGGGCTCGGCTTTATACTTATAGGTGGTTTTTGGCGGGGTATTAGATGGTGGTTGGGATTTGACCATCACCACGTGTACAGCTCCTTTTGATTTTGAAGCAGTCGATGTGTGAGGATTGGTGGTGTTAGGTTTGTTGGTGGAGTCTTGGGTTCAGAAATTGGGGTTTTTGTTGCGCAACCACAATTTCTCTTCCTCTAAGGCTCGAATCTCTAGTTTTCGAGCCATAGTAAAGGCCTCATCGAATGTGTGGAAAGTTTGAATTTGGAGGGTAGGAGAAATTTGCTTAGCGTAGGCCTGCGTAAAGAGTTCGATAAGTTCGGCCTGAGGTAAGGCATACGTAAGTTGGTTGATAAGGCCCCGCCATCGTCCAACGAAATCTGTGATAGATTCATCTTCAAATTGTCGGATAGCATAGAGGTCGGTGATAGATACTTTCTTGGCAATGTTAATGGAGAAATGATCCAAGAAAGATTGGACTAATTGGTTAAAAGAGAAGATTGAGTCTTGGGTTAAAGCACCGTACCACTCAAGGCAAGTCACGATAAGGACATGAGAAAGGTGTGGAGTAGTAAGGCATCATCATGAGCAATTAGATAGCAGGCATGTCTAAATGATCGCAAGTGTTGTTGAGGATCCTCCTTACTATTAAAACAAGTAAATTTTGGTAATTCCCATTGAGGAGGATATGAATGAAGGGGGACAGAAGGGTGGATAGGCTCTGACAAACTTGCTCATATGTCAGTGCTTACTGGCTTCCGAAAGCGAAGCCTCAGATTTTGCATCTTGTCCATCATTTGTTTGATTAAATCAGTAGTTGGATGAGATGATGGTGCGGTTGCCGTAAATGGAGGAGGATTGGGCCAAGGGCCACCATTAGACAATGGTGGGGTTGAATGTTGATAAGGTATTGAGGATGAATATGTTGAGGTGACCGAATAGGGATGTCCTATATAAGATGTTGAAGTCACCGGGTACGTGTGTGGAAATGAAAAGGTAGGCGGAGCTTGAGAAGGGAAGCTTGTGTGGATAGGTGGCAGAGAGCAAGTTATGAAAGGAGCGATGCGAGAAAAGATGATGTAAAGCGATCGGTGGTAATGATATGTTGGGCCCTAGATTAACCAAAGGAAAGCCAATCTGTGCCGTATGAACCCCCGAAACCACTGAGTTTGGAGACGGGGCTAAGGATGCAGAAGGCAAAGCGGAGTTATCAGGTGGAGAAGGAGCTAAATGAGTAGCTATACTAATAGGCATGCCAACAAGGAGTTGACCATCGGGTGTATGGTCAGGGGCATGAGACAAATAGTATTGTACAGTGCTAGGATTAGCGTCCAAAAATTTCACAAATTCCTTATCTCCTACAGGGATTTTGGGAACCTCACCGGTGTCCATGTAGGATTCCCACGGGATGTGAAGGGGGTGATTCAGGCAAAGGCATGGAGCAGGCATGTGAAACCATGGCTACGCAGCTTGTTTTCAAGTGATAACAACCATGGAAAAAGTACATAGTAGGGATGTAATCTATCGAGGAATGAAGCAACAAAAAATTTGGAATTGGTGGGTTCTTTGGTTTTGGGAAGCTGTGAAAGATGAAGAACTCGATATCGGTCAGGTAACCGATGTCGGTTATACTATAGCCGACGTCGGTAGGTTAACCGATGTCGGTAGAATAGGACTGGTGTAAGAATCTGTAGGAAGCCACTGATTTGGGGTTAACAGTGCTTATTATACCTCTCAAGCTGTTACAAGTGATCACGAAAAGCGAATATGTATGATAGAAAAATAGAACCACAAACAAGCAAGATGCACAAGCAAATTAACAGACTAACCCTAGGATTAGTTTTAATCACTTTGGGCTTATGCCTTAGATGCAAGATGATGCCAATCCTAAACAAAAGACTTAGGGAAATGTCAAGTTTGTTTTCGCTTATAATGTTACCTCAATCGGGTGGAGGAATACCGCGGAAAAGGGGGGATGTTTTGAGTGTTGTGTTAATTATGATGTGATTCGGTATGTGTTATGTAGTGAAAGTAAGATTAATTTCTTGTCAATACCGTGGATATCACCCCCACGTGTACGACCTATTACTTAATCTATGTTCACTAGAATTGAAAACAACAAGCAAGAATGTGATGCAAGTGTTTTAAACCCAAATCGAAAATGATATTCGATGAAGCAAAGAAGATGACTTTCACTAATGCAACGATGTGAAAGCAAGACAAATTATTTTACCACAGATAACAAAATATCTTATGAATATTTAGAAGAAGAAAATAGCAAGTATGCTCCCTATATGAAAGCAAGCAAGAAATGAAAGAAACCCAGAATGGGTCCCACCGGGCGTGCCAAAATGTTTCGCACAGAAATGCTTCCGTTCCTGGAATAGAGTTGCTTCTATCCTTTCATTTCTTTGAGAAACAGATAAGGGTTAGGGCTAGGAGGAATACCTGTTGAATGTTGAGAGGATGTGCGTGTACCGTAGAGAGAGATCAGATCGATTGCGAAGAACTCCTTTTTGTCTGGGAAGGACTACCTGCAAATAAGAATACAAGACCACCAGATTCTAATTAGATAATAAGTGAGGGAACTGCCTTGGGCTCAGGAAATATGAGACTTCCTTTTGAAGGTGGTCAGTTCCCCTGCTAATATGAATTAACACAAATTCTAATAGATAAGCTATTGTCCAATTACAATTTATTTACCTTGTTAAAATAATAGAGAAAAGGCTGGTCTTGGTTTTGAATCACTGTGACGATGTCGTCACTTGTCACCGTACAGTCTGGCCATTCGATAACCGATATCGGTAGGGGCAGTGATTTAGGGGCTTTGGTGAAGGTTGGCTATCAGATGGCTATATGATAGCTATGGTGTTTATAAGGCTGGTAAATGATTGGGGATAGGTAATAAGGTGATGGAGAAGACTCAGAGAGTATGGGGGCTGTTCTTGGGGCAATGTAGGGGTAGAGGAATGTAAGTTAGATGGAGAGTGTTACCTGGTAGTGGATCTAGGAGTAGACTTGTAATTACTGTGATTCAGAAATCCAAGAAATATTATTAAAATAATGTACAAGACAGTACTTACTAGTTCCTGATGAAGATGCGGGTTCAAGGACTATGATGACGAAGGCAGGGTTCAGGCAGGATGATCTGACAATCCAAGATGAGCTATCTTCTCTCCCAATGCTTGGATGAGTGTCACTAGGCTCTGGTTATTCCGTTGTAGTCTCGGACTTGATGTCCTTCTCCGTAAACTCCTCTCTTTTCTTCACTTGTCTCTGCTCGGCCAAGTGAAATCCTGATTCTTTCAATGACCTCTGATTTCGATCAATGAAAATCCCTCCCTTTGTTTTTGGTTGGGGGAGGTCATTTACAGGGAACCGATGGCGGTTACGTAACCAATGGCGGTCGAGTAGGAACCGATGTCGGTTAAGTCAAAGTGGGCTATTTTTAGTAAAATAGCCAACTTTCCCTCCTTTTCTCTCGAGGGATTAGTTGTGGGCTTGGTCATGTCATTATGAGGTTGGTTTTGGGTGCGGGTGAGGAGTCATTAGTCATGGGTGTGGATGTAGACCAAGTTATAGGTCTTTATTAGGTTAGTTTAGGGTTAGGACTAGGTCATGATGAGGTGGCGAAATGAGGTGGCAGGTTTGGAGATGTGGATTTATTAATTATAAGGTAATTAATAAATAATTGTGTAAGGTTTAGGTAATGAGGCTAGGTTGCGAAATAAGATGCGGGGCAAGGGGGTCGTAAGACACAAATTTGGTGTCTACATAGGGTTAGGAATATAGACCTCTGTGTAACTTGTAAGTGATAAATATGACCGAGAGGAATTGAGGAACTAGCCTCTAAACTGGAGATTCCTTTCTCATTTTGCAAGTCCCACACTTGGGGAAAGGATTCAATGTTGTGCAATCACACTGGATGCTAGTATGATCAAACTAGAAATCTGATCAACATCCAGGGGGTGCTTTTGATTTCTGGCAACACACGATTCGTTTCGAGCTCGGAGAAAATGTTATGGCCTTTGGAAGATTTCTAATGATGCTTGCACTAAGGTTTGGGCGTGTGCACCACGCTTAGTGTACTGTGCCAATGTTAGTGTGCACTGTGCCCATTTGTTAGTGCACCTACACCACGATTAGTGTATGTGTGCTAGGATTAGTGTATGTGCGCTAGGATTAGTGTACCTGCATGCCTCTATCAAAAAAATGATAGTTAGTGGTGCCTACGCTGGTAGAAAGGTGTATGCGTACCCTTCCCTATAGGTGGTTAAAAAAACATGGGATTTTTCAAACAAAATCTCAAAAAATGTCAAAATTTCATCAATTTGGTTCAATTTTGGCAGCACTTTACCTCCTTCGATCCTACAAAGAGCACAAAAGCAAGACAATCCTAGCTAAACTAGTTAAGAAACCTAATTTTTAGCCATTAATACAAAAATCTTAGTGAAATCAAAAACTTGAACTAATCTAAAAAACTTTGAAAAATTAATTTAAAAATCTTAAAACTATCCTAGAAATATTAACACTAAAAATAATTAGAAACTAAAACAAAAATCTTCAAAGTGACTCCATTAATGGAGGATGGACTAAGTGTCCCACTAGGTGTGCCAAATGTGTTCAATGAAAGATTTTGCAAGGGCTATTGAAATGGGGTAAAACCCCAAAGCTTCATGCAAAGCCCCTCAATGGACCATATGATAAGAAATGAGAAAGGAATCTTATTTGCATGCATTCAAACTTGAAATGAACAAGAAATATAACAAATAGCATTAACCTCTATTCTTGAAAGCTTAACAAAATATGCCTACTAAAGACTTAAGCAATCAGTTTTGTTTTTTACTCCATGAGGGTGGATGAATCTCATTAAATGGGTACATGGCCAAGTTTAGATATTCCATTACTAACCTATAATGGGTGCCAAATGAAGCTATTTTAATGGAGGATAGCCAAGATCAAATGCCTATTAGCTTAACTAATGAAAATGAGGTCTAATGCCAATATCTCCAAATGTGAGAGAGATTTTTTATGAAAACAAGGTGTGTGGTTGAGAAGGAGGGGTGACCCTTCTATTTATAGTTTTCCAAATGGAAGAGTTTGACTAAAGCTCAAAAAGAACTTTTAGATTAGATTAGGATAAACATGCTTTAGACTTAGTTAACTATTTAGGCTAGTTAAACTTGATTAACAAGTGATTAGAGACTCATTGAGAGTTGGGAGGGGTTTGGATAACCAATTGTGGTGATCGATAGCCTATGAAGCCAATAGAAGTGGTCTAGAGAGAACTAGGGAGGTTTTGAATGGTCAAAAGGAGGAATGTTTAGCTAATAAGAGAGATATTAGCCAAATAAGTTGAATATGGGAAGAATAAGATAGAGAAGGTGTCGTAAATGGGAATCTCAGAGTGGAGTGAAGTATGGGAATTAACGAAGTGTTGTAAATCAGTTGGATTGTATGAAATGCTAAGTGTAAGCATATTTTAGGTGTCTTCATATAAGACTATTCGTGAGGCCCGTGGAGGTCCTAGAGGAGATCAAGGTTTGACCACGGTTACTCCTAGAGTTCCTATTGTAGTTAGGTGAGTGGTTTATGCCTAAGGGGTAGCTGGTGCTCCTTGAGCACCCTTACTTCAGATCAGAGCTGCTCCTACTTTTAGTGGGGGAGGATGAGCCTGTTGATGTGGACTCAAACTTTGAGGAGTTCAAAGGGGGAGATTGATGAGGAGATGATGGGAGAGGGAGTTGGAGGTGA
This sequence comes from Taxus wallichiana var. yunnanensis, assembly GCA_018340775.1. Taxonomy (NCBI): domain Eukaryota; kingdom Viridiplantae; phylum Streptophyta; class Pinopsida; order Cupressales; family Taxaceae; genus Taxus; species Taxus wallichiana. The sequence goes on along the minus strand of CM031242.1, from coordinate 641,691,023 downwards.
GGCCGGTGGGATGGCCGAGGAGGATGATAGTGATTTTGAGTGGCATGACACTCAGGATATCTTAAGGGTAGAGAGGGTAGAGGTGAGTGTAGAGAAGGAGACCTTGGTCTTAGAAGAGTTTCCTTCTCAAGATTTTGAGTGAGATGATGAGTCCATGGTAGGACATTATTTCTTTCTAGATCCCGGGAGTCTCCACGCTTAGTGGTAGCGTTAGTAGTAGGTGTTGATCCTAGAGATCCTACTTGAATTCCTGGAGATCTGAGTGAGTTTACTACTCTTTTCTTGACCCTGTTAGTTAGCGATGTTTAGTTGATATTTCTTTTTGTTGTTTTGCTTGTTTTTGACTTATTTTTGGTGATTTTCTAACTTGTTATTTCCCTTTTTATTTGCATTGACTTGCTCAGGGATGGTAGGATTTGATTCACTGTGTGTGCTGAAACCCTATTGCTCCCTTCAGGGAAGACCCCACTCGGCTTACATCGAGGACGTCGGAGAGCCTTTAGCAGCCGGCTGACACACTGATGTGTTTTCCCCTATCTGGAAGGTGGCAGATTTTGTGTTCTCCTTCATACTGAGCTACCTAGATATAAGACTATTGAGCACTGATGAGGTGGAGCCATTCTCATAGTGAGACCATAGCTAGTGGTTGTGATCATGAGCACTCAGTTCATTCATATCATCATTGTAGAAGGATCCCTAAATGTGATCGTGCTCCCTCCGAGGGATCCCATAGGGATTGAGGGGTCGTTTGGTCTTTTTGTAGTGATTTTGCTAGATGTTTATATGAGTTGTTTTTGTATTTTTGGGCTCATTGAGCATTTTGACCATGCCTAGTGCATGATGGCATTGTATGTAAAACATGATTCTTATATATATATATATATATATATATATATATATATATATATATTCTTTTTGGATCTAGATCTTCTTTGTATCTAGAGTTTTGTGATTCGTTTCTCATGTGTACACTAGATGTTTTTAGAATCTTTGTTTTTATATGCTTTTTCGAATGTATGCAATGGATGATAGGTGATAACAAGTGTTTGAATAGAATGTTTCTCTTTTTATTTGTAATGCTGATATGTGATGATGCAAACATACTTTGTAGTATTGGACTTTTGGCTTCTTTGGGAAATGTTCGTTGCTTCTTCTTGTTTTGGAAAAACATGATGAATGTGTAGTGATAATGAGATGAACTTTCCCCACTCGTATCTCCATGCTAGAAGTAAGATGTGAGGGCTCAACACTAAGATTTGGGAAGGGTGGAAATTTTATGAATTTGACTAAATGGAAATGATGAGAGAAAGAAAAGGTATTGATAGAAACCAAATTTAGACCTACATACTTATTCCTACTCAAAAATACTACATAGTTCAGAATGCAACTTACTTTCTAATTTATCTAGACTTAGATCCATGGATGGCAATTTGGTTGACAAAATATGGTTTTGATGATTTGATCTCTTTTAAATTTAGATACTTAATTTCACTTAATACACTTTGCTTTGCATTTTTAAAATACTAATATTTGCATGAATGGACCCCTACGCCCTTGCCCCATGCTACTACTAAGAAGTATGGGATTTTCACCGAAGGCAGGACATAGCGCAGTAAGGGAACTTCTTTCCTTTCTCAACCTTGCACCACTAGTAAGAGATGTGAACTCATCACCGAAGGTTTGTGGGGAAAAGAAGTGTGTAAAATAAAATATTCTATTTTGTTTAGTATTTTTATTTAATTTGGTTGTGACATTTCTAATTTGTGATTTTGGAGTATCCTTGTTTCAAGAGACATAAGAGGGATAGATGTGACACCAAGAAGCTTCTAGAATAGACTCTAGGTAAGAACAACTCAACCTAGTAGAAAAGAATGAGTATGACCAAGCATGCGTGCCTTGGTATGGTTTTTGTCAAGATTTTGTCTATCGGATTGATGAGATGATTTCAAAACCATTTGATGAAATGAAAATTATGATTTGAATGTTTTTGCCAATATTTTTAAATAAAATAACTTAAGAATAATTTCCTTTGACCAAAAATTTATATGGAGTGAACAAAATGAAACAATTGAGTGACTAATGCAATGCAAGTAGACATAATGTACAAATGGTGATGCTAATGACTTATACGTAAAATTGTTTAAGATGCAAGGAATTGAAAGTATCATTGAATTCCTCACCTTCTAGTGTAAACAAGATATATGTACCATTTCCATAGTCTTTCATTACTCAGTATGAGCCCAACCACTTGGGCTGAATTTCCTTCCTTCGTTGGTTTTCTTGTCAATCCAGTTGTCTAGTCTCGTAACTAATTCTTACTCGTATATTTCTCATTCGTAGACCTTTTTTTGTATTTGTGGTACATCTCATTAGCATAGGTTCTATGTCATTGTTTAGCATTTAACCTGGCCTCATCAAGGATTTCTATTTGAGAGAGGTGTGTCTCTCTATAGGATTCTTCTCCCAAGATCCCTTGTAATGAGATGCGGAGACTAGGTATTTTGACCTCAAGCGGGAGAACTACTTTTGCCCCAAATACCAATGAGAAAGGGGTTGTCCCTATTGGTGTTCTTATTGACATTTGATAGGCCCACAAGGCTGGTTATAATTTTAAATGTCAATCCCATTTGTTCTCCTTAACTGTTTTGAGGAGAATAAATTTTAATGTTTTGTTTGTGGCTTCATCTCGTCCATTGGCTTGGGGGTAATAAAGAGAGGTCGTATGATGGTTTATCTTGAATTTTCTACATAACTCATAGACCTCATCATTCTTTAAGGATGTGCCATTATCTGAGATAATGACTTGCGGGACACCGCACCTACAAATGATTTGATTTAAAATGAACTTAACGATTATAGAACCCGGTACGATGGTGAGAGGCATGGCCTCTTCACATTTAGTAAAATATTTTATGGCCATGATTATAAAGTTATGGCCATCCATTGATGAAGGAGATAATTTCCCTATCAAATCTAGGCCCCATGTGGAAAAGGGCCATGGGGTTGCAATTGTTCGAGAGCCTGTGTTGACATGTGAATCTCATGGGAGAAATCTTGGCATTTATGACACTTTCACACAAATTTTACTACGTCATGTTCTAAAGTGGGCTAGAAATATCCCATCCGATGTATTTTGCAAAAAATGACATGGCCATCCGAAGTGGCCTCCATATATCCCACTATGGAATTCATACAAAATATTTTTGGATTCTTCCATGTCAACACATCTTAAAAGCATTCAGTCAAAGGCTTTACGATATAGAACCCATTCTAAAATAATGTATTTAGCAGCAATAATGTGTAACCACCTTCTTTGTTGTGATGTGGCACCTTTTGGGTATGTGTGTTTCATTATTAAATTGACAATGTTAGTGTACTAAGGACATATAGATATGGGGGCTTGGTTTCAACAAAATAGATGCACTCATAGGGAAAGTGTAGGTCTACCAAATTACCTCCATCTAATAGATTTTCGGCTAACAAGTCTATAATGATTCATCCCTTAACGAAATTTTGGTTTACAAATGTTATTTAAACTCACCCATTAAGGTTATGAAACGTATAACCCTTTTAGATAAAGAACCCTTGCATGAGGAATATCCGTAAGTGATCCGTCTTTATAATGAATCTTGTTTCTTGATTCAACATGTAATGTCTTACACATTTTGTTATGAAGACTATGGCAAGGCATTCTCTTTCTACCTATGTGTAATGTGTTTCATAATCAAGCAATTTAACTAATGAAATAAAATACACATTCCCATTTATCATTATCTTCCTGAGCCAACATATAGGATATCGAGACATCATTAGCCCATGAATACAGGATCAAAGGATGATCTAGTCTAGGAGGCATTAGCATGGTAGGAGACAACAATAAGCGTTTAACTACTTTAAAGGCCTCGTTGCATTCTTCCATCTAATCAATGCTATAATCCTTCTTTAATAAATTATTGATTGGATGAACAACAAAACTTAAGTCAAGGATGAAACTTCTAATTGCACCGAGTTTCCCAAGAAATGATCTAATACCGGACTCATCTAATGGTGGAATCATTTCAAGAATAGCCCAGATTTTGGCTGGATTGACATCAATCCCTTGTGAAGATATAATATAGCCTAAAGCTTGCCTCTTGTTACACAAAATATGCATTTCTTTGGATTTAATGTGACACCATATTCGATCAATCGTGAGAATGATACGGAGTACTATTGGGTGATCACAATGCTTCTTGGACTTAGTTAGCAAGTCATCTATGTAGGATTCCACAATCTTATGAATAAGGTCATGGAATACGTATGTCATTTCCCATTGGTATGTAGCACCGTATTCTTAAGATGAATGGCATGATGGTGTAACAATAAGTTCCTCAAGGATTTATAAACGTAGTCTTGGCCTCGATCTTCTTTAGATATTTTGATTTGATTATATCCCGAGAACCCATCCATGAGAGACAAAATCTCAAATACATTTTTGCATCAACAATGAATTCTATGGATGGTAATGGGAAGTCATCTTTGGGAAAGATTTTTAATGTCCCAGAAGTCTATGCAAATGCATATCTTCCCATTCTTTTTGAGAGAACAGGGGACAATATTAGATACCCATTGTGAATAGTCGATGGTTTGATGAATCCCACCGAAGAAGTTTCATTACTTCTTCTTTAACCATGAGAGTCACTTTTGGTTTCATTGGTCTTGAATTTTTCTTAATTATATTTACATCTATTTTGGTGACAAGATTGTGTATCGTGATATGTGATGCAATTCTCGTCATTTCTTTGTAATTAAATGTGAAAGATTTTTGATGTTCCTTGAGGATATGGGTATGTATTTCTATCTCCTCTAGAGTTAACAAGGATCCCAACTTCAAAATATTTTGTTCTTCCTCCTTTCCAATATTTATGTCAATCATTCCTTCAATTAAGGAATATTTACCTTCTTCAAATTCAAGTAAGCTCGAGGTAGTTCCAAACCTTCTCCATTCTCTACCTCGTAGATTTTGAGATTATTTTGTGGGGAGTTCTATCATGGGATTCCCAAATAGGAACACGAAGATGGGATTAGGGAGAAATCTACTATTTCATGAGCGAGATGCACGATTCCGCATAGGTGTTTAGATATCCAAGAGTTCCCCTATTGCTATCAAAGTGATCTAGGATGGTAGCCTCATTTTCAGCTTCTATATTTTTCAAGATCAGGGTTGTTGGTATTTTACACACCAAAGGTTCAGTATGAAGTGATACCATGAAACTTGTAGTTTCCAACTCACTGCTTGGAGTGAAACAAGAAGCTCGAGGTTGCTATTGAATCAATGAGAAGGTTTTGTTCTCATGGGATTGCTTCGATTGATATGAAGTCGAATCCCTTGGTTAGATCTAACACCACCATTTTATAGAGTTGTAAGTGTTCAACTCTAGTTTCATATACCTCAGATACTTGGTTTTAACTAATTGCGAGTCTCCTAGTACTCTAATGTTATCAATGCCCATTCTTTTGGCTATGATGAGGCCAAGGAGGAGGGCTTCGTATTTAGCCCCATTGTTTGTACATTTGAAGTTTAACTTAAAGGAAAAGGTAGGATCTTTCCCTCAGGAGAAGTAAAGATCACACTTGCCCCAACGCCAAAATGACATCTAGCTCCATCAAAGTGGAGGGTCCAATATTTGTTTCAGAAAAATGGATATTGGAACATTCTTCATGTCTTCTTCTTTTGCCTCGGTTACTTCTACCATACAAACTTTGTTCACTGGAAGGGAGCCAATTCCTAGGGTACTTTCTATACCAATGGAATCAAATGGTAGGAGAATAGGTAAATCTTTCTCTAGTAACTCGACAATTTTTACGGTAGTTCCTAATGATATTGTCTTTATGATGTTAGTCTCATTTTTAGTGCCGAATGCCTTCGAATGGATTTTGATTTATAATTTTGTTGTAGGTATCAACTTTACTTCTGGCTTTGAATTGACTAGTTTATTAAGTTGATTCGTTGGGAGATCAAACTCAGAGTGAACACTTGGTCTCTTTTTCAAATTTGCTAAGTGTATGTCGAAGGGTTTTGGGTCACCTTGTGCCACAAATATTTTTCCCAGGTGTAAAAATATTATTTCCTAGAATAATGTGGAAGGGATTGCCTTCATACGATGTAGCCATGGTCGATCGAGAATCATATTATAGTTGGTTTCTGATTTATAATATAAAATTCGGTGAAAATTGTCTTGGGTCCTAAGGTGATTGGTAACACTATAGTCCCAATTGAAGTGGCCTTGAGGCTATCATAACCCTTAGCGTATTTCGTGTTGTGGAACAATTTGTTTCTCCATATCCTAAATTTTGAAGAAAAGTGAAGGGGACTATGTTAATTTTTTCCCCATCATCAATCATTGCGTGCTTAACATAATTATTGTAAACACATACCTGCAAATGCAAGGTTGGGTCACTTCTAAGTGTGATTTCAATGTTTGTTGGAATTTTAATTATATCAAATATAAACTCAGTATCCCTATCTTGCTTCCCTAGAGGGTATATGTCAAAGTCTACATGGTTTACTTGTATTTTAGGAGGAGGAGTGATGTTAATTAGATTACCAAGACCTAACACTTCTAAGAGAGCATCTCTGTGGGTGGGAGATTTTTTCAACAAATTGAAGAAGGAAATGTGAGAGAAGGTCTTTGTTAGGTCATTAATTAGATCGTAAGTGCCTATAGGTTTCACTAGTGTTTGTTAAATATTGTCTGGTACTAATGGGTAGGTTGGAACTGGTTGAGAAGAATAATCTCATTTTCTTGTTATGGATTTCTATGTGTAGCTTAGTATCTAACTAAGCGGATCGACTATCTTGGTTTGTGGTCAAGTTCCTAATTAGGCTACAACCGGTGAATTTGATGAAGTTGAGGCTTTGTGACCATTATTTCCTATCATAACACCCTTGTTTGTCCCATTTGGATCTAACCTATTATTTTAGAGTGATTCAGAAGAGGATCATTGAAAATATTGAGGGGTACATTTTGAGGGGAAATTACTCCCGTATAAGTGTTTGGTGTGGGTAATGCGGAATTTGTTAAAAACATATATATAAAGAGTTGTCTTTGGTCTTTTGGAAAATGTGGCATGAATTTATTGTAGTCATGAAAAGTCCTAGTATCATGGCCTTGAATCTTGTGGAAACCACAATACAAGTTGGGATTATAGTTTTGAGGTTGTTGGCTTGAAACCTGTTGTGGTCCAAAACTCGACTAGGTTGTTGATTGTTAGAGTTGAAATTTTAAGGCTATTTCCTTTAGCTTTGGTTCGATATCGAGTTGGGTTTTGTTTTAGACCTTGTGTCTAGATTTTTCATCATCATCGTTGTCATTTGTTGTTGTCATGATTAATGATTAAAATCCATTGTGTTTATTGTTGGAGTAAATTTATTATTTTGTTGATTGTTAACGGGTGGTGAGGTGTTCACAATATTTTCCCTTTTAACCTAGTCTGTGACTCCATCTATTATCACCCCACGATTTTTGTTAAGAATTTTGGGTCCTTGATTAGTATTCCCGACATTAGGATAAGTCGTAGTGTTTTGATTGGGAGTGATTAATTTCCCATTTGTTCCATATGTCTTACGACCACTATCTATTACCACTTGATTGATTTGGAAAGCACTCTCAAGTACTTCATCATAAGTCCTTAGTGGGAACTTCTAGACTTATTCCTTTATCTCTCTATTGAGAGAATGAAGGAATAAGTCACATAGTTCCATCTGATCCATGTTCGAGCACTTGCTGATGAGTAGAGGACTATACACCATCTTTGAATGAAATGAGCAACATATTCATTGTGCTCTTGTTTAATATGTAAGAATTCCCTAATCCTTGTTCTTAACAATTTGTTCATGTCAAAAGCTTTGATAAATTCTAACATAAGTAGTTTTAATGAGTGTATCGAGGCTTCGGTATTCTATAATACCAATCACGGAAATACCATCTAAAGTCTTAGGGAATATCTTAGCAACAACCACAACCCAAGGGAGCAATTCTAAAATGGCCGTGGCATAAGCCTTGATATGTGCATTTGGATCTCCCCCTTGAATTTAGGAAAATTAGGATGAGGTCTTGGAAGCATGATTCTTTGTATGGTGAAATCTAGAGGTTATTTGAAATATTCTGAGTAAGTACCTACCGCATAGGTCTCATTTATCAATGGTGCTTGTTGATGGGGAAAGGTGGAATGGGTTGTTGATATGGCAAAGCATATGTATTTTCAGGAGTGTAAGGAAACCCATGTGGTTGAGAAAACATCCTATGAGAAGAGAACATATCTCCCTGTGGTGATTTTGAATAAATTTTTAAATATGGAGGAGCATTTCTCTGATATGGGTTGTTTGGTACTAAACCGGGGTATCATACTTTCAACTAGAGTAGTGTTTGAAAATGCGGTTCTAGCTAGTGTTTGTTGTGGGTAGTTATACGAATGTTGAGGAGGCATGCCTAATGTGCTTGTTCTTGTGAGGAGGTCAATTTGACTAGGATAATGTGGAGGGTTGGGAGTTCCCACTTGCCCTGAATATGAAGTTTGATTTTCTTGAGAAAGTTTTAGTCCTCTAACCCTCTTAACCAAAGTTGAGATGACCTCGATTGGTGATGGCCCAGCGTTTTGCCTTGATGGTTGTTGTGGTACTCTTTGAGGTTGCAGAGGGGTATGGTATCCTATTATGAATTGTTCATTACTCTTCCCAAGTTCACCAAGAGTATTTTCCATTGGTGGAGGAATGGGGGTATTTTCTTGAAGTAGGGTGTCGAGTTGTGTTTGTAAACTTCCTAGAGATGGATACATGTTTTGGAAGTGTTTCTCATTTCTGGCATGGCGTGCTAAGTACTCCTCATCCAAGAATGGGAGTGGATCTGATTTCCTACTGATTTATGGTCTAAATAAAACCAAACAAGATGAAATGGATTCTCCAAGAATGTCATATTATTAGAGCCGAGAGGGCTCTGGTTGTGTTTGTGTGAGATGATTTAGCTTCTCAATTTTGAATGAATAACTAGAGCTAGTTCTTTGAGGAGGAGTTTGTGATGACAAGTAGTTGCTTGAATATTTTTCATCCCATGCAAAAAGAAAGGGTGACAAAGTGGCCTGGCCTATTTGATTGACCATAATATGCTTTGAGACCTAAGAGAGGTCTTCCATATGCGTAGTATCCCAAAATATTTGGGGTATATAAATACCCACAGAATAATGGGAAGGAGTGAAGACAAATGAAAGAAATGGAAATAAAAAGTGAGTAGTTGTTGCATTTCACGTCGGGTTCACCAATTTTGTATGATAGAAAAGTGACAGTGAGCATGGGAATCAAAAAGTAGCCTTTCTTCATACCCGACCTCTCGAGGTCGTGCTGAGACATCCGGTGGAAATGAAATATATGTGGGTGTAGAAAAACTAGTTGGGAAATCTTATATCCTAAACACGCAATAATGGGATCTGCAAGTCTAAGGAAAAGAAATCTCTCCTAACCTGAATTGGTGTAATGCATCGTTTAGATATAATAGCTACTCGGAGGCTCCAATCAATATTGAGCTCTCCGAGATCCTATCTATTGGCTCTTGGATGCATGGAAAATGACACAGTAGGTGCTTCATGTATATTTCTAGACAAGGTTATGAAAGTGGTAGTGAGAGGTGTAATGGGTTTGTAGGGAACTATGGGTGCTTTTATGGTCTAGCCTAGAAAATATTAGCTTGATCGGATTCTATATTTAATATAAAAAATTATATTATGACATTTGGCAGGAGTGGTGAAGATCTAAATACTAGCGTATGTAAACTGGTGTTAATATTTAACTGATTAGCAGGACCGTCGGGTTGTGGGACCCAGGATCACAACCATGAGTTTGTGGTTTTTGTGGACTTGTTATGGTCATGGGAAGAATCAATCTCTTCTTCCACAATCTTGATAGTCATAAGCTTTTTCATCTTCTATGTTTAATACTAGGAGTTGTACGATCTTCTCAAAATACCTTATGGGTGTTCTAGCAACTTGTATACGTAAGCTTGTGTCTATGTAAATGAGAAGGTCTCCTACATTTGGTTGTGGAACTAATGAATCAAACTAAATAGTTTCTCTCTTTCAGGTTATTTTATGGTCATGTAGATATCCTATCAAGGAAATCTATAGTTGGGTTGATTTGACTATAATGTGTATGCTTTATCATCTTCAATATTCAATTCTCTCAATTTCTCACTAACTGCTTGTGGGTTTGTTGTCATTTGAAAGACGTGAATTCTAAGACTTTGATCTATATCTATTAATGTTGTGAAGATATTTGGCTGAGGTATTATCGGTTCAAATATGTAATCCCCGGCTCTCTGGGTCCCGTAATTATCATGAAAGAGATAACCAAACTTAACTAGAAAGAAATAAATGAATTATGAAAGATATATCTACACTATGCTTATATTCCCTTTTTTTGTATTTTTGAAGATATGAGTTTGAACAAAATTCAAAGAGTGACTATTCTACAATATTAAGATAACAAACAATTAATCTAATAATGGAATTAAAACAAGTAAGATAGCCAGATGTAGCTATTTTCCTGTGCATTTGTGAATTTATCCTAAATATTAAATAACTAACTAATTTAATTAAAAATACCTTCAATCTTACCTCAAAAGTGAGGAATAAATCACATCTTCTCAAAAGCTATCACTCCCGAGCTTCCCAGTAATATTGAAGCAAGCTTAACTGAAATAAAATGATTTTCTATTCTATTTGATATATTGTAACTACAACTTTGACAATTCAAACCTAGATTTTACAAAACAACAAAAAATCCAGTTGTATTATGACTTGTCCCCTCAGTGTGATCTCTTCGTTCCTTCGTGTTCTCATGAATCCAAAAAGTGGAAATGGTGACAATGGAAGTAGGAGAAGATGTTCAAATAATGACAACTTGGACGTAATCCGAACAAAATGCAAGTAGGAGAAGGATAGTGCAAGAGAATAGAGCTTGACTATGCAATTCCTAGCGGGATTATTACGGGGATAAAATACAAGCACACTAAAAATATCTAAGATATATACTTTCTTTGAAAAATAACAACCTATAATTATAAGTAGAATCAAGATTCAAATGGACATAATCTAGAACTAGAACTATGGAGCCTTGAATTGAGAGGCTGAAATCTTTACAAAATCTAAACTTGTTGAGACTTATTGAAGAACTTTAAAAAAAATGAATAATAATTCGAGAGACGAGAGAGGGCCATTTACTTGTAAACAAGCTTGGTATTTATAGCACTTTGATTTACCAGAGGGTAAGTTTCAATTGAAATATTCTATTATAAACAAAGAGGAATTACTATTTACCAGGTGGCTAAAACTTAAATGCAAGCAAGAGTGGTTGAGAAATATGAGTGCCACTTGATTTTTTAAGTTGAAAAAAGTGTCAGAAAGTTATGGAAAATGCACACAAGACTGCTGCTCTATCCTCGGCAACGGTCCTACAATTAAAGACCAAAATGCAAGGAAAGAGAGGAATGGGGTTAGAATAAAGCATGCAAAGGCTGGATAAGGTATTTTAGGATGAAAATGTATACTTAGCGTGCTTTCTAGATTCTAAACACCTTGTGAAGAGATCTGAATCATCATTGGGGTTTCTATAACCTCTTTCTGGTAGTATAATACATATAATTTTGGGTGTGTACAATGACTCGATCTTATTCCATTCCATAATATTATCTTTATGAAATACCCACTAGTGTGTTGTTGTCCCACACAAGACATATGATAACATGTCTCTTCTTCTAATCTGGTCTATCCATTGTGCCTCTATGGCTTGTAAGAATATAGGAATATCTTTTTCTCCTGTATACCAAGGTACTTGTGTTACCTATCCATCGAACAAATGAAGTCCATTCTTGTGAGCAACCATGATTTTTACCTCACGTCCTACTAGTTCATATGTACCATGAGCCCAATTTTCACAAGAAATACTTGTAGTATCACTAATAGAGTGAGAATCATCTCACTATAGGATGCCTTCCTTTGATGGCTCATTGACCTCTTGGTCCTGAATGGCATGTACATAGATTCTTTTTAATTGTCCTCACTTAGAGGCTCAACATATGGTGTAGACTTCCCATTTATCAAATGTATCACAACCCTTTCCTCCTTATTCTCGAAGCTGATATACCCCTTATTGAATCTCAAGTTAGCATTATTCTTATAACAACAAGGGTGTCTAAGCGGGGTTGGAAAATTTCTACTTCGCAAGTGCTAATATCTCAAAATCCCTAGTGCATTTGGCCCCTTGTATGGTTATAGATGCATCCTTCAAAACTTCTATGAGAGTGGCCTTAGTTAGGTTTTCCATAAACACCACATTAGATGATGGTTACAATGGAGACCTCCCCATTTTTACCCATGCATCTAATGTAAGCACATTCTTTTGCACCGTGTGTAATCAAAATATTACTCAACAAACATCCATCTACAACAACATTTAGAGTGATCTCTTTATCATATTCAATGCTATTCGAGGGAAGATTCACATGCAAAATCTACCTTCGGTCTCAATACTTACGCATGGAGTGTTCCCTTTTAACCAACTTCATAATAGTGGAATGATGTTCTCTTGGCGCAACATTTTTCACACACTTCTCTCAGCTCATCGATATCGGTTTCACTTGTCTCTGATGTTTTCTTCAACACTTTTAAGTACTTTATCTCACCTTGAAGATTCCTTAACACTTCCATGGTTCTTGGTAAACTTCCTTCGATGAGTAGGATTTGGGTACCTTGCATGCCAAATGTCCTCCTTGGTGATCATTGGCTTTTAGTGCAATGCCTCTCTTGCATGCGTCGCTTGAGATCATGTATTAATATTCACTATTGATGCCTTAGGTCCTTCTGCTATCTTGGGCATCCACCGATCTTCTAACCGGTGGTAGATTCTAAGCATCTCGACACCTTTTTTTCTTGCTTATGTTTTTACTCGAGATGCTCATATAAGCCCACACACTCTTCATATCTATGGTTCTTTTCACAGAGAAAGAACATGCAATATTTTAAGGACATTCATGCCTATAGTGGTTAGGAGATCTGCATGTATAACATGTTCCATAAGGGAACTCACCTCTTCCTATAACATGGCCTCATCCTCCATATCCACCATGATATCCACGTCCTCTTCCATGACCTCCTTCAAAATGCCCCTCATTCCTATCATAGCACGTTTGATTATGATCCTAATCCTGGTGCTCATTCTTGTTCTTAGAGTTATCCATTACACTTGTCTATCATACCCTAATGTCTATAGCATCCTAGATCTGACCAATCAACTGAAAATATTTAGTATCATGGGTCGTGGACTGGAAAATTTTATAGTAACAAGATACATTCTTCCTTATCACATGTTGTAACAAAGGACAATGACTAGCATCATGATTCAAATGACATATCTCACAATCCAATAGTAATGAGTGCACTGTTCGTGAGGAAAACTATGCTTGGTGTGATCTTCCATTTCATAATCTATACACCAAATCCCCGAGCGTGTTTCATGAGCTGAATTTTCCGATAAGTTTTCTAGTTGTTTTTCCTTAGCTGCAATATGTGCCTCTAAGAATGGACTAACACTAGTGTCAATGCTCCCAAATGCCTCAACATGAAAAGTTGCTTCTAGTTCTTTGCATGGATCAATGTATGTCTAATGTGATAGTGCTCTTCAGAATGGTGTAATCAATCCTCCAACAAACCATTGTGCATGTTTGCTGATGTGAATATCATAAAACAACTTAGATAGAAGTGTCTTAAAACATGCATCATAATCACGTACATTCCTAGTAGTGCCTTGATTAATATCCTTGAGCACACTTATACTCTTTTTCTCAAATTCAGGGATATGAAACTCTTTCAAGAAAGCATCCTTCAGTGTTGCATAATGCATACAAGTTTGATTAAGGTCAAAATTACTAAACCAATTGTGTGCATGTCCTTGTAATGTAGTAGAAAATTGACTTGCCTTACACTCAGAAGCCATGATCACTTTTGCATGCCATAATATTTCACACATATGCACATGTTTGGTAGCATCCTCTATACCTCTATATTTTGGGAGATGAAGAGACATCTCCATATATATATTTTGTTGTTGTTGTGGGCCTTGACCACCTAATCCAGAACCTCCTATGTTTCCTCTTCCTCCAAAACCACCGAGATCCACTAGAACTACCTCTTGATCCTCCACCGTAGTTGGATTAAGACTTGTAGATGTACTCCCATGTGCTCTACGCAAGAGTACTATATTGAACCCCTATAGTTTGTGAGGTATTTCTAATTCCAGAGGTGAATCCAACATTCTACTGCTCTCATTCTCTATATAGATGATGCACCTAAAAATTTCCTCCAAATAACATTGAATCTATTTGTCCTACTATTGATGTACTTTCTCCCTGACTTACTCCTACCTCTTACTTCCTAAGTTACCTTGATAGTTACTTTTCATACTAGATACAAGAAAACCAAGTGTAAGAGATAGGTCACCAGAGGATTAAGATGTGCCCATGGCCCGGGTAGTCTTTGCTTTGTGCACTTCATGTGTGAAACTAATGGGGATCACTATCATGATTTCCAAGATGGGGGAGTTCCTGATGCTTGGGCTCCACGTCTTCTACGTGAGCTTCAAATCCTTTATGAGCCATCTCTCTCCTTAATGCCATACTTTCTTAAATATTACATTACTTCTCTATCTCCCTCTCATGCTCCTCATTATACTTAAGTCACCTTTCCTCTCTCTCTTGCCTTTCTACTACTAGGTCTGCCATCTTTCACCAAACCTATTCCTTTCCTCATGCGAGGTAAGGCTTAGTTAGCCATTGGTTTACTATCTAGGTTCAAAGTTATCATCAAGATCTTGATTGTTAGTGAATACCTTACAAATATCCTCCTCTAGGATACCTCAAAAATAGGAATTCAGCTACCTCTGGAAAGAATACATCAAAATTGAATATTCCGAATATAACTATTTATAACACCATGAAAGCCACATATCCATAAAGCATGAGTCCAAATCAAATCAACATCATAGAGGACATAAAATTATTCCTCTATCCGGATAAGTGTGCGATATCTCCAATTTACTTAGATGCATATGTAATCAGCCACTTGTATAATTTTACTAGAAATATGGCAAAAAACTCTCATATAAGTGTTCATACAGATTTTTTCTACCCAACCGCATGTGTTGAACTCAAATCCAATGTTGAATCATCATGCATATTCTTCCTCTAGATCATGTATCCACTCTCAATACTTGCTAGAGTTAATCGATACATCTTCATCATAAAGCATCCTGAAAACAACTAAAAGAGGTCCCAAAGAACAAAACCAATGATGTAGCCTAGAATTTACTAGATAACACCCTATAAGTGCTTTGGCACATCACTCGGCCTAGGCGAGCACTCACTCGAAGCATGGAAAGGCACTAGGTCCCTGTTTAGGGTTGTTGTAGTAGGATGTTAGCATGATAAAGTTAGAAACATAGAGATCTATAACTAATCCCTCATTCTACAAGGCAAGTCATATTCAGATATAAGAAAGAACAACCTTGAAACACTAATCATGATTGAATCAAGAACATGCACTACTCATTTACACACAAGAATGACACTTAGATTCAACCAATAACTTCTATCTATTAATAACCATAGAGCTCCTTACAATAATGACATTCTATACCAATGCACGCATGGATCTGATATAGTAATCCATTCATATGCACATATCTCTCTATGCTTACCTCTTATGCTCTGCATATACCTATATATCTCTCTTCTCTATCTCTGTATATCTATATGTCTTACTAAGTGCTTCACATCATTTATATAGGGTGGGGACTTTCCCTTCACCACTTATCTATTCCAAAAATAGGCCACATGCTATTAATAGCCACACGCCATTTACAGGCATATCCACACATGCAAGTGTGTTATCTATAGACCTCTTATAGTTAACTGAAGTGAAAATCCTATTCTTAGCTCATCTCCATGCAAAATGCTTCAATCCAATCCTCCAAAGATAGAAAATGCATGGCACGCATGTCTCTGCATTATTGGTGTGTTTCGCACGCCATCTTCTAAAAATAGGTCTTCATGATCAAAATCGACTAAGTCCTTAATGTTGAACTTTCCCTCCACGCACGATTCTTCCCCCGTCACAATTTGTGCCCTTAAACTCCGGCTTGTTCTCCCACATAGACTTCTTGTGTGAGTTTTTTCAAGTGTTCTTTGATCAACATACACTACCCTTTAATGCTTTAATTTCCTAATGTTTGGACCCATTTAAATGTTTTAAATAGATATTAGAATAATGAAAAATACATACTACTATTTATGTACATACCTTACCTTTTATAGGGATATTACCACACACTACCCTTTAATGCTATAATATCCTAATGTTTAGACTCATTAAACGATTTTTAAAAAGGTATTAGAATAATGAAAAATACATAGTACTATTTATGTACATAGCTATTTAACCCCATGTAAATTTTTTAAAGAGGTATTAGAGTAATGAAAAATATGCTTTAATATCATCATGTTTAGACCCATTTAACTATTTTAAAGAGGTATTAAAATAATGAAAAATACATAGTACTATTTATGTACATACCTATTTAGGAACATGTAACCTTTTACGGGGACATTACCACACACAAAATAAACTCATATTATTATTTAAAGTACATACCTTTTACATACTACACACAAACTTTATTATTTAAATTTACTTTGTTTTAAATGGGCACTTGATTCTCATAGCTTGTATATAGTTATGAGATCGATTGAAAATTTTTACATTATCTTTTATTGAATGGGACGATGCCGATTTTCATATAGGAATTATAGAATAATTGGTTGGTCAGATAGGAATCATATAATAAGAATACATGTTGCTTTAGAAACTTTAGAAATCATATAAAAGGCTGGAAGCTTTAGAAACTAACATGTTGCTGCTTTGAAAGAAGAAGTAAAAAACTTGTCTAAGCAAAAAGGTAAGAGAATGAAGGAGGAGGAGGCTGATATTGACAACAATCAGGTTGAAGATATCTACAAAAACTTTACTCCCTGGACAACCGACTTGGAAAAACCAAGACTCACCATGATCATAATATGGCTATATTTAGTGCAATTGAGGAGTTTATTGAGCAGCATGTCCACTGCATCTCTAATCTCAGCTGGCATACCAACTACTCTTTGGGGCATGGAAAAAGAAAGCAAACAAACCATTCAACAGCTGGATACTACTGACCCTACTCACATGACGGCATTGGCTATGTTCACCTCCTGACAGACTATCAAATCCAGAATTGCCAAAGCCAAAAAGTAATTGTGGATCTGTTCTATTCTTGCTAACTTCTTTCATGTTTTTTGTTGTTTTGTTGTTTTTGGCTGCTCTTCTGCAGTGTTCAAACTAGTTAGATGTTTTGGGGTAATTTCTCTTTGGTTACACTGAATTTTTATGTCTTATCTAGATCTTGATCCTTCTTATAATGTTTTTCACTCCTATTCTGGCTTCTAGGACCCTTTTTGTATTCAAGGGTATAGTCCCTTTCAAAAAACTATTTACCAATAATAAAAAAATAAGAAGAATACATATAGGAATCATAGAAGAAGATTATGGATTAAATATTCTCACAAATTTTAAATAGGTCTTAACATGACTATGTTTAATACCCTTGATCATGAATGTGCACATGCCCATTCTCATAAAATCAATATTGTTTGTATTATAATGATTAGAATTGGCATATTCTCATTCTCATAAAATAAATATTGCTTCTATTATAGTAATAATAGAATCATTCTCATAAAATCAGTATTTCTTATATTAGAATGTTGAGAAGGGAATATTCACATTCTCATATAAAAAACATGTTTTAATCATAAATGTGCACATGCCCATTCTCATAAAATCAATATTGCTTGTATTAGAATGTTTAGAATGGGCATATGCCCTATATTATAGGAATAATAGAAGCATTCTCATAAAATTAGTATTTCTTGTATTAGAATGTTTAGAAGGAGCATATGCCCATTCCTTCACAAAAAAACATGTTTTTATTATGAATGTGCACATGCCCATTTTCATAAAATCAATATTGCTTTTTGTTAATCACGAATGGGCATATGCCATATATCATAGGAATAATAGAAGCATCCTCGAGAAAATCATTATTTCTTGTATTATATTTTTTAGAATGGGCATATGCCCATTCTCATATGGACAAACATGTTTCAATCACTAATGTGCACATGCTCATTCTCATAAAAATAATATTTCTTGTATTACAATGTTTAGAATGGGAAGATTCCCATTCTCATAGCCATTATAGATGCATTATAAAGATAGAATTTAACCTTTTTTGTCTTTTATTGAATAAGAAGATTCCCATTCTCACAACCTTTATAGAGGTATTAAAAATATTAAGTTTAATATTGCTAATATTAGAATGTTTAGAATGGGAATATGCCTATTCTCATTAATAGGAATCATAAGAGAAGGAATGAGAAGATGTCCATTCTATTATTGTTCATATAATGGGTATTTTCCTATTTTCACAACCTTTATTTTAGAATGGGAATTTTCCTATTCTCATAAAGGAATCATAAAAAAAGGTCTATTATTGTTCATAGAGATACTAAAATGAATAAGTATCATAAAAATAATAGAGATAAAATTTACGCTTTTTAGAATGGGAACTTCTCCAATCTCACTTTGCTTTTGTAGAGGTATGCAATCAAATGTATGACTTCTTAATGATTACTCTAACTCCTGCATACCATAGGAAAATATTTTTTTATGCATGTCATTTCAATGAACTAGCATGAATTATCAGCTAGTAATCATATTGAATTATTATTAAATAAAGTGTATAAAATGGTTAACTATCATTTTTATCTTCATAGTCCATTTAATAAATAAAAAGGTAATAATGTAATCTTTGTTGGAAAATAGATTTTAATACTTAATTTTATAATCATAAAGTCAACTACAAAATTGATAAGGAAAAAAATAAAGTCATTCATCATCACAATAATCAATATAGAAAACAAGGTAATATGAGCATCTACTAGTGATTCAAATCTCAACGTTAAATAAGATCATTTCACATTGAATATTTACATTAAAAAAATCATACATCATCACATGAATTAATAGAGATAAAATTTAAATTTTTTTAGAATGGGAAATTCAGCATTTTCGCAGCCCTTTATATACCTCTCAAAATAATCTAGCTCAATATTTATTCCTATAGGAAAATGGGCATATTCTCATTCTCATATATGGATCATAGAAAAAGAATAAAGATAAAATTTAATTTTTTGTACAATGGGAAATACACTACCATGTAAGGGAAAATAACCAGATGATATTCTTCATCTTTAAATAAATCATAAGAATAAATATAGATAAAATTTTATTTGTTTCAAAATGGGAATTTCCCCATTCTCATAGCCTTCATAGAGCTCTCAATATGATTTAGATCAATAATGCTACATTCTAAAACTATAAAGTAATTTTATCTCTATTATTCTTCTACGATTACTATGTGAGAATGGACATATGACCATTCTCATATAGGAATCATAGAAGAATAGAGATAAAATTTACTACATTCTAAAATTGTAAAGTAATTTTTTTCTCTATTATTATGATATGATTCCTATGTGAGAATGGGCATATAGAATGGGCATATGCCTATTCTCATATAAGAATAATAAAAGAATATTATAGATAAAATTTATTTTTTTATACAATGGGAAGTTCTCCACATGTAAGGGAAAGAAAATCATGTGATATTATTCATCTCATAATAAATCAATAGAGAAGAGTTAGAAAAATTCATGCATGTGAATGGATTGGTGTTTCTTAGAAATTTCCTTGATATATTTTTCTTCACAAGCAAAAATAGTCCAATGAAAGAGAGATGCCAAAAGTGAAAGAATAAATAATAATCGAAACAAATATCTCACATGAAAGGAAATGATTCAATGAAATAAAGGGAGCCAAAAGCGGAAAGGATGAACAAAAAAGCAGAGAGATCAAACAATATCTCAAAAAAATTCTTCAAATCCTCTACTTTAAAAATGGTCTAACAAAATAGAGGAGCCCAAAGTGGAAAGGATGAACAAAAAAATGGAATGATCAAACAAATAGGTCACATGCAATAGCTTCATGGTGAAGCTTCAAATTCCCAAGAACTCTACCGTCCTTGAAAACATTAACTGCCATTAATATCTCCACATTGCCATGTACTTTTATGGATTGAATTCCATTAATATTGCCAATTTCCCTCCAACAATCAGCCGAACCCGTGTTTTCAAATAATTACCTTCAATTAATAAATAAATGATGGTTGTAGACAAAAACTCATGCACTTTAGACATTATTTAGTCCTTCTCTCATATTATTATTTAGAAGGTTTTTAAGTGAGGAAAGTACTAATCAACCCTCATCTTTTGGCCATATTATCGTATTTTATTTTGTCATTCCCAAACTTTTACACTTACATGCCTAGTCGATTTTTCCACTTTGCATTATTTTAGCCTCGATCAGGGGCACCCATGAGTTCCTTGGTCCCACTAGGGTACCCCAATCCTTTTGCACTTTCTTATAACTTTTTGGGATCTTTCTAGCCATTTGATATCTTTATATTTTTAGTGGTCAACCATTTCGAGGTTAATTACAAAAATAGATCAAAAGAACACTATAAGTATAAAGCTATGAGACCATAATAAGGGACCAAGCACTAGTCACTACTATCATCCACCTAGAGTTTCATCCATTTTAGATCATTTGAATTCATTAGCTCCATCACAAGGACAAGGGTGGTTCATCTGCATCACACAAGCATAGGGGATGGATTATATTATATTCCATGCACACATTTTATTAAATTTTCTACATATAGTTATTACTTGCTTACTTCACAAAGTGTAATTGATACAAGAGAACATAGGGCACATGATGCACACATACACATGAACTACATTTGGGTCTAAAATGTAGTGCAACACTTAGTTAGTAAGACCACTATTTTGGCGGCAAATGAGGTTAGTCTGACCCATTCATTTGCATTCTTATTTTCTAGAGTTTTGATACTCCTCTTTTGTATTTTACAGGTATTCTATACATCTTAGATTATTAGAGACACCTATTGTAGTAAAATGAATTTGATGTGACACACAACGATGGTTTTTGACCACCTAACGAACCTATGTAACTTAGTTCCAAACTTGTTGCATGAGACTAGGGTACCCATTCTATAGACTAGAGGACTCGTAGGTGCCCCAGTCCCTCTCTAGGAGTTGTAGTCCAACTAATTATCCTAGATCCATCCTTTTCGGACCTTTGCATAGTTTTTTTCTTCCTTGTTCCTCCAATCATTTTTGTGACATTCCCGTAAGATCATCAAATCACCCGAGTTATTTCTTCTTCTCTTTTGTTCATTTGGGTTAGTAGTTTTTACATATTTGTTTGGGTCATTTACTTATTTCTTTGTTGCATTTACATTTTGTCCTAGATTAGATTAACTATAAGATATTTCAACATTTTAGCTAATCATTTTCGTGAGCCCAACTTCTTTCATGCTTAGGTTAATCAATCTTCATCTATCATGGCTCCCAAAATTTCTCAAGTTTTTTATCTTATTTATTTAAGAGATATCCTATTTTCCAGGATGTTTTCCAAAAACAACTTGACACCATATATTTGGACGACACCGAACTCCTATTTTTCCGAATAGTTGTGTACACATGAACAAAACAGATAGGGTAAAGGTGTGGAGGAATACTTGTGAGTGAAGGTGGAAGGTGGAGTGTGCACGTTCTAAATTCTTGATCTAGTGATGATTGCGAGAACTTCCTTTTTGCTAGGAGGAACTACCTTAAATGTAAAACAAGACCACAAGAGGAATATTAAACAATATATGTCAAGACTTCCTATTGTATGTTAGATCCGAGAAGTTTGATACTTCCTAGATGGTTTTCAATCCATTGTTTAATACAATTTAATGCAATAAATAACATAAGAAAATAACATCCTACTATAGTTGATATGATTTAGGTACCTCATTCAAATACAATAAAAAAATTTAATCTAACAGGTAAGTTTTCATCGAGATCTGGAGGTAGGACAAGTAGCTTAAGGTGATCTGGAATAGGTCAAAACCATATTTTGGGTGATTTTGTTTATTTAGGTGAAGGTTATTAGGTCGTTGTTATAAGAATGGTTACCGGTCAAAGAGATCAAATTCAATTTGGTTTGATCAATTCCGTTGAGAGGAAATCGATGACAATTTAGGTTAACCGACATTAGAAGGGTCTAGTTGATAGAACATAAATAAATTTTCATTTTGATGATTCTATGTGATTACACAGAGAATAGAAAGAGAATGTTGAGGTTGATGACAAAGTCTTTGGGAATACTCGGAGATGCCTAGAGTCGGGTATGGATAGTTAAGAGGTTGTAGGTGGTTAGGTAGAGGGATTGACAAGAAGGTGAGAGGTGATGAGATGTAAATGAGACTAAGACTCCCAAATAGAGATAAAGAAACTGATCTAAATAAGTATGGAAAGATGTAGATCCAAATGCACTTACTTGTATTTATAGACTGGTGGTTGGATGAGGGTGATGATTGATCTATGAAACTAGAGGTCACTACCATGACAATTCTTCCCGAACATTGTTGTGAATACTTAACCTTCGAGATCGGTATTGATGTTGGTTCAAGATGTTATGATACGTAAGAGGGATCTTATGTGTGCTTGCATGCAGATCTCTCTTCTCCAAAACTTGAATAATTATTCCAACCTCTAGAACAAGGTTCCCAAAGTGAATATATAGTAACTGATGATAATTTAGGGTGATCATCGTCAGTTTTGGGTTGACCAACGTCAGTTAAGGTAAGATATCCTAGGTTTCCAAAATAGCAGATCCTAGCTATCTTTTTCTAGTTATGTCCGTTGTTGTGAATTGAAAATGAAATTTTCACGTAAGTGTGCATGTGGTTAGAGGAAGAATAGGCATTTAGTCTTACGGTTAGAATAAGTATCAGTTATTTATTGTAAGTGGAGATTGAGTCCTAGTTAAAAGGAAACATGCTAAGAATAGGTCTATGATGAGGTTTCTAGGTGATGTGGTGGGGTGAGGTGTCTAGGTGAGGTGGAAATTAATTTAATTAAGGTATTTATTAATGAATATTGTGAGAATGGGAATTAATTTAATTATAGGTAATTAAATTAATATACATGTGGGGTAAAGGGGGAGTGTGACCCAAATTTGGTGTCTACATTTTTCCCCTTTTTCATGTAGCTTGTATTGGTAAGTGATGTTGACAAAAATAGGAAGTGATTTCCCCATGTGTGGGTGAAGGTGATCCCTCTCAAACCAAGAATTAATGAGGTGTTATATAGAATTGGTGAGTGGTTTGAAAAAGGTGTAGTTAGTGGAAATGAAGGTAGGTGGGGAAGGGTATGAGTACTATGGGAAAGGTGATGGTCAACTTGGGTAATATGTAATAAGCCGGGGTCAAATCAGGTAATGGGTAATGGAAATCAAATGCACACACACGTATAGACTGCAACACAATACTAGATTGAAGAGCTTGCAAACTCTACATCATCCAAGGTTGATAGGTTTATCCAAACAAGGGTGAATTGTGTCGGGTAGCCAAGGTATAGGATATGTTCTGACACACAACGTAGGTCGGTGTAGGAAGATTTAGGTATGTTCTCGCACACCAAAATTTTGGTTGAGATAAATGACACAAAAATAGGAAAGGTAAGGTCATTATGCTAAAACAACATAGGTAACAACATCATAAGGTATAGTGAGTATATAAGGTCAATGCTCACTCCAAGAAGGTCAAGTCCAAGTAAATAAGTCATGGCATGTGTAAGGCTAAGGTATAGGTAAATAAAAATCTTGAAATGTAACTAAAGGAATTGTAGGGGTAGTTTCGATTGTAAGTAGGGTGTCATAAGTGTGGGTGAGGTCAAAGGGTATCAATCAATGATGAGTTGAGGCCAAAATGGGAAAAATGGGGTAAAAATGGGAGTAGGATATAACCAATGTTGGTTAGAAAGTAACCGACGCTCGATTTAGTATATTGACGTCACCAAGTCAAGTAGGGTTGATAAAAATAAAAATATATATTTTACAAATTCATTTTAACTTGTTGTCCTTTGTGAAAATGACAGAGCGGTGAGGTAAAAGTTGGAAAGTGACAGGATGAGACAGAGAGCTAAGTTGGCGAGCCTCATAGCTAGTGATTGGAATTTGGTAGGTGGGTCCACAAGATCAATTGGAGCCATTTGATTGGTTACGAGGTGTGGAGTGGATTTGGTGATGGAAGAGGTAGGAGAAGGTTTGGGTGGACCACCGGTGTAGTGGCCAGACGTACCACCATGCCGATGGCACCGAGATGAGGAAGGATACATTCCTATTAGTTTATTTGGGTTAAAAAGAATGTTTTTAAAATTGGTTGGGTAAAAAGGGGGGTTTGGGTGGAAAATGAATTTGTATTTGTAGGTAAAATGAATGGAATGGGGGTGGGTGGGAAGTCCAATGTATTGTAAATAGGGGGAATGAAGCTAGGGAAGGTTTTGGTAGGGTAGGGTAGGTGTTTTTAGGGTGAATGTGTTAATTTTTGAAAAGGAGGGTAGGGGTTTGTGGATTTTGATGTCGTGATAGTGACCGATGATGGTCAAGGGTTGGCCGATGTCACTTGGCCTTAGCCGCATCACCAATTATTAGGTGACTCTTGTCGGTTATGATGGAATGATGTCGGTCAATAGTGACCGATGCCTGGTCAGATCTAGGGGAAAATAGGTCAATAAAAGAGATAGGGTGGGAGGGAAAGATAGGCAATGAGATATAAAGGTAGGTTTATTGAGAATGGGTAGGGTAATAGGTACAAATGGTACAAGTTGAGGGATGTGAAATTGGGATGGGGGAAAGGGGTAGTATTTAGGGTTGGGATGTGGTTATGGGATAGTAAGTAGTAAGGTTTTGGGAATAGGTTGGTTGGTTAAGAGATATGTTGGGTATGGTCAAGGCTTAACAATGTTGTGGTTTGTTGGATGCAGGCTAGGGACCAGTTGTGGATGAGGGACAAAGTACCACCTCTATTGCTAGTAGTATAGTCAAGCATGACCATAAAGGAGTGGAGGCATATGAAAAACATCGGCCTATTTGGGATCCGATGCTATAGACATATAGTTCGAGATCTGAGCTTGATGGTCGCACTCATCGATAGATGGGATTAGACAACCATACATTCCACCTACCAAAGGGTGAGTGTTGATAATGGAGCTTAATTATTTTACAAGAAAATTTCTTTTACATGTTAATGGTTATGATAGTAACTGGTGTTGGTTAGGGTGTAACCAGCGTTAGTTATTCTAGGTGAGGAAGTGAATGGCACCGGTCGGAGGTAACCGATAACGATTACCTGTGATGCGCTTTTGTTCTTTTGACAAAAATAGAATAACTCAATTATTTTAAAGGTGATTTATTGATTGTAAAAGAAAATTTAAGTTACCCAAAATAGATATATATGCATATATGCATATATGCATTGTATAAGGGTAAGTAAGATAATTAAGAAAAGGATTAAATTAGATCCTTGATTCTCCTAGATTGAGTGGATGAAGAAGAAGAAGAAAAGAAAGAACATGTTACATGAAGACATAGTCTCCATGGGAGGAGTTGGAAAGAAGGAAATAATAGGTACATCTGAATGGTGAGAAGAGGGTAACATCTTCTACTATATTTTCTTTGTATATTTATTGTCCCATTATAATAGCTTACAAAGTATGCAAAGCACATAGTTTCTTCTTGTAGATCCACATGTTGGTGAGATCTTTTATTAAAGATCCATGTAGATATAGTATTGTATTGTAGATCCATGAGATCATATTGTATTGTTCATCCATGTAGATTTAGATATTATAGAGGAGGTTGTCTTCATGTTTACATAGGTTATACATTGATGAAGAGATAGACTTACTTCTTGGTGCACAATCATAGTTGCACATATGGTAGAACAATGTGAGAGGTCTTGTTTGCAGACCAACAGAGAACTTGGTAGCGCTTCAAAGATGTAGTAGTTCCTGGTTATGTGAGATCTTTAGGTGGTGTTTGGAGGCACATTTTTAGTGCACTCATGGAGATCCATGTAGAGATCTGGAGATGAAGATATACTATTGGAGAAGTGCATTATACTCTTATATTAAAGAGTTGGTTTGTACTCTTCTTGTATTATATATAAGATCTCTATCTTTGGTGGATGTAGCCCACATTGGGTGAACCACGTTATATGATGTGTTATGTGTGTGTATTTTTTTCTTGATTTGGATTATTCTAGTTTATACTTTCAATATTGTAGATTTTGGGGAATTGTTTAGATCATGTGTGCATGATTTTGTTTATTATTAAAACATAGCACTATTCCACAGGTCCCCTAATTCCCAACAACTAGCATCAAAGCTTAGTTAGCTTGGTTATTTCAAAGAAATGGTTTACTTCATGGTTTTGTTACTAGTTTGACTAACATGTATGAGAGAAGGGTTTGTTTTACTTTATGTGAAGATAATAGGAAGAGATTTAATCTCAAGTGTGAGCTAGAAGATTAATGTTGCTTGAAATTACAAAGACCAGCATTGGTTAAATAGTAACTAATGTCGATAGGGGTGACCATGGTTGGTTACAGGTGTAATCATGTTCAGTTATAAGGTGATCGTAGTTGGCTCTTTGTGTAGCCTAGTTTTAAATAGAAAATTATAGATTTAAAGAATCAAGAAGATGCATGGAATGTATGTTGGTTGTTGAGGTGTCCCTAGTTCTTAGAGGCAAAAGCATGTTGGTCAAATTACATATCTAGTTATTAAGGTATGGTTTTATCTTGGTATTGCAGTGTTTATATTATTTAGGTTGCACATGCATGTTTGGGATTACAGATCTAGATCTGAAAATGAGAGAAAAGGAGCACTTATGCATCCTTTGGTGCAGTTAGATGTATGGGCTTTATAGATAGGTAGAATATAGTCGCACAATGTGAAGATGGGGTTTCCATCAAAGAAGCATGTTCTTCAGTTCAAGATGTGGTTGAGTATCTTGGTGCTGGTAAGGTGATGTATTTCATCTTGGTGTAATTTTTATTACATGTATTATTGTTGTTAAGTTTTTGTGCAAGATTTTGGTGATTCTTGAAATGAATAGCTCAACAAAACTACGGCTTTGGTCCGAGTAGGCACCTAGTTTGGTGATCTATTCAATATGTGACATTGTGTTAGTTCCAAGCAACACCAATGTCGGTCAAGGAAAAACATCGGTCACAGAGGTTAACCAAGATCGGAAAGCCATAGTTGGTCTCTGTGACAATGAGTTTACACATAGTAGAAGAGGGAATGGATGCTTCAATGTCCTATTTTGGAGGATCATGTTTCTTACACAGTGTGTACAGTAGAAACATTATTGACCACTTCAATGTTTGGATCATAAAGAGGACAAATTTGGCTTGGTTAGTCTAGTGAGACATTGGGTCAAGTATCTCTATATGGTTCATGTTTTATTTATTTCTTTTGGAGAAGTTGATATTATTTTTGGATAGTGTGCACAAATTTACACCATGTTTTTGGTGTTGTTTGAATTTTATTTTTGGGTTGTGTGGAATCTTAAGGAAAAGGATATCTAGTCTAGGATGAGATCCTCAATGAAAATCCATGGTTAGACACTTTGTAGGTAACGAAAGATGTTGAATACAAAGGATGAAAATAATTTGATTCACCTACTTCACAAGAAGTCCAAAATTATATGATGTAGGAGTATTATTTGATAAGAAGGGAATCATTTTATATTTTCTTTCATCTGGTTTTATTTCTCACCGACATATTAGATTTTGAGCTTGGTGTTAGAAGCGGTGGAGGGGATTTCATGTTCGAGAGCGCGAAGCCATGGTTGTTGCCATTATAGGATTGGATACATGATGGACATGTAGAGTGAGAGGAGATTGCTACTATTCAGAGTGGTAGAGGCACTAGTTGGTTTTGGAGGGAAGTCATAGATTTGTAGGTATATTGAGTTTATTGCTTTGTGATGTCACTTCTAGTTTTTTTTTTGGTGCTTGGATATCCCTATGGGATTACATTTGATGGTTAGATTTAGATGGGTGAATATGATAGAGAATTTTTTTAGAGTTTTAAGGGTTAAAATAGAAACTAAGCTAGTTACGAGAGATCGGTGTCGGTTAAGATGAACCATGGTCGGTTAGGAAATGACCAGTTTAAGTAGGAAACCATGGTTAGTTTGGTTATAGGTTTCACAATGTGTGTTTATTTACCATTTTTAGATGGTGCCCTTGTTTTATTTTCATCTTTGTTTGGTTTGTGCAGTATGTTGATGACATGTTTGTTAGTATTTGCACTTGGTATTAGTTACATGGTTTAGTATGGTTATTTTTATTGACATTGATGAGCATAGGATTCATATCTTGCTTTGGAGCTAGTCGGAGAGACTTGGTGCTTCTTGAGAACCCGATGATATGGATGGATATATAGGTGAATTTATACATGTGGATATATTTAGTTTTGTGAGTCTATGATGATGCGATGTTTTATTTGTACATGGATGCATATGAGCACAATTCAGTTGCCTTGAGAATGAGTAGGGGATGTTTGTATTTCCTCTTGATTACTATGTTACTCCTTGATAGGTATTTTGTAGTGCCCACTTCCCTTTGACACCTTTTGATGCTTATTTTGATACTGTGATTACATCATAGACATTATTATGTTTTGATTTAGTATGTTGTTAGATATTGATCATGAATTATTGTTGATCTTGATTTGATTATGATGCATGATGATTATTAGAGACACCTTATATGTAGATGATGATATATTATTTGACATGGATGTTTCATGGATGTTGTTTGGACATATGATTTTGGATATTATGAGTAGATCTAGAAAATGGATATTATATGATGATGACATAGTTGTTGATATAAATTGTAAGTGATTATGTTAAATTACTTTGATGTTGTTGTGATTCACATATTTAGATGATTTTGTTATTGTAGTTATATCATGTTGGATGTTCTTATACGACCACCAGGGGTGAAGGAGGTATTTATGTCTTGCAATTCAAAAATCACAACAAACATTGGGGGATCGAAACCAACCACAATGGAATTCTAGGTGAATTTGACAAGGTCACCATGAAAACTTGTTTTATTGTGTTGTGTGTTGTTTTGTTAGGGATTCCCATGGGGGTAATTACCTTTATATGTGACCATGGGTGTGTATTTTATTAATGTGTTTCATTTTATTTATTGTTGTATGTATTTTATTAGTGATGTGTTTCTTTATTTAATTATGTTGTGGAGAATTAATGTGAGAAATCATATGATTAAAATTTAAATAAATTAAATTAGGATATGGGAAAGTAATTATAAGAGTTGTTGGCTTTTGTATTAAATATGTAAGGGTTGTGTAAGAGTTGTGTAAGTCTGATTTTGGAGTATGAAATACTCTACCTCCATGGAAATTCGAATTTGTCCTTGGGAACTATTTTTGGAGGCTTGTGGGACAAGTAAAACTTGTCTCATACCTCTCAATTTAATTCACCAACCATACTTATGGTTGGAGAAGTGATTTGTGACTTTTATAATGAATTTTATTAATCATGTTGCTTTGTTTTGATTGCACTCTCTTACATTTTATTTAATTTTGTTGTCCCTTGAGGTGTGGGCTTTTTGGAGTGTGCAAGTAACTTGTCATATTTTCACCCACCTCTTTATTGTGCTTGGGAGAATGGATTTTTTCTTTTGTGTTTGAATTATAGGATGTGTGATGTGGCATCCTATATGGATCCACATCATCATCTTCTCTTCCCTCTTCTATATAATTCAAACTCTCTTCTTGTTTTGGGGTTGTTGAATCATTTTGCAACTTCCTTGGGGCACATTTTCTTGTGTTAGAGCTCTTACTTTTGGAAGGAGCTTGGAGAAAGATTTGCATACTTGGGAGATTGTTATTTCAGAATGTGTTTTTGGCATTTGAAGCTTGTTGTTTGGAATCAAAAGTTACCATGGAGAGGTAGGAATTTAACTCTCTTTTCATGTTGTTATTTTCTTGTTGTGTTGTATGAATGGAGAATGTTTTGTTTTATTTATTGGCTGGTTGGGTAGACTACCATAGGGATGGTGTAGGAGAAGGCTATGGGGAATCCATGTGGGGGCATAAGGGAATGCCATTGGCATCAAAATTTTGTGGAGGGAGTTTGGGTTTGGGATCCACCATGGAAAAGAAATAGCTTGCATTTCTTACTTTGGGGTGGGAATAAGGAAATCTGTGGGGGGCCATAAGGAGGAATTTGTGGGGGCATAAGGATGTGTGTGAGATGAATTATTTTGGTGGGTTGTTCGTGGATACCTAATTCCCAATTGAGAGTATAAGTAGCTTCCCCCATAGACCTTGCTCCTTTGGCTTGCATGATCAAGCTTGAGTTTTGTTTTGGATTATTTTTCAATTGTAGTTGTAAACTACTATGTTGTTTGGACTATGTTTTATATGTATTATGCATGTTGAAAGAATGTTGTGTGTTGTGGAAGGCGAAATCATTGCCATGGGTTGAATTACACCTCTTATTGTGTTTTGGTTGGTGCTCGGGGCCAATGATGAAGGAAGGATTATCCTTTCATTAGATTTCTTGGTTGGGTGGAGAGCATTGTCTTTCCCCCTCTTTTGTTGTGATCAACTTGGAGAAGGAGAAAATGTGCATGTTGTTATCCCGGAGAAAAGGAAAAATGCAGTGTGTGCAGTCCCTTGTCAAAAACATATTCATTTGTAATCCTTTCCCACTTGTTGTGGATGAAATTGTAATATGTATTTTTTGAAGAAATATGTATGCAAACTGATTATGAAGTTATATATTTGAATTGTGAAAGAAATTTATATCATGTTCTATTATTGCATTCAACATGGAAAGATGTAAAGATTTATAATTGAAGTCAATAAAGAGTTAAAATACATTTTTCATATGCATTGTTGGATTGAATTCAATGTTTCATTGTATGGCTAAAGAGATAGTTAGATCTCTGTTTGGAAAGAAGAAATGCACGTGGAAACAAGTTGTATTTTGTATTTTTGGAAATGTGTAAAAATGAAATTTAGTATTTGCTTTTGATCCAGAATGGTTTGTTTAAAGTAACTGAATGTATTAGATTAGTTTAGAAATGAAATACCACACTTGAATGATGAAAAGTTAGATAGATCTCTTTAGATTTGATCTCTTGTAAATATTTAAAACTGACAAGTAAATTTAGATAAAATGCACAGTTCAGACCTGCACTCAATAATCAACTTGAAAATGATATAGTTTAGTATGCTAAGACATCAAGGAACTCAATTGACTAAGAAAACTTAAGAAAACAATTTTAAACATTGTTAAAATGAGCCAAATCTCTTCCACAGCTGTTTTCTATCATTTGATGGAAAAATGTATATTGAAACTCAAACAAGTAAATTTACCTTCCCTAAACACTTTAAACCCTCCCTAGAGAAATCCTCCATGTATTTTTGGCATGTTGAGTGAAGGAGGAGATCCAATTTAATCAAATTTGAAAGTTGGAAATTACCAGTTGGCTTTTTAAAAGCCTGCAGATCATTTTTGCAAAATTGACCCCTTAAAATTTATCAAAATGTAAAATTTATGTTTCTTGTGTAAAGAGGGCATCGAGAGATTTCTAGAAAGTCCTCATTTTCCCAAAATTGAGCTTTCTAGAAAAATTTATGGCACTTTGAAGTTTTTCTTGCTTTGCGAAAAATTTGAGAAATTTTCCACGACGGGTCCGCACCCAAAATTTCCCGTTGAAAAATCCTTAGAAAATTTTAAATTTTTGGTTTTGGAAATTTTTTTGAATTTTCCTCCACCGGCTTACATCCAATCAAAGGGCACCACATGTCCTCAAGGGGTAGAGGTGGAAGTGCGACATTATGTTGTCCTTAAGACTTTTTTTAAAAAAATTGGAAAATTTTACCTTTTCACCCTCGTCCCGCAACCTATCACAGTTGCCACGTGGCGGATATGGCGTGTTAGCAAGGGGGGAACCTATGGGATTTTTTTCCTTTGAATTGTTTTTGGGGAAACTTTCTCTTAAGTCTTCCACGGCCCCGCATTCCCACCCCGCTTGGTGATGACCTTTTGCGAATGCGCGGACTTGTGCACGCCTTTCATCCCCTTATCTCCCCTTTGGCAAAATTTTCCAAATCTCCTAGCCACTCCACTTTTCTCCCTCTCCCTTCTCCCTATGGAAAATTGTGGAGTGTCACATGTCCCTGGTGGACCCGTAGGTGTGTGGGCACCAAATTGGCTTTTCTTCCCCTTTAGTGAAATTTCCACAAGGCTCCCGCAACTCAGCCCTTCCTTTGTTTTCCCGGTGATGACTCTGAGGACGCCACATGTCCCTAGAGGACCCACAAGGCACGAGCATAAATGGGAATTTTCTCCCATGTAAGGAAAATATCCAAACACCACCCCGTGACCCACTAACCTGAAATTTTCTCTTCACCCCTACTTGACACGTGTCCCCTTTGGGGAAAATTTGATCCCTAAAGTCCGCCTATCCATATCTAGAGTTTTACAAGGAGTTAGGAGGACTTCTTTATATCACCAAAAGGTGAGAAAATTTCCTATCTAATGGGAATGATTTAGGGAAATTTTGGATGCTTTAAGTGTGAGAAAAATCAAGTTGAAACTCTGAGCCTATTAGAGAGTGGGTATGGGGGTAAATTACTCCCTAAACCTAACTGGAACTTCTAGCCCTAAGTTTAGGACCTTGTGAGTCTAATGATTGTTAATAAAGGAAAAGTATGTTCTAGTGAAATTGAATTGTTCCAGAGCCTATTAGTGTCAACTATTGTCCTACAACTTGGTTGTGGACACTTCTAATAAAAAAATTATTCCATAATTTTCTAACTAACCCTAGGTTGTTTCTTGGGTCTCAAGTGGGTTGTTTTAACGGGCATCACATATGTTATCTACAGATGAATTTCTTGGACATGCTAGTTGTTTATGTAGAATTGGATTTACAAATTGATTGCGGTGTTTGGATTTCTTTGAGTTATGCAGGTGTTTGTGGATTGATCACCCATTGTTGCATGTAGAAATCATTCAGGTTGTTTTTACCCGGATCTTGTTTTACTTTCACATATTCTAGTTTGAATTGTCTTTGGATAGTTGTATTAGTGGTTGTATGAATACATGGATAGATGGATGGATAACATGGTTGGTTTTATAGGTATGGCTATGGGTGCAGTTGAAGCTCGGAATTCAAATTGAGTGGGATCTCTTATAGGTTTGTTAGTCATGATGGCTTGGTTACATGAGAGGATTGGTGTTATGATTCAAGGTGGGAGCTTAATGTATGGATAGCTTGAATATCATGAATTAGTTGTAGAGCTTACTAGTTGTTTGGTAAGTCATGTTTTCATCTTCTTGGTTTGAGAAGATGGTTTGATCTTCCTAGTTTTTATATTTTGTAAGAGAATTGTTGAAGAAAAGAATAGATGGTCTTCATAGGTGTGAGGAAAATGATGTGTAGGTACAAGTACAAAGATTCAACTATTTATCTCCAAGTGGGAGATTGTTGAGAATGGAGCTTAATTGCTTCACAAGAAACTTACTTTTACATGTTAATGCTTTTGATAGAGAATCGGTGTCGATCAGTGGTGTAACCGATGTTGGTCGTAGTGTAATTAGCGCGATCATTCCAGTCGAAGTGACCGGCGCTTGACAGATTAATAACCGAGTGATGGTTACCTATGTGATGCAGTTTTTATTTTTTGACGAAAATCATAATAAATCAATTATTTTAAAGATGATTTACTGATTGTAAAAGCAAAGTTAGGTTAGCCAAAATAGATATATATGCATGTATGCATTATATGAGGGTAAGTAAGATAATTAAGAGAAGCATTGAATTAGATCCTTGATTCTCCTAGATTGAGTGGATGAAGAAGAAGAAGAGAAAGAAAGAACATGTTACATGAAGACAGTAGTCCTGTAAGGAGAGGAGATGGACAAAAGGAATTAGCAGGTACATCCAAATGGTGAGAAGAGGGTAACATCTTCTACTTTATTTTCTTTTTATATTTATTTTCTCATTGTAATAGCTTGTATAGTGTGTAAAGAACATAGAGTTTCTTCTTGTAGATCCACATGTTGGAAAGATCTTGTATTATAGATCCATGTAGATCTAGTCTTGTATTGTATATCTATGAGATCATATTGTATTGTTGATCCATGTAGATCTAGTTATTATAGAGGATGTTGTCTTCATGTTTGCACAAAAGGTTATGTAATGATGGAGAGATAGACTTACTTCTTAATGCACAGTCATAGTTTCACATATGGTAGACCCATGTGATAGGTCTTATTTGTAGATCCACAGAGAACTTGGTAGCATTTCAAAGATGAAGTAGTTCCTAGTTATGTGAGATCTATTGGTGGTGTTGGGAGGCATAGATGTAGTGCACTCATGGAGATCCATTTAGAGATTTGGAGAAGAAGAGATACTATTGGAGAGATGAATTATAATATTTTATAAAGAGTTGGTTTGTACTCTTGTTGTATTATATAAATGAGATCTCTATCTTTGGTGGATGTATCCCACATTGAGTGAACCACGGTACATGATGTGTTATGTGTGTGTATTTTTACTTAATTAAGATTATTCTAGTTTATACTTCCAATATTGTAGATTTTAGGGAATTTTTTAGATCCTGTGTGCATGATTTTTTTTATTAAATCATAGCACTATTCCATAGTCCCTAATTCCCAACAACTGGTATCAAAGCTTAGTTAGCTTGGTTATTTCAGATAAATGGTTTACTTCATGGTTTTGTTAGTAATTTGAATGACATGTATGAGAGTAGGGTTTGTTTTACTTTATGTGAAGATCACGGGAAAAGATTTTATCTCATGTGGGAGATGGAATCTTAAGGTTGCTAGAAATTACAAAGTGATGATGTTGGTTAAATGGTAATCCATGTCGGCGGGGTGACCGTGGTCGGTTATAGGGTAACCGTGGTTGGTTACAGGGTGACTGTGGTCAGTTACTAGGCAACCTAGTTTTAAATAGAAAATCACAGATCTGAAGAATTAAGAAGATGCATGGAATGTATCTTGGTTGTTGAGGTGTCCTTGGTTCTTGGAGGCACAAGCATGTTGGTTAGATTGCAGATCTAGTTATTGAGGTATGGTTTTATCTTGGTATTGCAGTGTTTATATTATTTTGGTTACACATACATGTTTGGGATTGTAGATCTAGATTTGAGAATGAGAGAAAAGGAGAAGTTATGCATCCTTTGGTGCAGTTAGATGCATGGGCTTCTTAGAGAGGTAGAATACGTATCACAACATGAAGATGGGGTTTATATTAGAGAGGCATGTTCTTCAGGTGAAGATGAGGTTGAGTATATTGGTGTTGGTAAGGTGATGTATTTCATCTTGGTGCAATTTTTACTACATGTATTATTATTGTTAAGTTTTTGTGCAAGATTTAGGTGCTTCTTGAAATGACTAGCTCAACACGACTATCGGCGTTGGTCAAAGTAGGCACTGGTTCGGTGACCTATGTCAATTTATGGCATTGTGTTAATTCTAAACACACTATGTTAGTTAGGGAATTGACATCGGTCATAGAGGGTAACCGGAAAATCTTAGGTCAAAAACCATAGTCGTATTCGTGACAACAAATTTGCACATGGTTTCTTACAAAGTAGAAGAGGTCACATGGATGGTTGAGTGTCCTATTTTGGAGGATCATGTTTCTTATACAAAGGTGTGTATAGGTAGAAATAGTGTTGATCACTTCAATGTTTGGATCGAAAGAGGATAGATTTGGTTTGGTTATTCCAATGAGAGTTTGGGTCGGTTATCTCTATATGGTTCATGTTTTATTTCTTTCTTTTGGAGAAGATGCTATTATTTTTGGATAGTGTGCACAAATTTACACCATATTTTTGGTGTTGTTTGACTTTTATTTCGGTTATGTGGAATATTGAGGACAAGGATATCTAGTATAAGGATGAGATCCTCAATGAAAATTCATGGTTAGACACAATTGTAGGTAACGAAAGATTTTGAGTAAAAAGGATGAAAAGAAGTTAATTCACCTACTTTAGAAGAAGTCTAAAATTCTATGATGTAGGAGTATTCTTTGATAAGAAGGAATCATTTTATATTTTCTTTCATCTAGTTTTATTTCTCATTGACATATTAGCTTTTGAGATTAGTGTTGGAGGTAGTGTATGGGATTTCATGTTCAAGTGGGAGCAAGCCATGGCTGTTGGAATTGTAGGATTGGATACATGATGCACATGTAGAGTGAGGGGAGATTGGTACTATTCAGTAGTGACAGAGGCACTAGTTGGTTTTGGAGGGAGGTCATAGATTTGTAGGTATATTGAGTTTATTGGTTTGTGATGTCACTTCGGTTTATTTTGTGGTGCCTGGATATCCCTATAGGATTACGATTAATGGTTAGATTCAATTGGGTGATGATGATATAGCAAGTTTTTAGAGCTTTAAGGGTTAAAAGAGAAAATCTGCTAGTTACAGACAGTGTTGGTTAGATGAACCTTGGTCGAGCTTAGGAAGTGACCATGTCGATAGAGGAAACCGGGGTCGGTTTGGTTACATATTTGACAACAGTCTTTATTTACCATTTTTAGATGGTGCCCTTGTTTTTCTTTCATTTTGGTCTGGTTTGTGTAGTATGTTGATGAAATGTTTGCTGATATTTGCACTTGGTATTAGTTGTATGGTTGTTTTTATTAACATTGATGAGAACAAGATTCATATATTGGTTTGGAATTAGTTGGTGAGAGACATGGCACTTCGAGATCTCGATGATATCGATGGATGTATACGTGAGTTTATACATTTGGATAGATTTAGTTTTGTGAGCTATGATGATGTAGATGTTTGATTTGCACATGGACTCCTATGAGCATAGTTCAGTTTCCTTGAGCATGAGTAGGGGATGTTTGTATTTCCTCTTGATTACTATGTTACTCATTGATAGGTATGTTATCTATAGATGAATGTCTTGGACATGCTAGTTATTTATGCAAAGCATTGGATTTTAAGATTGCAATGTTTTGATTTCTTTGAGTTATGTAGGTGTTTGTGGATTGATCACCCACTCTGCATGTAGAACTCATTCAGGGCTGGTTTTACCCAAGATCTTGTTTTGTTTTCACATATTCAAGTTTGACTTGTCTTTAGATAGTTGCATTGGTGGTCATGATGAAGACACAAATAGATGGATGGAGAACATGGTTGGTTTTATAGGTATGGCTATGGTTGTAGTGTAAGCTCATTTCTTTAGATTGAGTGGAAGATCTTACATGTGTGTTAGTCATGAAGGCTTGGTGTTATGATTCAAAGGGATCTTGATGTGTGGATAGCTTGACTATCACGATCACCAGCTTCATGGTGTTTTGTAAGTCATATTTTTATCTTCTTGGTTTGAGAATATGATTTGATCTTCCTAGTTTTTATGTTTTTAAGAGAATTTTTGAAGGAAATAATAGATGGTCTTCACAAAGTGTAGAGGATAGTGATGTATAGGTAAAAGTATAAAGATTCAAATATTTATCTCCAAGTGAGAGATTTTTAAGAATGGAGTTTAATTGCTGCATAAGAAACTTACTTTTACATGTTAGTGGTTCCGACAAAGAACCAACATTTGTTAGGGTATAACCAAAGCATCGATCGGTGTAATTGGCCTCCGCGGTCCAAAGGTAAGAAGTGACCAACGTTGGTCAAGCAATAACCGGTGACGGTTACCTATGCGATGTAATTTTTGTTTTTTGATGAAAATTAGAATAAATCAATTATTTTAAAGATGATTTATTGATTGTAAAAGCAAAGTTAAGTTACCTAATATATATATATATATATATATATATATATATATATGCATGTATGCATTTCATGACGGTAAGTAAGAGAATTAAGAGAAGGATTGAATTAGATCCTTGATTCTCTTAGATTGAGTGGATGATGAAGAAGAAGAGAATGAAAGAATAGGTTATATGAAGACAGAGTCCATGCATGAGAGGAGCTAGATAGAAGGAAATAGTAGGTACATCTAAATGGTGAGAAGAGGGTAATGTTTACTACCGTATTTTATTTATAGAGTTATTGTCTCATTATAATAGCTTGCATAGTATGTAAAACACATAGAGTTTCTTCTTTTAGATTCACATGTTGGTGAGATCTTGTATTATAGATCCATGAGATCATATTGTATTTTTGATCCATGTAGATCTAGATATTGTAGAGGAGGTTGTCTTCATGTTTGAATAGGTTGTGCAAAGGATGGAGAGATAGACTTAATTCTTGGTGCACAATCATAGTTACACATATGGTAGACCAATATGAGAGGTCTTGTTTTCATATCCACAAAGAACTTGCTAGAAGTTCAAAGATGTAGTAGTTCCTGGTTATGTGAGATCTACTGGTGGTATTTGGAAGCACGGTTGTAGTGCACTCATGGAGATCCATTTAGAGATCCGGAGAAGAAGAGATAATATTGGAGAGATGTATTATACTCTTGTATTAAAGAGTTGGTTTATACTCTTTTTGTATTATATATATGAGATCTCTATCTTTGGTGGGCGTAGCCCACATTGGGTGAACCACGGTACATGATGTGTCCCTGTGTGTGTATTTTTTTCTTGATGTGGTTTATTCTAGTTTATACTTCCAATATTGTAGATTTTGGGGAATTGTTTAGATCCTATGTGTATGATTTTTGTTGTTATGAAATCATCACTATTCCCACATCCCCCGATTCCCCACAAGTGAGATCATTGTCACTCGGAGGATGTATATAGGATCCTATGGCTACCTATAGTGGGAGATTAGGTTTATTGTATTTCATCATAGGCCTTAGAGGAGATGATAGTGGTGGTGTTTAGAGAGGTGATGGTAAAGATGAGGTACCATAGCACGAGCCTGAGATATGGGTATATGTACATTGCCCACCCTCAGGAGATGAGATTGGTTTTCTTGATCATGGAGGTATTGTTTTGTTTTGCATTTCTAGATGCGGAGGGTGGGAGATTCCCATGAGCACTTGATGGGGTTCTCCATGACATGATGGAGGATAAGACCTATTTTTCTTGGGCACCAACATTCTTGGTGTAGTTATACAAGGAGTTATGGGCCTATGGGAGGCTACAAAGGTTTAGTTTGTGTTAAACATTTCTTCTTCACTATTGGGCATACGAAAGCACATCGTATGTGTGCATCTAGTTTGTTTTCCTCATCATGATGCATTTGATGTAGGATTGGTCCGATTTGGCTACAGGCATTGGGTACCTATTAGGGGAGAGTGCATGGATGCTAGGGATGCACATGATGTAGCATATTATAGGTTACGTACTTAGAGGGTTGTTAGGGGTTGACATCAATTGAGGCCATACGTTGGCTTCCCTTCCTAAAAACATATGGCAAGAGAGTTGGATGATCTATAATGCTCGATGGATAGACGCACGTAGTGTCAATGAGCATGAGATGATTCACATTGAAAGGGTTAGATGACAATTTGGGCTACCCTAGAACGTATCTCCTCCATTCTCACAATACAGAGAGATGATTTAGAGATGCGCCATGCCTCTACCACAACCGAATGTGCCAATATGGAAGGAGGAGTAGGAAGTGGACCGGCAAATTGATGATGTGAGAGGTTACGTAAAGATACAAGAAGTGGTGGGAAGAACAACTATGAGCAGCACCACCGAGGCCAGGACAACCTTACTTATCCACTATTACGCTTTGGTGAGATACCTTCTAGGGGTAGGTGGCCACTTTGCAGCCCGCACCACATTGTTATAGGGGAGATGAAAGGGTCGAGAGGTGCAAGTTACCACACTACAAGATAGGGTGGTGACCTTACAAGAATAGTAGTGTAGGGATAGGTACCCACACAAGGTGGGGATGGTGATGGAGGGCGTAGCCGCCTTATAGGAGCAGGTAGTAGGTTTGTAGGTAACATGTTTATAGGGTCAGTTGGCCACTTCATAGGCTCATAGTGTGGTCTTATAGGCCCAAATCATAACGTCGGTACCCTCACGAGGCCTAGGATTGGGTCCCATATTACCGGTAGTAGCAGGATAGGATCCTATGGTACAAGGAGGAGGGCGAGTCCATAGGGATAGGGTTTGAGGCCATTAGTGTAAGAAGGATAGAGCTCACAGGTTAGTACAAGACCTATGTTGCAACAAAATATAGTACTAATGGTGAGATTTAGGGATGCCATGAATGAGGCTAGATACGGTCAGGATAGATGTCCCCTCTTGTTTAGTGTATATAGCACAACATGCCTTAAGTGAGAGGAGGAGATCTCACATTCATAGTGCATAGAGTATAGGGAGCTGGAGAGCCTAGAGACAACGTTAAGGTGAGGCCACTAGTTCACACAGCCCCGACCTAGCTCTAGGCTAGGTGGAGGCTGGAATGAGACCCATGGAGGGTGGAGAGATGATGGAAGGACATCGGGTTGGAGGAGAGGAGGAGATAGATGAGACCAACATGGACATCAGATGGGCTGATAATTTATGTCTTTGTACATCATCATTTTGATTATTTTTATTTTTTTATATATATCGGCCTGTGTGTCAATGATAGTGAGGTTGTACATGAGGTTTTTTTGAGATTTTGAGATTTTTTGATCATATACCGGCCTCATGTCAAAGATGGTGAGGTTGTATATGAGATTTTGAGATACTTATATTATTTTGTATCAGTGTATAGTTGATGGATACACAGACTTTCATAGTGATATAGATGATGATATTTATGGGATGGATGATGTACTTGTGTTTTGAAATTTCTATTGTTATTTGTATATGGATGGAAACTAGGTGGATTAGGCATGGTGGAGTTAGGTCGGTTAGGCATGGTTGAGTCAAGTATAAGCATGGTTGAGTTAGGTCTATTAGGCATGGTTGAGTTAGGTCAGTTAGAAATGTTTGAGTCAAGTTGGTTTAGGCATGGTGGAGTCTTGTTTTTAATTTTGATTTAATTTCCAAGTTATTGGTAACATGGGAAATAAATGATGAGTTATATGTATGTTATGGTGTAAATTTATGAAGTCTTTGATATCATGGAAATGTGAAATGATTGATTGGATGTTTTTATGATGTGGTAACATAGTAGATATGTATGTGTGGTAAGTCTCCAAGTCTTATAAAAATGGAAATTAATTATGGTAGAATGTTAGTAGAAAATATGTGGGGAAAATGGTTTAGGGTAAGAGCGGATGAGCTAACCTCCAAGGGACCCATGCCCTCGAAGTGCTACCTACATAGCCCTGGTGAAAAGGGGCCTCATGCCATTGTAGTTCTCCCATAAGCTAGGGAATAATATGATGAAGTAGAGAAATGGGGATATATATTTAAGGAATTACTAAGTCTAGGTCATAGGCATGGTTGATTTCAGGTCACTTAG
Organism: Taxus wallichiana var. yunnanensis; assembly: GCA_018340775.1. Taxonomy (NCBI): domain Eukaryota; kingdom Viridiplantae; phylum Streptophyta; class Pinopsida; order Cupressales; family Taxaceae; genus Taxus; species Taxus wallichiana. The sequence goes on along the minus strand of CM031242.1, from coordinate 641,649,449 downwards.
GCAAGGTTGATTCTTGGTTTGAGGCATGGTTCAGTTTAGGTGAAAGAGGAAGTATTTTAAAATGTAGGTGTCGATGGTCTAGTCCTATATAGGTGAATCAACAAGTAATGAAGAATGTGTGTGGTAAGAGGTGGTAAAAAGAGCTACCTAATTGACCAAAACCATAATGAGGCTACCATATCAAAGGTTGTCTTATGAACATAAGACCCTAAAGATGTTGCATGATTGACTATGCTAAGGGTGAAAAAATTCACATGATCATGAAATTTTGTGTTTATAGCCAGTCCCTGAGAAGATAGAAAATTAGGGTGAAAAGGAAATGAGGTGAAAATGGGTGATTTTAGCATAACTTAGTGTATGATGACATGTTTACATGGTAATAAACCCATGATAAAAAAATAGGCAAGTCCATGACGAAACAATTATCATTTACTTATTTTGTTTGTGTTTTTGATAGAGTGATCAATGTGGGAAGTCTATTTGGGATGAGTATATTATCTCCTTGAGGTCTTCATGAAGCTAATCAATGCGAAAGCTTCTGAGTATGTTATTTTTATGCAAGGATAGTCTCTTTTTATGATAGACTATGTGTAGTATGGTAAGATTTGTATAGTGGTCCTTTTCGAGGGAGCATTCTATTTATAGCGGTGAGATATAGAGAAGAGATGTCACTTTTGAGGAAGTCATCCTTTTTTGGAAGTTTGACTCAAGGAGTTGAATCCCATTTTACTTTTGGACATTTAAGTCATGGACAAGACTATAGAGGAAGATTAGGTTCTTATTTAGAAGACAAAACCATAGCACATAGAGGTTAACTATGAAAGAGATGGTTTTAAGTGATGAATGACCATGGGATTCCATCTTTGAAAAAGATGAAAAGTATCCATGAGAATCATGCCATGAGTAGAGCCGTGGTACTCATTAATAAAGCTAAGGCTGAAAGGTGATGGGTAATCACATGATTCTTGTTTAGTTGTTGATTCTCAAAACAGGTAACATGGAAGGTGAATGGTGCTCAAGGGATGAGTAGTAATAGACGAGGAAGGTTGTATTTGACAATATTTCAACAATAAAATGGACAAAGATATAAGGCATTGAGGGATCAAGTTCGGGTTTACTTTTGAGTGAAGACAAATGAGAAGCACCTGATCCATAGGTATGAGTAACGATATAGGGTCTAAGCCAATTAGGAGAAAATTTTCCCCATTTACTTTTTTTTCTTCTTTGGTTACATGTTGGTTTTCATTCAAGATAAGGTCATCGACCGGAAGGTTTTTTTTGGACACGTTTATCATAGGCATGTTTGATACATTTTTCATAGATTTGGAGATGATAAAGAGCATTGCTACACCCTTAACCTATTGCTTGTATTAGGATATGAGTAGATGAATTGTGGCTTACCATATCATTTTATTATATCATTTATACTTTATCATGCTTAAAAGGTCACCTTGGTGATGGCCAGAGCATATGAATAGTATATATAGGGGATTGTAGGTAGTAGTTCATTATCATTTGAGCATTTGAGTCTTATTATATGGTTTGGAGGTTTCCCCCTCAAAGTGATGAAGCTATTATAATTGTATATTGTGTTATTTGGTGTTCTATTTCTACTCATAATCTGAATTATACTAGTAATTTCATTACAAGTGGTATCAGAGCTGCGATCTGGGCCAAAATTAGGGCAAAAACACTAATTTTTTGTTTCCACAATATATTTTGAACCAAAGAGAATTGGTAGGAGATATTTTTACCAGAGTTGAGAAACATTTCAAGTAAGGCTCCCTAAAATTTCATACTTTTTTTATTTATTTTACACAAGTTATTACAAATTTATGTTTTTTCATAAAATCACTCCCTTGGGTGAAAATTGTGGAATTTTTTCAATTTCTTTACATTTTCGAAAAGATCTCAAAAAAATAGTTTTAGTATTTTTTCTTTGGTTTTTCCTGTTCGCCAAATTTGTATCAAAACCATAAACCCTAAGGTTTGATATCATGGTGGGGCCTTCCACAAGAGCAAAAAAAAGAATCCGGTTACTCCGGGTAAAACCTAGATAAAGATGGGATAGTGATTGAAGAGATGGAGTCAGAAGGGGTAAATACAAATTCCTCAGCACTAGGGTTTACCTCAGTTGATCATAAGGTGATCCAACTTGAGTATGAGCTGTGAAATGTATAATCTAAGATGGCCTCTAAAGGAGACATAGCCCAAATCAATCATCGGTTGGATGATATCATGAAACATGTAAAGGGTAAATAGTATGGCCCAAATCTATCCCATATCAACCAAGGAGGATCTTCAGTTCAAAATCATGGACAAAATAACCATGTTGGATCACTTTTCCAACCCAATCGAATCCAACTTATTCATAACCATGGAACATGATGTCAAAAGTGGATATGTGCAAATTTGATGGTAAAGATCCCCTAAATTGGATAAATCAAATAGAAAACTTAATTGAGCTACATCAAACACCATCAGGATAAAATGTGACATTAGCATCCCTATATCTTGAACCAGACCAATTCGTTTGGTATCGATGGCTATGTGCTTAGAGGTAAGAGAATGGTCTCAGTGTCACTTGGACATTTTTTACCGAGGAGTTGCAATTACACTATAGTTCCAATGTTTCATATAACTACTTTAGTCAATTAGAAAATTTATGACAAATAGGATTAGTCAAAGATTATGTGCATCAATTCCAGAACCTATCCTTAAGGGTGGAAAATATACCAGAAGAGAATCTAAATGACCTATTTCTTGGGGTCTTAAGGACCACATCGAGCATGAGGTACATATGTCTAATCCAATCAAGCTTTCTAATTCTATTATCATGGCATGTCAAGTAGAGAAAAAGTTCCTTATAGTAGGAGGCCACCTTTCATTAACACCGAGACCATAGTATCTCTTTCCCTTCATTTTCTAGGATAATTAGACTGAATCCTCAACAAATGGAAGAAAAGAGAGAAAAAGGATTATGTTTTAACTATGATAGAAAATATGGCCCGGACACAAATGTGCTGAGAATAAGTTGTTCTATATTGACGAGGTAATGAGGATGATGAGGATACTGAAATTATAGGATAGGATGAGGAACTAGTAGAAGATGAAGTAGAGGATCACCAACCTACAATTTCTTGCCATGCATTTTCAGGTATTAGTACTCCTCAAACACTCAAGGTTATTAGCTATCTCAAAAAATAGAAGGTGATAGTATTGATTGACTCGAGGAGTACTCATAACTTCATAAATAGTAAGTTAGCTTCCTGCCTCAATTGTTTTATTTACCAAGCTCCAGAAATGAAAGTTATGATTATGGATGGTGGGACAGTCAAGTGCACAAGAAAGTTACATAGTATCAAGCTTTCTATGGGAGACTACATGTTAGACTCACCTATGATTGCTATTTCTATGGGAGGGGCGGATATTGTTTTGGGTGTCCAATGGCTGATAACCTTAGTACTATTGAGATGAATTTCCAAGAATTGTTCATGTGATTTCATTTAGATGGAAGGAAAATACAATTGAATGGGATGGTAGCTAAGTCTCCACCGATGATTATTAGCTCTCATCGAGATGTAAAAGGTTCTCGAAAAGGAGTAGATGGATTTATAGCAGATTTATTTTCTAAATAAGTACAACATACGAGTCTTCAATGCCACCCAATCTTCAAAAGATTGTTGATGCTCACTCATCTATTTTTGATGCAATTCCAAAGGGACTACCACTAGTTAGGGATCATGATCATTCCATTTAGTTGATTCTAGGGAGCCAAACACCTAACATCACACCATATAAATACCCATATTCCCAAAAAAGTGAGATCAAGAAAATGGATCGAGAACTGTTGAAGGTAGGTATCATCAGGCCTAGCCAGAGTGCATATTATTCACTAGTGGTCATGGTACATAAGAAGGATGAAACATGGAGGATGTTTCCAGATTACCGAGAACTCAATAAGTACACCATCAAAGATAAGTTTCCTATTCTAGTAATTGATGATTTACTTGATGAATTGCATGGTGATATTTATTTCACAAAATTAGATCTTCATTCGAGGTACCATCAAATTAGAATAAAAGAGGAAGATGTTCATAAAATGACTTTCAGGACTCATGAGGGCCATTATGAGTTTTTGGTAATGCCTTTTGGTCTTACAAATGCGCCTTCAACCTTTCAAAGCTTGATGAACACTTGTTTTTAGGCCATTTTAAGGAAATTTGTATTAGTTTTCTTTAATGACATATTGATTTACAGTAAGACATGGGAAGAACACCTAAAACATGTAAATAAAGTGTTATAAGTTTTAGAGAAACATAATCTCTATGCAAATCCATCCAAATTTTCTTTTTGTGTAAAAGAGATAGAGTACTTGGGTCATATTGTATCCCATGAAGGTGTCAAATTTGATCCTCAGAAGATCAAAGCTATGGTGGAATGGCCAAGGACCAAAACTCTCAAAAATATTTGTGTTTTCTTAGGAATAATAGGGTACTACAGAAGATTTGTGTGGGGATATGGTAGATTAGTAACCCCACTCACTACATTGCTAAAGAAGGATGCCTTCCATTGGGCCAAATTAGCCACTAAATCCTTTGAGAAACTAAAAGAATCCTTATGCAACACCTCATTTTTGGCTACTCCCAACTTCTCAAAAACCTTCATTATTGAATGTGACGGTTCAAGATCAAGACTGGGAGCAGTTTTAATGCAAGAAGGAAGACCAATTACATTTGAGAGTCACCAATTCAAAGGAAAATATCTACTCAAACCTATCTATGAGAAATAAATGATGGCTATTCTTCATGTGGTCAAGCAATGGAGGCCCTATCTCATGGGTCAACATTTCAAGGTAAAAATTGATCATGATAGTCTCAAATAATTTTTGGAGCAAAGGTTATCATCTAAGGAACAAAAAAAGTGGGTAACAAAAATGGTGGGTTATGAGTTTGAAATCATATACAAAAAGGGTAAAGAAAATGTAGTAGTTGATGCGTTATCCAAGAAGGGATACATCCACAGATGCCTTACTATGTGGAATGTCCATGTTGATGACCGATTGAGTGGATGGAGCAAGATTAGAATGGGATCAAGACAAGGATACACAATCTCTAATATAGAATATCAGGTAAGGATCTATGACATCTAACAAATTTTAGTGGAAAGTTAATGCCCTATGGTACAAGGATAAGTTATATGTGAGTAAATATTTTGAGTTGAAGGATAAGATTCTTTCGAGCTACATGCCTCGCCTTTGGAGGACACTCGGGTTTTTGAAGACATATCATAGAATAAAAAAAGAATTCTTTTGGAAGGAATCAAGGGGTATGTAAAAAGTTTGTATCAGATTGTTTAGTGTGCCAATAGAACAAAGGGGAAACAATTAAAACACCAGGTCTATTGCAACCCTTACCAATTCCTAGCCAAAGATGGGAGGAGGTCTCCATGGATTTCATCACAGATTGCCTTGTTCAGAGGGTAAGAATGTTATTTTCATGATTGTGGATAGGCTCACAAAATATGCCCATTTTTGTGCCCTATCACATCCATTTGCAGCTAGTACAGTTGCAGCTATTTTTTTGGAGACAATTCAAAGGCTACATGGAACCCCAAAGATAATTGTAAGTGATCGTGATCCTATTTTCACAAGTAATTTTTGACATAATTATTTTCATGTTTGGGTACTCAGCTAGCTCACAGTTCATCTTATCATCCTCAAACTAATGGGAAAACAGAAGTGGTCAACAAATGCTTAGAGGGGTATCTACGTTGTTTTGTATCAGATAAGCAAGAAAGGTGGATTAAATGGCTACCACTTGCAGAATGGTGGTATAACACATCTTTTCATACCTCTTCTCAAATGACCCCATTTTTAGCATTATATGGTTACCATCCACCTTCTATCACTTCTTCCTTGAGGGTGAAAACTAAGGTCAGAGATGTTGAGGAACACATTCAACATCAACAATAGGTTTTGGCTAGTTTGAAGGAGAATTTAGCATTAGCACAAAATAGGATGAAACAACAAGCAGATCAACACCGTAGTGAAAGACATTTTGAAATTGGTGACTGGGTTTTTGTATGTCTCCATCCTTATAAATAGATGTCCCTAAAGCAATAGAAAAAGGACAAAAAACTTGCTCCTAAATATTATGGCCCTTATCGTTCTACAAAAAATTGGCAAAGTGTTTCTTATAAACTAGAGTTGCCTCCATCTTCACACATACACGTAGTATTCCATGTTTCATGCAAAGAAGGTTATTGGAAAAAAATTTGAAGCCTAGAAAAAGTTACAAGAACTTCACATGGAAGGAAGAATCGCTTTGGAGCCGAGAGAAGATTCTACAAACATGTACTAAGAGGCTGAGAACTAGAGACATTAAGGAATATCTGATCAAGTGGAAGAATTTGAGCATAGAAGATGCAACTTGGGAGGATGAAGGTTTTCTGTAGCAACATCTAGGATTATTCAACATTGAGGACAATGTTGGTTTGAAGGGGAAGGGCATGCTACGCCCTTAACCTATTGCTTGTATTAGGATATGAGTAGCCGACTTGTGGCTTACCATATCATTTATACTTTATCATACTTAATAGGTTGGCCTTGTGATGGCTATAGCATATTAATAGTATATATAGGGATCATAGGTAGTATTTCATTATCATTTGAGGATTTGAGTCTTATTATATGGTTTGGAGGTTGCCCCCTCAAAGTGGCGAAGCTATTATAATTGCATATTAAGATCATTATTCTGAAATATTGTGTTATTTGGTGTTCTATTATTCCTCATAATCTAAACTAAACTATTAATTTCATTATAAGCATTGAGATGACGTTCATTTAAGAACTCAAGTTGTTCTAAATGGTCATGGAAAAATTGATCATCGTTGATCATGTCTTGTAGTGAGATGCAGAGAGATGGAGTTTGGACATTACAAGGCAAGAAAACCTCGATACCGTAGACCATAGAGAAAGGTGTGGCAACATTCGACATGCAAGTACTAGTGCGGTAAGCCCAAAAGGTGAAAGGAATGTGTGTATTCCAATCCCTCCCAAAGATCCTCAACTACTTTTATAAGAATTTTGTTCAAGGTTTTATTGTTTGATTTCACTTAGCCATTCATTTATGGGCAATAATTTAAAGATAAACTAAGTTGGATTCCAAAAGTGTCACAAAAATTCTATAGGTTTTTTTGTAATTACTTTCCATTATCAGTGATGAGGTGGTGAGGAACACCAAAGCAAAAAATAATGTGATGATTGATGAATTCATAAATTTTCTCATATTTTGTAGAAATAAGGGGATAACTTCAACCCATTTAGTGTAGTATTCAAGAAAGGTTATAATCCATTGATGGTGTTGTGAAGAATGAGGATTGATCTCTCCAAAAATATCCAAACCTAAATAAGAGAAAGGACAAATGTCTCGTGTAACCTAGAAGGCATTCTTGGATGTGTGATGAAGATTAGCATGTTGCTAGCAGATTTCACACAATGTTTGACATAGTCACAATAATCATGGTTTAGGTTTGGCCAATAATAGCCTAGGTGAAGAATATGTTTAGCGATAGCTAAGCCACTAAAGTGACCTCCACAAATTCCATTGTGAACTTCCTTGATGGTGTAGGGAATTTCAGAACTTGTAAGGCATCGTAAGAGAATATTGTTGAAGCCACATTTATAAAGAAGACCACCCATGATGACATACTGAGAGACACCTTTAAGAAAGGCATGTTGTCCATTACAAGTGAGATTGGGAGGCGAAATGGAAAGGGAAAGGTAGTCTAGCAAACTGCTTATACCAAAGGTCACATGGGTCATGTGTGACAAGCTTTGATGGAATTGATATCTCTAGATAAATCGGAAGGTGATTGCAACCTTTGTATTATGACAAAGATTTTAGAGTCATAAGATGAAGCGAGAATCTTAGAAGATAAGTAGGCCATGATATCTAAAATAGGGTTTAAAACCCGCAAGCGAGCATCACAAGGATGACATGCACATCAATGGACATGTGAAAAACAACGTGAAGAGATCCCGGAGGAGCGAGCATCAACCGAATGAGCATGCAAAGATTTAAAACATGAGAAAACCTGCTAATCCATAAAACTCTCCTCTATCTCATATACTAAATGGGGTGTACATATAGGAGGTGTTGAGTAACCCCCAGTGCTGCAATCATGACAACTTGAGTAGAGAGGGGGAGTTACATTCCCAAAATAGAAGTGTAACTCCCAATGATGCATATTTCACACTGACGTACTAATGTGTTGACGCACTGATGTGTAAGATAATCTCATAATGACCCCTAAATGACACATGGACCTACGATCTCACCTAAGTGAGATGACTCACCTAATGATGTGGAAAATAACACACACCAACACCCCCCCTTCAAAGTAACTTAGGATGAGGTAGAAAGTCAGAAATGAGAAATGGGTCCTAGCACAAAGCTTGATGAGGTACCCATGTAAAAGAAGAAGTCCCAAGCAGTGAAGGAAAACCTATTGGGAAAAACATCCACCACAAGAGAACAAAACACTCTCTAATCTAAGAAAGATGCCAAATATGGGTCCCAGCTCTAGACAAGCCTGAAAAGGTACCCATGTACAAAGAGGCAATCTCTCATAAATAAGAAGAAGAGTGAAGAAGAGGGAGATGAGGGGAATGCAAAAGATTCCATGGATGGATCTAAGCTCATAGCTCTAGGAGGTCTCCCAGAAGAATGTCGATGATGAGATCCTTTGCCTCTAGACTGAAGAAGAGCCACCCGCAAAAACTATGTCCTTTCCCTTATGAAGGATAGAAATGATGTGTTGGAAGTCCACCCACTCCACAAAGGAAACTGAAGGCAAAAACATAAAGCACTCTGAGTCTAGTGCATGGAAGTGTGACATAGGTCTAGCGAGTGAGTGCCAAGGAACTGAAGGTAATGCCACGTGCATAGAACTGTCAGAGTGAAAAAGAGGAACACCCGTAGAAAGGATGTCCAAGTGATGTGAAGGGAAAAAAACATCCTCCACAACAAAAAAGGGATCCACAACTGAGGGTGGATCAATGAAGGTCTCTAGAAATGTGGAAGTGACATGATTCCCGAAAGGGGCACTCCCAACAATAGAGATGATGAACTCCTTTGAAACACCTGTAGATGGATGAGGGACCTATAGTGCATCACAAGTAGACTCTACAAAAATATTTCTAAGGTCAAGCAAATACTCATCCCAATGAGGGGGCTTAACAAACAAAGAGTGATGTCGATAGGTATAGGTAGAAATGAAGGTAGAGGAGTCATCCAATGAAGGAAGTGGAAAGGAGGATGGTGTAATGACGGTATGAGGCTGAGTAGGAGACTGCTTGATATCTGATGAGATGTGGGATGTGACAACACTCTCTGGAATAGTGAGAGAAAGAGGAGAAGAGTCCTCTGTAGTACTCGCTGCATCAGAACTAGGTGCACAATCCTCATCATCAGAAGTAGAACCAACGAGCCTATGTCAGTGGAACTATCATCACACGAAGAAGAGGAGACATATGAATCAATAGCAAACAATGGCGGTAGTATGTGAAGGGTCTCCATAGAGGGATTGAAGAATTCTTCAGACATGGTGAGGTGGATCTGAGTGTGCCACGTGAAACCAGAGAGATCGAGAGACATACATCATCATGTGACCAAATACATGGTCACAAGTGTCAAGAAGTCCTCTAGATGACGATGATCAGTGGGTGCAGGAACTTGCTTAAGTAAGAAGGGTGAAAGAACCTCCCAAGTGAAGTAATGTTCCATGGAAGCACGCTAAACTAATAGTTCCCTTTCCCCGGTGAGAAGTGGTGGAGGATGTAAAGCAATACTATGATGCTCATGTCTAGAAAGAGCACTCTCCATGATGAAAATGCAAGATGCACAAAAGCAAGATGTTGGAATCGGGCGATAATGTGTCAACGTGTGAAAACCAAGAGTACAATCAACCCCCTTAGGACGTGGCACTTTATAAAGTAGTGCATTTACAAAACTGACAATTTCATCACATATTGTGTGAAAAATCATGCAACTTTGACTAAAGAAGTGCTCAAAAACGAGCTACGAGTCAAAAGTTATGACATTAAAATGATTCCCACAACTGATGGAAAATGCCACTAAATGCTACAAATGCATTAAAAAGGTACATGAGATGGGTGTAAAGGGTATCATGTGACTACTCATTGGAAATGGAATCAAATTTCAGGAATATTTTTTTGCTTGCAAGGGGGGATTAGCCTCATGCCAACCCCGGACCTCATCCTCTGTCATTGACAAGCATAGGAAGGATGAGCAATACAAGCCAAAAACCCAAATTTTAAAAAAATTACAATTCCAAACTGAATGAAATGTTTTTTTAATCACCCTAAAACATTAAAAAATAAGGTGATGAAGGGCCCACATGCTGTGTTGGAGGCACGTGAAACGGTGGGTTGAGTGCATCCCGATGCCGCAGTGGGCGGAGTTGTAGCTAAGGCATTTTCATGTGCAGGCTTGACCAAGGGAGGTGTGACCGAGCTGCTGGTGTGGTTGGGATCTCCATGTGTGTAGAAGTGAAACACCACATGCGGGAGTAGAAGTGAAGCACCATGGTTCAAGTAGAAGTGAGCTCCAAAAGATGTTGATAGAGTTTGCAAGAGGAGATAGGAATCTAGCCACAAGGAGACACGAATCCAACCAGTTATCCGATGCTCCAAAACTCTCAAACATGTAGTTCTCAATGCAAGAACGAGCAGCCTAAGTTGGTCCAAGACAAGGTGCGAGAGATCAACAAGTCAAACAGGCAGTTGAACAAGATGGGAGCGAGCATCACGAGCTAGGAGTTATGGGAAGGGAAGCTTCCACATGGCACACAACGAACTAATGGTGGAGGATCCCAAAAAGCATGAGCATACAAAGTCAACAAAAATCCATGAAGGAGAAAACAAGTTACAAACCAAAGGTTGAGCCGTCAAAGAATGAGCCATGGACAATGCACATGGCATGAGCAAGAAAACACAACTTCTGAGTTTGCAAGAGCTAACCACCAATGCAGACCATCTGAGATGAGTTGTAGGAGTACAAGCAGCTTAGAGTCCAAGGAAAAATGGTGCAGAGAATCAAAAGCAAACCATTAAACCCAAAGGTAATGTAAAAAGTGTAGACCGAGCCAAGAAGGAGTGCAGGGTGAGTTAGTCAACAAGCTGGGGCCAAGTTGGCCCTTAAGGACAGCTCTTTCACCAAAAACAACTCCCAAAACCAGCACACAGAACTCAAGTCTGCACCTTGAAACATAATACACCTCATAAAAACACCTCCAAACGTGCATGCAAACCCAGAGAATCAAGTGGTCAAAGACACTAAACTTGAAAAACACCAGAAACTTGAACAACCACCTCAAACACACAAACAACCCAAGGAGAGGTATGAACACTCAAATCAAGTGCAAGAAGAGAATGGTTGGAATTTCCATTACAACACATGCACAAAATCTAAATATCATGCCGTGAAGCTGAAAACGCATGGAAAAATCGACGAGTGCATGGATCCACAAGATCCACTCTGATACCATGAAAGAGGGTTTAAAACCCATAAGTAAGGATCATGAGGGATGATGTGCACATCAACAAACATGCGAACGGAAGTGTGAAGAGATCTCGGGAGGAGCGAGCATCAACCAAATGTGCATGTAAAGATTTGAAACATGAGCAAAACCTAGTTAAGCCATAAAACTCTCCTCTATCTCATAGATCAAATGGGGTGTACATATAGGAGGTGTTGAGTAACCCCCAGTGTTGTAATCATGACAACTTGAGTAGAGAGGGGGAGTTACATTCATAGAATAGAAGTGTAACTCCCAATGACACATATGATGCACTAACGCACTGACGCACCGATGTGCCGACGTCATCGACGCGTCTTGACGTCTTTGATGTACTTGTTTGGTATTGCAGATTCAAACATAACAGAAATTGATTTTATATTCTATATTCAGCATAGATTACAAATAATACTGAGGCTAATAAATAGCCATGGAAATAGAAAACTGACTTCCTACAAACCAGGAAGTCACACAACAAAACAACCCGTTAATATCATTATGGGTATAACAAAATTATATTGTTGAAACAATATAACAAACCTATATTATTAATAATGAGTTATAATATAACTCATATTAATAATATTACAATATATAATAATGAGAGCACTATGATATTTCTAACATTCCCCCCCTTAGTGCGAACACGGAAAACACCATCTTCAACCAAACAAAGATGTCACTCCGTAGCTTGCACATGGTCTCGATCCTCAACACCGACTGTGGGAACTACATCATCCAGGGACCGTTCAACCTATTAGATGAATACATGAATTGGGACCGTTCAACCAATTCACATCAACCATCAAATCAATCTGATCAAGAACACTTCCTGCAATAGTATCAATGGTACAATTTATCATCACGGGGGACACACAAGCACTGCACTGCACACAGGAACAAGGATGCTCATCTGTTCTTATTCATCACACAAGACACCAAGATGTCACTAAAGCGCAAACATGCCCTCTGAGGTAGTGACGAACTCGAGGACGTTGATTGTCCTCCTGCCTCCGTTGCCTCCATCCTCCAATAATAAGCTGCTAACTCAGCCGGATGTGATCATGAAGTACATTAGTTTCCACATTGAGTTTATTCTTTTCTTCCCTCCCACAATGTGAAACGCTTTATTTTGTCGGACGTCGGGTAACACCGAAAATGCGTCCATAAGGCAATTTTCTTTTATTTATTTATTTTTTTACCGACTTTTTACACCGACTCACAATGAACAGTTGACGAGACACTCGATAATGATATAATTAGACAAGGTAATAATGACACAATTTTGACTAGATGACACTTATGACTTTATATGACATAAGACTTAGAAAATGACTATTAAAAAAACTAAAATCACATATATGACATTTACTACCTATTATTCACCTAAACACAATTTTTGAAAATTTAATAAAGTTCTAATAATTACTTAATAGTGGTGATGAAAAGAAGTAATAAACGTGACACTAACATGGCCGACTATACTAACTTTATAATCACAATAAAATTTGAAAAATTGATGCACAATATGACACATTTTAATGCATTGAAAAATGTGACCAATATCAACATGACTAGACAATGGATTTTGTTTTCAATACAGAATGACATGACCCAACTATTTTAGACCATTCGACCTAAGCAATTGACTAAAGCTCAACTAAAGCTAAAGACCACATTAAAATATAAATGCTAATAAAGACACATGCTTTTATATACATAACCTGGCAGTGTATGCGATGACATAACAAAGTTAAGAGACTCCAATAGTCACAATTAGAAGTGAATGAGTCTAGCAGAGACGTCGAATTAATGAAATCAATGTAATTTGAAAGCCGTTAGCAATACTATCACTTTGAATTTGAAAGAAATCAGTCCACGTGCCTTGCAGATGTGAAATCTAAGCTTCCACGTTTAAAATCCATGCATTGGGCTGATCGATTCTATGAATATACGCCTCCAAATTAAATCCACACACAACTGACACGTTGATAACAATATCAGAGTGAAAGATCACGAACAGAATTATTCTTGATTGAAAAACATGTTCTGCATTTCTTCCAACGTGAGATCTCTGGTGGACGACTTTAAATACGCAGGAAAATATAATCTCTTTCACAGATCAATGAATTTCATACTCCTAACAATGAGAATTGAGCTATCAAAATTTTTGATGCATCGGATTAGCTTTGGACAACGAATTTATAATTGAATACAATGCCCACACATATTCATGGATCTTTTTGTGCAGGCTATTCTCAAAACATTTCTATAGATCACGGCTCACCAATAAACACCTCCGAATGGTTGCAAATTCACTTCTTTAGATGTCTCTTGTGAGAAGACCTTGGCCTGGGGAAGATCACCCTTGCAAGCCTCCCAAGGAGTTTGAATGCCTCTGCTAATAGAACACTGCGACTGCTAAATACAACGCAGTCAAAAAATGCATTAGATAACTCAATCCCATGATGGTCAAACGAGGAGGCAATCCATTAATCAATCATTATGCTCAAGAACGACGCTGCTCTGATACCAATGTTTGGTATTGCAGGATTCAAACATAACAAAAATTGATTTGATATTCTATATTCAAAGCATAGATTACAAATAATACTGAGGCTAATAAATAGCCATGGAAATAGAAAACTGATTTCCTACAAACCAGAAGTCACACAACAAAACAACCCGCTAATATCATTACGGTATAACAAAATTATATTGTTGAAACAATATAACAAACCTATATTATTAATAATGAGTTATAATATAACTCATATTAATAATATTACACTATATAATAATGAGAGCACTATGATATTTCTAACAAAGACTAACACATAAGAGAATCTCATAATGACCCCTAAATGACAGATGGACCTACGATCTCACTAATTGAGATGACTCACCTAATGATGTGCAAAATAACACACACCAATAGTATCCATGAATTTATTAGTAGAACATGGGGTGGTTTGAAATTCATAATAGTCAAAGGTAGTCAAAAGTATGTCAACATGATATTTATACTTTTGTAGTATTTTGTTATGACATTGGCATACACCATTGACTTGGTTTACATCTAATTAGGAATCGCCAAAGATATTAATTGATTTAACATCTAGGTAGATGGCAGTTTGAAGGCATAATATGAGTGATTCATATTTGGTGATGTTGTTAGTGCAATCAAAATCTAGTTTGAAAGATAAAGGCATAGGTTCACCATCAAGAGGAATGAGTATAACACCTGCACCACCTTCACACTAAAATTTGGTACCATCAAATAATAAGGTCATCCGTAATTTGTATAATGCAAAGAGAGGGTAGTAATGGATTCATCCGGGAAATCAAAGTTAGAAGGCTGATCTCTGGAGAGAGGTGTGTCTGTAAGTTGGTTAGCGATGGCTTGGCCTTTGACATACTTTTGATGGATGAATTTGAGGTCAAGGTATGCAAGAAGAATAAGCCAACTTGCAACACATTGATGCTGGTAGGGTTTGGCATACATGTAATGTAGGGGATCAGTGTTAGTGATGACAAAGGTTTTGTGGTTGAGTAGGTAATGACAAAGTTTAGTGGCAACAAAAACTAAGGCTAAGAATTTTTTTAGCATGGGTGTACCTAGTTTTGTAGTCCAAAAGGGTACGACTTATGTAATAAAACACTTGCTCCCTATTCTTCTCATCACAATGAGTGAGCATGAAACCTAAGGAATGGTCAATAGCATAAATGTATAGGTAAAAGGGTTGGTCATCTTTAGGGGGAATGAGCACTAGTGGTTAAAGAAGGTATTGTTTTAAGGCGTCAAAGGATTTGTGGCATTCATCATCCCATTTGAAGGAGACATCCTTTTTGAGGAGATGATGAAATGGTTAACAGTGGTCAGAAAGTTGTGAAACAAATCGATGATAGATTACAACTTACCTTGCAAAATTCAAAGTTGATGAAGATTAGTAGGTAGAGGCATTTCGAGAATAGCCTTTACTTTAGTAGGATTGACTTCTATGCCACATACACAAACAATGAAACTAAGGATCTTACCTGAAAGCACCATGAAGATACACTTCTTAGGTTGAAGGTGAACACAATACTTGATGAGATGGTCAAATATGACCTTAAGGAATATTAGATGTTCGGCCCAATGTTTGGATTTGGCAAGAAGGTCATCTACGTAATATTCCAATATGAGATGCATTATGTCATGAAAGATATAGTCAAGGCTCGCTAATATGTAGCACCAGGTTGTTTTTAAGGCCAAAAGGCATGACTCAATAGTAGAAGGTCCCCCAACGAGTGATGAAGGTAGTTTTGTGTTGATCTTCTAGAGCGAGTAATATTTTATTATAACTCGAGAAACCATCCATGAGTGATAGCATCTCATGGCCAAAGGTGGTGAGATCAACTAGTTATTCAATTCCCGGCAGAGGAAATTCATCTTTGGAGAAAGCTAATTTGAGGTCATGGAAATCCATGTAAATGCAGAGTCCCCCTATCACTTTTGTGATAGGAAATATATTAGAAATCCATTGGGGATAGTCAATGTGTAGGATGAAGGAAATAGAGAGAATGCACTAAAGTTCTTATTTGATAAGAAGGGCAATGTGAGAAAGCATTTTCTGCAGCTTCTATTTTGTGAGTTTCACGTCAGGAATGTTTACGATATTGTGGACCACAATGTTTGGGTCAATACCAGGAATATCAACATAGAACCAAGCAAAAGCATTTCTATGATCCCGGAGGAAAGAAGAAAAAAAAATTGTTCAACAACATCGAAAGATTGACCTATCTTTAGAATTTGTGGGTCATCATGAGTGTTAATGTTGATTTTGATAGTCAATTTGTTCAACATGGTTTGTGTCTAAGAAGGTAACGACTGGTGAATATAAGAATCTTCCACACCAAGGTAGGTGAGGATAGAATAATCATCTTCACATTGAACAAAGTTAATAGAAGTTATATTGTCATCAATCATGTTAGGATACATAAAGGGAAAAGAAGAAGGATCCTTGCCATTGTTTTGATATGTTAGAGGTCCCAGGAAATCATGTTCACAAAAAAATGAACTCGTGGGTGAAGGTGGTCAAGTTGGTGAATGGGGTAGATAAGGTTTGTATTCCTCAATGAGGTTGATGCAGGCCTTCTTGGAATATGGCATGGAAAAGACAATTCCACAATGATCTTTGTGTTTATAGGTGGTACATGGAATGATGGTATGACAACCTTGTTTTCTAAAACCAAAGCTAAAGCCTTTCCATGCACAAAGGATGAAGGAAAGCATGGGTGAAGTGAAGGTTAGTAAGAGATTGGAGGTTAGATGAAAATGTCTATGTTTGGGATGGAGTTTTGTGTGAAAAGGTGGTAGTATTAAGTCCCCATACATTAATTTGGTGCAAAGGTGGGTAGGACCATAAGTGAAAACCTCTCCTATGTGATAGTCATAAAAAGATGTTGTTGTAGGTTTCATATTCTTGCGGAGTGAGGAATGTGTTGATATTGTAGAGGCGGTAATCCCTAGAGTGATGCATTTAAAAACACCTTCTAAGGGATCAGTAGTAGAGATGTGGGTAATGGGGATAGATGAATCAATGAATGATTGGTAAGAAGGATTATTGGTTGGTTGGGAAGGAGATGGGCCAGCTACAGAGGATGTGGAAGTAGTAGGAATAGGAGAGTTAGGTGTGGGAGAGATGGCAGCAGATATTGGTGGATGGGGTCATGGGTGAAGGAGAAGTGGGGCTAATGGCAAATGCCTTAACTGGTACAAGGACATCATTAGGTTGGTATAACATGTTATAAGTTTTGAATGGTGACGGGTTGGCTGGGATGGTATAGTTATTCCTTCATGTTCAAATTTTACATAACAGTGTAAAGTTGAAGGGATACAAGCCATGACATGAATCTAAGGTCTTTCGAGCAATAGGTTATACTGGAAATATCCCTCTAAGACGTAGAATAATTCTAGAACATTGTGAGGGCTTATGTGAATGTGAATAATAATGGTGCTAAGAGTGGAGTTGATAGTGTCATTAAAGGAGTGTATCTTAATTAGGTTATTATACATAAAATTTGAAGGAATGCACATTTGATTGTATGAATGGGAGGAGATTATGTTAATGCTAGCACCACCATTGATCATAACAATTCATATGTGTATGTTATTGATATAGATGGAGATGAAAAGAGTGGGATTAGGGTCATCTTACTAGAGAGGTACAATCTCCTCATTAGAGAAAATGAGGGTGACAACCTGATAAGTGGGCATGGGGTTAGAAGAAGGAGATGATTTGGTAATTGACACCACGTGGTGAGGGGTGATATCGGAGGACAAGAGTGTGGGGTCATTGGGTAAAACCTCAATTGATTACAAAACTTCCATAAGGGATTTTCGATGAGATTCAAAAGTTTGGATGAGATCATAGAAGGGAAGTTTTAGAGGGGATTGGTGTAATTGTTTTATCATTATACACTGGGTGACCCCATCATAAATGTAACACCTTGGACAAACTGTATATATTTCTCTTTCATTACAAGCATTGGCATGTGATTTTCTTGATCGAGGTGTGTTCCTTGATTGTTTAAAACCATGCTTGTCATAGATAAATTATTCCTACTCTTTGATTCTTTAGAACAAAATGATATGGCTTGCAAGAATCCATTTTAACTTCTTATTGATAAGTTACAATCTAATTTTGAGAGTTGTAAACTTATCTCTTTTACTTACTCATCCTTGGATCAATGTCAGTGATCCAAGGAGTGTTATAAATCTTCTTAATGGACTGAATGGAAAATTGACATTCATTAGTTGAGATACATAGAGGACTGAACTTTGTATGTTACAAATTCTATGGTCTTGTGTGAAAGTGTCTTCAGTAGGTTGTATGTTGTGCTTGGGTCTTTGGGATTGATCTGCAGGACATTATTGGCGTAAACAAAAATAGTCTGCTTCATGACTATGAAGGGGATCAAAATCCTAAAACTAAAGGACTATCCTAATGGTATCCTAAACTAGGTAAGAGCACCTACTCCCTAGCTACGTCTATTTAATTGGGTTATAATATAACCTAAGCTTCTTATTCTATTTTTTTGGGGGTGACCTAACCTAAGCTCTTGTGCTAAATGAATAAGGGAGGGGGAGATTACTATAGTAATGTTAGACTATGTTAACCTAATGCCTAATACTAATGGTTGTGAATTTAATCTAACCTAAGGTGGAAACTACTTATGGCAATTTTTTAAGACCTAAGGTGATTTATTGTTAGACTAACCTAAGTCTTGGGAAATCTAGCCTAAACTATTTAAAAGGAACCTAAGGGTCGCATGGCACTAAGGTGACGGTTCCAATGGAATTTAAGTGATTTGATTGGGTTTAATGCATGAGGTACTACTAGTTTTGGCAAAGGCTAGTTAACTCTAGTGGAGGCATACGTGGAGGCTTCACTAAATATAGAAATGCATGTTAACTTGGAAATGGCATTCGCCAGTTTTGGGAGGTGGTGGAAAGGAGAAGTAAGTGGGAAATTTGGGAGTTATGGCATTAATGGATCTTAGTTTTTGTGTGCAAACCATCTTGGAAACAAGGGAGACAGATTTGTGAGAGGTTGTTTGGTTTTACATGTCTCGCGAATTTTTCTCTACATGGAGCTATCTCGGTTCTTGAACCAGTAGTTTGAATTCTTCTTCTTCTTGGCTATTTTTGGTTTCTCTGGTCTATTTTTGATCAAGGGAATGTATAAGAGGCATTGGAAGAAAAATTGTTTGGTTGTTGATCTGTTGTGGAGAAGAAAAAGAGTTGGAAGCTTAACTAGAAGTCTCCTTTGAATTTATAGAGGCACTATCAGGCATGATAGGCTCTACCCATTAAGATTCTTGCTTTCTTCTAAATGAATCATTAAAACAACTCTGCTCTCATGAGATAATTGTTTGTTTGATTTTTCTGGTTATTTACTTGCATGTTTTTATGAATCTCTGTGGTTTTTGGGATGTAAATCCATTGCAAAGTAATGATATTTCTTGAGAAACTTTCTCTATGCTAGTTTAATGGTGACATGCGTGTGAAGCTTATATTTGAAGCTTTGTATTTCCTTTTAAACCTGGTATTCGGTCCGCATTGATTGAATGGGAATTTATTGCCTTATGTTTCATTCTAAACTATTATTTAGATCCATTGTTTCATTTTTACTTCATGTATTGTTATCATTCATGATTGTTACGAGCTTGCTTGTAGTTGGAGCTTCTTGGTTGTTTCTAAACCGGCATTTGTTGCTTGTATGGTTCTTCGAACCTTTATTGTAGTCTTGTGTTTTGTTTGAGCTGAACTAGAGCTTGTATTGTTCTGAACCTCTATTTAAAGCTTCGTGTTTGACATTGTACTAGTATTCCATACTTGCATGTTTTGAACTTGTGTTGGAATTGATGTGTTTGATTTTATACTGGTATTCTAAGCTGGAGATTTACTCGTATTAAGGATTTGAAAAGCTTTAAACTCATTTATGGATTATCTACTTAAAAAGGTTCTTGAGAGATTTGTTTTGGTTTGAAGTAGACCAGGTAATCTCTTTTTGAGATCTCCTCTGTGTAGCTTCTTGAGTGGGAATGGTTGTAATACTTCTATCTTTTAGATTGTACCACGTTCTTGAACTAGGTAAGGCATATGAGTTTGGGGATATTCTTCCCTTCTCTACTACTGAGAAATCCCACGTCTTGTTGAAAGCGTGACTATTTTGTTGAAGGATTATTAGACTGTAACTGTACCTTGTTGTGGGTTTGGTTTGATATAGAGTTCATTGGAATGGTCGTTAACAGTTTAAGAGGTTTATGGAAATATAGTATGCATTTTCCTTCTTGTGAACAATGTTGAAATGAATACCTTCCTGTCGCAAGATTTTTAGATGGAACTTGAGAGTCTTGTGGTGATTCTATTTCAGTCGAGTTGGAAGTAAGATTGGAACATCTCTTGACTAAACGTTGTTGGGTTTTCTTACTCTCTTCAGATCTTCTTAATTGATTTCTTGGGTTTTATTAGAAGGTTGAATTTAAAACCTAGTATACTGAATTTTGTATGGAAGGATACAATATCTCTGTTCAGAATGCTTTGTATTATTGTTCTTATTTGGGATCGCAAACTATTTACTCTATTGCATTAAGTTGTTGAAGCCTTGTAATGGGATTTTAGTCTTTTGAGTTCATGAGTTCTATTGAACATTGTATATCTTACACAATTGTGGATTTTTATTCCTTGTTGGATTCATTGAATGAATCTCTCGGGTTTAAAAAGAGAATTGAATATGTTCTCTTGGGGACAATATACTTGTTTAGGGACTGTACTGTGTACTTCATTATGAGATTTGAATTTGAACTTGTGCTTGGTGAATGGAAATAGGTAAACCAGTTTGTTAGATTTGTAATGGAAAATTAGAAGTGTGCTTTCTTTAATTGCTAGTTAAAGAATTTATAAGTTCAAAATAGAAATGAGAATTCATTTCATAGTATAAATGAAATGAATTAGGGATTGGACCTTTTCCAATGGATATCCCTTCTTACTATTGTTTGGATAAGTTCATTTGATTGAAATTTTTTGTTTTCGATCTTCTTCGAGATGGAAAAATTTATTGTGGAACATTTGTTTAGAGATCTTTGCATTAAATATTCTAACATATGGGAGTTAGTTTAGACTTGGGGGGGACTATTTTGACTCTCTACCCTACTTGGATTGATTTGGGATTCTTGTTAGATGCTTTTCCTTAATGTTGAATCCTTATATTGTTATCTTTGAATTGAGGTAGATTCATGTGTTCTAAACCTTGTATTTGTCTTTCAGATGATTAGTGTATGGGGAATAGTATGTATTGATTCTTCTTCTTTTACTATATGGAAAGATGAAGCATCCTAATATGAGCTATGTTGTAATTAACTTCTTTTGCTACTTAGTAAAGATAAATGTGTATTTCTATTCTTATAGAACTATGAAACAATTAGATGACAAGACCTATTGATTGTTTTAAAGTAATTGATAGGATCAATTAAACCTTATGATATAATTCAGATGTAGTGGATTATATTATTTTTTTAAAGTAAATTTAGACTCTTTTATTGTACTTCTTTTCTAGATGTTATTACTTATGATTATTTGTATGATATATTAATTGTTTCATTAAAGCAAAGTTGTTTTAATGGAATAATTAGTGGAATGCACTTTACTTTAATGCTTAGTGCTTATCATGCTCAGTTCATTGAACTGACCCATGCTAGCAATTTTTGCAGATGGACATCGTAAGTGATAAAAGAAGACAAGAAATTTTATGATGCATTGGCTTATTTAATTTTGGATCTTATGTAAAGATTTTGAATCATTCTTGAGTTGTATTGGAAAAGAAAAGTGATGTTCTTTTAAGATCTTAATTCTAATTGACATGCAGAATGTCTAAAATGCATAGTCTTGTAAATGTATATTTATCATCATGAATTGAAAGGTTTTGTGTTGGACTCCAATTTGTGATGTGAATACTTTTGTACTTGTATGATGGAAATAATAGTGATATCTTTGTGGTATTCTTTATATCTGTTGTATACTATTGTTGTTATAAGATAATAAGTTGGATTAAGGAGATAAGTATAATCTCCCCTATTATAATGAACTTGTTAAATTGTACAAGGTGTCATTCTCTAACTACACAATGATAGTTTAATAATGAAATATGCTTGGGACATACAATTAAACTATATAAGTAGCGAATGATAAAAAGGTTATGTTAAACCTAACATCTAACCATGTAGAGGAAGACTCTTCCTCTCTCATGGAATGAAAGATAAAAGGAATAGTGGTTATGATCTTTAATCTTTATACTAAGTTTATAAAGTAAACACTAGTTAAATCTAGGTGGATGACACACTTGATTTGATAGCTAGGTTACATTAAGAATTAAACGTTTGATGTTTTTGTCCTATTTTTGGGATAACTACTTGTTATGCCACATTAACAAATAACAATGCAAACATGAATTAATGAAGTTCTCCATATCTAATCAGGATAGTGTTGGATAAAGAACTTAAGGAATGTTGGAATTAGGGTTAGGCATGGTTGTTGTAATCTAAATCTTAATCCAATTTAATTATGAATTAATGACCACTAAGGGGGTATGTACATCTTGATGAATCAATTCTAATGGATGTTGGAACATGCCAACTATAGGACTGTACCCTCGAGAAGTCCCTAGACTTCTCAAGGATACAGTGTTGTAGTTGACATGTGGCAACACCCTTCTCGTATTTGTTCATCTAGATCTATGCACATCTGGACTTGAACTTAGTTTCTCTCTAGGTCAAGTTAGTAACATGTTTAGGATAGGTAGTAGCTTTCATGACTCAGGGTACCTTGGCACATCCGGTTGACTTAGGTCAACCTGAGTATGCCCATATACCCTAAGTCATCGTGAGCATCTTCCTATAATAAATTATGTTGCTAACTAGGGCTAGGGTCAAACCTTGGGCAAGTGGACTAATGGTAGTTAGTAAGACCATTCTAGATAATAGAAGAGTGAGGTGAAGGACGTATTCTAGAATGACGAGTATGTCATCTAGGAATAGTAACATGAACAATATGTTGAAAATATTTGGCCAAAGTATCGTAAGTTGTTGGTTGCATTGTCCTATGTCACCTAGTTTAAAGCAACGTGATGTCAGATGAATATTGGTAACAAATATTCAGATAGGTTCTTTAAATAGATCACTCAGTACCCAGAATAGGGTAGGAGAACCAAGTATACGTAGTATACATAAAGTATTCTATACTTTAAGTTAACATGAGAGATTGGTTGGTAACCGAGTCATGGAATGAGAGATCGGTAGTATACCAAGTCATTACAACTACATATGGTTATCTGTTATGAGATTGATTGGCATGGAATGTGTGTTCTAAATGATGTTTTATTTAGAATAGAGAACATTATGTTTCAAAAAAAAATTCCCTTGTTTCTAAAGTCTTAAAATGGGAATGTTACATCTTGGTATCAGAGTTGAAGGTTGTAGCTCTTGGACCTATTATGTCCATAATATGATGAAACTTAAATTTTCTTATTAACAAAAATGGTTAGAACAAGAGGAAATGTTGCAAATAATCCTCCACCTGAGGAAGGAGCAGCAACTACCCAAAAACTTGATGAGATCCTTGTTGCCCTGTTGGACACAAGGGATCATTTGGCTATACTTGAACATCAAGTAATGGGAAATGAGGAGGAAGAAGATGCTGGTAATAATAATCAACCACCTCTTGAGGACAACGCCAATTTAGGTGTTGATAATAACAATGTGAACATACCTGATTAGTCTGAGAACAAAAAGCTAGGTGGCAAATGAACTCACTAATGATATAAAAAGGATAAGTCCACCCAAGTTTTATGGCACCACATTAGGAGATGGAGCTAAGAATTGGCTCAGCAAAATGGAGAAATACTTTGCAATAAGGAATTTCTCAGAAGAAACAAAGGTGATATGGGGAGCATATCAACTTTCCCATGAGGCATCTTCATGGTGGGACAAACTATAAGGCTGAGTTAAACATTGATGAAACTAATATTACATGGGATCATTTAAAGGTTACTTTAGGCAACGTTAGCTACCAAAACTTTACTATGATCGAAAAAAGAGCAATTCCATAACTTAGCTCAAAAAAGCTAAAAAACAGAATCGAGTATTGGGAGTGGTTTATGAAAACTCCTTAAGTATGTACCTCAGTACTCAAACTACCGAGAACTTCGGGATACATGGAAATTCATCATGGGGAATCACGCATTATAATTGAGGATAGGTGGATGTTCATAGCCCAACCATGATGGAAGGGGTTGTTGAAAAGGCCATAAGGCAGGAACAAAAATTGAAGGCAATTTCTACTCATAAGGAGGAATTAAGGAAGAAAATCCCCAACTCCTCTTCATCATCTCTTGCACCTAAGAAAGGACCATGGAAGAAATTTGGAAAAGAGTTTTCATCATTTGATACTAATAAGAAAGAATCAACAAAAACAAGTTTGTTGGTAATGTATGGAATAACTTTGTTAAGAACAATAATAACGGACAAAAGTCCTATGGAGGTCGAATGATAACTCTAAGGCTGAAATAAATATGAGCCTAGAAAGGGACCAGTGTGAGGATGTTTATAACTGTGATAAAGATCATTACGTAAATCGATGCCCTTTGAAAAAGGATGATCGTAATCGGCTAAGCAGCAAGACATACACACGTCCAAGGTAGGGACAAGCAAGATGGGAGAAATAAGCCAGCCCATAGAGGTTTGGCTGGTAAGTTATTTGGTTTACCTATAACTATTATTTTGACACGTGTCCCAAGAGCTACTTGAATGATTTTATTTCTAGTAAATTAGCATCAAAACTAAAAAGAAAAGATAAACATGGATAAAATATGGACGTCGACATTATGGAAACAATGTTGTTCATATAGTTAGTATGTGTCTTTTTGGAGCATCCTTGACTTACCTAGATTTTCCACTAAAGTTGATCTTTATGTTGCACCTTTGGGGTCTTTATGATGTAATCATAGGTGTTAATTGGTTATATAACATAAGGATAAAGTGGACTATTTTGAAAAACACATTAGTTGTTTAGATGAACCTATAGAAAAATTCAATAGAGATTCGTGGTGTGAAACGTGAGATTTCGTTAGAAAATCTGATCGGCTCCTGCAACTTTGGCCAAAAATAAAGGTTATACCTTATATGTAGTAAAAATTATAGAAATAACTGAAGTAAACAATGATACCAAGGAATGATATCCGTTGTTATGAAACTTCAATGACATTTTTTCGGAAGAATTACCAGTTGTCTTCCACCTATTCAGGAGTTTTACTTCACAATAGAGATCAAGCCTGGAGTTCAACCGAGCCTATTTCTAAGGCACCTTATAGAATGACTACTATAGAATTAGTAGAGCTTAAGACTCAACAAGAAATTTTTCCTAAAGGTTTGATTAGGCCAAGTGTTTCACCTTTTTCTTGTTTTCACTTGCCTTTTCATGAAAAAGAAGGATGGAACACTTAGATTGTGCATTGATTATAGAATGTTAAACAAAGCAAACAATAAAGAATAGATACCCACTCCTATGATGATACCCATTCCCTAGAATAAATGATCTATTTGATCGATGCATGGAGCATCATTATATTCTAAGATAAATCTTTGATCTGGATATCATCAATTATGGATTAAGGATGAGGACATTCATAAAACAACTTTCAAAACAAGGTATGGACATTATGAGTTCACAGTTTTACCTTTTGGATTAACAAATGCACCTACAACATTTATGAATTTAATGAATAATATCTTTTAAGAATACTTGGACAAATTTGTGCTCGTATTCTTGGACAACATTCTCATATATTCTAAAAGTATTGAGGAACACCATGAGCATTTGAATCTAGTTTTGTAAATTTTGAGAAAGAGATCTTATATGGTGAGCTATCTAAATGTTCTCATCTATGACACAAAAGTACACTTTTGGGACATGTAATAAGTAAGAATGGAATTGCTTGCCAAATCCTTCTAAAATTGTAGCTATAAAAGTGGCTTAATTCTAAAGAATGTACATGAAGTTAGAATCTTCATGGGGCTTGTTGGTTACTATAGAAAAATTTTAAGATAATTTTTCTAAAACTCAAGGGACCAATAACTTCTTTATAGAAGAAGGATAATAAGTTTGTTTGGAGTGAGAAATGTGAAATTGCATTCAAAATTTTAAAGGAACAATTAATGTTCAAGACCTATTCTAGTATAAAAGATCCTAATGGAGACTTTATGGTATTAATTTCTGCATCTAGTGAAGGTCTATGAGGTATTTTGTTACAAAATGATCATGTCATAAGAAAGCTTATGGAAAAATAGAAAAATAAAGTTTTTTCATGAGTTAATAAGAATGCTCCACATGATTTAGATATTGCTACCATTGTTCATGCACTACAATTTAGAGGCATTACCCGCTTGGTAAACCTTTAGAATTCAAAAATCATCTTGGGCTGAAATAAATTTCCTAGAAGAATTTTCTAGGTCTTCCACCCAAAAGGGAGTTTGATTTAACAATAGAGATAAAGGCTAGAACCAAACTTTTTCTAAGGCACCATACCAAATGACTACTATAGAATTAGGAGAGCTTAAGGCTCAACCGAGATTAAAAGCATTGAGAAAATTGAAGGATGAAAGAAATTTTGTCTAAAGGTTTAATTAGACCAAGTGTTTCACCTTGGGGAGCACCTGTAATTTTTTAAAAATTAGGATGGAACACTTAGATTGTGCATTGGATTAAACATGAATTGTTAAACAAAGAAACAATAAAGAATAGATACCCACTCCTTAGGATTGATGATCTATTTGATCATTGCATGGAGCATCGGTATATTCTAAGATAGATCTTCAATCTTATATCATCAATTTGGGGTCTTAAGGATGAGGACATTCATAAAACAACTTTAAGTAAACAAGGTATGGACATTATGAGTTCACGGTTTTACCTTTTGGATTAACAAATGCACATGCAACATTTATGAACTTAATGAATAATATCTTTCAAGAATACTTGGAAAAATTTGTGCTCATATTCTTGGACAACATTCTCATATATTCTAAAAGTATTGAGGAGCACCATGATCATTTGAAGATAGTTTTGGAATTTTTGAGAAAGATATGGTTATATGGTAAGCTATCTAAATGTTCTTTCTATGACACAAAAGTACACTATTTGGGACATGTAATAAGTAAGAATGGAATTGTTGTAGATCCTTCTAAAATTGTAGCTATACTTAAGTGGCTCAATTTCAAGAAAGAATGTACATGAAGTTATAAGCTTCATGGGTTTCACCTTGGGAAGCTACTATAGAAAATTTGTAAAATATTTTTCTAAGGTGGTTGCACCAATAAATTCTTTACAGAAGAAGGATAAAAAGTTTGTTTGGAGTGAGAAATGTGAAATTGCATTCAAAACTTTGAAGGAATAGTTAACTTTAACACCTATTCTAGTAGTACCAAATCCTAATGGAGACTTTATGGTAGTAACTGATGCATCTGGTGAAGGTCTAGGAGGTATTTTGTTACAAAATGATCATGTCATAGCTTACAAAAGTAGAAAACTAAAGTTACATGAGTTGAATTATGCTCCACATGATTTAGAGCTTGCTGCCATTGTTCATGCACTACAAGTTTGGAGGCATTACCTTCTTGGTAAACCTTTTGAATTGAAAACTAATCATCTTGGGCTAAAGTATATTTTCACTCAGCCAAATCTTAATGCAAGACAATGAAGATGGTTAGATTTTTTGTCTCAATATGATTTTGACATCAATTATATCAAGGGTAAGGAAAACATAGAGTGGCTAACACTCTAAGTCATAGGAAGTACATTTCTACTCTTATAACATTGAGAACTCAAATTAAGGATGAAGTAAAAAGTGTTATGGAATTTGATTTTTACTTTCAGCAAGTAAAGATAGCACTTGTTGTAGATCTTAATGATTTGAGGTATAAAGGTTTTCACTTTGATAATGAAGGAATCTTAAGATTTGAAAACAAGGTATACATACCTTCGCTAAATGATTTAAGAAAGAAATTGTTAGCAGAATTTCATAATTCACCTTTTTCTAGACACCCTGGTATTACAAAGATGCTTTGGATATAAAACAACAATATTTTTGGAAAGGAATGAAAAAGGATGTTATTGATTTTGTGACACATTGCCTTGAATGTCAATGTGTTAAAGCAAAACATATGCACCCAGCCGGTTTATTGTATCCTCATAGCATACCTCAGTACAAGTGGCAAGTAATAAGCATGGAATTTGTACAAGGGTTTCCTATGTCAAGAAATAAACATGATGTTATTTTGGTAGTTGTTGATAAACTAACGAAGGTAGCACATTTTATTGCTAGTAATTTGAAGGATGATTCTCCTTGTATTGGCTAAAATATTTGTACAAAAAAATTTTTAGATTACATGGAGTACCTAAATTAATCATATCAAATAGAGATCCTAGAATGACGTCAAGGTTTTGGAAAATGCTTAATGCAGCTCTAGGAACTAAGCTAAATTTCAGTTTTGCGTATCATCTAGAAACATATGGACAAACTAAAAGATTTAATCAAGTTTTAGAGGATATGTTATGAATGTATTGTATGGATCAACAGTATAAGTGGGAAGAATACCTTCCACTAGTTGAGTTTTGCATATAATAACACATATCATGCCTCTCTTAAGATGGCACCTTTTGAAGCATTATACGGAAGAAAATGCAGAACCCCATTAGTTGGGACAACATTGAGGATAGAGAGGTAATTGGACCTGAAATCCTTATGGAAATGGAACAACAAGTTAAAATGATTCATGAGCACTTGAAAGAAGCAACAGATAGGATAAAGAGTTATGTTGATTTAAAGCGGGTTGACAGGAAATTTGAACTTGGTGAGAAAGTCTTTCTTTGGGTTAAACCAAAAAAGAGCTCTATAACTTTTAGCAAGGCTACCAAGTTATCACCTCGTTATGTGGGACCCTTTGAGATAGTTGAAGTAATCAACCCTATAGCTTACCATTTAGCATTACCTCCTACTTTATCATGAATGTATGATGTTTTCCATATTTATTTGCTTAAGAAATATGTTTTAGATTTATCACATGTGTTAAATTGGAATTCCTTGTAGGTCTAAGACCTAAGAATAATCATGGTTAAACCCATACAAGTGTTGGAAACTCACCAGTTGCATTTAAGAAATCATGAAATAAGTCAATGTAAGGTCCAATGGGACCAATTTAATGAAGAAAGTGTAACCTAGGAAAACTTGGAAGATATGAAAATTGCTTTTCCATATTTATTTGATCAGAATTGACTATGATGACTGATAAAAAAATTGATTTTATCTTTATATGTCAATAAGTCTGCCAATTTTGGGAAGATGGTTATTTATTTTTGAATAAATAACTGATGTGAATGCTAATTTCTGGAACTTTAAAATCTTGATATTGTTGCAAACATATGTTAAGAAAGTGAATAAATTGATTATCCTTAATGCAATGATTCAAAATGAGATAATCATCGGGACGATGATTCTTTTTAGGAGGGAAGTATGTAACACCTTGGAAAAATTGTTATATTTCTCTTTGCATTACAAGTGTTGGCATGTGATTTTCTTGAATGAGGTGTGTTCCTTGATTGTTGAAAATCATGCTTGTTATGGATAAATTATTTATACTCTTGGATTCTTTAGAATGGAATGATATGGCTTGCAAGAATCCATTTTCACTTCTTATTGATAAGCTACAATCTGATTTTGAGAGTTGTAAACTTATCTCTTTTACTAACTCATCCTTGGATCAATTTCAATGATCCAAGGAATGTTTTAAATCTTCTTATTGACTGAATGGTAAATTGACATTCATTAGTTTGAGAGGCATAGCGGACTGAACTTTTGTATTTTACAAATTCTATGGTCTTGTGTGAAAGTGTCTTTAGTAGGTTGTATGTTGTGCTTGGGTCTTTGGGATTGATCTCTATAGGACATTATTGGCAAAACAAAATATATACTTCATGACTATGAAGGGGATAAAAATCTAAAAACTAAAGGACTATCCTAATGGTATCCTAAACTAGGTAAGAGCACCTACTTCCTAGCTACATCTATTTAATTGGGTTATAATCTAACCTAAGCTTCTTATTCTATTTTGTTGGGGGTGACCTAACCTAAGCTCTTGTGCTAAATGAATAAGGGAGGGGAGATTACTATAGTAATGTTAGACTATGTTAACCTAATGCCTAATACTAATGGTTGTGAATTTAATCTAACCTAAGGTGGAAACTACTTATGGAAATGTTTTAAGACCTAAGGTGATTTATTGTTAGACTAACCTAAGTCTTGGGAAATCTAGCCTAAACTATTTAAAAGGAACCTAAGGGTCATATGGCACTAAGGTGATAGTTCCAATGGAATTTAAGTGATTTGATTGGGTTTAATGCATGAGGTACTACCAATTTTAGGAAAAGGCTAGTTAACTCTAGTGGAGGCATACGTGGAGGCTTCACTAAATATGGAATTGCATGTTAATTTGGAAATGGCATTCGCCAGTTTTGGAGGTGGTGGATAGGAGAGATAAGTGGGAAATTTGGGAGTTATGGCATTAATGGATCTCATTTTTGTGTGCAAACCATCTTGGAAACAACGGAGGCATATTTTTGAGAGGTTGTTTGGTTTTGCATGTCTCACGAATTTTGCTCTACATGGAGCTATCTAGTTCTTGAACCAGCAGTTTGAATTCTTCTTCTTCTTAGCTATTTTTGGTTTCTCTAGGTCTATTTTCAATCAAGGGAATGTATAAGAGGCATGGAAGAAAATTTGTTTGGTTGTTGATCTATTGTGGAGAAGAAAAAGAGTTGGAAGCTCATTAGAAGTCTCCTTTTAATTAGGCATAGAGCACACTATCAGGCATGATAGGCTCTACCCATTAAGATTTCTTGCTTTCTTCTAAATGAATCATTAAAACAACTCTACTCTCATGAGATAATTGTTTGTTTGATTTGTCTAGTTATTTACTTGCATGTTTTTATGAATATCTGTGGTTTTTGGAATGTAAATCCATTACAAAGTAATGATAGTTCTTGGGAAACTTTCTCTATGCTAGTTTAATAGTGATATGCATGTGAAACTTGTATTTGAAGCTTTGTATTTCATTTTGAAATTGGTATTCAGGTCTGACAGACTAATGGGAATTCATTGCCTTATGTTTCATTCTGAACTATTATTTTGTCTTTTGTTTTGTTTGAGAGTACTAGTGTTTCATTTTTACTTGTATTGGAGCATAATCGTTTTTAGTACGATATTGAAGTGGAGCTTCTTGGTTTTGTTCTATAACTAGCATTTTTTTTTTATGGTTATGAACCTTATTGTAGTATTGTGTTTCGTTGAGCTTGTAGTGGAGCTTCATGGTTGTTCTGAGCTTGTATTGTAGTCTTGTGTTTCATTTGAGCTGGTATTAGAGCTTGTATTGTTCTGAACCTCTATTCAAAGGTTCATGTTTGACACTGTATACTAGTATTCCATACTTGCATGTTCTAAACTTGTGTTGGAATCGATGTGTTTGATTCTATACTGGTATTTTGAGCTGGATATTTACTCGTATTAAGGATTTGAAAATATTTAAACTCATTTATGGATTGTCTTCTCGAAAGGTTCTTGAGAGATTTGTTTTGGTTTGAAGTAGACCGGGTAATCTCTTTTTGAGATCTCCTCTATGTAGCTTCTTGAGTGGAATGGTTTGTGGCATACTTCTATCTTTTAGACTATACCATGTTCTTTAAACTAGATGGTAAGGGCATATGAGTTTGGGGGATATTCTTCCCTTCTCTGCTCTAAGAAATCCCACATCTTGTTGAAAGCATGACTATTTTTTGAAAGATTATTAGACTAGTAATTGTACTTGTTGTGGGTTTGGTTTGATATAGAGTTCATTGGAATGGTCATTAATAGTTTAAGAGGTTTATGGAAATATAGTATGCATTTTCCTTCTTGTGAACAATGTTGAAATGAATACCTTCCTTGTCAAAGCTTTTAATATGGAACTCAAGAGTCTTGTGGTGATTCTATTTCAGTCGAGTTGGAAGTAAGATTGGAACATCTCTTGACTTAAACTGTTATTGGGTTTTCTTACTCTCTTTAGATCTTCTTAATTGATTTCTTGGGTTTTATTAGAAGATGGATTTAAAACCTTGTAGCACTAATTTTGTATGGAAGATATACAATATCTCTGTTAGAGATGCTTTGTATTATTATTCTTATTTGGATCACAAACTATTTACTTGTTTCATTGAGTTGTTGAAGCCTTGTAATGGGATTTCAGTCTTTTGAGTTCGTGAGTTGTATTGAACCTTGTATATCTTACACTGTTTGGATTTCTATTCCTTGTTGGACTCATTGAATGAATCTCTAGGTTTAAAAAGAGAATTGAATATGTTCTCTTGGGGACAGTATACTATTTAGGATTATACTATGTACTTCATTCTAAGATTTGAATTTAAACTTGTGCTTGGGTAATGGAAATAGGTAAACCAGTTTGTTAGATTTGTAATGGAAAATTAGAAGTGTGCTTTCTTTAACTGCATTTGGTTTTGTGTTCTCTTTTGGAAACTAGTTAAAGAATTTCTAAGTTCAAAATAGAAATGGGAATTCATTTCATAGTATAAATGAAATGAATTAGGGATTGGACCTTTTCCAATGGAGATCCCTTCTTACTATTGTTTGGATAAGTTCATTTGATTGAAATTTTCTGTTTTCAATCTTCTTCTGAGATGGAAAAATTTATTATGGAACATTTGGTTTTAGATCTTTGAATTATATCTTCTAACATATGGGAGTTAGTTTAGACTTCATGGGGGGGACTGTTTTGACTCTCTACCCTACTTGGATTGATTTGGGATTCTTGTTAGATGTTTTCCTTAATGTTGAATCCTTATATTGTTATCTTTGAATTGAGGCAGATTCATGTGTTCTAAACCTGTATTTGTCTTTCAGATGATTAGTGTATGGGGAATAGTATGTATTGATTCTTCTTCTTTTTTATATGGAAAGATGAAGCATCCTAATATGATCTATGTTGTAATTAACTTTTTTGTTTCTTAGTAAAGATAAATGTGTATTTCTATTCTTATAGAACTATGAAACAATTGGATGACAAGACCTATTGATTGTTTTAAAGTAATTGATAGGATCAATTAAACCTTGTGATATAATTATGATGTTGCGGGTTATATTAAGTTCTTTTCTTAAAGTAAATTTAGACTCTTTTATTGTACTTATTTTCTAGATGTTATTACTTATGATTATTTGTATGATATATTAATTGTTTCATTAAAGCAGAGTTCTTTTAATGGAAAAATTAGTGGAATGCACTTTACTTTAATGCTTAGTGCTTATAATGCTCAATTCATTGAAGCGACCCATGCTAGCAATTTTTACAGATGGAAATTGTAAGTGATAAAGAAGACAAAAAATTTAATGACACATTGGCTTATTTAATTCTGGATCTTATGTAAAGAGTTTTGTATCATTCTTGAGTTGTATTGGAAAGGAAAAGTGATGTTCTTTTAAGATCTTAATTCGATTGACATGCAAAATGTCTAAAATGCATAGTCTTGTAAATGTATATTTATCATCATGAATTGAAAGGTTTTGTGTTAGATTCCAATTTGTGATGTGAATACATTTGTACTTGTATGATGGAAATAATATCGATATCTTTGCGTGTATTCTTTATATCTATTGTATATTATTGTTTTTTTAATATTGGCAAATAGTTTTTGAAAGGGACTATACCCTTGAATACAAAATAAGGCCTAAAAGTTGGAATAAGAGAGAGGAGCGGAGTAGCTGTAGTAAAGCTCAAAAGTTACAGCAAAAAACAACGAGCTTTCTAAAATAAATTACACAAACGAGACTAAACAAAAAACAATGACAAAGAAACAAAGCAAACCGATAAACAAGAGCAAACAATAAAGCAGCAGGCGAGTATCCAGAATACTTCTTGGCCACTTGATCAATACTGATCTTCACTTTTTTCCAAGCATGAAACATGCCCAACGCTGTCATCTGAGCAGCATCCGTCTTATCGAGCTCCTCTCTGGTTCTTTTACTCTCTTTATCATTGCCCCAAAGTGCTGCCGGGACACCGCTTAGATTTGAAACACTCTTGGCATGACCCTCGATGAACTCCTCGATGGCCCTGAAGGCGGCAATATTGTAATCATGCCTAGTCTTCGCCTTCCCAAGGTGGGAGTCTAAGGAGGTCGGCTTTTGTATATATCATCAATGAGCTATTCCAATGCTCCCTTCCCCTTCAATGCTTTTTTTGCCTTTTTGCTTAGCAAGGTTTTTGACCTCATCCTTCAGCAATTTAAGCTCTACCTCTAAGGCCTCCAATCTCATAGAAGGGTTATCCATGGGTGTCACCCTGGACCTGCACTACTAATGTTCAAAGAGATCACGAGCAATGTCAAGCTCCAAAGGTTCATCCCCCTCGAAAGAACCTCAAGGTTGAGTCTCCTAGAAGCCCTAGTGACTCGTTTAGAGGTAGAGGCAAGGTGGGTGGCAGGGGCAGCAGCAGTAGGAATAGAAGGAGAAGCATGAGCAGCCGGCATGGGGGTAAAGAAGACCAGATGATGATGGGGCAAAGCAGCGAGGACAGCTAGGGGAGACAGATCTGGCAGCATTAAAGAATGAGCCCATCAAAGGGGGAGCTGGGCTGAGAGGAAGGGAGACCGGGAATTTAACAAGGCTTTTGTGAATTAGCAAAATAAGCCCTTGATGCAAGGGAACCGCCCGGGTATGCTTCTGGAACTCCAAAATGGAGCGCTCAAGAGAGTTTAACAGATAGTGAGGGAAGCAAACCAACCTATTCCTACGAAAGTGGTTTAAAAAGACAAGGTGCTTGGCAGGGACAGTAACAAACCTGCCTTCCAAGGATATGAAGCGAATCATCATGCGGGTGACTTCATCATACGGAGATGGAATAGAGTTTACAAGCGGACCACCGTAAAGATAACCCTCTTGTTGAAGAATCGGTACCCTTCCAAGCCGAGACCGATCGCTTGCTATGAGCTCTTCATTAATAAGAATTTTCGCCCCCATAGTCGACAGTCCTCTCATTCCACTCCTTGGCAAAGCGAACAGAGATGCTTTGATCATGCTTGCACCCTTTCCACAAAGTTGGTGAAGCCGCGGCGCTTAGAATGTTCCGAGCTCGGTGTTTTCTTTCCAGTCCTTCAGGTCACGCACGGCTCAATTTGGCAGGAGGCCCTCCCATCTTCACCGTGATGTGCTTTTAATTACAACAATTTCCGAATACCTTTGGGTGTTAAGAGTAGTTCGTTTCTCACTATTGAGGGTCGCATAAAAATGGGAACTCGTAGCCGTTGGTCCTCCCACGACATGCAATTTGTATGATTGCCGATCTAGAGCCTGCGTTCGCGCGTGAAAACCCTTTCCTGTCGGCTTTCACATTGTAGTTATCATCGGTTTATGTGGAGCTTGGCATCCGAATATCAACAATTGTACCTCTGCGTGCGCTGTTTTTTTAAATTCGAATATCTCCACTTGAAGTTCCTTAACAAAATCTTGCTATTATTTGAAATAGATATCATTTGCCACACCAAATATATTAAAGCAAAGCACATGTGGAAGAATTTATGGATTTGATTTTCCTCCAAAGATTAAGGCATATCTCTAGAGATTGTTTGCATGTGAAGGTCCTCATGAATGTTTGTTGTATATTATTGTTGTTATAAGATAATAAGTTGGATTTAGGAGATATGTATAATCTCCCCTAATATAATGAACTTGTTAAATTGCAAATGCTTTCATTATCTAACTACACAACTATAGTTTAACAATGAAATATTCTTGGGACATACAATTAAACTATATAAGTAGTGTATGATAAAAAGGTTATGTTAAACCTAGCATCTAACCATCTAGAGGAAGACTCTTCCTCTCTCACAAAATGAAAGATAAAAGGAATAGTGGTTATGATCTTTAATCTTTATACTAAGTTTATAAAGTAAAAGTAGCTAAATCTAGGTGGATGACACACTGATTTGGATAGCTAGGTTACATTAAGAATTAAAGATTTGATGTTTTTGTGATAACTTATTATTATACCATGCTAACGAATAACAATGAAAACATGAATTAGTGAATTTCTCCATATCTAATCAAGCTAGTGTTGGATAAAGAACTTAAGGAATGTTGGAATCGGGGTTAGAAACGGTTCTGTAATCTAAATCTTAATCCAATTTAATTATGATTAATGACCACTAAGGGTATGTACATCTTGATGAATCGTTTCTAATGGATGTTAGCACATGCCAATTGCAGGGCCATGTACCCTTGAGAAGTCCTTGGACTTATCAAGGATATAGTGTTGCAGTTTACATGTGGCAACACCCTTCTGTATTTGTTCATCTAGATCTATGCACATCTGGACTTGAACTTATTTTCTCTCTAGGTCAAGTTAGTAGCATATTTAGGATAGGTAGTAGCTTTCAATGACTCAGGGTACCTTGGCACATCTGGTTGACTTAAGTCAACTAAGTATGACCATATAACCTAATTCATTGTGAGTGTCTTCCTATAATAAATTATGTTGCTAACCGGGGCTAGGGTCAAACCTTAGGCAAGTGGACGACATTGTCAATAAGACCATTCTAGAAAATAGAAGAGTGAGGGGATGGACGTATTCCAGAATGATGAGTATGTCATCTAGGAATAGTAACATGAATAGTATGTTGAAAATATTTTGCCAAAGTATCACAAGCTACTAGTTACATTATCCTATGTCACCTAGTTTAAAGCAATGTGATGTTAGATGAATATTGGTAAAAATATTCAGATAGGTTCTTTAAACAGATCACTCAGTACTCTAGAATAGGGTAGGAGAACCAAGTATATGTAGTATACCTAAAGTATTTTATACTTTAAGTTAACATGAGAGATCGATTGGCAACTAAGTCATGGAATGAGAGATCGGTAGTATACCGAGTCATTACTGATTGCATATGGTTATCTGTTATGAGATTAATTGGCATGGAATGTGTTTTTAAATGATGTTTTAAATAGAAACAGAGAACATTATGTTTCATAAAAAAATCCCTTGTTTCTAAAGTCTTAAAACGGGAATTTTACAAGAAATAGGGTACGTGGGCCTTCGAATGGTGATTTTGGGTGTGAGTGTAGATGTGATATTGGGCATGAGATTGGTTGATGGCTAGTTGATTTTTCTTTTCCTTTTTCCATTTGGTTGTGGGTGGCAACTTGGATCATGTTAATCGAGGGAAGGTGGTAGATGGAGAAGGTGTGGCATGAGTAGTATAATGACATGATGGGAAAAAACTAATGCGGGGAAGAGCCTTGTGAAATGAGTAGGGCATAATGGCATTTGGGTGGTAGTTTTTTTAACTCTCTAATAGGTACCATGTTGATTTAAAATTTTAGATGTGGAAAAAGAGTTTTAGGGGTGGAGATGTGAGTTGTTGAAGAAGCAAGGGATGATGATGTGTGGTGACAGGTGAAGGTAGAACATGGTCCTCATAAATAATGTCATCATCATCAAATTTTTGTTCGGGAGGAAAAATTTAGAAAAGAGAAGTTTTAGAGCCTTATAGTTTTCTACATCATGTCCTGGCACACGATGATGGGCACAAATCCTAGTTTCATCAAACCCTTTT
The DNA here is from genome assembly GCA_018340775.1 of Taxus wallichiana var. yunnanensis. NCBI lineage: Eukaryota > Viridiplantae > Streptophyta > Pinopsida > Cupressales > Taxaceae > Taxus > Taxus wallichiana. The sequence continues at coordinate 641,611,600 of CM031242.1, read as the reverse complement.
AGTTTGGGTTTGAGAGGGTCCATAATGTGATGACAATTTTCTAAGAGGTTGGTTAATATGTTGGCATAGGACCCTAGCAAAAATCACAATGAGAAGTGAGTGTGGGTTTGGGTAAAGGTGTGGATGATAGTGAGGGAAGAGGTGTTACATGAGGAGGGATGAGTTGGACCACTAGTTTGATAAGTGGTATTGTCTTAGGTTTTGATGGCATTTTCTTCAAGTAAAGGTATGGTAGAAGAAATAACAATGGAAGGTTTTTTTGGTATAACTACCTTATTAGAGGGTAATGGGTTCTTGTCTTTGGGTTACACCTTCTTGGGTAAAGGTGAGATGGAAATATGGGATGCAAAAGGGAAAGTTAATGGCGAGAAGAGGATGGGTTACCCATGGGGATAATAGAGTTGTAGTGGAAGTGGTTAGTATAGACCGGTGGATAGTATGGGATGAAGTTGTATAGGAAATTTTGAGGTTATAGTAACTGGTGGAGGTATAGGTGGTAAGAAATGTAGCGGTGAGAGTGAGGGTTTTGTTATGCACGTAAATGAGGTGTAACAAAGGATCATGATGAAGCAATAGGTTGTTTAGCTTTTGATTGGCTTTAGGTAGGAGGCTGCTTGGATAGGGTTGATGGGTGAGGTTGTAGGATGGATGAAAAGGTGAAGGTGACAAAGGTGTGGTAGGTGAAATAGGTGTATGAGGCCTAGCGGGTTGGTTCTTCCTTTTAGGTGGAGGAATAATTTTGGTGTGGGTTTGGGAAGATGTGGCTAAATCCATTTTTGCTTGACATTGGCATGACACCCAAGGTAGTGATGGGTTAATACATGGGCAAAGATATAGGTGTGGGTAGGTTCTTGACATAAGAATGGTTTTAGTTGCGGGTAAAAGTTAAAATTTAGGTAAAGGTGATGAAGAAGAAACCATTTTCATAGGAATGGTATGGGTCAATCTAGTTTCTAGAAATACATTTTAATAGATCATGGAGGTATCTTCAGAAAAAATTTCATATGAGTTGAAATGGGGAGCCAAGATGTCCCTAGAGCATGGAATTATTGACGTAATCCAAGCAATTGGCCAACCATGAAAATGGGACAGCTGTAGGAGGAGATGTATTTGGTTTGGTGGAAATCCCTATAAAATATGTCCATGAGATAAGGAATCAATTATCCTTGGACTCTGTGGGTAAGAGAGTCAAGCTCATATCAATGGGATCCTAGGATATTGAGGTATAATTATCTTGAATAGGTAGTGGCATGTTTGTGAACCTCCGATGGGTAGGAGAGATGATAGGTGGGGTGAGATAGACTTCTCCTTTATGGAGGAGAAGGTGATGATGATTCTCCTATGGATGGGAGAGTTAATATTGTTGACTGTTCGGTAGGTTGCGAGGTAGACGATGAAATGGCATCAACAAAAATTGTGGATTCCCCTATGGGTGAAGGAGGAGATGAAGGGGACTCCTTTGAGGGTGAAGGAGTGGAAAAGGTATGATCCTCTATGGGTAGAGGAGCTCATGCCAAAATTTCCTCAATAGATGAAATAGGTGGAATTTGAGGAATGACCGGTATGATATCAAAAACTGTGTGGACTTCACAGACATTATTGTCGCTAGTTGAAGGTTCACTATTTTGATTAGCTGATGGTTTATGGTTAGGGAACGAATTCTTAAAGAATTGCAAAATTTTAATTTATTGGTGCATTCGGGTTGTCCATGATGAGGTCTCCATTATCTATCATCTCCTAGACAATGTTCTTAAAAGTTATGCAATTACCATCACTATGGCCTTTGACGCAATGATAATTATAGTAGTCATGTTCCTTATACCATGTAGGCATAGGATGAGTGGGATCGAAACTAGTATGAGGTTTTATGGGGGAAGTGTAATGGCTCCAAATTTAAGAAGATTTTCCAAGATTGAAGAATAGGGCTCTCCAATTGAAGTGTACTTCCGTTGTTCCCACCAAAACTGAAAGGTCTAGACAGGGGAAAGATTGGAAGAAGGTTTGGCTTTATTAGAGGGATGAGATGGACCAACACTGAGCTATATTCCCTCATGGGTGAAGGAGTGGAAGAGGTATGCTCCTCTATGGGTAGAGGAGCTCGTGCCATAATTTCCTCAATAGATGAAATAGGTGGAATTTGAGGAACGACCGGTATGATATCAAAAACTATGTGGACTTCATAGACATTGTTATCATTGGTTGAAGGTTCACTATTTTTATTAGATGATGGTGTATGATTAGGGAATGACTTCTTAAATATGTGTAAATTTTGATTTGTTGGCGCATTCGGGTTGTCCATGATGAGATCTCCATTATCTATCATCTCCTGACAATGTTCTTAAAAGTTATGTAATTACCGTCGATGTGGCCTTTAACACGATGATAATTACAATAGTCATGCTCCTTATACCATGCAAGCATAGGGTGAGCAAGATTAAAACCAGTATGAGGTTTTATGGGGGGAAGTGCAATGGCTCTATCTTTAAGAAGATTTTCCAAGACTGAAGAATAGGGTTATGTAATTGAAGTATACTTTCATTGTTCCCACTAGAACTAAAAGGTCCGGATAGGGAAATATTGGAGGAAGGTTTGGCTTGATTACATGAATGAGATGGACCAGATTTGAGAGATACCGCATTGGCAAATCCTTCGGATTTTGTATAATTATTTTGGGGTTTTGAAGATGAAGAAGAATCATTTGATTTGAATGGGGCATTCTTGTTTCGTAATTGGATTTTCTTTTCTTGATAACACAGATTTCCATCTTTTATGCCATGGTGAGTGATTCTTAGAAGGTATGGAAGGTTTTTATGTGTAGATTTGGTGAGATGTGTCTAGAAAAAGCTTTAGTGAACAACTCAATAAGTTCATATTGAGGTAAGCTGGGCGTTAATTGGTTTATAAGACTTTGACAACAAGTAATGAAATCTGCGATAGAGCCAGAATACTTGAGCCACTTGTTAAAGGAGTAGATGGAATGTCTAGGTAAACTAGTGTATCGGTCTAAGGCGGTTCCTATTAGGGACATGGGAAATGTTTGTAGGAGTAAATCATTGTCATGGGAAATTAGGTAATACCCATGTTTAAATGACTGCAAGTGCTTGTTGTGGGTCCACTTTACTATTGAAACGGTTTAACTTGGGCATTTCCCAATGCATAAGATATGGGTGAATAGGAATAGATGGATGAATAGGCTCATTATAGATTTCATCATAGGTCAAGGAGTTACAAGAGCTAGAAACTAATGCTTCTAGTGTCTGCATATTTTCCATCATCATCCTAATGAGGTCATTGGTGGGTTGTGAGGAATGGGTGCCTCCTGTAGTGAAGGAAGTTGATGATGGGTGTATGATGTGGATGACATCCTAGTACATGGGGGTTCTAAATATGAAAAATGCAAAGGGGGAATAAATACAGGTGGAATATACCCCGAATAAGTGATAGACAAGATTGGGGGTTGTTGGTGATGTGTGTAAATAGGTGGGGTGGTCACAACGAATCTCATGGTAATGGGTGGTAGAGACTGAGGGATGGAAAGAACTAGGTTTTGGAATAGGGTGTGGGTTGCCGACATTAGAGGTGGTTGTGATGCAACTGGTATATACAAGGAAAAGGGGTAGATGGGGCCATGATTAAAGTAGTTGGTGATGGAATGGTCAACACCATGGGTGTAAAAGACATCATTGGGGTAGAAGTTATGGAAGAGGTGGGACCTAACTGAGAGACCACGGGGGTAAGGTGGATGAGGAAACACCAAGCTAGTGGTAGTTGATGCGGAAGTGGGGACAAGGGAAAGATGAATAGATATAGACATGCCATACATTAGTTGTCTTGAGGAGTCTCGGGTAGATGAGTGGGAAAGATAGTATTGTAAGGCCATGGGATTTTGATCAAGGAGTCTTGAAAACTCCTCATTGCCGATAGAAATAACGATAGGCTGAGTTGGATCCATAAGCGACACATTGGAAGGTGGTGATGGGATAGGTAGGAGTGGCTGAAGACTAGTGTGAAATATAAGGGTGTTCATTTGGTTGTGAGTCAACACCATGTGAATTAGCGTTAGCCTGGTGAAACTATATTCTGTAAAGGACAGAGAAAGTAGAAGGAATGGGACAAAATAGACACTGGTAGGTAGACTTGGTCAATGTTTCAATTAAGCAAGAAAACATGGAAATTGACACCGATTAAAATGATTGATGAAGGCTACAAAGAATATATACTGGTTATTGTGGGAAAACACCAGTTTGAGAAAAAGGAGTAGAACTAATGAAAAATGAAATGGGGAAACTGTACTTGATAGTGATATCGAATGTTGGGAATATGAGGATGTCTAGATGACTTTAAATAGAAAAGAGAAGGTGATGAAAGTTGTTTTGGGTAAAATAACCAAAAGAGATGGTAACCGACACCAGTCAGGTAAACCAACGACGATAAGATGGGAATTGATGATGGTCACTAGACCGACACCAGTTACTATGAAATCTAAAGAAGTGAATAAAAATGGATTTTTTGAATTAAATCAAATGAAGAAACAACCCATGAGACCTAAGGATGATAATATGAGGCCCTGACACACTCAGAAATAGTCGGAATACTCCAACTATGATGGGGAGTGTGAAAGGAAAAATAAAATGAAGAAATGTAATCCTCATAACTCAAAACACAATTCAGGAAGAAAGATAAGAAAAAAACATAATCCTACAAGTGAATTTTATGTTTATTTTAGCTTATGTTATTTGAGACTGACTTGTGAATTTAGAACATATTTTTTTGGTTGGGAAGGCATCCTATGAAGATGTAATCTAAAGGGGAGGTTTCAGGTTATGTTTTGGTGGGGCGGTCCTTTCTCTGAGGTATGACTAGATAGAGAAACCAGCTGGGCACCCACTTTCAATCCATTGATCGTGTGATCATTGACAACTTCTTCTAGGTAAGGTGTTTTTAAGAAGACGTGTAAATTTTGATTTTTTCAGTTTGGAAAAGAGAGAGAAGAGAAATGTTCTTTCTATGATTTAATTGTGTCAAGCATCAATTGGGCATGATTTTTAGCATATAGGTTTCCCTTAGTTTTAAATGTGAGATAATAATGCAACATACATGGATAAAATGCAACAAGTTTTATAACCCAAATTGATAGTTATATTCAATGAAGCAAATGATGAATAGGAGAGGATGATTTTCACTAATGCAAAAAGAAAGAAGAATGATTCTTTTTAAATGCACCAAAAGAAATGTTTCATTTAGAGAAATTAGAAAGAAGGGCAGATTACCAGAGAAGAATATTTAGTGAATAACAATTTAGAAAGGAAACACACAAGATGCAACCTATATGAATAGAAAGAAACCCACAAATGAGGGTCCCACTGGGCATGCCAAAATGTTTCTCCAAATAGTTGCATATGTATGAGAAAAATAGATAGGGTAAGGGTGAGGAGGAATACTGTGAGTAAAGGTGGAAGGTGGAGAGTACATGCATTTTGAATTTTCGATCCAAAGCTTGATTATGAGAACTTCCTTTTCTAGGAGGAACTACCAAAAATGCAAAACAATGCCACAAGAGGAATATTAAACAATATATGTCATTGAGCTACCTATCATATGCTAAATCCGGGAAGTGTGATACTTCCTAGATGGCTGTCAATCCATTATTTAATATAATTTAATGCAAGAAATAACATAAGAAAATAACATCATATTGTAGTTGATATGATTTAGGTACCTCATTCAAATAAAATAAGCAAATTTAATCGAACTGGTAAGGTTTTGGTCGAGATCTAGAGGTAGGGAAGGTAGACAAGGTGATTGGGATAGGTCATGACCAAATTTTGGGTGATTTGGTTAATTTGGGTGAAACTAATTAGGTCCCTATTATAAGTAGGGTTACTAGTCATAGAGACCAACATCATTTTGGTATGACCGATGCCGAGTTGAGAGGAAACTGATGATGGTTTAGGTTAATCGACATCGGTAGGGTTGGGCTGATAGAAACTCAATAAAGTTTGGTTTTGATGATTCTATGTGATTACACAAAGAATGGTGAGGTTGATGATACAGTTTTGGGAATACTCAGAGATGTCTGGAGTTGGGTATGGAGAGCTAGGAGGTTGTAGGTGGTTAGGTGGAGGGATTGACAGGAAGGTGAGAGGTGATGAGATGCAAAGGAGACTAGGACTCCTAAATAGAGATAAATAACTGATCTAAATAAGTATGGAAAGATGTAGATCCAAATTCACTTCCTTGTACTTACATACTGGTGGTTGGATGAGGGTGATGATTGATCTATGAAATCGGTGGTCGATGTCACGATAGTGCTTTCCAGATTGTTACCATGAATGCTTAACCCTCATATCGTCTTAGTGCTAGTTGGGATGTCCGGATGTGCAAGAGGGCTTTGCAGTGCATGCTTGCATGTAGACATCTCTTCTCAAAAACTTGAATAATTATTTCAACCTCTGGAATAAGGTTACCAAATTGAATATATGGTAATTGATGATGGTTTAGGGTGACCAGCATTGGTTTTGGGTTGATCGACGTCGGTTAAGGTAGGATATCCTAGGTTGCCAAAATAGTAAATCCTAGCTATCTTTTGGCCAGTTTTGTCTATTGTTGTGGATCCAAAATGGAATTTTCCATGTAAGTAAGTGTGCATGTGGTTAGAGGAAGAATAGGAATTTAGTGTTAGGGTTAGACTAAGTCTCAATTAGTTATGGTAAGTGGAGATTGATTCGTAGTTAAAAGGAAACATGTTAAGAATAGGTCTATGATGAGGTGTCTAGGTGATGTGGTGGGGTGAGGTGTCTAGGTGAGGTGGAAATTAATTTAATTAAGGTATTTATTAATGAATATTGTGAGAATGGACATTAATTTAATTTTAGGTAATTAAATTAATATACATGTGGGGTAAAGGGGGAGTGTGACCCAAATTTAGTATCTACAACTAACTCAAAAAATAAGTCCTATATTTGATCATTTATCTAACAACCTTAGTGATCCTCCATCTAATCAACCCCTATTGGACTCAATCCATGCTCTACATGCTTTATTTGGAGATAAATTTAAGGCCATGTAATCCATTATTATATCTCTCAAATATGAAATTCAACAACTTAAGGATGCCTCTCAATTGCATGTTTGTGCTCCTTCTACATCTTATATTCCATCTATGTCCACTACATGTCATCTAGATGAGCCTCAAGACATTCCATTTCATAAGCCTCTCATATTTGAACATACTACTACACCACAAGATATTCTTATTCAGATATTTAGTCATCAATTGATCACTCTACCACCTACTCATTACTATTCACCTTATCGATTAGCCAAATATCAAGGTCATTCATATTGTAATTATCATCAAATCTATGGATATAATGAAAATGATTTTCACACTTTTCCATGAATAATCAAACATCTTGAGCATCAGGGTTTTATCTCATTCAATACACAACATTCTATTGCATGCCCATCTACAACTGCTACACCATGCTCTATGGCTACTAGTGAGCCTCCTAATATTTCTAAGGAATTTATAGATGATTCCCTTATTCATTACATGCTTGCTATTGACAATCACTCACATGTGCATATTGATTCTTCTCCTAGTTAAAAATACCATAGTTCCATCACATGGTTCTCCTATTTATGATATTGCTTCTTCTCCACTTAATGTGCATCACACCACTATTTCTCATGTGCCTTCTTTGAAAAGACAAGCACCACCTAAATAGCCACTTATAACAACCAATATAGCACTTCTTCCTCCCAACACATCTACAACATTACCAAGTCAAAGTGCATAACCACCTCTCAAAATCAATCACCCTTCTCCTTCGGTAGCATCATTAATGCCACCAAAGATGTGACCATTCAATATTTCTCACCATCCTACTGCACTTCTATTTTCTAATAATTTTGTTAAAGCAAATACCTCTCCACTCAAGCTGTCTACTGACATTACCACCTCAACATCCCATCACTTTTGTTATGGAAAATTTTCCCTACATTGATACACTTAGTGTCTTTTGACCTCCATCATTCACATAGTTTGGGAGCATCACACTTATTTTCACGCCCTTTAGCATTCACACCCATCTTATATTCACATCACTTCACACCTATATCTTTACACACAACATACACTAGTATCATCATTACCTAATGACACACTCTTGTGCTTTGGTTCACACTTGACTATTGAGGGATTACTACACATGAACCCCACACACTACACAATAATTACTACACATTGCGTCTATTCACACATCATGCATCTTACATCACACATTATATAGTTCGTTTATATATTTTTACATTTACACATCCACCCATCATACATCGTACTATTCCTCATCATACATGTGTCACACTTGCATCTAGCATTACATACTACTCATCATACACATCACATAGCGTGCATTTCACACTATTAGTCTATCTATGCCTTTTTGCATTACATCCTATACATTACATATCACACATCCTACACATCATATGGTCGTATATTACTATCACACTTACTATGTTGTCTTGTATGCACTAGACTCACTAACCTTTGTGATTTACTTTAGTTCCTCATTCCATACTTATTGTCAAGGGTTTAAAAATCCAATGGACCTCTTCATCACACATTTATCATTCGACCTTTCATCATGTGACATTACTAGGTTAGTGTCATATGATTTAGGCTAAATGGTCACCCATTATATCATTTAGTAGTGGTATACACCTTAGGTTACATCACCACTCCCTCTTTTCATCTTGTAATGATATATGCTTAGGGATAAATCATCACTCATCCATTCATCTTATAGTGATATATGCTTAGTCTAAATCATCACTTATATGTTCATCTAGTCATGATATACACTTAAAATATAAGGATTCACAAACACATTATCACTAGGTCACATCTCATCACTACACCTACACATTCATCACAACGTGTTAGACACAACACACACTTCCACCATTTCCTAATGACGCACTCTCGTTTTACGATTCATTTTTAATCTGCTTTGAAGGGGAAAACTAAATGATCCTCACCACATACACTTCCATTAAATCAAGGGGCATGTGGATCCTATTATTCCATTTTATATTCCATTCCTTCCATCCATAACATACTGCATACTATGGTTGCTCTCACTCTTGATTACTTTTTCTTGTTTATGGTCACTTTATTACACATGTTAGTTAGATTTCTTGTATGGAATTTATCTATATCATCCACACATGTGTGTTCACATATTTTTCTATTTGTGATCACAACTACATTTCTCTTACACACAAAAAAGGATTCTTTCCTTCTACCCTTCCTACACTTTAGTCACTTTGGGGCATCCAAATTCGTCTCTTCTAGGTGTTATTGTTTCATTTTGTGCTTAGAACTTTACATTACTTGGTTATACATTCTTTCAACATACTAGTTATCTTTCTAACATGTTAATAGGTGCTTCATGTACAACATTTTTTATATGCAAGGATATTTTCTTCCATACTTGTTTGTTACATTGTTTACTTATTGTTTGTTCTTGTATGTGGGCCTTTCCCCATGTTTCAACCCAATTGGTGTATGTTTTGTCTTTTTATGTGCACACTTGTTTTTACCTCGCTTGTGGCCATGATAACCTTTTTTGTACTTTGTTTTTGGCGTCATCGTCATGAGTGATGTCCCATGTTTACAACCCAATTGGTGTAACTTATTTTGTCTTTTTATGTGTTTAAGTTACTTTTTTGACATTGGTAGTTATGGGGGGATTACTTGGGTTTTTCTAAACACTGCACAAATATTCTTACACATTATATTTTGGGTTTACATGCATGATTTTTACAGTACTTTGGCTAGTCATCCTTGGAAGAAGTTATGACTTATGCCTTAGTTTCTACCAAGATCCACCAAAAAAACTAGGAGGTATAGATATCACTTGTCATACATTCAGGGAAGTAGTTATAAGAAGGATAATAATTTATCTTTCTCCTCACACTTCTTTGGCTAGGGTGGCATGAGATCACCCAAAAAATAGCAGTATAGGATATCCTTCTATAGACACATGTAGTTTGATTATAGAACTATTATTCTTAATATTTCAATAACTATTCTCCTTCTCATAAATTAATGACACCTCGTTAATTAGGCCTATCTAACTCTCCTTTTACAACATCCTTTTGGTCGTATTCCTCTTGTAATCAACTAATCAAGCTAATATAGCCTCTTATTAGCTAAATCATCTTCTTATCTCCTTTTAAACCATTTCTACTAGCTTCCTAGACTATCAATCCATTTCATTGGATTGAGTAATCCTCTCACAACTCTTTCAGACTCCTAATTCCTCACTAATCAGGATTAATTATCCTAAACCTAGATTAACTAGCCTAAGGCATGTTTAATCTCTTCTAAGCCATAAAGTGATTTTTGGCTTATTCATTTGTCCCACATGCATGAAAATTATTCCATTTATGGAATTAGGGATCTATAAATAGAACTAGACCCCCTCACTTTTCTAAGAACACTTCCTCCTTTCTAGCATAAACTATAGTATTTTGTTTAGGATTAAGAGCTTTCTTCATTGTTTATTGAGCTATTTTCTTTGCTATTGCATCTTTCACTCAAGATTTTGGGTAAATGAGAGAAGCCATTAATGGTGAGATCTCATTCTCAAATACCTTGGAGATCAAACGATCATAACTAATTGTTAAGAGTCTTAATAGGTTCATTTTCATAGCTTTCAAAGAGTAGAGAATATCTAGACATGTTAGGTTTGCTTGTTTATTTCAAGTTAATGCATGCAAAGTAATGGTTTCTTTCTTATCTCTTATCATGATGGTCCATTGACTTGTTGTTTAAAGCTTTGGGGTTTCTTAAGTGTTCTTACCTCATTTCATAGATTTTGTAACTTTTCCTTGTTCACATTTGGCACGCCCGAGTGGGACTTACTCCATAGTCCTTTAGAATTCATTTTTACGCTTTTTATTTCCATTTCTAACCATTTCCATGCTTTTTAGGGTTAAATATCTTGTTTTCTAACATATTTCTAGCTTTAAGTTGGATAAATCTCCCTTTTGCATGAATATTTAATGGGTTCAAGCTAGAAATTGGTCTTAATGGTGAAAAACTAACTTGTCAAAATTTTGAATTTTTCATTTCCTTGGTTTTTTGTGTTTTTCCATGGGTACACAGAAGCATCATGAACTAGTATGCATGCATCATCTTGGGAACACACTCATATATCTTGTCGCACACCTAGTTGATTACAGGTTGGACTATCAACCCATTTTACAAGGGGCATGCACACATTCTAATCCACGTGCACACGTCAACTTGCATGTGCACCCACTTCTCTAGATGCGCAAGTGTTATTTAAACACTTTGTTGGTCTATTTTTTTAACATGCACATGTACATGTGTTTTAGGGCATGCATCTATTAAAAATTGTACACACATGTTATTTTTCCCCATGAAACATAAAGCCACAGTGTCTTATTCTATATCCGCATGCATCCATTATTTAGGAGTGCATAGGTCACTGAGCACATGCACATGTTATTACAGGCATGCATGTGTCACTCTCCAAAAGTTAAAATTTTGTTGCAGGTTCTAGAATCAAGTTTTTGGGTTTTTCTAATAGTTTTTAGGTTCTTAATAGTGGTTTGTAGGTTCTTTTGATCTTATTTTAACCTAACTTAGTTAAGTGTTCACATTTTTAGTTATAAAGATTTTTTTAGCGTGTATGCTCTTCCTTACACCTTATAATTGATCTTGGGAATCAAAACATTTTGAAAACCATTCTCTTTACTTTCCAAACACTTTAATTTGAGTTTTATAAAGGATTAACTTTCAAATTTGGATAAAAGGGTTTCTTTTTCAAAATTTCTTAAGTATTTTCCATTTCTTGCTATGTTTGAGTAGGATAGCTTGTTGTGTATGCTCTTTCCTTACATCTTAGGATGATCTAGGAAATCAAAAGCAACATCATATCCTATTTATATTATGTTATTGGAAAATTACTAATCTTAGTATAGGACCAAATTGATTGTCAAAGGATTGGAGGCTAAGACAATACTAATTTGTTTGATGTAGGTGGCCAAACAGTGTGAAGAAAACCACACTAATTCTAAAAAGATAAAAAAAAACACCATATTCAACACATTGTATATGTAGGTTTGAAAAAGGGTACGTCCTATATGCTTAACTAGAATGCAACCCCTTTGTCATACCATCTTAAGCTATAATAATGGGGGTGATTCTAGGAACCCTAAAGTAGTCTACCATTGAGTAGCCTCATGGATGAAAAGGAAGTGCTCCACACACCCACTTGATTATATTTTTACTATAAGTTAGATTTAAAGTTATTTGTATAATGAATCCAGTGAGAATACATGTGAACCCATTCATTGCTCATTGTATTCAACGAGGGTAAAGTAAAGGATAAACCAAGACTAGTCATTCCAAATATCTTGAAAAATCAAGCTTACAATAGACAAACTTGTGACACATAGTTGAACAAACTATCCTATCATTCCTTTGAGAAACAGATAAGGGTTAGGGCTAGGAGGAATACCTGTTGAATGTTGAGATGGTGTGCGCATACCGTAGAGAGAGATCAGATCGACTGCGAAGAACTCCTTTTTGTCTTGGAAGGACTACCTGCAAGTAAGAATACAGACCACCAGATTTTAATTAGACAATAAATGAGGGAGCTGCCTTAGGCCCAGGAAATATAAAACTTCCTTTCGAAGGTGGTCAGTTCCCCTTTTAATACGAATTAACACAAATGATAACAAAGAAAGCTATTGCAAAATCACGATTTAGGTATCTCGTTACAAAGCAATAGAAGCTAAATTATCAATAATAAAGCGTCACGTTGTTTGTTCGGTTACTGGTCATTGATACGTTCAGGTTGAGTTATAGGGATAAACCAGATGATCTGAGGTTGTTAGGTGGCAAATAGGCGAGAAAAAGGTTTCGGGGTATAAGTCACAGTGACCGACGCCGGTCACTGGGTAACCGACCGCGGTTAGAGAACCGCTGCCGGTAGGGGATAAACGATACCGGTAGGGTCAGCAATCTAAGTGCTTCTGGATAGAGGTTGGTTGCAAGGTGATTGTGGGGTTATTAAGATTGGGGGATGGCTGAGGGGAATGATGGGAGGATAGGGAAGACTCAGAGTGTGGTAAAATGGCCTTCTGGGCAATATCAGGATGTATGGGTGAAGGTTAAGTGCAGTATGTTGCTGGTAGTAGATCTAGGAATAAACTTATGATTACTATTAATCAACAGGCTCAAGAAAATGGTGCTTAGAAACATATAAAACACTACTTACTCGTCCCTGATGCAGATGCAGGTTTCAGGACTGTGATGATGAAGACAGGACCCAAGTTGGATGATCTGACAATCCAAGATGAGTTATCTCCTCTTCTGATGCTCGGATGAGTGTTACTGGCTCTCGGTTATTCAAATGCGAGCCTTGGGCTTGATGTCCTTCTCTGCAAACTCTTCCTGTTTCTTCACTTGTCTCTTGCTCGGCCAAGCAAAATCTGGATCCTTTCAATGATTTCTCCTCCTTTTTCGATCAAATGAAAATCCGATCCTTTGTTTTTGGTTGGAAGTGGTCATTTACGGGGAACCGATGGCGGTTACGCAACCGACGGTGGTCGAGTAGAACCGGTATCGGCCAGTCAAAGCGGGCTATTTTTGGTGAAATAGCCAACTTTCCCTCCTTTCTTCCGAGGGATTGTCATGGGCTTGGTCAAGTCATTATGAAGTTGGTTTTAGGTGCGGATGAGGAGTAATTAGTCATAGGTGTGAATCGACCAAGTTATAGGTCTTAATTAGGTTAGTTTAGGGTTAAGACTAGGTCATGATGAGGTGGCGACATGAGGTGGCAGGTGTATGGTGATGTGGATTTATTAATTATAAGGTAATTAATAAATAATTGTGTAAGGTTTAGGTGATGAGGTTAGGTTGCGAAATGGGATGCGGGTACAGGGGTCATAAGACACAAATTTGGTGTCTACATTAGCCCCTTATTGTCGTGTAGTTTGTTTTGTAAAGTCACACTGACAATAATAAGAAGTGGTTACCCCCGTATTAAGGGTATAGGTAATCCCCCAAATCTATCACAGATTGAGGTAGCGTGAAAGCAGGGATAGGGTTGATAAAGGGTAAATGGTGTTGAGATAACGGTAAGAGGGTGGGGTAGGTCCAAGGAAGCAGACACGTTGAAATGCAGTAGTGTGACCAGGGTATATGATTTGAAGAGCAAACAAGCAATTCATAGGCAAAGGTCGATAGTTTATCCAAACAAGGGTGATATAATCCTGGTATCCAAGGCATAGGAAGTAGCTCCAGGGTATATAACGGGTAAGGTACAGGAACGTTTGGGCATGTTCGACAGTACCAAATGGTTGGTTTGGTTGAGATAAACGTCACGGTCTAAGTCTAGGCAAAGTTGGTCGACTGATCAAGTCAAGGACCCTGATCATGCTAAAACACGAACAGGTGAGCTCGATTGAACAAAAAGGTACATGATGGATGGATAAAATAAAACGTTGATTGTGGGTATGGTATTTAATTGGTGCGGCCTTAGGTCGGGCCAAATGGTTAGGTGCGGCCTTGGGTCGGGCCAAATGGGTTGGTCAAATGCGTCGCCAAATGGTAGGTTACGGCCTAAAATGGTAGGTTACGGCTGGGTCGGGCCAAATGGTTGGTTACGGCCAAATGGTAGGTCCGGTTGGTGCGCCGGTCGGGCCAAATGGTGGTTACGCCGTGGCCTCGGGCCAAATGGTAGGTTACGGCCTCGGGTCGGGCCAAATGGTTGGTGGTCATGCGTGGGTCGGGCCAAATGGTAGGTTACGGCCTTGGGTCGGCCAAATGGTTGGTGGGTCGTGGCCGTGGGTCGGGCCAAATGGTAGGGCCGCCACGGCCTGGTCGGGCCAATGAAGTTAACAAAGGGTTGTCAACGAAGGTGGATATAGGCGATGTTGGTAGAAAGGGCTATTAGTAAATAAGGGCCGAAATTGGGGTAGAGGTGAGATTAAACCGATATCGATTGTGTATGACCGATATCGGTTAGATGACCGATACCGGTTCCTTAGGGCACAATAAAACCGATATCGGTTATAGGTCAAAAACCTATAAAAAGAAAAATACGGCCGGTCATTGTCACATTGTCAATTTGAAAACCAATTGGAGTTGTCTGAGGTGGATTGTTGAGATTGGAGCATTTGTTGGTTGAGGTGGCGCTATTTGAGTGGAGAATTGAGTGTTTAGTGGACCCTAGTGAGTAGGAGGCAGCAGTTGATTGGTGGAGGACCCAACAGAGGAGAGTTTATAGCCATGGCACACCTAGGGAGGAGCAGGAGGTGCCGGACCAACTGACCACCACCACCCATCCCACCACGACGACGACGTCGCCGTCAGCACTGAGGTTCAAAACCCCTCATTGTGGGATTTGAGTATATTATGTCAGTATTTGGGTTTTGGGTAGAATGTTAGATTTTGATAAAATAATTAATAAATGGAAATGATTTAAAAAAGGAGAGGGTAGATAGGTTAAATAGGCCAAGGTGGCTCGGGTGGGTAGGTTTTTAGGGTGTTTGGGTGGGTATAGAGGGAGAAATAGGAAAAAATGGATTTTGGGGGCCATGGGGTTCGGCCCGAATTTATAGCTGACCGATGTCGGTCGCGCTAAGCGGCACCGCATCGGCCATGAAATTTTTGGTGGATGGAGTTTTGTGAGTGACCGGTGTCGGCCGATAGTGACCGGACTGCGGCGCTCGGTGAAGAGGACCTGGTGGTCATGGCAAGTGACCGACCGGTCCTTAGTTATTTTTATTTTTGTTGGTTTGGGTTTTGTTGTTGGTTTGAATTTTTTTGGTTGGTTGTTTTGGGTGTTTCTTGGGTGTTTTGGTATTATTTGGGTTGTGGTGGGGTGTTTTGGTATTGTTTGAGTGTTTTGGTAATTTTTAGGTGTTTTGGTATTGTTTGGGTGTGTTGGTATGGTTTGGGTTGTGGTGGGGTGTTTTGGTATTGTTTGAGTGTTTTGGTATGGTTTAGGTTGTTGTTTGGTTGTTGTGGCATTGTTTGGGTGTGTTGGTATGGTTTGGGTTGTGGTGGGGGTGTTTTGGTATTGTTTGAGTGTTTTGGTGGTGTTTTGGTATTGTTTGGGTGTGTTGGTATGGTTTGGGTTGTGGTGGGGGGTGTTTTGGCATTGTTTGAGTGTTTGGGTTGGGTTGTTGTTTGGGTGTGAAGAGGGAGGGGATATCGTAGAGGTTTTTAGGGTAAGATAGGTGGGTGTAGAGGGTATAAGTAGATGTTGTGATAAAGAGTAGGGCTAATGTAGTGAGTTGGTTTTGCAGGCACGCAAGAGCTGACGATGCGGGACAGGATGCCCCCGCTGTTGAGACGGATGCGCCACACGTGTCCGCAGCGCAGTGGGGTATCATGCGCGAGGTGGGACTCATGCGAGTCCAAATGATACAGAGCGATCGACAGATGGATCACAACTTTGATGGTCGCCCTCATCGAGAGATGGGATCCGCGACCAATGTGTTCCATCTCCCGACCGAGAGATGACCATCACATCGAGGATGTGTATCGCATCCTTCGATTACCGATTGATGGAGAGGCAAGCGCTTTTCAGTCGACGCCGAGACAGCCATGGACAACATCCTACACGTATTCGGGGATGCGCAAATGCTGCACCGACATATCACAACAACACAGTGAGTATCGCGTATGGGGATATGTACCGAGCCCACCGCCACGAGACACGGCTTGCTGCGTGGCCGATGATGATCGGGATCACCCGCTTCGCCTCCCGCACTCGAGGGAGGCCGCTTTCCACGGGCGCTTATGGGTGTGCTACATGAGATGGTGGAGGAGCACACATGTTATGCTTGGGCACCAAGATACCCGGTGCTTATACCGAGAGTCAGGGGCTATCGCCGGATGAGGCGATTCGGGATTTGCTCGACGTTTTACTACACTGTTGGGCATATGAGCATATCATATGCATTAGACCAAGAGGGCTGCCCCAAAGAGCCTGTGGCCACAGTCATCTATAGATACGGCTTTCGTGAGGTGGTCGGGGTCGTGGGCCACCACGAGCAAGGTGCTTTGTAGGGCGAGACGTCACTTATTACGTATATATATTGAGGGCTTGATAAATAGATTAGATATTGTATGGAGACCTTATAGAGGTCATCACCCGCACGGAGGAGCCCGAGCATAGTTGCAGTAAGGGATCCAAAGATACATTCTGATAATGGGACGAGGCCGGGAGAGTACGAGCGGATACCCCTGAGAGAGGTACGACGACACAGCCTGGCTACGACAGATGAGCCACCTCCCTTCCCTCAGTATCGAGGGATGATGTAGAGGCTCCATTGCCTGCACCACATCCTATGGACCCAGATTGGGTCAGCTGAGAGGCCGGCAGATGATACCGTAGATGATGCCGCCGCAGAGAGCATTTTTGGTTGGTGGGCCGAGAGAGAGTCATGAGAGAGAGCACACCCACATGCACATGCATGAGACTTGGGCGGCAGTTAGAGCAGAGAGGGATCAGCTCAGGGGCTGTGCATAGCTTATTACAGGCAGCAGCTTCAGTCATGCCGCACAGCACGTATAGGTGTCTTACAGGCAGCTAGCTAGCCCAGTGCTCAGTGTATTGTGCAAGTACAAAGTACCACCAAAGGGTACAGTACAAGCACAGCACCACCAATGCACCAAAGAGCACAGACAAGTATTACACAAAGACCACAGTACCACCACAAACAGCAGCACACCACCAAATGGCACCAAAGACAGCACAGGGGGCACCGGGTATTAGGTGTCGGGGGACCAGCCCCAAAGACCTACGGTGGCTCGAGATCGTATATGGAGGCTGAGAGCGAGGCCCTAGACTATCAGATATTCTCGATGGTACCGGGCTGATTATCACCTTTATGCGGCACATAGAGCAGAGACCTCTGAGCCGAGATCTCGGGAGGCGCAGCCACACCGGTGGGTCTCAGTGACAGTAGAGGCGAGAGGCAAAGACAGTGACCAAGCAGCAGACAGCAGCAGGGCAGGGCTGGAGAGAGCCGAGGGGTCCCCGCATATTTTTGTATTGGTTCATTGATATGGGCACCGGCCTCGCGAACCGGCTATGTTTATAGAGGCTCGCGTGCCTAGATATTATGTATTCATTTATTCATTCATTCATTTATTGTATATACCGGCTGCTCATGCGAGCCGAGTACGGGTCAGATAAATGATACCGCCTGCAAAGCCGAGTATGTTTTTGATATGAGAGACCGCCCGAGCCGAGCCGAGAGATTATCGATAGCTATATCGCGCCGCGTGCCGCTTTGTTGTATTATGAGATCACAGAGGCCCCGATGCAGGGCACATTGTATATTTGAAACTTTGTATATATATAGATATGATGATTTGACCCACATGTTGTGCGTAAAAATGTGTTAAGTGTTTTGAAAATGGTTTGTGATATTTAATGTATGATGAGTTTGATTTACATGGTGTTATATATTATGATGTTGATGTCTTTTGTTGATGGGATGTATGTATGTATATAGATGATGAGTTTAATTGACATGTTGTGTTATGAAATGTTGTATGTTTTGTCGCTGGTTTGTGAATATTGAATGTTTGTAGCTGTTGATTTGGATTCAAATGGTGTATAGATTGATGGTTTTTGATATCGTTTGTTGATGGCTTGGTTGTTTTTGTAAGATAGATAGATGATGTTGATGAAATTGTGATGAGATATGGATTTAATGAAAAATATGGATAATGGTGTTGTTCATGCAGGAAAAAGGGGCGGGCGCCACAAAAATTTGCAAAAATGAAAAAAAGGCTTAGGTTTAAGCAACAGGGGGACATGACCGATATCGGTTATGTAACCGATGTCGGTAGCTATATGACCGATATCGGTCATGTAACCGATATCGGTTATGAAAGAATTATTTTCCTAAAAATAGAACTGCTGGGTTGGCAACTTAAGTTCTTATTTTTAGCATTCTTATTTTTAGAGTCATGCAACAAGTTAAATATGCGAATGCGACGCTATTTGACAACTGCTACAGGTAATTGCATGAAAGAATTTGAGTGATAAGGAGGAAAGAGACAGGTGAAGTGAGCGTGGGCTGAGATTCGTATGCGTAAAGACAAGTTATATTTGAAGAGGGTGGTGAACATGGCTGAACGAGGAGAAGCATCCAACAGCAGGACGAGGGGGAAGACATGTTCCGCCCCAAGCTGCTGCATCCCGAGAGGTAAACTGTTTGGTTGTAATTTGATTCTTACGTATGTGTCAGAATAGGATGAAAGAAGTGTAAGTGGGTAAAGATGAGAAAAAAAGGTGATAGGCAAGGGTCAGATGGTATGAGTGCTACTGGGTAGGTAAACAGGGTGGGCATGTATGTTTTTAGGTATAAATAGGAGTAAACGGGCAAAATAATTATCGTAGGTGTATGCTTTAAGCAGGGTAGGTATACTTTTTAACAAAGGACCGACCAGTATCGCTTGGAAAGTAACCGGTATCGGTTATCAAACCGATCGCGTTATGCATAACCGATATCGGTCACTGTATGAGTTTCCAGAATTTGAGAAAAAACCCGTGGAGATTTGTTCTTTTGAATAATTACGTGTCGTTTTGATGTATGCAGCGTAAGAAGGGTTAAGGATGAATGATACTGCGCTGTTGTTGTCACTTAATCCGAGCGGATGTAACACCAAATGAATGGGCATTGATAAATCGGTTGAGGGTTAAGTGGAATCCGCTATTATTCAAGAATCACGCGTAACCATGCTATGTCAGCAGCGCTGATCGAGAGATGGAATCCAGAAAAGAATACCTTCTATCTACCAACAGGGAGATGATGATGAAGTGACTTCTGGAAGATGTGTTCCGTATTTTGAGACTCCCAATGATAGGAAAAATAGTGTATCAAAGCGCTTGCCCGCAAAACAAGGGCAGCGATAACAACAGTATTTGGGTCAGCTGCACGAGATTTGACACAACGAGGTTTATCATTTACGTATGGTACAATGTATGCAACACACCCTGAGGAAACAAGGTCATGCTGCTATTAATTATAGCGGTGGGGTATTATGCATTGCCGAGGGCTGGAAGGTGGAAGATTTCCCAAAGCATTGATGAGTGTTATTTGGGAAATGATAGAAATGAGCGTGACATTCGCATGGGCACCCGCATATCTGGCAGAGTTATATAGGGGTTTATGGGCATGCAAGTGAAAACACAGGACGACACTGGATTGTTCGTACTTATTACATTGTTGGGCCTATGAGCATATTGTTTGTGTGCGTCCAATAGGCCGACCCATTGAGTCGGGAGAGGCAGGAGTGCAAAGGTTGGGATTCAGACGATGGGTCCGCATGCAAAGAAGCGAGATCCCAGGCCGTGATAGATGACATCGAGTATTATAGACAGGTATGGGAGATGGTGACGATCATGATATTTGTTGGAGGCCGTACGGTAACTATATGGTGACAGAGCACATAGCTGAGGAGTTGAGGGGTGTAGAGCGATTGAGGTGGATCGCAGGGCATAGGCCGGGTGAGTACGAGAGGATTCCTCTAGATCGCGTGCGGTGACAATTTGGGTTCGTTCAGGATATACCTATGACATATAGACCATACATGAGGATCGACGCCGAGGCAGCATTCTCACCTCCCCGGCCTACACCTCCAGAAGGGCCAGAAGAGATAGCAGCCGATCGTAGGGTTATGGATGCGGGAACGACAGAGGCCTATAGGGTATGGTGGGTAGCAGAGCTGCGAGGTGCACGTGAGTGCCCCGACATAGCTGTGATTACAGCGGAGAGAGATCGTCTGCAGGATTTGGCTCGCCAGCTTCAAACACAGGTGAATGAGACAATGGGATTGTTAGAGGCTTCACAGTTACGAGTGGAGAGACTGGAGGCAAGATTCCTCCACGCGAGAGGACGTATTCGTATGTTACAGGAGATGTTGGCGGATCAATGGGAGGAACCAATGGCAGTGGCACCTTTGAGGATGGAGAGGCCCACGGAGGGGCATCGACGATCACGATCACCACCTGATTCGGGAGGAGGTGTAAGGGTCTGAGTGAACTTCATAGGAATATAAGAATAAATAAGGATGCCGACCTGCGATGAGTCGATGATAGAGAAGATGTATTTGTTTAACATCTAAAATAAAACTAAATATGTATGCTCTTTTGAGTGATGATAATAATAAGAATGGTTGTGTTTTAAAATGTTGTTTTTGTTTGTTTTGAAAAAGGATAAAGAGGAACGTTGGCAAATAGAAATACATAAAAAATATTTATATTGACAACACATGATAGGGTATGGTAGGGGATGGTCGAGCTAACCTCGGGAGACTCCATGTCTCCTAAGTGCTGCCTACATATAGCCCATCGCACAAAGCAAGGAAGGCCTCGATCGATGTAGTTCTCCCTAGATCAGGAGAGGTGAATTCAGCAATTTGGTATGGTTAGGCAATTTGTTGGTTGGTAAAAATTTGATGGTGGTAGGGTAATGTTGTTGGCGCTAGGGGTAGGTAAAGCGAAAGTTAGCATACCCAAGTAGTGGGGAATCGTGTCCTGATTAAGGTCAACACACAATCCTAGAGCCGAGCAAAAGAGGCAAGAGTGTCCCATAGTTGAGGAGAGCTAAACAAACCACATATTAATGTAGGATGAGCTTGAATCCCTAGGTACCTTGCATAGGCGAGAAGTCGATAGGTGAAAAGAGTGGTATAATCACAATATATCGGATATACGTCACGTCCCTTGAGTTTTGTTGCTTTGACAAATGGTGAGGTGAGGTGGTTGATGTGGGCGAGGGTGCAGAGAACTTATTATAAGATGATTATTCTGATAAAAGAGAACCAAACCTAAATAGACAAGTCCATGACTCAAAAGTGTTTTGAAATACTACGTTTATTTTTATTTTATTTTGCTGGATATAGACTGATCGATGTGGGAAGTCTACATGGGATATGTATTTTGTTGTTCTTGAGGTCTTCACGGTCGATCAATGCGAGAAGCTTCGATAAAGGCTGACTCGTGTATAGCTGTCCTTCAAGGGAGCAATCATTTATATAGTAGCAGATGTGTGATTTTAGTGTATAGCCGTCCTTCTGGGGAGCAAATATATATAATAGTAGCAATAGTTTGGCATATAGCTGTCCTTCAAGGGAGCAGTCTATTGTATAATTTAGAGGTCTAGATGTCCGTTGGGCATAAAGCATCTAGTTTTTGTAGGAAGTTTGACTCAAGAAAATCCCATAAGTGTTTTAATTAAGAATGTGTCATTTTGATACTTTGAAGTCATGGACTAGACTAAAAAGGGGAAGGCATCTTTTAAGGGGAGGTGATAATCAAACCATGTGAGCTTGATTTGATTTTGAGATGTAAGAAACAAAGTGTATGCGGTGGTAAATGAGCTCAAGGGACGAGCGTAAGGGAGATAAGAAGTGATATAACACTAATTTCAACAGTAGAATGGTCGAAGATGCAAGGCATTAAGGGGCTCAGCTCAAAGCCACCATTGCTTAAGCTAAACGATAAGTGCCTGATCCATAAGTGTGAGTGATAATGTAAGGCCCAATCCAATTAGGAGCAAATTTTCCACGTTTGCTCTTTTCTAGTTTGGTTACATGTTGATTCTCTTTGAGGACAAGATCACCAACCTTAAAGGTACGCTCATGAAGTCGCTTATCATAAGCACGCTTGATGCATTTTTGGTAGATTTGAAGGTGATCAAGAGCCGTAAGACGACGCTCGTCAAGAAGCTCTAATTGGGCTAACCGCTCTTGGCAGAAATCATCATTGGTGAGAATATCCTGAAGAGATATTCTGAGGGAGGGTATTTGTACTTCGAGAGGCAAGACAAATTTCTGCACTATATACCAAAGAAATGGTGTGGCATTAGTGGAGGTACGAATGCTAGTATGATAAGCCCAAAGGGCAAAGGGAATGTGATCATGCCAATTTCTTCCGGACTCATTGACAACTTTCATGAGGATTTTGGTTAGGGTTTTATTAGAAGATTCAGCTTGACCATTGGCCTCCATGGATAAGAAGGTGATGAGAAACTAAGTTTGATACCAAAGTTGTCACAAAGGTCTTCAGAACAACTTATTTTTAAAGATTTACCATTATCTGTTATTAGGCGATGAGGAATACCAAAACGACAGATAATGTGATGGTTAACGAATTCGACAATTTTTTCTTTTTTGATTGAAATGAGTGGAATGGCCTCCACCCATTTTGTGTAATATTCTGTTTGTCGTGATTATCCAACGGTGACGTTGCGAAGAGGGTGGGTGATCTCACCAATAAGGTCTAAACCCCATCAGTGAGAAAGGCCAAAGATCTCGTGCGACTGTAGCGATGGCTAGGAGTATGTCAAGGTTGGCATGTTGTTGACACATAACACAACGCTTAACATATTCGTAGCAATGCTACATATTAAGAGTAGGCCAATAATAACCTAGGCGAAGGATTCATTTGCCACGGCAAGGCCACTAAAATGTCCACCACAAATGCCGCCATGGATTTGTTGATGGTATAGGTGACCTCCGCACCGGTTAGACATCGAAGGAGGATGCCATCAAAGCCACGTTTATAGAGGAGTCCCCCATGACAACATAACGAGAAACACTTTTAAGAAAAGCACGCTTTCCGTTACTAGTAAGGTCGTGGGAGAACAGAGGTCAGTAAGGTAGTCGTGAAATTGGTGGTACCAGTATCCTCGCGAATTAGCAGATACATTATTTATCATACAAACAACCGGGCCGAGTAGATGGGGCAAAAAGTTGTTGACCAAGACGAATATGTCAGAGTCAGTGGTGAGGTAGGAATTTGCGAGGCTAAGCAAGCCATAGTATCCGCAAATTTGTTAGTGGAGCGGGGAATGGTCTGGATAGAATAACGAGTAAATGAGGTCAAAAGTGAATCCACGTAATGTTTGTACTTTTGAAGTTCCTCATTCTTACATTGGTAGATGCCCATAACTTGATTGACTACCAATTGAGAGTCACCAAAAATATTAATGGATTTGACACCTAAGTGTAACGCAACCTGGAGACCCAAAACAAGGGCCTCGTATTCCGCAGTATTATTAGTGCAGGGGAAATCGAGCCGGAATGAAAGAGGCATAGGTTCAGCATCAAGAGGGATGAGAACAACGCCGCTCCTCCACCGCTACCGGCATTTGATCCATCAAGAAGAGGGTCATTTGATATGACTCTTCCCTGAGTGAAAGAGTGGCGATGAGTTCGTCGGGGAAATTAAAATTGGTGAATTGTTCCCCAGGTAAAGGGGCCTCCGCAAGTTGGTCCGCAATAGTTTGTCCTTTGATTGACTTCTGTTGTACAAACTCAAGGTCGAGGTCAGCGAGGAGCATAAGCCATCGGGTGATGCGTTGGTTTAGATGTGGTTTGGCATACATATAATGAATGGGGTCCGTGTTGGTGATGACAAAAGTTTTGTGATTCAGGAGGTAATGTCGAGTTTGGTGGCTACGAATGATAGGGCTAGGCACAATTTTTCTACATGTGTATACCTAGTCTCGTAATCCACGAGAGTACGACTTATATAATAAACGGCTTGTTCTCGACGTGTCGAGTCCCGATGTGCGAGCATGGCTCCTATAGCATGGTCAAGCAAGTAAAGGTAAAGGTAGAAAGGGCGATCATCCCGAGGTGGAATAAGCACGGGTGGTCAAGCAAGAGATAGGATTTGAGAGCTTCAAAGGCTTGGTGACACTCTTCACCCATCAAAGGCAATGTCCTTTTTAAGAAGGTGATGGAAAGGTCGACATCGATCCGAGAGTCGGGAGATGAAATGCCGGATGGATCAAGTTTACCCCGCAAACTACGCAATTGTTTGAGGTTTTGGGTGGGGCATTTCTAGGATAGCTTTTACTTTAGATGGATCGACCTCAATGCCACGCAAAGAGACGATAAAGCCAAGAAGTTTTCCTCAAAGAACACCAAAGACACATTTCTTTGGTCAAGCCGATCGAATATTGTAACAAAGCATCGAAAATAATGGTTAAAACATCGAGATGTTCACCGCGATGTTTAGATTTGCCAAGAAGATCATCGACATAATCCTCAAGGATAGTGTGCATAATGTCATGAAAATGTAAGTCATAGCCCGCCGATAGGTCGCACCAAAGATTCTTAAGGCCAAATGGCATGACACGATAATGTAAGGTTCCCAAGGAGTTATGAAGGTAGTTTTATGTTGATCACCGGGCTACCAAAATTTGATCAGATCCCGAAAAGCCATCCATGAGAGAAAGCATTTCATGGCTCATAGTGAGATCAACAAGTTGATCAATACTGGGAGGGGGAAGTCATCCTCGGGGCAAGCGAGGTTAAGGTCTCGGAAATCCATGCATATCCGAAGTCCCCCGTCGCTTTAGTGATGTGTACGATGTTAGAAATCCATCGAGGATAGTCAATAGCAAGATGAAGGAAACAGAAAAAGAAGTCGCTCAAGCTCTTCTTTGACCAAGAGGGCAATGCGTGGATGCATTTTTCTCAGCTTTTGTTTGACTGGTTTGGAATCGGGGTTTAGGTGATGTTATGGACGGCAATGGTAGGATCAATTCCTGCATGTCACGAGGGACCAAGCTGAAAGCTTGTCATGGGTACGAGAAAGGTAGTAAAGGCGGCTTGTTCTGATGTGTTAAGGGATTGTCCGATCTTCACAATGTGAGGATCCTCCTCTGTGTGGATGTTGATTTCTATAGTCG
This sequence comes from Taxus wallichiana var. yunnanensis, assembly GCA_018340775.1. Lineage (NCBI taxonomy): Eukaryota > Viridiplantae > Streptophyta > Pinopsida > Cupressales > Taxaceae > Taxus > Taxus wallichiana. The sequence goes on along the minus strand of CM031242.1, from coordinate 641,585,821 downwards.
ACTCATTCAACATGGTTTGAGTTTCAGACGGTAAGGCGCGTTGAATATAGGAGTCGTCCGCCCCAAGGTAAGTGAGGATGGAGTCGTCATCCTGGCACTCAACAACATTAATCGAAGGTGAATCCTCTTCGATCATGTCCGGATACGTATGGGGAAGAGAAGATGGGTCCTCATTATCGCGTTGATAAGTGAGAGGACCTATGAAGATAGCATTTATGAAAAAAAAAGTTAGGAGGGATAGATTCAGGGTCTATCGACTCTGTGGGTGATGATGGCAAAGTGGGTGATGATGGTTTGGTAGGGGTGACGCGTCATCTTCCAGGATACAACTGACACGAGGTTTCTCCGGTGTAGGTGTTTCAGAAAACCGAGACCACCGCGATCATTGTGTTTGCGTGTAGTCACGGGAATGAGTGTATGTCGGCCTTGTTCATAAAGACCAAAACCAAAGCCTTCCAAGACAAATGAGTCAAGAAGGTGAGGGCGAAAACGACGATTTGTCAAGTATTGAAAATCGATCGAAGGGAACCACACCAAGAGGAGGTTCAGGGGTAACGGAGGATGCGTCAACACCCCCATACGTTAGGTTGGTGCGGCAATGGGGTGGTCCGTAAGAGATTACCTCCCCACGCGACGGTAGGGGGATGTGCATGTAATCGTCCGTACTCCCGCGGGGTATGGAAAGAGCTAACGCATATAGGCGGTACTCCCCAGTAAGGCGTTGAAAAACATCTACTAAGGGGTCGAGGTTGGGATGTTATCTCGGGAAAGGAAGTAATATTTGTAACGGCGGTTTCATTGGTCAAGGTGTAGGTGCGCTGAAGTGGATGGTCAAGTGGGTCGATGAACGGGTGTCTTGACCGGTACAAGCACATCATTAGGGCGATACAACATATATCGCAAGTTTCAAGGGGGAGGATCAGCTTTTACGGTGTAGGACTTCCCTCGTACTCAAATTTTATGCATCTATGTAAAGTGGAGGGAACGCATCCCATAGCCCTGGATCCAAGGGCGGCCTAACAACATATTGTATCGAACTCTCCTCAAGGACGTAGAAGAGTTCGGTAGAGTACGTGGTCCTACACGAATGTTAAGGATCACGGTGCCTAAAGTAGAAGTAATAGCATCATTGAATGATCGCAACATGATGGGGTTGGCACACATGCAACTAGAAGGGATATTCATTTGTTGGAAGGCTTTTGAAGAGATGATGTTTAGGCTAGTGCCCCCGTCAATCATAACACGACGTACCCGAATATCCCAAACGTACGCTGAGATGAAAAGAGCAGGGGTCAGATCTTCAGCACCAAAGTCGATAATTTCATCTTCGGAGAAACTGACAGCAGCGGCTTGCTGTACAGAGAGAAGTGGTTGGGGAGATAGATTGTTTGGTGAGCGAAGCAACGTGATTGGGTGTTAGAATAGAGGTAACAGTGCAAGGTTTCATTAGGTAAAACCTCTATCCTCAAGGATTTCAACGAGAGCTTGTCGATGAGATTCAAAGTCCAATGAGATCATACAATGTCATTTTTACAGTGTGATCGGTGAAGTCCGTTTGATCATAGTTCGGGGGCAATGCCATTAGAGACGGATAGGCGGGTCCGCGAATAACCACTTTAGGTGGTGGTGCAATCGGGATGGTGGACGGAGAAAGAGATGCCGTAGGTGTGTTTTCTTTCACTTTCCCATTGTTTTTCTGCCCTCGAGTAGCAACACTAATCATATTGATCTCGTGAATACGAGAGGAGGAAGATGGTAGGGATAGGTCATGGTTTTCTGAGAGGTGGGGCTGTAATAATGATAGATCTCAAAGAGGCGGGGACAGTGGTATAGAGAGGGAATCAAGCTAAAGGTCTCTCTCTTCGTAAGTTATCTTTCTTAACTTTTCTATCTGAGAGAGGTGACTGACGAAATATGGCTTTCAACGCTTTGCATCCCTCTACGTCATGTCCTGGTGTGTGGTGGTAAGCGCAGATTTTAGACTCATCGTAACCTATTGGTCGAGGTTTAGATGGATCATAAGGTCTAAGTGGGGGTAGGGAAATGGTCGCATTCTCTATCAACATAGCAAGGATTTTGGCGTAAGACCCTTTGAGTGGGTCAAAGTCAGAGGAAAATGAGGCTATTGACTGGGTAGTTTGTGGTAATGATGGGGTATGGTTGGTTTGTATGGGTGGTGGTTTAGCCAAGGAGTTTTGATAATGGGTTTTAACTAACCGTGGTTTTTCTTTGACGAAGCTTATGTTTAGCTTAATTGGTCGATGATGAGGCCACAGATGATGTGATATCAGAAAACAACCACGGAGAAATAGGAGTGATAGAAAACAAATCTTTTGATGATGGAATTTGTTTATGGTTGATAGGTGGACAGGATACGCGGGGTGACGGTGTTGCTATACCCTTGGATTTCTGTATGGGTACAGTATGGGCGAGGTCGCTTAAAAGAAAACGCAGGAGGTATGATATATTGATGTAAGGTAGAGGGATGGGGTCCCAATATGGAAGGTAGGTGTGACGACGAGGGTTTTAGTTGTGTTAACGGCATAGATTGAGGAGATTGAGTCTGTCTCCTAATGGGATGGACGGCTTTATTTTTAGATAAATCAAGCCGCTTAGGTGGATGTGTTAGACTAGGTATGGGTGAGGTCCCAAGCGTAGGGGAAGATTTGGTTAGGTTAATAGAAGTGGATGAGGTATTTGGTAGAGATGAGGGGGGTGAAGATGAGGACATAGGCATTTTAAGCTTCTGTAAACACTTCGGGTATATGGTAGAGGCATCAGGATCGGTCATTTGCATTTGAGTAGAATATGGCGTACTCAAACGCTCCCATAGGACCCGTCTATCTTCCGGGAATGACAAATCCTCACGTGTGAATAGGAACTTTTGTATGGAAGAAAGGTGGGTTGTGATTCCAGTCCACTGTGGGTGTGATACAGGGGGTAGATGAGGCACTGTATCAATGGGCGTTAAGAGGTCAACCGGTTGCTGAAAAGATTTAGGTGATGAAGGACTAATAGGTAGGAGGGCGTGTTTGAGAGGATCCGTCATGTTTAAAGAATGTGGTGATGTTGGTTCAAGAGGTTTCTCGTCTAAGGATGACAAAAGAAGTGGCGAGCCTTCCTCTTGTACAAAAGAAATGGTAGAAGGAGACGCTTGGGAAATAGATAAATTAGATAACATCCACTCACACTGCAAGGATGTGGTGTAAGAAGGCTCATTTGTGAGAAGGGAACTCGGGCGCTTAATTCCTCGATGGGTAAAGGAACGGCAAGGATTTCAGTTTGTCTTGATGGCGAGGAAGGGGGTTCTGCTTTCTCGTTAGTGAAGAGGTTTGATTCAGAATTTGTTCGATGGAGGTCTTTGGCCGGGAATCAAGACTCGCATGGATCTCATGAACACTCTCCTCGCTAAGATATCTTGGTTTAGATTATCATGTTAAAGAATGATTCGGGAATGGTTTGTTGAATATTTTCAAATTTCGGTGCTAAGCAGGGGCGTTAGGATTATCGAGGGCTATATCCCCCGCATCAACCATTTCCTGCACTATGTTTTTCAACATCTTGCAGTTCTCATGACTGTGTCCCTTCACGCGGTGGAAGTTACAGAAGTCATTTTCTTTGTACCAAGAAGGTATGGCGCGAGTGGAATCAAACCCGGAGTGAGGTTTAACAGGAGGTAAGGAAATGGCTCCTGCTTTAAGCAATTTTTCCAAGATGACACCATAAGTTTCTCCCAAGGGAGTGTAATTGATGGGCTCGGCTTTATATTTATAGGTGGTTTTTGGTGGGGTATTAGACGGTGCTTGAGATTTGACCATCACCGCGTGGACAGCTCCTTTTGATTTCGAAGAAGTGGATGTGTGAGGAGTGGTGGTGTTTGGTTTATTGGTAGAATCTGGGTCCGAAAGTTGGGGTTTTTGTTGCAAACCGCAATTTCTCTTCTAAGGCTCGAATTCTAGTTTTCGAGCCATGGTAAAGGCCTCACAAATGTACGGAAAGTTTGAATTTGAAGGGTAGGAGAGATGTGCTTAGCGCATGCCCGCGTAAAAGTTCGATAAGTTCACCCGAGGCAAGGCATATGTAAGTTGGTTGATAAGGCCCGCCATCGTCCAACGAAATCTGCGATAGATTCGCCTTCAAATTGTCTGATGGCATGAGGTTTGATAGATACTTTCTGGCAATGTTAATGGAGAAATGATCCAAGAAAGATTGGGCTAGTGTTAAAAGAGAAGATTGAGTGTCTGGTTAAAGCACCGTACCACTCCAAGGCGGGTCCCGATAGGACATGGGAAAGGTGCGAGTAACAAAGCATCATCATGAGCAATCAAATAACAAGCATGTCTAAATGATCGCAAGTGTTGTTGAGGATCCTCTTTACTATTAAAACGAGTAAATTTTGGTAATTCCCATCGAGGAGGATATGAATGAAGGGGGACATCAAGGGTGGATAGGCCCCACAAACTTGCTCGTATGTCAAGGCGCTACGACTTCCTCAAATGTGCCTCCGATTTTGCATTTTGTCCATCATTTGTTTAATTAAATCAGTAGTGGATGAGATGATGGTGTGGTTGTGGTAAACGGAGGCAAATTGGGGCCAAGGGCCACCGCTAGACAATGGTGGGGTTAAATGTTGATAAGGTATGGAGGATGAATGTGTTGAGGCAACCGAATAGGGATGTCCTATATAAGTTGCTGAGGTTACTGGATATGTGTGTGGAAATGAAAAGGTGGGCGAGCTTGAGAAGGAAAGCTCGTGTGGATAGGTGGCAGAGAGCAAGTCATGAACTGAAATAGTCTGCAAAGAGAGACGAGGTAGGAGCAACATGGTAATGACATGTTGGGCCCAAGATTAACCAAAGGAAAGCCAATCAGGCCGTATGGACCTCCGGGTCGCCGAGGTAGGCGACGGGACTAAGGATGCGGAAGGCAAAGCGGAGTTATCAAAGTGAGAAGGGGCTAAATGAGCAGCTATACCGATAGGCATGCCAACAAGGAGTCGACCGTCGGGGTGTACGGTCAAGGGCATGAGACAAATAGTATTGACAAAGACATAGGATTAAGCATCCAAAATTTGGCAAATTCTTTATCTCCTACAGAATTTTGGGGATCTCACCGTGTCCGTAGGGTTCCCTATAGAATGTGAAGGGGGTGATTCAGAAAGGCACAGAGCAAGCATGTGAAACCATGGCGGCGGCTTGCTTTTTTCGAAGTGATAACAACCATGGACAGAGTACACATGTAGGGTTTCAATCTATCAGAACAGAAATGACTCTTAATGGTGAAATTGGTAGGTTGCTGGTTTGTCGTGAATCAGAAAGACAAGAACCGATATCGGTCTCGATAACCGATGTCGGTTAGACTATAGCCGACGCTTCGGCCGCTTAACCGATGTCGTGTAATAAGACCGGTATAAGAAAATATAAGAAGTCGCTGATTTGATTGTTAACAACGCTCAAGACATTTATCAAATTGTTCTAAGGTGATCACAGTAAGATAGTGTATAACAGAGAAAACAGAACTGAAAACAAGCAAGATGCACACGCAAATCCAGAGACTAACCCTAGGGTTAATTTTAATTATTGTGGGCTTATGCCTTTATACGCGAATGTCATCAATCCTAAACAAAAGACTTAGGGAAATGTCAAGTTTGTTTTGGCTTATAAGGCTACCTCAATCGGGTGAGGAATACCGCGAAAAGGGGGATGTTTTGAGTCATGTTGTGTTAATTATGAAGTGATTCGGTATATGTTGTGCAGTGAAAGTAAGATTAATTTCCTATCAATACCATGGAAATCACCCCCACGTGTACGACCTGTTACTTAGTCTATGTTCACTAGAATTGAAAACAACAAGCAAGAATGTAATGCACGTGTTTTAAACCCAAATCGAAAATGATATTCGATGAAGCAAATAAGATGACTTTCACTAATGCGAAACTAGGAAAGCAAGACAAATTCTTTACTAAATATAACAAAAATAGCAACAACAAGTATGCTTCCTAAAACGAAAGCAAGCAAGAGAAACAGAAACCCGAAATGGGTCCCACCGGGCGTGCCAAAATGTTTCGCACGGAATGTTTCAGCTCTGCAGAATAGACTTGCTTCTATCCTATCATTCCTTTGAGAAACAGATAAGGGTTAGGGCTAGGAGGAATACCCGTGAATGTTGAGATGGTGTGCGCGCACTGTAGAGAGAGATCAGATCGACCGCAAGAACTCCTTTTTGTCTCGGAAGGACTACCCGCAAGTAAGAATACAGACCACCAGATTTTAATTAGACAATAAATGAGGGAGCTGCCTTAGGCCCAGAAATATAAAACTTCCTTTCAAGGTGGTCAGTTCCCTTTTAATACGAATTAACACAAATGATAACAAAGAAAGCTATTGCAAAATCACGATTTAGGTATCTCGTTACAAAGCAATAGAAGCTAAATTATCAATAATAAAGCGCCACGCTTGTTTGTTCTTGCATTATCGGTCGCTGATACGCTCAAAGTTGAGTTATAGGGATAAACCAGATGGATCCGAGGTCATAGGGGGCAATAGGTGAGAAAAAGGTTTCGGGTATAAGTCACAGCTGAAAGACCGACGCCGGCACATCGGTAACCGATCACGTTAGAGAACCGCCGCTGTAGGGGGATAAACGATACCTGTAGGCAGCAATCTAAGTGCTTCTAGATAGAGGTTGGTCAGTAAGGTGATCAGTGGGGTTATTAAGATCGGGGGATGGCCGAGGGGAATGATGGGAGGATAGGGAAGACTCGTGAGTGTGGTAAAATGGCCTTCTCGGCAATATCGATGTATGGGTGAAGGTTAAGTGCAGTATGTTGTCACTGGTAGTAGATCTAGGAATAAACTTATGATTACTATTAATCAACAAAGTGCTCAAGAAAATGGTGCTTAGAAACATATAAAACACTACTTACTCGTCCCCGATGCGTATGCAGTGTTTCAGATCTGTGAATGATGAAGACAGACCCAAGTTGATGATCTACAATCCAAGATGAGTTATCTCCTCTTCTCGATGCTCGATGAGTGTTACGGGCTCTGCTATTCAAATGCAGCCTTGGGCTTGATGTCCTTCTCTCTGCAAACTCTTCCTCGCTTTCTTCACTTGTCCTCGCTGCCAAGCAAAAAATCTGGATCCTTTCAATGATTTCTCCTCCTTTTTCGATCAAATGAAAATCCGATCCTTTTTTTTGGTCGAAGTGGTCATTTACTGGGAACCGATGGCGGTTACGCAACCGACGGCGCGATCGAGTAGAACCGCATTTCGGTCAGTCAAAGCGGCTATTTTTGGTGAAATAGCCACTTTCCCTCCTTTTCCTCCTTTCTTCCGAGGGATTTAGGTGCGGATGAGGAGTAATTAGTCATAGTCAATTATGAAGTTGGTTTTTAGGGTTAGTGGTCATGATGAGATTGTTTTCACCACTTTTATGTCCATTTATGCTCATCCATGTTTACGGCTGATTTTTTAAATGCCTAAAGTGTGTGGGTACATTTTAAATCTTGATAGTAACTTGGTCTTGATTTCATGATCGTTTTCATAGTTAAGTTTGGTTTCATCACTATTTCCCCTTTGAGTTTTATTCTTCCCACATTCTAGCCATACAATTACTGAAACTTACATCTTGTTTTCATTAATGAGAATTGTGTATAATTTTCCATGTATTGTATCGTTACAATTTGCTTGCGAATTAATAACTTCTTATTATACTTACACTTAGTTTTGATTCCATCATCATTTAAGGATTTTGAGAGTGCTAATGTTGCATTGCTTATATCACAATAGCATCATCTCAATACTAATACCTTATTTATTCTAAAGCTTAGTTAATGTGTCAAGTAGTGTTGTTACACTATTCACATTTACAACTTCCATTCTAAAAAAAAATAGATTTTGTTTACATTTGAGTTGGTTGTAGTATATCTTGTGGAGAGATTGCATCAAGAAGACTTTACTTCTTAGGTCTTGTTTATATTTAAACTCAACCTAGGTGGTGATAGGGTATTTTCACTATCTATTTTACACCTATCTTTGGAACTATAGCTTAGGGTATAGTTTGATTGATTGAATAATTCATTAGTGGCTTTACATGATTGTTCCTAGTATAAAAGTATTTGCATAGTTTTTACTTAGGAAAATTTGAGATAGAGACACTCTAAAGCAAATCATACCACATATGTCTAGGTTTATTAAAAATTGAAAATACTTACATAAAACCTAGCACCACATAGATTAGTGATGCCAAGAATCACGAAAATGGCGTCTAAACAAGATGAACATGACTTAAAGGTAAATCCTTTTATTTCAATGTGCCCATTCAGTGGTAATAACTTATGACCCCTCTTTTTAAAGGTTAAAGACACTGAACCATTAGTTGACCATTGTGGAGAGGATTCTGATTCATTTGAAGACCAACACAAACTAGATCTAGCTCACTTTGATGAGCTCCTATACTATAATAGAGACCAAGTACTTGCAAGATTCCTCGAATTAGGAGCTAAACTACCACAAGAGTGTGAAGAAACAATTAAAACCATCAACCATGAAATAGAATATCCACTACAACCTTCCCTCATTGACATGGAAAATCCTTTTGACGTAGGGTATGCTTCCACTTTGGGTGTGTGTAACAAATTTTTTGAAAGTGAACCACCAAAACCAACAAATGGTTCGAGGAGACCTTACTTTAAGGCTTCACGTAAATTCAAAATTGAACATGATCGTAAAGACTCACCTCCTCCTATATTTGATGATGAAGATGATCCCCTAATTGAAGAGGAGATCATTCAATGAAAAATATTAAAACTTAGTAAAAACTAATGACCTTAGGTTCCTCAAGAAGGAATACACATAAGGATAGACTCAAGACTAAATATGGTGAATTTCACATTGACCCATATGAAGATGAAACATTAAAAGTTATTAACGTGAATAGACCACTATCCCCATAAAATAACAACTCATCACACAATATTTACAATCAATGAAACGCTTACCACTCTACAAGAGAATAATGTAGGGCACACCAAAAAGTATCTATATGAAGAGATATTTCCTTATTCCTTACATAAATACATGTTACGAGGACCATTTCGAAAACAATTTGATATCCCAAAATTTGACAAATACAAAAGCCAAGGTGATCCTTTTGATCACATCAAATACCTCTACATGGCTTGCAGGAGGTCACTTACAACGATAATTATTTAATATGACTATTTCCTCTCAACCTAGAAGCACATAGCTTAGATTGGTTTTTCAAGTATACCTAAGGGGTCAATCATGACATGGCCCACACTAGCTGAAATGTTTGTGCACCATTGATCTTTCAATACGAGAATGAAATTACCATGAATGAACTTTGCAATTCTAAACAAAAATCAAATGAATCCTTCATGGGATTATTATAAAGATGGTGTGTATTAGCGAGTTGTTTTCTTTGTGAACTTCTAGAAAAACAAATGGTAAGCATATTCATCCCCAACTTGAACCTAAAAATAGCTTTCCATTTACAGATGAACTATGACACTAACTTTGAAGAATTTATAGAGAATGGAAATTAGATTGATAAGGATCTCAATACAAAGGATACACTCAAACTTATTTCAAAGGAAAAATATGATTCAAAATCTCATGGACAAACCAAAGTTCTTTAATAATAACATGCATGTCATTGGAGATGGCATCACCGACTCAAAGAGAATCCAAGTTGTACATAGTGGTCAACTATTAAAACTCTCACAAGGACCTCCCACAAAAGCACTCACAAATCATACATTTACACCTATAACTAAATCATTTTCCATTATACTTAAACAGTTAGATGTTGTGAATATAGTGCAATATCCAACTACAACGGTACCATATCCAGACAATGCACCTAAGCCATGATGGTTTAAGGAGCATGAATAGTACAATTTTCATCATGTCAAAGGACATAAGATTGATATATTATTGAGGTTACAAAATTTTATACAATACCTTATCAAAGAAGGTAAGATTGTGGTAGATACACCATCTTTTTTAGGATAGGTTATGAGAAAATGGGTATATTCAAAGAACCCTTTCCCAATCATGAGGATAAAAAGAACAGAATCTAGAGTGTGGGAAAGCCTCTAATGACTATAGAACATCCAAATACATCTATCAAACAAACCATAGTCCATTTTAATCCCTTATAGGATATATTCATTCATCTAATGAACAAGTGAACACCATTAAGATCTTAGGAAATAGTTTTGTTGTATGCACTGACATGATTATTTGGTAATACTAGATCCTCTACCTATTCCTCAGGAAGGCCAGTATAACTTGATAGAACAATTGGAGAAAACCCCAACTAGAATTTCAATCCTAGATCTCCTCAAGATTTCCACTACTCATAACAATATACTATATAAAATGCTTCGAGTTCACGGGTCTCCACACATGTAGATCCCACACACCTTTAAGTGATGGTTGCAAACCTTGATTCCAATGACCATATCTCCTTTGATTGAAATGCAATCCCATTCAATAACCCTAAGTAAAACTTACCTTTATATATAGAAGTTATTTTTACTCATTGTAAAATTAAAAGAGTTCTTGTGGATGGAAGCTTTCATCTAAATATTTGCACATTGAAGCTAGTTAAGCAACTAGGCCATTCAATTAGATCTTGGTGCTAAAACTATTACCATCATGGCCTATGATAATGAGAATCAACAATTAGAAAGAACTATAGTGATCTCTTATTTGAGGATAATATGTTAGATACACCCACCAGCTATATACCTAAAGGCACTATGGCATCGATCATCAAGATCCACAATATATCAAAGGCCACCGCATGATGTATGTCATGGGATATAATGGATTTGGATGTGACATAAACACACAAGGAAGGTTAGAACCCATTCCTATTCCTCGATTTAAATCAAACAAACATGGCCTTGGTATCAAGCCTCATGATGATCTACCTTCAAGATGAACGCTTCCCCTTCTAGATGTGAGGATGGCTCATCTCATTCAGAAAGTGATGTAGATTCTATACGAGGATATTTCCTCCATGAACCTATTTCCAAATTTGAATATCTTCACCTAATGTGGATCCGATCGCCAAGCCAATTTTTAAACTACCCTATTATATCCTAAACTTATAGATTGGGATCAAAAAATTCACGTGCGAATTGATATATTTAAGAATGATGAGGCATTTATAGAATTCATGGGACTCAGGGATACTAATCCAAATGGGGATCACAAGAAAGGTTTTTCTATCAAGCTAGATACCTACGCATACTTTGGGGAAGAACTATAGATGTATGGTATCTTGAATAAGAAGATCATAACCAAGAGAAAGAGTATGGGAAAAAAATCATAAGTCACATAGTGAAAACCTATTTAAGGCGCTACTAGAAAAAAAAGCTGAAGAAGATGTAGAGAAAGTGGTGTACCCATTTAAATATGATGATCTCTTTAAACCACCTATGGAGGTGGATCTTACTCTTCCCCCTGATCCTACTTGGATGGAAGATACATCTAAGATGCTCGTTGAAGAAATAATTAGTGTTAATATTGGTTCATAAACAGAGCCTAGAATGATAAAGTTGGGAGCTTCACTCTTACCACAAGAACAAAAGTTTTTGTGGCATTATTATGAGAATATGCAGATGTATTTGTGTGGTCATATGTAGATATGCTTGGTTTGGACCCAAAATTAGTCGTACACAACCTTATTGTGCACCCAAATGCCAAACCCATCAAGAAGAAGTTAAGAAAGATGCATCCAAATATTTCACTACTTGTTAAAGAAGAACTGGAAAGCTATTAGCGGAAGATTTTATCAAACCCATCGACTATTCAAATTGGATATCGAATATAGTCCTAGTTCAAAATAATTCGGTCGGTATTAGAATATACACCGACTTTAGAGACATCAACAAAGAATGTCCTTAAGATTAATTCCCCCTACCTAACATTGACATGATCATTAAATCGATTCATTGGATGTGAAATATTATCCTTAATGGATGGTTTTTCAGGTTATAACCAAATTAGGATTGTAGAGGAAGATCAACAGAAGACTACTTTCATCACCCCTTGGGGAAATTTTTCTATAAGGTCATGCCTTTCGGAATTAATAATGTTAGGGCTACATATCAATGTGCAATGATGGTCATCTTCCATGACATGATGAATGGCATCATGGAATATTACATTGATGATATCTTAGAAAAGTCTAAAAACATAGGAGATCACCCTGAAGTGTTGAGACATATATTACAACATCTCCGAGATTATAAAGTTTGTCTCAATCCCAAAATGTTTTTCTTCACCATAATATTAGGAAAGCTTTTGGTTTTCATTATTTCAAAGAGAGGGATAGAGGTAGATCCTACTAAGGTTACAACTGTCACAGATATGCCACCACCAATGTGAAATTAAAAAAACTACAAAGTCTACAAGGAAAATCCAAGTAATCCGCTAATTGATTTCACATCTTGTGGATAAGTGCCATCCTTTTACACATCTACTGAAGAAAGATGTTACCTTTAACTAGGGACTAAACTATCAAAAGGTGTTTGAATTTCTTAAACAATATCTAATCAACCCACCTGTTCTCATGCCGCCTACCCCAGGTGAACCCCTCCTATTGTATATTTCAGCCACTCATTTTTCTATTGGTGCACTACTTGCCTAATATGACCTTGGCCATAAATAAAGGGTGGTTTATTACCTCAACCGCACCTTAATATCCTATGAGCTGAACTATCCACAGATTGAAAAATCCTACCTAGCAGTAGTCTTTACTTTCCAGAAACTTCACCAGTACCTCCTTAACAACAAAACCAAGTTAATATCCAAAGTTGACCATCTCAAGTACCTCTTATCCAAACTCTCCCTTACAAAATGAATGGATAATTGTATCTTTCTCCTTAGTGAATTTGGCATTGAGTTTGTTAACCAAAATTATATGAAAGGACGAATATTAGCATATTAGTTGGATGAAGCTCCCTACCAGGAATGGAACCATTGTGTTTGGATATTCTAGATACATCTATGATGTATAATGAGGATTCCTTCGTGTGTCAAGTCCACTTTGACAAATCATTCACATTTCACGGTTCGGGAGTAAGAGTAGTACTCATCACTCCCATAGGAGAGGTTATTCCATGAGCATTCTGTTTGGGATTCCCTTGTACACATAAAATTACAGAGTATGAAGCAATCATCGCTAGCCTTAAGTTAGTTATTACCTAGAATATTTGATAGCTACAAGTCATTGGTGACTCCCAACTAATCATTAAACACATTATTGATGAATATAAGGTAAAAGATGAAAAACACAATCCATACAAGAAACTTGAGGAAACTTTGAAATATTACTTTGTGTAGGTTGTCTTTGAGAAAGGTCAAGATCACACAACCGATTAGTGGATGTGATGGATACAATTAGATCTCTATTACACATTATACCTCAAGAAAATAAGATGACATTCTTTATGGAGCACATGCAAATGCCTACATATGAATTATCGAGAATCTTTTTTGGCATGTGAAGTTGTTGTTCCTTTCTCACCCTGGTATGATTCCATATTTAACTGTCTACAAGATGACACGCTTCCCCCAAATATCACCCATACCAATAAAACATCCTTTTTCCATTGTATATCCCATTATACCCTCCGGGAGGCACCCTATATCATCGTGTCTATGATGGGAATTTTCTACGTTATTTGGATGTTGTTGAGTTATTTCACGCTATTAAAGAAATGCATGGAGGCATTTGTGGAGCACATACTAGCAACATGGACCTAGCTAAGAAACTCTTGAGAGTAGGCTATTATTTTCCTACGATGGAAGAAAATTGTTACAAATTCATCATGAAGTGTGAATTGTGTCAAAATTACTGGTAACTTGATACATGCACTAGCATAGGATTTGCAACCCATCACAACCCCTTGGTCATTTTCTAAAAAGGGACTTGATCTCATAGGGAAGCTCACTCCAACTTCCTAAGATGTCTATACCCACATTATCACCACAACCAAGTACTTAACTAAATGGGTAGAGGTTGTCCCTATCACTTATGTAATGAGTGCAAAAATATCTAAGTTCATAATGAATCATCCCATATGTCATTACGACATCCCCTCCGCCATTATTATAGATAATGGTAAATACTTCAAGAATAATATGGTTAAAGCATTATGATAGCACTTCAAAATCCAACTCAAGTGGTCCACCCACTATTAGCCTCAAGGTAATGGAAACTTAGAGGCCACCAATATAACCCTTGTTCAAATCATGGAGAAATTGGTCAAGATGACTGGTTGTAATTAACACCTCCGATTCATCCTATCCTCTGGGCCTATTAAACCTCCATTCACACCCCTACTATTACTACTACATATTAATTATTCTATGGCATTGAATCCATCATACCCTTGGAAATTGAGCTTCCCTCCCTGAGAATATCTCTCCGGGACTATCTAGATAAAGATGAAGACTACAAGGTTACTCAACTTGAAGAGTTAGAGCTACTTTGGATAAAAATAGTATGAGAGCGCTCAATCAATTGAAAGTTTATCAGAACCGGGTATCATGGGGATACAATAAATGGATTATACTTTGTGAGTTTGACATAGGTGATCTTGTGTTGAAACAAAACCATAAAAACATTGTTAAAGAAAAAGAAAAGAAGAGAAAGTTTGAAGCCAACTAGCTAGGGCCATATGTTGTGGTCGCTAAGTACAGTTTAGGGGCATACAAGTTGACTCACTCAAATGGTAAGGAATTAAATGATCCTATGAATGAAATGCATCTCAAGAAATTATATGCTTGAATAAAAATTTCCTTAGAAAAGAAAGAAAAACAAGAAAAAAAAAAAAAAATCAAGTCGTCCATGTGTGAAAACCACACAATTATGGCAAATTGGGCAAGTCCTTGGGTGAAAACCAGATTCTAGTGATTAATGAGGATTTATTGCTAACAAGCCAGTCTCACATTTAGAAGGGTAACTATCACTTCTATCTAGGGTTGTTTTTCCTATAGGTCTAGGAATCCTCTTGAACCTATCTTGCAAAGTCGTGATCTCGGCTCATTTGTTCTTACTTCTACATCAAATATTCTCCTTGTATATTCACATATAACGTTGGGGGAACCTTTTCATCTAAAAATTCTTAAACACACGTGCATGGAATTCTGCCTTTGTATATTCCCATCTCATGCTTGGGGCATCCATGCTTCTCTATCACTGTACATTACTTTCACACATGACATTAGAAAATCACAAAAACATTCATAAAATGTTGCAAAAACCTAAACATTAAAAAACTCCCTCCTAAGGATGAAGCTACACAAACATAACATTGTCTTGAGGAAACCCCAAAAACAATGTGAACAGTAGACTTGAAAATTATCTTTCAAGATAAACACCAAAAATAGTAGAAAATATATCAATATTGTCCCACAAAAATAGAGTAGTAGTTTAATTACTTTTAGTTGTCGGTTTGTAGAGTGTTGATTACATTTTATTTCCATGTTGTATGCATTAGATTGAATTCATTTGCTTAGGTTGAGTGTTACTTAACTATTGCATTAAGTCCATTTCATATTGCATACTTGTTTATAATTGTAGTGTGTTCATTTAATTTTTTTGCATTGCATTGTGTTGTATACTTAAATTGAGTTCAATTGCTTACTTGACTTGAGTTTTACTTAATTATTGCATTGGGTTCCTTCCGAATACTTGTTTATACTAATGTTATATTCATTAGATTTGATTTTGTTCCTTTTATTGTGTGTGTTAGATTGAATTCATTTGTTGTCTTAGTTTAGAGTATTACTTTGAACTATTATCAATAAACTTTGAACTTGTTTTGCATACTTGTGAATATTTGTCTTATGTTCGTTTTGATTAGGTTGTTTTTATAAATTGATTGTACAATTTTTGTCACCATTAATATCATAACATATATAAAATCTATCATTTATCGTATCATCACATATGACATCATTTATAAATCCTATATCAATAAAACCACTAAGTTTTATATCAAGCATGCATGCTAAGCCAATCATCACATACTCTACCATTAATGGGGCAAGAGGGAGTACGCATGATCAAAAATATATCCGCCCACATGAATATCATAAGTATCATTGAGTATAATAATCTAACCAAGATATCATGTGCAAAAAAATGATATTATCTAAGGATACATCATAAATCAAAGGCATGTGATACATCATCAACATCCATCATGATACATACAGGAAAATAAAAAAATACAACATCATAACATAATCAAAACACATAATAAACATGTCCATAATCATCATCATAACATATAAAAATGTCCAAATCAAATGTCCATATACATGTATATAATGTGAGTCTCAAAAATATGTACATCATCAATACAAAATCTGCCACCAAGGTCATAAATTCCAAACACAAATCCTTCATCACGAGGAATAATCCATACATCATACATCATTGATAAAAATGAGCCTTCATAAGAGGAATACATCAAGTGTACATATGTCTATTAGTATACAATAAATGAAGATAGTTGTCCATGAATCTTTCCCTCTCATAGTCCTGCAAGCTTATGGCCCGAGGAGGATGTTACTGGCTATGAGATGGCCCTACCAAGGTTGTAACACTCTACTATACCATGGTCACTACACTGATCTAGCTGATTGAGAGGTCCTCTAAGACCTATATCTAGACCTTCTCACATCTAACTAATCAAATGGCATCACTCTTAGTCCATTAGGAATTGCCTTGTAGTATGTAGCCTTGTAATAGGAGGCCTCACCACTAGCCCTCATAACATATAAAAATATCAGGACCATCTCAATTTATTATACATGCCTACTATAGAGAATCACACTCTCATGTAAAACCACATCCGCTTGAGCTTGTGTCAACACAATAGCCCGCCAATCTCTAGCCATAGTCATATTATTATCTTGGGCTTGAGCCTAATCTTGATCTGTTGTAATGGCTTATAGATGTGCTCGCACATGTTGTAATAAACTCACAATTTGGGAACTCGAGTAGCCATCTACTGAAACCAAGTGGCACCATCTCCGCCACCTCCCCGACTATCCTAGGCCTTGGTCTCGGTCTCACTCTATAGTAATCAGAATCGAGCTTTGGCCTTATCTCTCTCGGCCACCACTTGGAGCTGGATAGCTATAGCCTGATGTAACTATCATCTCCTCCATCTCATATGTGACCACCACCTCCTCCACCACCATGTGGTGGACTAGGAGGAGGACCTCTACCGCAAAACCTAGTGCCTAGGAATGTGCTTCCCTCGAGCATGAAGAGGAATATCCTATGGATGAATCTATCAAAATGGAATAAGAACTCCAGCTAGTATACCAAG
The DNA here is from genome assembly GCA_018340775.1 of Taxus wallichiana var. yunnanensis. Lineage (NCBI taxonomy): Eukaryota > Viridiplantae > Streptophyta > Pinopsida > Cupressales > Taxaceae > Taxus > Taxus wallichiana. Next base: position 641,568,431 of record CM031242.1, on the reverse strand, counting down.
TGGAGGAAGTTGTACCTATGGAGCCATGGGTGTTTGTCTCTATCTCAACCTATGCCCTGTCCATTTGGTTGATGAGGTAAAAGAACTCCCCCCACCCCTATCATGACACTGACCATCAAAAGTATCATCATCATCTCCATCCTTATCCTCATCATCACTATCAGAAGCCCTTATGAATGTGGCCTAACTCTTACATCCCAAGCTACCCATGGAATGGTCAATCGATGAGGTAATACTGTAAGATACCATGGAGCATACTCTTCACTTACTCTAGGATCCTTAACCTATCTTAATAGTACCTATGGTACTAGAACCATTTGCTCAAAACTTTCCATGGCTATGTGCATCTAAATCTATGGCATCATATCAAAACCTCACAGGCTCTACACGCGTACCACATATCATGTCGTGGCACATCCCGAATAGACTGACCTACCTTTGAAATCGGTCCACTCTATATAACTCTTTGATGTTTCATCACCTCCCAAAATGAAGTGATATACCATGGCCATGCCAAGCTTCCGACCATCCTTCACCACTAAAAATGTTTGTAGGGCCTCCATACTATCTCGATCCTACCGAAGATCATCAAAATCTCAATGATAGTGGTAAGTATCTCCCATATTAGGTTGAACATCCTCTCCATCCAGAACCCAACCCATCAAAGATGGATCCTCTAGAGCACAAGCTTGTAAAATGTCTATGGGATGACCAATGGCTATGTGGTCCCGTGCCCATATTTGCAATAATCTGCTCAAGCCTACTATCTTCTAAAGGTAGTAGGTAATAATGTGTAAATCCCAATGTAAATGCGCTAGAATGCACTTTGGTCCAAAAAATACCTCTCACCATCAACTAGTCCACAAACTCATTCTCCGATGAGACTAAGAGGGAATGAATTTTTAGTCTTGTCGATTAGCGTAATGCCGTTAATAAAGGCCATCAATTAAACCACCACTCAATCTAAATCTGAATTATTTAAACAACCGATGTAGTCGAATTATTATACGTCATTAAGGTATACCATCAAATCCTAATAAATCCAATAGACAGGTTTGTGAGCTCGGTCTTGTGACTCTCATACTCAATCGATGACCATGGATGGGAACTTGCAAAATCCTCCATACATCCTACAACGTGATAGTGATCTAGTCATTTGGGAGCCAAAAAAATTGGCTCTCACTATGCCATCTCTTATCTAAGGATGTGAGGTGGCCATGATTAAGATTAATCATGGAATACTAGCCATGTGATCTAATCCAATAATGTATAAAAGGGTTCCCAAGTAATCACTTTCCTCCTCATTGAAACCCACCTCTATAGCAGCCAAGAACCCATATTTCTCTCTAGTATGTAGGATTGGAAATCGTCTCTCGAAAAATGACAATATAGATATTATGACTTACTTATATCTATATTCTTGTATTTTCAACTCTCATTCATTATTGTAAGTACTACTTTCTACTTTATTTTCTGAAATTCTAAAATCAAATCCTTCTATACTTATCTTATTTTTTAAAAATTGGCTAAGTCTTTCTTTTGGTGCATGCGTGCCTCTATGGATGCTTGCACACCCATATTGACATGTACAAACTTAGAAATGTGTGCTCTCCTCCCAACGCATGCATACACATCCTAACACATGTACCTACTAACCTAAACTAACCCCCTCTAGTGTGTGCCTATCCATCATGACGCATGCACATTCAATTTTCTCCCCCAATGTATACACATCCCTTCATACGCATGTGTATATGTGCACCCATATTTTTAACACATGCACTTATGCTAACCTATTTTCCCGACGCGTGCATACGCCAAATAATGCATGCGTGATGCTAAGTCTTTCTACCCTAAAATGCTTTAAAATGGTATTAAATTAAAAAATTGACAAGAAGGGATGGGGCTCTCACCTAGGGTCCATCTGCCATCTCATCTCGTAGGTACTCCTATATCTGGTCTAGATGTCTCCTTTGCCTATGAACTCTCACAATCTCTCTCATAACTCACAAATTACTCGTGGTGAAAATTTGCTAGAGTTCTATAACCAATGAACTAATGTGATGATGTACCCCCTTGGGAGGGGTATATAGGGCTATTTTGACCCATCATGATTCCCTCTCACCATCCATGATGGAAAAAATGCGTAATTTGACTGATGTGGTCATTCTAACCCATTCTTCTACATGTCGTGATAATTATTTTTATTAAATAATTATTTTATAGTAATTTTCTGCTACTCTAGGGCATCATTTTCCACCTAGAATTTATTTCTTCTCCATGTGGAATTTTTATTTTTTCTAGGCGATGTTTTCATTCTTCTTCTATTCACCATCATGATGATTGTTTTTATTAAAAAGTTGTTTTCGATCCATTTTCTTCTCGTCACGGCATGTTTTTGCTACTCGATGCCCATTTCTTTGCCATGAGTCATTTCACATTCTTTTAGGTGATATTCCATGTTCTATATTCTTATGACCACTCAAAAATGTTAAAAATTACAAATATTGTAAAAAAATTTTAAAAAAACAAAAATTGGTAAAAGATCATACACAACTGAAATATGTGTGTCTCATATGGCACTCATCTCGTATCTTGTTTCCATTTTCACATGTTTTGAAATAATGACTCATAGATCATTTGAATCTACAATCATTTACAAAATCTCAACTGCTTACTTTGGCTATACTCTAGGGCACAACAAGTTATTTGAGTTACCAGTACCATTTCATAGTGCACACTACTTTTTCATAGGACCCAAGTGTCCTCCATTCTTCTCCTTGCATGTACAATTTTCTTGGGACATCATTTTTAATCCTTGTCATTTATCACCAACATTTGGGACTACATATCGATACCGAAATATTTTTATAACTATCTTAAACATTGGTTGTTTGCATGTGTGTTTTGTACTTATTTCCTTGTTATACCAACTTGCTTACTCCTCGTATTGCATTACATTTTGTATGTTACATAGAGTTTGCAGTTTTAGCAATGGGTAATTTCTCATATTATGAATTTTCATGTCATTCTACACTTTTCTCGTATGCTTATATTTTAATAAGGACCGATGATGAAGATTCCTAGCAATATGATGTAATAAATATTGTCTTATGCAATGCAACATCACTGATAGCTCAATATATCTTCCTTGTTATTTTATTCTTTCTTCCTTATTCTTCTATTTTAATGTAAAATCATCCTAACCTTACCCATTAATATCTCTCTTCAATTTCCTCTTTTTAATCGTCGATCGACCTCTTTCATCACCCTATCGACACTCAAGGGGGCATCCTTCACCCTACTAATTTTTTTCCACTTCTTCAAAACAATTGTGGTTGCTTGTATTTGTCTACTTTCTTTGAAGTGGCGTAGCTTACACCACCCCAAAGAGGGGAAAATATAGACACCTATAGTTTGATCAAAGCACTATTATTCTTAATATTGCAATAATTATTCTCCTCCTTGCAAAATTTATAACACCTCATCAATTCAGCCTATCTAACTCTCCTTTTACGACATCCTTTTGGATGAATTCCTCTTGTAACTAACTAATCAAGATAATATAGCCTCTTATTATCTAAATCATCTTATTATCTCCTTCTAAACCATTTCTTATCTTCTTAGACCATCAATTTATTTCATTGGATTGAGTAATCCTCTCATAACTCTTTCGAATCATAATTCCTCACTAATCAAGATTAATTAGCCTAAAGCTAGGTTAACTAGCCTAAGGCATGTTTAATCTCTTCTAATCCATAAAGTGCTTTTTGGATAATTTATTTGTCCCACATGCACCAATAGTCTTCCATTTCTAAAATTATAAACCTATAAATAGAACTAGACCTCCCTCACTTTTCCAAGAACACTTCCTCCTTTTTAGCATACACTATAGTATTTTATTGAGGATTAAGAGTTTTCTTCATTGTTCATTGAGCTATTTGCTTTGCTATTGCATGTTTCACTCAATATTTTGGGTAAATCAGAGAATCCATTAATGGTTATCTTTGATTCTTAAATACCTTGGTGATCAAATGATCATAAGTGATTGATAAGAGTCTTAATATGTTCATTTTCATAGATTTCAAAGAGTAAAGAATATCTAGACATGTTAGGTTTTCTTATATATTTCAAGTTAATGCATGCAAAGTAATGTTTTCTTGTTTATCTCTTATCATGATGGTCCATTGATTTGTTGTTTAAAGTTTTGGGGCTTCTTAAGTGTTCTTACCTCATTTCATAGTTTTGTAACTTTTCCTTATTCACACCTTCTACACTCTCTTTCTAAACATGGATCAAGTACACTTGTTCACGTTATTCATTTTAACACCTAGAAAAAATGGATAGGATAGAAAACTTTTATTGGGGAAGCTTCATGGAGCTTTAATTGGGAGTCTAAAATAAAAATGTTTTTAAATTCTTTTGGGAACTTAAAATTATTTGGATGCATTCCCCTTCTCTAGGCTTAAAAAAAGATCAAAACCTAGCCAATTTTAGGTTCAAAATGGGTAAAAAGTGGGAAAATTGGATTTGGAGCTTTATCCAAAATGTGACCCGAAGGTAAAGTGTTTGGAGCACTTTATTCCATTTTTCCTAACTCTCTAACCCTTGGAAGAAAATATAAGGAGTTAGTGAAATAATGATTTTTTTTCTCTACGAAAAATGTGGAATATGGGCCATCAAAGTGTGTATTTTAGGCCACAAAACTTTTTCTCAAAGTGCACTCATTTCTTCGCCCTGGAACTCTTTTTCACCTAAAGTGCACAAATTTTTATACCCTAGAATGTTTTTGTAATGAACACAAATCTCGAGTCTAATTAACATTTTTGTAAAGTGCACAAATTTCAGGTCCCAAAACTTTTTCCTGCTAAGTGCAAATTTTAGACTATGGAAGTTTTTTTGCACAATCACAATTTTTAATCTACAATCTTTAGATGCTCATAAATTTTGATCCGGTTAATGAAATAAGGAAAACTTAATATAGTTAGAAAGGTCTTAAAGACTAATACATCATTAATGCATTTATTATCCACATTAAAGTGATTTAATGATAAAAATTTCATAAAATGAGCTTAGGGTCAAAGTGCATAAAATTTTATACCCTGAATGTTTTTGTAATGAACACAAATTTTAGAAAGTACGAGCTCAAAAAAATTAATATGCCCATGTTGGGTATGTAAACTTTAATATTTTAATGATACAAAATTTCATAAAATGAGCTTAGGGTCCCTCAAAAAAATTAATATGCCCATGTTGGGTGGTTGGGGATATTATGAGCATGCGAAACTCGCCAATTTTTTCTCAAATTCCTCGAGTTGCAAGCCTTACGATGGGCTTGTAAATGAAATTGTGCCTCTGTTTTACAAATGTAATGGACTATATATATCCATGGAGAAATAAAATTTGTTTCTCTCGTGGTGTTCTCTCAACCCTTGCATTTATTTTCTTGCATTATCTTACCTCTCCATTGTTTTTTTTCTATTATGTGCATACCTCCTTTTATTTACAAGTTTATGATGTTGTGTTGCATGGATATTTGGTGGTGAATGGAGCTTGCTTTGTGTCACAATTATTTGGCCTTCCTTGTTGTATTTTCCACTCCCATTCTCCCATAAGTAGGATATTTCCACTCCCCTTTTCTCGGTTCTATCACCTCTTTTAGTGGAGTATTTCCCTTTCATGCATCTTTCTAACCCTATCCCCCTCTCTCTCTGGTTCCTTGGAATTGTTATTTTAGTATTACTTAGTTGCATTTCCTTTCTTAGAAGTAGTTTTAGCTTTAGGATTACGTAGAGGAACCAAACTTCTCTAGAGGTCCATCTCAATTTTTCAAGTCCCATAAGTTGAGATATGGTCCAATGTTAGAAAAAATTAGGGATTTGTCATTTCCATATCCCAAGGTGCTACTTTTTGTGATAATAGTTTTGGCATGCCGGTGGGACAATATTGAGGATCTTTACATCTTCACTTTAAAATGTTGATGTTTTCTTGTTGAAATCATAACCTTTAGAGGAACATTCTAAGCCCATTTGGTGACTCCACGATCCAAAATAATCAATTTTCTAATGTAGACCTTCCCTTTCATCTATTTCCATCCATTTTTCTTTCCATATCTTCCATTTTTCTTCCATCTATGAATTTATGAAATCATGATTTCATTTCCATCATAGAATTCACACTTATAGTAGTAGTGCTATTCGAACCATCTCCAGTTAATTTAACACACATCCGTAAAGGTTTCACAATGAAAATCAATAGTATGCATATATAGGTGATCCAGTTAAAATATTTTTGGTCATTTTCCAAACTATACAACAGCTTCTAGGGCATGGATATACAAATTTTGGAGCTAGTTTCACACTCAAGAAGATTATTTTCACAAGAAAAGTTAGATAATGGAAGAAAAAATGGTGCAATCAAGGGCTATAACTAAAATCAAAACATTCAAGATTGGTTTCAGGGCACCTTGTCCATGGGTGGGCCCTTTTCCAAGACATTACAACTCTCAATGCTTGACTTCATGGTTGAAATGTTGCCATTACTTGCAAAATGAGATGAGGCTATTGAATCTTATGAACTTAGTGTCAAGAAACCTTATCAATGGGTAAGCTCTACACCAATAACTCATATTCCTTCTATTATTCTTTCCCAATCTACATTATTTCAACCTGAATATTGTGATTCTATCTTGTTGCATGTTGCTCCTATTGTGGAATCCATTTATCCATCTTCTACTCTTCTATCCCACGTTGGATTTTCATCCCTTTCACCTTCTAAGATTCCATCCCCTCCACATGATCAAGAATTTGGACCTTCCCTTCCACCACAAGCAATGGAAAAATTAGTTGTGACCCAACCCACCCTCCTCTTGTATTCCCAAATCTAGTTAAGAGGAACAATAAGAAAGAGATCCCAATAGAGAATAAATGACAAAGAATTTGAGGAATCAAGACATAAGATTTGGAATTGATAAAATTCCCTTGCTGGTCAAGCCTTCGAGAATATGTCAAGGTTGAAGAACCATTGGTGGTTAAGGCTTATTTTGGAGTAGTATCATAGCGTAGAGAAGAAAATGATGACCAACAATCAATTTTCTTAGAGTGTAGTGTACATGATGATGAATCATCTTTATAGAGGTTATTGATCATCTACTAGTTACTAAATTAGTTAAGGAAAAGGAAAAAAAGGAATCAGCTCCAATTTTAGAGAAAAGAGAACTTAGAGGTGAGTAAGATAAATTTAGAGGTGTTAAGTCATGAGCAGGTTACACAAGAGATTTTAGATCTCTCTCCCACTCCATCTCTCCAAAAATTAGATTTTTGGAAGAGTTTGAGCTTATGAGTTCCATGTTTGATGATAAAGCTACACATGGTGAATACGTTGCAGATTTGAAGATCATCATGCAAGAGGAGAAGCCTTGCACAATAGGATAGTGATGAGATTGATTTCTTATTTGACTTGGAGGATTTTTTTGATGAAGAGGCACCTATAGAAATAACAACCCTTGTTGCTTCATCATTCATCTCCCAATAAGTTGGGCATGCTCCCATAAATTTGAATTTTCAATAACAATCCATTTCTCATAACAGTCCTCCTAAATCGATTCAAAATCTCTTTATGAAGATGCAATCATTGAAGGCTTCTTGCTTTCAGTTGAGGATTCTAATCTTGCTGATGAATCTACCATGGGTGAAGAGGAAAAGAGAACAAGGATGACACCATTTCCACACTAGTCATAAAAATGGAATATAATTTGTTTATAGATGAAAAATAAGGAGAATATTATCTCACAAAAGTCACCTTTTCCATGAATTTTTACAAGAAATCCTCCTTATTCAAGATGGAGCTTGAAGAAATGGGAAAATCCAGTGGATCAAACCTTGTCCAATCAAGTATCTAGCTTCATTGGGGTAATATTCAGAGTTTCCACCAGCCATGTTCACTTCTGAACATGAGGATGATATTTAGAGCACCAAATATCAACACCAAAGCCTCTAGAACCTAAACAATGAGTAGCTTGAGGAGGTATTATTTTTGTTTGATGATGATACTTTGGAAAATTGGGTGAAAAATAAGTTTGCAGTCAATTTTTCACTCATGTACAAGACCATGTATTTTTCCAAATCAATTACATGGTCTTATTTTGTGAGAAAGGGAAGCTACTTCTCCTTATCGGTGTTGGGATTTTTTTTAGCTTTTCGTTTCTTGGGTTAGAGTAGAGTAGGTAGGTTTACTTTTATCAAAAGAAGTCCTTGTGCACACTCTGCATGTTCCAATTAGGTTATGTATGATCTTCCTCTTTTGTACATAGTGTTTGTTGGTGTTTTTTTTCTCTTTCATAATTCATTAGAAGTGACAGTGTTCATGGGGGAAATCAGTTTTAACAATAGTTCTAAGTATACCCAAATCAACATGTGTTCTAAAAAACTCTGTAGTTTTCCATGATTTTCAATGTTTCAGTTCTTCAATTTTTGTACTTGGAAAAGAAATCAGATTGTGAGATAGCTTCAGAGCCTCATTTTGGTCTCATCAGATCAAATTATAGAGGGAAGAGAAAATAAAATTTCATATTAAAAAAATTTTTCCACTCGATCAAAACTCAGAGAATTTTTTATAAAAGGATGAAATTTTGTAGAAAAAGCAGCTCCAAGTTCAAGCAACACTTCAAGTAGGCTCATGGGGTGGGATTTAAGAGTTCATATTATATTTCATGGTTACCAAGGTAACTCCATGCCCAATGGATGCTTCAAGGCCACTAATCAACTCATCTAGTAGGTAGATGTCCCCGTGAGTTGCCAAATTGTTATCCATTTTTACCCCCTAGAAAAAATGGACAAGTTGGAAAAATTTGACTTGGGAAACTTCATGGAGCTTTAATGGTGAATCTAGAATAAATAAGTAATTTAAATGCTTTTGGGAACTTAGAATTATTTGGATGCATTCCCCTTCTCTAGGCTTCAAAAAAGATCAAAACTTAGCCAATTTCGGGTTCAAAATGGATAAAAAGTGGGAAAATTGGCTTTGGAACACTTTATTCCATTTTTCCTAACTCCCTAACCCAAGAAATATATAAGAGTTAATGAAAAAATGATTTTTTTTTTTGAAAAAATGGGCCACCAAAGTGTGTATTTTGAGCCCTGTAACTTTTTTCGAAAAGCACTGAGCCCTCAAATGTTTTTGTAAAATGTACAAATTTCAGACCTCGAAACTTTTTACAAAGTTCACAAATCTTGGGTCAGGGAACATTTTTGCAAAGTTCACTAGGCCCTAGAATGTTTTTACAAAGTGCACAAATTTTGGGTCTTAGAACTTTTTTATAGGTGCAAATTTCAGACATGTGGAACATTTTTGCACAATTGTAGTTTTTAATGTGTAATCGTCAAACGCTAGTAACTTTTGATTTGGGTAACGAAATAAGGAAAAATTTATACCGTTGGAAAGGTCTTAAAGATTACTAAATTAATAATATATTTATTTTCCACATTAAAGTGTGTTAATGGTGTGAAATTTCAAAAAACAAGCTTGGGTTCATTTTCAGGTACAAGCTCTACAAAATTTAATAATGCACATGTTGGGTCTGCAAACTTCAATGTTGGTTGGTCCTAGGTGGTTGAGGTGGTTGGGGGATATTATAGGCATGGGGAAACTATGTCAATTTTTTTCTCAAATTCCTTGAGTTGCAAGCCTTCTCATGAGCTCTTATAAATGAAATTGTGCCTTTTTTACAAATTTAATGGACTATGTATATTCATGGAGAAATAAAATTTGTGTCTTTGTGGTGTTCTCTCAACCCTTGCATTTATTTTCTTGCATTCTCTTACCTCTCCATTGTTGTTGTTCTATTCTATGCATACCTCCTTTTATTTGCAGGTTTATGATGTTGTGTTTCATGGATATTTGGTGGTGAATGGAGCTTGGTTTGTGTCACAACTTTTTGGCCTTCCCTTGCTACATTTTCCACTCCCATTCTCCCTCAAGAAGGATATTTCCACTCCCCTTTTTGATGTTATCTCCTCTTTTAGTGTAGATTTCCCTTTCATGCATATTTATAACCCTCTCTCTCTCTCTCGGTCCATTGGAAGGGTTATTTTAGGATTAGTTAGCTGCATTTCCTTTCTTAGAAGTAGTTTTAGCATTAAGATTGGGTAGGGGAACCAAAATTATTTGGATTTTCATCTCAAGTTTTAAGTCCCACAACATGAGAGATGGTCCAATGTTAGCAAAAAGTAGGATCTATCATTGCTATATCCTAGGGTGCTAATTTTTGTGATAATAGTTCCATTTACACTTTTTCATTTACATTTTTACATTTACTTGTTGTTATCCATATTTTTTCCCGTAGTAAAATTGATCACCATGACCTTGCACAAGAAGAAGCCGAGAATTCACTTTCAAATCTTACAATCATGCAACAAAGGAACTCTAGAATGGAGTGGCTAGGATTTTGAAAGATCAAATGACCCCGTGTAAGAAGAAAAATTCAAGAAAAGGATTTTCGAGTGAACTTGTGCTTTAAATCCAACAAATAGTTTATAGGTAGGCTAGGAAATGGAATAACAGGTTGGGGTAGGAGGCCGTGAAGTGTCAAAAGAGCCGAGGCTCAAAGGAAAATAAATGGTGAAGATTTGAAGTCTTTGGGCTTCGCAGATGGTTGAAAATGGGCCCAAAAATGACTAAGTATGGAGGGGACAGAGGAGGGATCCAAGTTTCCAAATGACACACCTCCAAATATTAAACTCAAAGGGTAGACCCAAACAAGTGCTAAGCTTCCATGCGTCTAGAGCCCCAAAATGTTGCACTAGCCATTGAAATTTTTTTGACTTAGCAGGGGGTACCAAGTGTCTTAACGACGCATATTCAAAAGTGGGAACTAAGCCAAAGACTCAAACTTGCACCAGCCCTACATGTAGTAAATGGTCGGTAGAGGTCAAAAAGGAGAGCAAGCACAAAATGACTAAGTATAGAGTGCAGGTGGAAGGTGCCAAGTGTCAACATGACGCTCCTTTAAAGGTAAAACCCTGAGTGGGTTTTCAAATGAGTGTGGGCCTTCCATGTGTCTCAGAGTCAAAAAGGGAAAAAGTTGGGGGTTGAATAGTCAAGGAAAAGGTAGGCCAATGGAGGGAGCCAAGTGTCAACATGGTGCTATTTCATAGGAAAATTTGGGGCAGGTTTCCAAACAAGCGCCATGCCACCACATGTCTAGCATCATACTTTTGGCCCCTCCAAACAAAGAGACTCACGAAAAATACAAAGAAGCCCAAGGAGCATGCGAAGGCCACCATGTGGACCTTATATGGACAAAATCAAAATATTGCATGTCCGTGATCCAAATATTCAAATGGCCATATCTTTTGACTATAGGATTAGATTTGGGTGGGAGAATACTTTTGGAAAATCCTTGACACCTATACACCATGGAAAACATAAAATATCATTCTTAACAAGATTTGGTGGGTGAAAAGTGGGAAAACATATTAAAGGCCATTAATATAAAGCCTGATTTCTCCAACTACTAGATCTTATTCAATTTGATCCATCGGGAAAAAGACATGAAAGATTTGGGGTGGATTTGAGAAAGGCATTGAGTGATAGTGGTTGGGATTTCAAAGCAACATTCAATGTGTATCTCTAGGTGGTTGTTGCATGATTCTAATTCTTCCCTCTTCTCTCTCTTATTATTCCTATATATTGTAATGAAGGGGCATAACCAAAGGGTTGGCCATCATTTATCCTCTTCCCCCCTCTCTTTCTTCCTTAGGGTAGAATGTGGAGTCTAATCCTCTTCCCATGGCTCTAAAATGGTGTTTTATTGCCTCTTTCCCACCGATGATGTACTATGTAATAATTTGGAGCAATAAAATCTATTTTGTGATGCATTTTTCCATCCTTGAGATGTAGGGTATACTGTGCATATTCTAATGTTCTTTTTAGGTCCTGGGAGTTGTATTTAATGGGTTTTGAAGTAGTGTATGTGTGAAATCTATCTTTGATCCGTGGTGTATTGTGTCCACCTTCTCCTCTTCTCACCTCTCTCCACTTCAGTGGTCAAGTCTATGATTCAACCACTTCCTTTTTGGTGTATCACCACTTAGTGTAGGCTATTTCACCCTCTCTCTATGTCCCCTTGGAATGGTTAGATTAGGATAGAATAGGTTCTTCCTGCACTAGAGTATCTTATGGCAGGTAGATTAGGAAGCAAGAAATGAATTTCTCCAAAGGTCCATTTCAATTTTTGCAAGTCCCATAGCTTGAGAGATGGTTCATTGTTATGCAATCACACCAAATGCCCCACTTCACATCACGGGCCATTCGGGTGCTTTGTGATTCTATAGTAACACTTACTTTTACATGCATCTTTTATAGTTAGTTTTTACACATACATACATACTTATTTAACTACTTGATCACTTTCTCCTTGTAGGTCTGTCTATATGAGAAACAAGCAGTCAAATAGGGGCAACAAAAATAACAATGTGAACAACAACACTTCACGAAAACACACAATATACTATCCATGCAGTACATCACACACATCAACAACTACATGTGTTTCCACTCTAGGTTCACTCTCATCACATTTTTTTGCACATTTTCATCTATAGTTTCCACGATCCATTATAATTTTGTCATTCCATGCTTTGTATAGTACTTTGGCACATTTTCTACTATAATCTTCATGGACATTAGGTACACATATTTATCTACTTTATGTTACTGAGATTTCTTTCTCACCAAAATAAAGTGGGAGAAATGTAGACATAAAATCATGTACTTTAGAAATTATTTAGTCCTAGTCTCATAGTCTACTATTAAGAATGTTTTTGAATGAAGAAAGTAGTAATCAACCCCCATCTTTTAGCCATCTTCTCTTATTTTGTTTCATCATTCCACACCTTTACACCTAAATGCCTAGTCATATTTCATCACTTTACATTATTTTAGCCTCAACAGGGGATGCCCGGATAGTGCTGAGGTGCTCATTGGTACCCCTAGTCACACCAAGGACACCCCGATCCTCTTTACACTTTCTTGTAACTTTTGGGATCTATCTAACCATTTGAGATCTTTATATTTTTGTGGTTCGCCATTTTGGGGTTAATTACAAAATTAAATTAAGAGAAACCTATAAATATAAATACATGAGACCATAATGAGGGACAAAGAACTATTCACTACTATTATCATCCACCTTTGAGATTTGCATCCATTAGATCCATCACAAGGGCAAGGTTGGTTCATTTACATCACATAAACATAGGGGGAGGGATTCTATTATATTCCATGCACACATTCTATTACATTTTCTACATATAGTTATTACTCACTACTTCAAAAATGTGACTCACACAAGATCACCTAGAGAACATGATGCGTGTGAGCGCGCACAAGACGCACACACACACACACACACCAACTACATTTGGGTCTAAAATGTAGTGCGGTAATTAGTTAGTAAGCCCAATATTGTAACAACCGAATTCATCCAACCCATTCAATTACATTATTATATTTTTAGGGTTTTGATACTCCTCTTTGGTATTTTACAAGTCTTCTATACAGCTTGGATTATCAATGACACACGACTCATTATAGTGAATCTAATGTGACACATAGTGAGGGTTTTGGACCACCTTACAAACCTTTGAAACTCGTTTAGAATCTGTTGCATAGACCATGGTGCTCATTCTACATACTGAGCACCTGTAGGCACCCCAGATCCCTCTCAGAGCTTCAGTTTAGCTAATGGTCCTAGATCTATCCTTCTCGGGACCTATGCATAGTTGTTCATGTTCCATGTTCCTCTAGTCCTTTCGTGACAAAATCCTACAAGATCATCTAATCATGTAAGTTCTTTCATCACGTCTCTTGCACATTGGGGTTAGCATTTCCTTTTACATAGTTTTTCGGTCATTTACATACTTCTTTACTTCGTTTATTTACTACAATACATGGTGTCTTAGATTAGATTAAGTATAGGATATTTCCACATTTTAGTTAATCAATGGTAAAAATATATTTGCATGGTGTTCTCTCTATGTCACGGAAAAAATATAAATTTTTAAGATTATCATAGCCATGGTTTAGGTTATTTGCATTTAAAATAAACTACCATTAATATCTTGATTGTGTCCATGCAGTGGCATGGATTAACTACCATCAATATCTCCATTATGCCGCATAGTGGCATGGAAAATCTCACTCTCACTTTCCCACCAATTGCATGGTAATTACAACGAGCGGTCAAAGACATGTTTTTGAAATGATTACCTTTAATTATTGATTAAATGGTGGTAAATAATATGTTTTCATGGTTGTCTCGTTATGTCATGGTCAAAGATTAATATAAATTTTAAACATTACATTAACATCTTTATACGAATAAAACATCTTGGTTTTATTAACATTCACATTATTATACTATGAAGATCTATGTATACTCTGATCTTCTAAATCTAGGAGTGTAGTAATGAGAATCAAAAGTAGAATTTTGATCCTTATTCAATTGTCTAGCATCATAGCTATGTTTATTTTCATATTTGATAAATTGTTACTACTTTATACTAGAGAGAGGGAGAGATGCATGCTTGGAAAATGGGTAGTATGCAATATAGACTTTAAAATGTGTTGTTATCATCTACATTATAAAAAAATTAATGGTGTTATAAAATAATTTCCTTTAATAATAATTAGAATGTGGTCTCCTACGTTTTCTAACGATATGTTTGCATTGTGGTTTGGCTATGACAAATGATTAATAATTAAACAATCATAATGCTCTTAGTTTTCATGGTCAAGGACCATTATAAATTTTAAACATAGCATTCACACCTTTCCATGGCCTAAGACCACTTAATAAAGGAATTTTCTTTACCTATTTTTCTTTTTATAGAAGTATTAAAATGATTAAGTTCAATATTGCTTATATTAGAATGTTTAGAATGGGTATATGCCAATTCTCAAAAAAAAACATTTTGGTCTTGTATTGAATGGGAAGTTTCCCATTCTCACATCCTTTATAGAGGTATTAAAATGATTAAGTTTA
Organism: Taxus wallichiana var. yunnanensis; assembly: GCA_018340775.1. Taxonomy (NCBI): domain Eukaryota; kingdom Viridiplantae; phylum Streptophyta; class Pinopsida; order Cupressales; family Taxaceae; genus Taxus; species Taxus wallichiana. The sequence goes on along the minus strand of CM031242.1, from coordinate 641,553,388 downwards.
ATATTTCTTGTACAAACAAAATTCCCATTCTCACATCCTTTATAGAGGTATAAAAAAATTTAAGTTCAATATTACTTGTATTGAATGGGAAGATTCCCATTCTCATGTATGAATCAAAGAAGACTAATAGAATTAAAATTTACTTTGTTTAAGAATATTTGGAATGGACATATGCCCATTCTCATAAAGAAATTTTATATTCTTTTATGAGAATGGGCATCTGCCCATTATAGAAATGTATACAATTATATAAATATAAAAATATATATGATGAGAACTACATAAGGATTTTATCCATCTCAAGGGTATGTAGTGCAACACTTGGCTAAGCTTTTGGACTATTCTTTGTATTTCATGAAGCTTAGTATTTGTAGACCTGTGGGAAATTACCTAAAAATTGTTAATAATTATAAATAAGGATTGAATATGTACTTTCATTAAAAATTATTTTCTAAGTAGGTTGCGGAATCCTAATTGTTGATTTGGGGAAAAATTTCTCATAGAAACTTTAGATAAAGTAGTTGTGAGATTTAGCAACAAAAAATTTATATTGGCATTTGGAAAATGATTAAGTGTTGGAAATTATGATTGGTATTAGGTATGAATATAGGAATCTATCTTTATGGGTTCAACTTAATATATACCTTGACTACTTTAGCATATGATGAAGGTAGGTTTTCCACTAGAAGATATTTATGCACAAAAATTTGTGGTAATTGGATTAAGGTTGTTCTTATAGATTTCTAAAGCCAAGATGACACTAAAAATATGTATGATTGTGATATTTTTGGAACATACTTTGGAATGAAAATTTAAAACCCTTATGGGTTCATGTGGTACTCTATGCATGTTGGAAAAATGTTGATACAACACTCTATAATCAGTATTGCTAAGATTTTAGACTATGATTTGTATTACATGAAATAATAATAAATTATCAAGAACAATATATTTGCATGGTGGTCTCACTATTTCATGGTCAAGAACAAATATAAATTTAAAACATTATAATAGCCATGTTTTAGGTTATTTTAATTTTTAATAAATTGGTACTACTTTATATTAGAGAGAGAGAGAGAGAGAGAGAGAGATGCATGCAAGGAACATTACTAAAATTGTGGGACAATATACAATATGATTAATTATATAGGATGATTAAATTCAATTGAATGCTTCTATTAGAATGTTTAAAATTGGCATATGTCAATTCTCATACAAACAAAAATTTTGTCTTGTATTGATTAGGAAGTTCCATTCTTACAACCTTTAGAGATGTATTAAAATGATTAAGTTCAATGTTTCTTATACAAACTAATTTCCCATTCTCATGCTTTATAGAGGTATAAGAAATTTTTAAGTTCAATATTACTCGTATTGAAAGGAAAATGCCCATTCTTATGTATGAATCAAATAAAAATAATAGAATTAAAATTTACTTTGTTTTAAAATATTTGGAATGGGCATACGTCGGTTATCATAGAGCTATCATATATGAACTTATTTTATGATTCCTATATGATTGGTATTAAAATGATTAACTTTAATATTTCTTGTAAAAACACACTTCCCAATCTCATTACTTGATGTAGCCTAGAATTTACCATGAACAACCCAAGTGTGTTGGCACATCACCCAACATAAGCTGAGTGTTCACCCAAAGTGCTTAAAGGTATCGGGATCCTCCTTATAGTTTCTTGTATAGAATGTGAACATGATGAATATGTAATGTATTCATATCTAGAAACATCATAAATATTCCACATATCATATTCAAGATCTAGATCTAAAATAATAATGAATTAAGTGATAGACATAATGAATTCAACCATGTAAGAACTAGTTACAGTCATGTTTAACACCATTATTCACCCAACACACTCCATTATATTAAAACACAATAAAAATAGAAGATTCTTACAATAATTAGTATCATAAGTTTATGCATGCATAGAATCTGGAAACATAACTCCATAATAGCTCATACACAACACACCACTAATCTACATATTACTACATATTTATAAGGGTGGGGAATTTCCCTTCACCACTTACGCATTTACAAAAATAGGTCACATGCTAAAAATAGTCATGCACCTTTACAATAACATGCACACATGTAAGTGTGTTAGTAATATATCTCTTATAGTTAACTGGAAGTAGTAATCATATTATTACATCAAACTCATGCATGGCACTTAATAGACGCTCTTCCTAAAATAGCATTTACATGTCATGTAAGTCTCCATATCATTGTGTGTTCCATATGCTATCTCAAAATATAGTCCATAACCATGAAAATGACTAATTCTGAATAAATGTGTTTTGTGTGCATTTCCTTCCCTATCCTTTCACGCCTCCAAATATGCCTTGCTACCACGTGAAATATTTTGTGTGCCCTCTCCTTAGTGCCATATTTTGTCTACTCAACATTACCCCACACTAAACTACATTGTCATCCCGACAATGGGGTTCCTCCTGATGTTCCCAAAGAATAAATAATAAGAATGAAATAATGTAAAAAAGTAATTTACAAAGAATGGACTCTATACTTGTAGCACCCTGCTTCAACCAACAGGATCAACTTGGGATATTCTTCCTTAATATCATCCTCCAAGGCTTACCAATCATCTAGTGCATTTCTAGTCTTCTCTATAACATCTACAATGATAGAATCCAACTCATCTTGGGTCATCTCTCCTTTTTCATTATGCAATACTATGACAACGTTAGCCATGGCTAACATCCATCCCTCTAGAAGATCCATCTTTTGTGCTATGAGATTTCCAAGCTCATCCAACCTTTCCTTATGTGAATGTTGTGTTGCTGCAAGGGCTTCACACTTTTTTCACTAACTCCAATCTCTCTGCACACCCTAAAGTCTCATCCTTAATTTCTTTCATAACTTCATTATCTTCAAGTATAGTTCTTATAATGATCACTGCATCTGGAGCTGTGTAGATGTTCAAAGCTTAATTTTCTTTCTTTAGCTCATCCTGTAAAGTTTGGAGTAATGTCTCGTATGATGAAATATTTCTAATCATAGAGGTCCTTACTCTCTTTGATTTTTGTTGAGGTTTTTTTACGTTGGCATGTGAATTGGTCCATCCTCAAGCACCAAATCAACTAACGTACGCACATAATGCATAGCTAAAGGAAACGTCTTAGGTACCTTAGACTCTAATTGTGGTATTAATTTTAGAAGATAGTCACCAATTTTATCTACCATGTTGATGAAGGCTTCATTATTTTTCTTTTCTAAGTCCTTCTCCCCTTTTAGACGTGTTATTTCTATATCCTTTTCCTTGTTATCTTCTCATAGTGCTCTAATAGTGGTAGCCTTATCTATGTTCCTCCATGCCACTTCTATAGATACCTTAACCAATGCATTTCTTACCTACTCATCAGACATGAGAGTGGGCTTTATAGTCATGTGCCTACTCTGCGGTGCCTTCTTCATTCTTCTTGACACACATGACTCCTCACATACATCAAAATTAGGATCGTCCATGTGATTTTTCATAGACCAAGACAGTTGTTTCCTCACGCGTGTAGTGGCCATGTCTAGGTCCATCAACTCCCATCCATACAACCCCTTAAGGCCCATTGTACTCTAGAAATAGGTGCGAGAAAATTTTACTGGTGTCCTCAGCATAGCCCATGCTTGGCCCAACATACTCCCCACTAGTTCTCCTTGTTCTTGGCCCCTTCGAACTTGAGTGCTAAGGTTTGGAGTTGGATATTCGATGTTTTGAGAAATATCATTCTCAGTTTATTATTCCTCCTTTGCACCTTACTCTTCATCCTTCATATCTGTTATCCTACAAAATTGACAAGGGAAATTTTGTAGGTAACCATACCAGATTTTTTTGGTTCCTTGTCAAGGTCCCTCGGCGTTTGGAATGGCGTAAAATCCCTTTCCAGAAAAATCTGGTTTTTCGAACTTAGTCATTTTGGTCCTTTTTGGGCTGGGTGCAGATTTTGTTCATGCAACACAAAAATTATTTGTGCCCCCTTCTATTCCTTTGGCACACCCTTTGGAGTGTTAACACAATAGTTGTTACACCTCCCCATGATGCGCCTTTCTTGCATGCACCAGGCACATGCGCCAACCTATCAATAGCAAAAATGTTGCACCCTTAAGCGGTGCACCAAAGCGCTCAAAATCCCATGTTGACAGTCCTAAATTTGTGCCAAAGGTGTAGATAGTTTCTTGCTGACAGATGCATAACCACGCCCAAAGGGTGTAAATATTTTCATGTCGACATACCTTTTGGTGCGCCCTTTGAAAAAAGTTGGTGGCACATTTATTGCACCTTTTGCTATATATAGGCGCATCACCCTGTCATTTTCATGATTGAAAAACATGTGAAAACTTTATTTCTCTACACCTGTCAGTCTCCCCTTCCTCATGTCACGTTCATGGACCCCACTTTATTTCTTCTAGTCTATATATCTCTCGGTAAGTGGTTATTTCCTTTCTTGTGAGTTTTTCTTGTTGCTTTGCTGTGGTTTTGCTTGCTATTGAATAAATAAATAAACCTAAGAGGCTTCCCCAAAACTAGTTTTACCCTCCTTTCAGATCTGCTAGCCTAGAGGGCTTTGTCTCAGAAATGAACCCAACAAACCTCTTTGCTCTATTCCCCTCACTGTCAAATCATGTCGATAAGGCCTAAAAATCACAAACCTGATCCAAGAAGAGAGAAAATGTAAAGTTGTTACATTTCCACTTACGGTTTTCCTTTGGCACAATCACCATCCTTGTTACATAAAACACAGTCACACCAAGAGGGCGCACTGTCCTTGCCTATAACATGCATCCTTCCTGCGCCAAACAAAACTAAGGATCCTTACACCGACATAGGCAATCCCGCTTGCTTACACCAAAAAGTTTGTTATGCAATCTCTTTCTGCGCCGCGCCAAAGGCCCCCTTGCGCATAAAGTTAGTGATACACCCTTTAATGTCTGCCCCCTTGGTGCACCAAAATTCCCTGTAACATGTCCCATATCTACGCCATTGGCGCATCCTACTCCCATGCAACACCAAACTTATTTGTGCCCAGTTTAAAACCTTATATATTGGCACAGGACAAATTTTTCTACAACAACATTGATGTTATGTGTAAATTTCCTATGCCCTGTGCCCTTTGGCACTGTTTTCTTCCTTGCAACACTCCACATCAGTGCACCATACTTTTGACCCTGCAGCCTGCAATATTCCTACGCCCTGCCCCAAAGCTTTTAAATTGCTAACTCCTCATTCTGTAAAGCTTTGATGGAAGATCTGATAGCTAACATGGCTCTTCTACATTGGAATTCACTCCTTCTTCTTGCAGATCAGAAACTGAACTCAGATTCACATATGTCAACATCAAGCAAAAGGCCAACCAAGTCAAAGGGTAAGGCCAAACTCACGAGAGAAGAGATGAAATACAAATATCAAAGGGTCAGAATGCCCGAGTCCCAGTAGAATGTGACTTAGACATCAGAGATTCCGAACTTGGCCATATAGACATGGAAGATTTTGGGCTAGAACTAGAAGGGTCACAGGTAGTCCTTGGATGGACAAAGTCGTGGGTAGTGGTCTACATTTCACTAGGGGAATCCCATTAGTGCAGTAAATAATGAGTTCATGATGGTGGTGGCCCACTGCTATAACAAAGACACAAGGTGTGTCGAGAATGAAAAGGGCGAGGTCATAATCAACCTCACTACCCGACACTTCGAGATCATGCTAGGTATTCCCCACCACCGACATTTTGTGGCTATAAGCCAAGAAGACTACATCAAGGCATGGGAGGAAAATGAAGACAAATGCATGTAGTTAATGAATGAAGTGTATTTGAAAAATAAGAAGGTAATAACCAGGATGGCCACAGGTTATTCACCGCAGCGACTTCTCTGAGGAACTGAGCGATACCATTACATTCCTAAGCAGGGTATTTGGGATTTCTGATGCCCATTACTTCCACAAATGGATGCTCAGGTATCTAGAAACAATGAATAAGAACGTGCCTGATCAACATTTTGAGTGGGCAGAGATCATCAGCAGCACCATCTCTGAGCAGCTCCAACAACTCACCACAATGGGGAGGTTCTACATGAACTCCTATGTAGTCTACGCTACAGCCTCAGAGAGAGACTATCCAGTGCTGAGCCGATGATGCGGGGTGTGGCCCCAGGTAAAAATATATGAATACTACCTAGAATTGAAGCTGGAGAACAACATCCCATAGTTCACCAAGATCAATGATGCCTTCTTCTATGGCATCATCTTGCCTATTGAGGCCCAATATGACTCACGGTCGGACGACCAAGAGCATAGTCACACAACCGAGAAGTGGGGGGCATTATTTACACAATTCCCCACTTTCACCTATCTCAGAGCAGCTAACTTCTTGGGAGAACCCACCAAGTTACCGAGGTATGTAGGCCCTAAGTTGATCTTGTTGGAGCTGTCCAAATAGCTCATAACATATCACAAGAAGTTCCTGAAAAGGAAGAAGGGTGGAACTCCTTTCCCCCTCACAGTGGGTAGGTACACCTACACTTCTCACACCAAGGCCCGAGAAATGTTCGCAGAGCTGGAACTACTTAATCTAAAGCACAATTTCCCAGCAAGGCCAACCTTTGATCCACGAATTGCCTCCCAAAGGAAAAACTCGATCCGATCCATGTTCCATAGATCGAGGACATCTACATCGACTTGTATCACGAGGTTAAACTCAGAAGAAAGGACCACTCCCACCTGGCCCTAGCAGAAATTATTCAATATGGCATGGCCATTGTTCCAAAATCTTTCCAAACAACCGATCAAGAAGTTGATCAGGTATATCTAGATACGGATGGGGACAACTAGCCATTTGTTGAGATTGATAGAACAAAGGCACCTCAGATGATTGAGGAGAGGGTTAAGGGCACATTACAATGCGCATATAGAGCATTGGTGTAGAATGAACGGCCTCATCTACCTTGGAGTAGATTTCACCACATCCCCTTTGGGCAATGCACCTGCTAGGCCGAAGCATTTTCCAAGGGAAAAGGTAAAGATAAAGAGGGAGAATCGAGCTCCACTCAAGAAGAAGCTCCTGAGAGCCCTCCTCCCGCACACAGAACAAGTTGTAACCCTGGTACCTCTAGAGAAAGAAGTGGCAAAGAGTGTTCCAATAGGCACATCCACTCAGGATGTTGCCACTGCTACAACTATTGAGTTTCCTTCCATCCCTTCTCCCTCTCCTCCTTCCCCTCCTCATGTGACTCAAGTGACCATTCCTTTGGTTGTATCCTCTCCCCCATCTTCTACTGTTCCCCTCTCTCTTCCTCCATTTTCTCTTCCCTCAGCAGAGCTGTCCCCCACCATTTCTTCTCTCATCTCTCAGCTCCCTTCCACTCCCATGACTACCTCCCCTGTAGTGTCTCTTCCTCCCATGAGCACTTTCTTGGCCTCTCTCTCGATGCCGCCACCAAGTGTCTCGACCCATTTCCCCTCATCCACTGCAGCTTCTCCTCTTCCACCTCTAGTCCCATTTCCTTAAGTCCAAGATGGATCTCCCAAAGACTGAGTCAAAGATAAGAGGAAAGTCCCCATTGCACCTATGGACTTCTCCGTCATCCCAACAAAAGGGGCTAAGAAGCAAAATCCTATAACCCGCTTCTCTCAGAGTGCATCGGAGAAAGAGTAATGGAGATTGCGTATCCCGATCCCACAAAGGATAAAAAGGATCTGTCCCCTACAGATTATATAGTGACGCAGGTCACAATGGGAACGTCATCCGAAATCCTTCAAGGAGAGGCCCTATCTGTGGTGGATGCCCTTTACAAGAAACTTCAAGAAGTAAAGGAAGAGAAGAGGCTACTAAAAGAGTAGAATAAACATCTTCTCCACGCCCTGCAGAAAATGGGTAGTGCACCTCCTACAACTGCCACTGAAACTCCTGAGGCCCTTAGTCAGGATAAGATAAATGAATACACCAAGATTGGTGAACAAGGCATGGTAGTATCCACCTGAGAGACCAGATCCTCAAAGATAGTGAGGAAGTAATCATCAAGTTCACCGAGCTATATCAGAACATTGATCGGGTGAACAAGGAACTCTAGGTGATTACAGGACCTATCTCCAAGAGTTGGACCATGCTAGGTTACAACATGAGACATTCCAGAAGATGCTCGACTGCTCAGTCAATGATTTAGTTAAATTTGGTGTCTTCGATCACCCCAGAGTACCCAACAAAGTCCTTGCTACTTTGGACTACCAGGTCGATCAGATGGAATTTGTCCTGAAAGATAGACAAGGTCAAGGAGGAAGCCCTGATGCAATGCATCAAATGGAGAAAATTGTCCTAAGGATGTCTCTGGGCTTTCTCACTCCATCATTCACCTTGAGGAAGGTAGATGAAACCATCTCGGATCTTCAAAGAGATCATCTCACAAGGGTTAGGGCCAGAAGCTACTTTTGACACTGAATCCATCAATAACCTTCTAGCCTGCCGCGATTTTGTGGGGTACCTGATGGAGGTAGGTAATGAATACTTCAAGCTCCCGAAAAACTCAGAGATGAACGGGAGACTTGTGAAGTCATCAACGATCATACCAAGGGTCCTCCAGGATCAACTTCAACCGATGGTCAACAAATTCATGGAGTACAGGCTCAATTCCACATTGCCTCTCCTGAGCAGAAGCAAGATACTCCCTTCCAGCCGTGAGACGATGACAAATAGCCTTCCTCCTCTTGGATTTTTTTTTGTAATATCTAAAAGTATGTTGGCACAAATGATGACATCATCCATGTTGCACCATGGGATGTTGTCATCCACCAAGTTGCCCCAAAAGTCAACAGTTGACTTTTAGATATTTTGTAATTTTTGTAATTAGTTGTTGGTTTCTTTTTGCCTTCTCTCTTCTCCTCCTTCTATAAATACTTGAATATTTGTTGTATTCAAAGGGTGGACACTTTTTAGATAAAAAATAGAAGTGAGAAGAAAAGGCTTTGTACTTTTTGTAACAGAAGAAACATTAATACAAATATTAAGACTTTGTGCTGAATATGTGTGTTATGGGCATCTGATCTTTCTTATGTCAGATCTGTGTTTATTCTATTGGATCTATCTCTACTTTCTTGTCATTTGTTCATCAGTATTGCTTTGTTTGTTTATGCAAGTAGGTTTGGCTCCATTTATTACCAATCCCAAAACATAAACCCTCTGACCTTTCTGCTTTGGAATTCATTTCTTTTCTCCCTTCGAACCCATTATTTCCTCGTCTTTCTCTCCATTCCTTTCTTTTCATAGTTGGAAGCACCTCTACTGGGATGAGATCCCAAACCCCGAAGGTAGAATATTGTGAGACTTGCATAGATTCCTGCTAGTAGAATAACAATAAACCAGTTTCACTTTGTTGTCTCAAAGAGGGGCTATGCCCCGCACACTGTTGGCTCGTCTATCCATAAATATTCTCTCATGACAGATTTTTTAACCAACAGTTTTTGGTGACTCCGCTTGGGATCGAACCCAGAATCTCTGTGAATGTTGTGTTAGTTAAAGGACACTAACAAATCTAAATTTGCAAGGGTTAGAAGATTGATAAAACTACAAGAAATCACTACCTGTTTGCAAATCATAACTTTTTCTTAAAATCCAAATTTTTTGCAAAAGTAATCCAAACTGAAAATTTTCTTCAGAGACCCATAGATCTGGGCCAGTTAGAGATCTTTAGTTCACTGAGTTTTTATAAAAGCCGTATATTTCCGTAGATATGAGATTCTGACAGTTTTCAAAGTTTCAAACCCTTGCAAAAAGTCAAATCTAAGATCTGAAAATCAGCTTACTAAGTTGACCATCATTTTATCCTCACTAATCTTTGTCATTAAACCACAATCGGTTTTCAAAAGAGGGATAAAATTAAATATTTAGAAAAAGTGCATGCTGCTGATTTTTGTCAAAAAAATTAGAAAATCAGCAAGTACAACCAAAAAGAGTTTTTAAATCTGCTCCAAAAACATTACAGATCTGAACGATACACTGGCGGGTGAACCATTTACTCATAGCAGGAGAGCTCATGGAGAAGTTGATCCTACTTTTGATCTACTTCGAAGGCACAACTTCAGTGTTACACCAGCACGCTTCTCGTCACTGAGTTCAGCTGATCGGTCAGCCAGAAGTGTCTCACCCCCATGAAGGAATCATTCTTCACAAGGAGCATCCACATCCCTTTGTAGTGCTTTGTTGCTCAGTGGAACCATCCTCCCGGCTCGTGTCCTTTTTCCAGCTTTTCAAATGGCAGTACCATGGGGAAATGCTATGGGCCCTCTTGCTTTGCCACATCCTGTTCACGTGCTCCCTCATGGAAACCGAAAGAATTTCCCCAAATTTGATGGAAGCGAAACCAAAGTATGGATTCACATATATCCACTTTCATCATGTCATGTAGCATCCTAGATGTGACCCATGAAGATGTGTCAGTTTACCTCTTTCTGGAGACCTTGCAAGGACCCGCAATGAATGGTTTCAGCATTTGCCGGCCGGATCTATCACTAGTTGGGCCACATTATGAACTACATTTGAAGAAAGGTATAAGCCTTCAGAAGGATGCATTCACGTTACTGATCAAAGATCACTCACCTGAAGAAGGAAGTCAATGAAACCATGTGTGATTTCATCACTTGTTTCAACTCACTCATTAACCATGTGCCGCCTGCCATGCTGCCAACGCTAGAAAATCAGAAGTGTTTCTTTGTGAATGCCATGAGCTCGAAAGTAAGTTTTTTACTCTTGCAAGAACAAGTCACTACTCTGGTTCTCACCCAAGCTGCTGCCATTCGAATTGAAGATAACTTGCTAATATCTAGTGAATTAAAATGAGAACCATCCAAGCCTAAAGCTTCAACTCCTTCTCCCTCCACTTCATCAAATCTGGCATTCCAAAAGATGGCGAATGATTTTCTCATGTTAAAGAAGTAGCTAGCTCAAGCTTCCCCCAGCTTCTTCATACCGGGATATCCCGCAAAGAAATTTCACTTCCAACAACGTCCCACAAAGGCCACGTTTACCTACAACTGCTCCATGGTTGGCACTCGAGGCCCCTCCGGTCAATGCTCTAGCCGAAATCGAAGAAGAGGAGCAAAATTATGAAGAACCTTCATCTCAAGGTGAAGATGACCAAGATGTCGGTGAACCGACTAGTGACTCTACTATCGGGTATATGGAATTTGACGAGGAGGAATCTGATGAAGAAGAGGGTACCCAAGGATATGCAAGTGGGCAGTCATATGTTGTTTTCACCCACTCACAAGGAAAAGAAGCGGAATTTGCTTTGGGATACCAACAAAGAAGGTTGTGTCAAACACACCTCCAACCATTGCTAAAAGAGGTAATCCTCTTCCTGCTCAACCTCCTATTAAGCCTTTTATGAAGAAATATTTTCCTCCCATCTCTCCTCCGAATCAGCCTCCTCTTATTCCCACAAAGACCAGTAACCCTACCCCACCATCGTGAAATGAAGGACTCATTCCCTCATCAACGCAACCTTTGGTCACATTCAACATAATCGATCATGCTAAAAAGACCAAGATCCAAATGTCTGAAGCCAAGTATCTTCAGTCAAACCCTGAGCAGCTTGTAAGGTTGACCAAATATATTCAAAGCCAAGCTGTCATAACTTCTCAGGCCTCCCCGAAAGGAATTTTTCTACTTCTCCTGCATCTCACATAAATGTTGCCTCGACTTCCCATCGGGAAAATAGAACCTTTCTATCTCTCTCTCCTAATCAATGGTCACAAGCTAAGCAACTACATAATTGATTCTGGGGCTTCCAATAATGTCATGCCACAAAAAATTCACCCATGCTTTGGGCCTCACCCTTACCAAGCCTTTTGGTAGATGTTACTCCTTGGAAACTAAACAGGTTCCGTTGATTGATCAAATCAAAGACGCGCAGCTTCATTTCACGCATTCCCAGAGAAAAGAGTAAAGATGACCATCCTCATTGCCGATATTCTAGTAGCATATGGAATTCTACTAGGAAGGAGCTTTTGCAGTGAAGTTGGTGGAGAGATTCATATGGACTGGTCTAAGGCCAGAATCCCCGTCAAGGGTGTAATGCAGACATTAGAGCCTGAATCACAAAATAAGTACTTGGTCACCAACTCGATGACCCCAAAGCCCAAATTCTCTTCGAATCATCAGGGATGGAAATTATTTCTTATCTACTGAGTCTGATAAAATGAACATTCTCATCCAAGAAGAGGATCTTAACAAGATATGGATGTTGCAGTTTGATGGCAGCTGTGCAACTAGCGGATGCGGTGCTGGAGCTGTGTTAATTTCCCCAGAGGAAGAGATTTTTCCTCTCTCTTTCAAGTTGTAATTTTTCAACATGAATAATACTGCTGAGTATGAATCTTTTCTACTTGGCATGCAAGCCACAAAAGAAAGGGGAATCAAGAACCTAAAAGTACAAGGTGATGCAGAGCTAGTCGTAAATCAAGTGAAAAGGATATACCAAGTAAAAAATGAAAGGCTCAGGCATTACCGCAACGCGGTATGGGACAACATTGAGGAATTTGACACCTTTTCAATAAAATCCATTCCGAGAGCTCAGAATGACATGGCCGATTCATTAGCCGTCTCAGCATCCCTCATGCTCCCCCACCCAGGGTTGAAAATAGACACATATACCATTGAGGTAGTTTTCGCCCAAGCATGCTAGACAATTCTCAACACTGGCAGGTATTCAATGACAACAATCAACTTATTTCCTTTCTAGAAAAGGTAAAAATTTTAGTGAGCTTCATTTTGAAGGATCTACTTCTACGCATGCCGTGAATTTGTTACTGATCAAGACGATGAATCAAAAGGAAGTGATGGCATATGTCAGCTCAAAGGAAATAAAATTCCAAAAGGTTTGGTCTCTTTGGAACATTTTTTCGATAGACATGATCACTTTATTAGGAAGAAAAGGAAGATAATCCTAACTCCTCTCCAGAGACCAAGCCGGTCAATCTAGGTTCTACGAGTGTTCGTAGTTTGTGAACATCGAAAATGTTGCACACCTAAAGAAAAGTGGAAGTTTGTCAAATTTCTGAAGAAATATATGGATGTATTGGCATGGTCCTATGCCAATCTAAAGTCTTTCAAGCCAACGGATGTCCAACATAACATCCCGTTGAAGGAAGATGTCAAACCCTTTCACCAGAAATAGAGGCACTATAATCCCAAGATCTCAGGTACCATCCAGGATGAAATATAGAAGATGTTGGATGCAAGGATCATTTTTCCTATCCATCACAAGATTCTGGGTGACAAAATTATGAAAGTATGCAAGAAAAATGGCAAGATACGCATATGCATAGATTTTCACAACTTGAATCAGGTGTCCTTGAAGGACAACTACCCACTTCCCATAATGGATCAGGTTTTGCAGTAGTAACTAGATCAGAAATGTTGTCCATGCTTGATGGTTTTTCAGGCTATAATCAGATTGAAGTCTCACCTGAAGACCAATTCAAAACAGCATTCACTACCCCTTGGGGCACATTTTCCTATAGCAGAATGCCTTTTGGTTTGACCAATGCTGGTGCCACCTTTCAGTGAGCAATGGACTTCACGTTCAAAGGTATGATGGGAAAGGTTATCATAGTCTATTTAGATGACTTAACTATGTTCTCTAAACAATGAAGTGATCATTATGATCATTTGGAACAAGTATTGATTAGATGCCGAGAGCACGGATCTCCCTGAATCCGAAAAAGTCTATTTTCTAGGGTCATAGAAGGAAAGTTGTTGGGACATGTTGTTAGCAAAGAAGGGACAAAAATAGATGCCGAAAGGGTTAGGGCTATTCAGAGCCTTACTTTACCCACAAGCAAGACCGGTGTTCACTCTTTCTTTGGAAAAGTAAACTTTCTCAGCGCTTCATTCCCAACTTTGCTGAAAAGACTCGCCACATATCAAACATGATGAAAGGGTCGCCAAATTTTTGGTGGAGTGAAGAAGGAAAGACATCATTCGAGGATATAAAATCCTCCATCGCTCACTCACCACCAGTCCTGATATGTCCCAATTTCTCCAAGGATTTTATCATGTATAGCTATGCATCTAAGCATACTGTATCGGCCATCTTAATGCAAAAGAATTCTGAAAATGTTGAATCTCCAATCGCGTTCATGAGCTCTCCCCTCAAGCCTCATGAGTTGAAGATGTCTCAGTTGGAAAAACATGCCTTCACCATTGTCAAAGTAGTTAAGAACTTTAGGTATTATATTCTAAACTCTCATACAGTAGTGCTGGTCCCTGACACGGCAGTCAAGTCAATCTTAACTCAATAGGAGTTAGGGAGTTTGCGGGGAATTGGATCACAAAGGTCCAAGAGTATGATCTAGATATAAAACCAACCAAGCTAGTAAGAGGCAAGGGCCTATGCCAGCTTATGGCTGAAAACAAAGATTCAGAAAACCTTGAAGAAAAGGATGATTGCATTAATGGGACACAGGGCCAGCTGGAGAAAGTTGATTCTCTACCCATGGTTCTATTTGTTGCAACTAGTGATGAGTGGTATTCTAATATCACCTTCTTTCTCACTTATGGTGAGTGCCCAACTCATCTAACCTCAAAAGAGAAGTGTACTATAAATCTCAGATCAGCCAGATATGTCATCTAGGATGATGGTTTATACAAACACAGAATTGATGGCATCTTCTTGCGATGTGTTGACAAGCCACAACAAAGTTACTCAAAAGTTTTCATGATTCAGCATGCGGTGGTCATTTTTCCTCTTCCATGATAGCACACAAGATCATCCGGCTAGGTACTATTGGCCAATGCTATTTCGGGATATAGCCACCTAGGTAGCAAAATGTGAGCTTCAACAGTTTGTTGGCAAACCGAAATTGGCTACTTTTCCCCTCATGCCGGTCATTATTGATGAACCATTCAGGTAATGGGGAATTGACTTTATCGAGCACTCCATCCCCAATCGAGTTCCAAACATAGTTATGTCCTAACAGTAACATATTACTTCACCAAATGGGTAGAGGCCATACTTGTTAAGAATGCCACTTCTGAAGTTGTTTGCAACTTCATCAAGGAAAATATCATCGTGAGATTTGGCATTCCACACAAAATAATTACTGATAATGCTTCCAATCTTTCCTCTCGGAAGTTATCAGTTTTTGCTATGAATACGGGATAATCTTGGCCCACGCCTCGGATTATTACCCCCAGGGAAATGGTCAGGTCAAATCTAGTAATAAAAACTTAGTGACCATCATACGGAAGCTAGTTGATGAGAATCAGTGGTCATGGCACAAGTCATTATATGATGCTTTATGGGTAGACCGCATTACTCCAAAGAGGTCTCTCGGTATGTCACCTTTTTAGGTATTATATGGAATCAACACCGAGCTTCCCATTTCTATAGAACTTCATGTTATCACCAATCACAAAGACCCTCTCTATTTCCACAAGCACATATACTTGAGCTCACGGTGGATTGATAACATGGGTACTATCTCCCAAGTTGTGGGACTTGCTACTTGAGATAGACCTCTAGAGAAAGCTGGTTCTTGCTCCTAAACTACCTACCACAATCTACTTTAATGCATGGGAAACTAATTATGCTAATCTAAATTTCTAAGGGACCAGGAGAGAGAATGCATAAAATGAAAGCCTACACTAAAGCGGTGATACACCGTAACACTTCTAGTTCTATAGATAGACACAGATCATGGAATGCAACATAAACATCATGCACAAACTGATAAGATGTAATTTAAAGTTTGAAATGAAGCAAACAACACAACCAAAGGACTGAAAACTGATCACAGAGCCTGTATTATCATTTCCACTGTCAAAATCCTTGCATTACAACATCAAAAAGGTAGAAAACCTGTTACAACCATCAAGAGGTCTGATACTTGCAAAAATCACTTGTTGAAGGTGAAAGAAGAAGCTTGCTATCCAAAGAAATGTTCCCCAAAAAAATGAGCCAAATCTGGCTTTTACAATGCATGGGTCGAGCCCAAGAGAGAGAAAACATGTAAAAACATGGGAGCCATTCCTCATTGAATGAAGATGCATTAAAACAACATGGGCATCCTTACAGACCCATGCCCTGACATTTTTGGCCATGCTGAAGAAGAATGCGACCCATTTTGCATTAAAACTGGTTGTTGAAACGTCATTTCTGGCCATTACCACGTGCCAGAGACGTTTCTTGATTTTCTCTCCAAACTGAACCAAAATGCAAAATTGACCCTAATCATGTAGATAATTTCACCATCTTTCCATTGATATAAAGAACGTGAAAATCCGAGCTCTGGATCGAAAGTTATGGCCATTTGAAGATTTAGGGCAAAAACAAGGCCAAAATCGGATCGGCGGGCAAAAAGTTTGAATTTTTACCTCTTTTTGTCTTTGGAAAAATTTTTTTAAATTTTCCCTGCACTCCACCACCACTTGGATGACACGTGTCAAGCTCTGATTCATCCATGGGCTCATCCTTTGAAAATTTCTTTCGGCCCTTCCTTAAAATTTTTGCCACTTGGACACGTGGCACTATTTTATTGGCTCGGGCCTGAGGGGCGCACTTTGCCCTTCGAAAATTTGGCATTTTTCACTTTGGGAAAATTTCCCATTTCCCCATGCTCCACCACTTGGATGACACGTGTCAAGATTCCATTCGATGGTGGCAATGGGCCAAAACTTTTACCTTTGAAAACTTTGACTGAAACTTGGAAAATTTTCTAAGTCCTTCTCTTTCCCGCCACTTCCTGGGACACATTCTCCCATCATCCGATTCCCGATTCGGGCTTCCTTGTCCTCTTGCTTGCACCTTTTCACCTTTTCACATCCCACGCGTCCCTCACGTACCTTTGTCCCAACTGTCCCCGGATGAAAATCTCTCGCTCCGCCCGATTCGGGCTTCTTGTTCCTGCGCCAGGTGGCCTTTTCACCTTTTCGCACGTCCCACGCATCCCTCATCGCATACTTTTTGTCCCAACTGTCCTGATCACTCTTTCGGGACAAATATCTCCGAACCACCCAAATGGACTTTCCTTTTCATGAATTTTCACCTTTTCATTCACATCCCGCCCTGCACTTTTTCCCCGTTTTTGTCCCAACTGTCCCATGATCGCCTGGGGACAAATATCTCCGAACCGCCCAAATGGACTCGTCTTCTCAAAACTCGGCCGATTCAAGCGTCCCACGCGTGTGCATTTGTCCCAACTGTCCCAAACCGTGAAAACAAAAGACTTAGGTGATTTTTCTTTGTTTTCGCCATTTCGGCTTTTCACGCCCTCACGCGTCCCGACGTCCCAACTATCCCCATGGACCGCCCTGGGACAAAAATGTCCGACTTAGCTGATTTTCTTTGCTTTTTCGCCCCAAGCTTGGTACGACGAACCTCAGTACGACCCGAACCCTTCAGACCCGAAATGCTTAAAACAATCCTACAACCTTATTTTTTGCATTTTTTCCATTTTTTCTAACTCGTTGGGATTTCTTCTTGGATGGGAGAGTTAGAAAAAGGCCGAGGGGACCCCAAAAACATGATTTTGGGCCTCAATCAATCTTACTTGCTCGGATCGAATAATTTGATGCATGTTATCAAAATTACCTTGAGGGGTGAATTTTGATAACAATTTTGGTGACTCAAGGGGTCATCTACTCTAGATGAAGTTACCAATGCTCTCAAGCATCCATTGGGCATGGAGTCATGAGTTTTCTATTCGAACCCCAACCGACTTAGAATGTTGCAAGGAGGAAGATGGAATATCACCCAATGGAAGCAAGGGCTGCAAAACATCTCCAGGACAAGCAAGCCTGTGCAAAGCACTTAGGGAAAGCAAAACAACCTACAAAGAAAAACAATGTGCACAAGCACTTGAGGAATGAAAACCTAAGCTAATATTTACAAGGTGGAGAATTTCCTTTAGTAGCAATGCTTTTTATAGATTCCATTGACTGAATCTGTAGTTCTTCGCCATCCAATGAAGACAATCGAAGGCATTGCTGTCCTTACACTTTGTGACCATGTATGGGCCACTCCAAATGGCATCAAATTTTGAATGCCTTCCCGGTTTTGCTCTATCTGCATCCCATTTTAACACTAGATCTCCAACTTGGAAAGATCTACTCTTGGCCTTCCTATCAAAGGTCTTCTTGATCAAAGCTTGATCCTTCTCCATTGCTTGGGATGCCCGATCTCCGATCTCTCGAGCTCCATCAACTCGCATATCTCACCTCCATGGGCCCAAACTCTAGAACTCTAATCGCTTCATGAGTTCCAATGTTGGCAACTCAAGTGACATGGGCAAGATTGCCTCTCTTCCATAAACAAGCCCGAATGGAGAGTTACCTCGTGGATCTCTTGGGAGTTATCCTATCAGCCCATAAGGCTGATTTCAGTTTGGTATGCCAAGACCTCTCGATTCTCATCAAGAGTCCTCCTAATGATCCTCAACAAGTTCTTGCTTTGTAGATTCAGCTCGCCATTACCCCGAGGGTAGTAGTTTGATGAAGTACTTAGGTAGATCCCGCTCTGACAGCCCACTCACCACCTTGATCCAATGAATGCTAATGCATTATCTCGAGATTATTGTAGTAGGTATGCCAAATCTGGTTACTATCCCCTCATAGAAGTCTAAGATGCTAGACTCATTTGCTTCCTTGAGTGCTACCGTCTTCACCATTTGGTGAAGTAGTCTCAGGGTCATCAAAATCCACTTATGCCCTCGGCTTGAATTGGGATTAATGACTCCAATGAAGTCTAAACCCCATTGCATGAATGGCTGGTCAACTGAAATTGATGCAATGGGAGGGCAGCAAGCCTCTCTTTACCTCGTGAAGAATGCACAATTCTTGCACCTTTGATCCACGCAAGCAATCACTCGAAAATCTTGGGCCAATAATAACCAACCTTCATGATTTTTAGGGCTGTCACTCTTGGTGTAAAATGACCACCAGCTGGTCCACCATGGAACTCTTCCAACACCCTATGAATCTGATTTGTGTTAATGCATCTCAGAAGACTCCATTCACATCTTTCTTGAACAAAACACCGTCTACTATGGCATATGGGACAGCCTGCAATCTGAAGTGTCTTCTTTGGGTTTTGTTCATCTCTGGAGGGCATAGGCCCATGCTTAGGAAGTGCATTATACCTTGGGTCCAGCAAGGAGTGGGGACAACATTATCCTCTTCTTGAGTGCTACCTTGCACATGGCTGTCTTGAACTGTCAAAACAACCTCTTCTTCATTGCATACTCCTTTTGCTTGCCTAAATCAGCACCACACAATCCTTTTCCTCTTACCAGCTTGGTGACCTTGATCTCAATGTCATACTCCATGACACGAGTGATCCAACCTGCCCTTTTCTCATTCAAATCCTTGTTGAGGAGGAAGTCCTTTACTCCCGCATGAGAGACCAACAACTGAACTTTGTTGTTTGAGACTAGATGCTTGAATTTCTTCAAGCTTCTGATTATTGCAAGTACATGCTTCTCAATAAAAGAATATCTCACCTCATAGTCCTCTAGGCTTTGGCTAAAGAAAGCAATTGGCTGCTCATCATTGTCCTTGTTCTGCTGCACCAAAATGGCAGAAATAGTATCATTACCTCCAAATGCATAGAGGATGAAATCCTTGGAGAAATCTGGGTTGATGAGAGTTGGTGCTTGAGAGATGGCTTTTCTTTGATTGCTTCAAAACCTCCTTGCCTTCTCTCTTCCACTTGAAAGCCATGCTTTTCTTTAACATTTTGGTGATAGGTTTGACAAGGGCTGCAAAATCTGGGACAAACCTCCGAACAAAGTTTATTCTCCCCAAGAAACTCTGAAGGGCCTTCTTGTGGCTTGGCAATGGTAGTGCTCTTATGGCTTCAACCCTCTCTAGATCAATTGCTAATCCTTCTTTGGAGACAATATGGCCAAGGAGCTTTCCTTCATGTGCTAGGAAGATACACTTCTTAGGATTCAAAGACACTCCAAATCTCCTGCACCTTTGGAAGACTTGTCTCAAATGAGAGAGGTGGTCTACTGCATTCTTTGAAAAAATAGTGATATCATCAAGGTATATCAGCACCACGTTGTTAATCAAACCTTTGAACGCCATGTCCATTGCTCTTTGAAGGTAGCTCCAAGTGTTGGACAACCCAAATGGCATTTTCCCGTATGCATAAGTTCCCCATTTGGTCAGTGAAGGCTGTCTTGAACTGATCTTCTTCCTTCACCATAATCTGATTAGCCCGAGTAGCCATCAAGTAGTGAAACCTCTCGAGCCAGCCACCAACTTGCAAAATTTTCTCCATGAAGGGAGTGGGTAATGGTCCTCGAGAGATGCTCTATTCAAGTCTCTCAAGTCAACACACAATCTGATCTCTCCACTCTTTTTCGATCGAACTAAGTTGGCAACCCAACTAGAATGCTTGATTGGGAATATGATTCTTGACTCAATCAACTTGTTCAATTCCTTCCTCATGAGAGGTTCCATGTGTGGATTGATCGCCTTTGTTTCTCCTCGATGGGCTTAGTATTTGATCCAACTCAATGGTGTGCCGAGCTAACTTGGGATCAAACCTTTCAAATCTTCGTAGCTCCAAGCAAACACATCAGGGAACTCTTGACACAGCTATATGAACTCATACTTTTCTTGTTCAGTTGTCATCTTTCCAATTTGCAATGGTTTGTTCTCTTCCACCAAGATGGATACTGAATCTTCTCTCTTGACCTAGAATGTTTGCTTTCTTTCTAAACTGATCATTGGGATTGAAAATGGACTCCAAAGTGATAAGTCCCTTGGGCAGCTTGTTAGTTCTCAGCTGTACCACTTGGTCACCATACTGCTGTTCCAATTTTTCCTGATTTTTAGCTGAGAACTCAGCTTCTTCTTGCAAGAAATGGATGATTTGCTGGTCATTCTCAAACACTTGCCAACTTACATTGTTATCCGCACTAAGGCCTCACAAACACATGGATGTTTGGCTCAGTACCTTGTCCTTTTGAATGCTTTCCACAATATCAAAGGCTGCCCCAACTGCTGCAAGCCTGTCAGCAGCTTGGTTCTCTTTCCTAGGAACTGATTTGATGCCAAAGCCCTCAAAATCTTCAATGAGGTCCCACACCCTATTCTTGTAGCACTTGAGTAGATCATTCTTGGCAAAGATGCTGCCCTTTGACCTGATTTACAATCAATTCACTATCACCAAAGACTTGCAAGTTCTTTATTCCTCTCTTTATTGCCCAATGCATCCTCGCACCAAGGCTTCATATTCAGCAGTGTTATTGAGCATGCAAACTGAAATCTAAAAGCTGAATAGTACTTTACTCCTCGAGGTGAAACCAACATGGCTCCTCCGCACCTTGTCTACTCCTTGATCCATCAAAAAACAGCTGCCATACCTCATTGTCATCCTTGTGGTCTGGCTTGGTGATGCTAGGAATGGGCTGATCTTTTTCATGTATGCAATAGACTCCTAGCTCAGATTCTTCTACTTCTTGATAAGGATCAAAAGCATGCACCTTGTTTGCCCATTCATCAAGAGTTAGATCCGGGATGCTTCCAACCTTGGTGTCAGCTTCATCAGTGCTTGGGTGATCTTCTTGATCAAATGCCAATAGCTGGCATTGATCTGACTTGGAGTGTAGGGCTCAATGTGGAAGTTTGCAATAGGTTCAGACCTGATTGTAGCTTTGGTTCCATACCTCATTCTGAACAACGATGTGTGACCAATCAGCAGACAAATATCCTCCAATCTTGGTCAGAAATCTCTTGACAAACATAGGGCAAAGAGTGGTGGAAGGTCTATAACTCGATACATCTTGTAAAACAACAACATTTGGACATGCATGCAAGGTAAGACTCAAGTTTCTAATCACCCCAACTATTGTTATTGTTATCGCTGTCCCATCCAACCGCACTACCCCTTTGATATGGTTTCATATTGAAGTCCTAGCTGATCAGCTATTTGCTTGGGCATCACCGAGCTACTTGCCCTCGAAATCAATCATGCAATTGTGCACCAATTGGTTTCCAATGATTAATGAGACATAAAAAGGGGGGCTTCAACATTTTACCTTGTCTGTCCTCCATGATTCCCTTCAGCCGGGCAAAGCATTTGTGAGCACCTTCTCTTGCATTTGACTTGCTGATTCAAGTTGGCCACCCTTCATGGCAGCTTGTAGCAAATCTCTCTGCCTCGGGATAGATAGGGATTCCCACATTGATATATTTACATTTGTCTTCTTCATCCGATCAATGATACTAAATGGTGATGAAGGATCTCTTTGCTGTCCTTTAGCTTCAGCATATTCATCCCTTGCATGTGGGCAGCAACTAACTGGCATGTGAGTTGGTTTAGGAGCTGGTTTGGGTGCTCCTTGCATGTTTGGAACTACATTTTGTTTGCCAAAAGCTTGTGGAGTGGTAGAAGGTTGTGGATTACTTGGAGCCAATGGCTGTCCTTCACCCAAATTTCTCCTTTTTGACCTTGTGTTGGCTGCAACACTTTGAGAGGGTATTTGATTCATACCACAGAAATCTTCAGCCTACCAATTGACAAGAGTAGTTTCATTCGAGATGTTCCTTGCTGAGGTGCTTCTTGCTGCTGATCCTCTTCGTGGCTGGACTCTTGCGACCCACCAATGGTTTGCACCATAAGAGCCTGATTTAATGCACCGTTAAAGCACATTGATTGGTTATGTGGCTGACCGCATGGGAAACACCAATCATATTCTTGGGCCATGTTATTTTGCACCGGTACCAAAGCTCTGGATGTGGATGCAACATTGGGGTTATCGGGCTGAAATGGTCTGTTGGCAGGAGGCCTTGCTTGATTCTGATTTGCAGCTAGATTGGGTGGTCTTTGAGGCTGATATGGCTGCCTGTTAGGCTGAGCTTGAGGCTGATAAGAAGGTCTAAAACTTTGGGCTTGCTGCCTCTTGAGTGTAACCAGCTCATTACCTAGATTTTGCAATTGCTTCATGACTTCTTGAAGTTCATTTGAGGCACTAGAAGATGAAGTAGAAGCTTCACTTGAATTCTGATTTCTAGGAGTGGGAATAGGAGCTAAGACAGGTGCTTGACTAGTACTTGGGCTCTCTAAACTTGGATATAATGGCATTGGAGGCCTAGGAGCTAGCTTTCCAGCTTGAATCAAACAATTTTCAGCTCTAATGGCAATGCTATAAGCAATAGGGATAGTTGTGCCTCCCATGGATTGAATCAACATAGAAATATCAGAATTTAAGGCTTTAAGGTAATATAGAAAAGCACCTTCTGCTGCTGGCCTTACTGCCACTGGAATCCTCTCCCAAGTCCTTTGAAATCTGAAGTTGAAGTCGGTCAGCTGCTCATTGGGAGCTCTCTTGATGGTTGTCAGCTGTTCCAAAAGGGACAAGTTATCTCCCTTCTCTCCAAACTACTCATGGAGGGCTATACATAGCTGGTTCCAATTTTGGATAGAACCTGAGGCAAGGCTCCCGAACCATCAGAAAGCTTTCCCTCAATGAGGATGCCAACAATTTGACAAAGAACTCGCATCTCATTGATTTCATGAATTGCACAAAGGTTGGCAATGTCTTTAACATGATCACCAGAGAGTAGTCCGGTTCTCTCCAAAGAAGTATGGAATGTTCTTCAATGCTGCAACGGGATCGATGTTGTGCATTGAGAGCAAGTGGGCTGCTGCCAAAGAAATTGACATACGGATTCGGTGGTTGCGCCATTCTCGATTGGCCCGAGAACCCTCGTTGATTGATGAAAGGCCTACTAGGTGGAGGTGTTGACAAGGTTCTATTAGGTGGAGATGGAGATCTTTGAGCTCTTCTTCCCCTTCTTTCTCTTCCTAGAGATAGGTGTAGATGAACAAACAATCCTTCCTCCCTAGTTCTTGACCTGGTCTGTATTCTTCTCATAAATTTTCCAGTGCTTGACTCACTAAACCAAATGGATTATGCTTCTTTTGGAGTCGCCAGATGTGTGATTTTAAGCTCCTTCAAAGCTGGAACTTACAACAAGTGCACATCGATCTTGTTGCAATAAAAGTGAAGACCTCTAAGGTCCCACCCGGCATGCCAAAACTATTAGTGCAAATCACAGCACCCCTAGATGTTGATCAGATTTCTAGTTTGATCATTCTAAGCATCCAAAGGTGATTGCACAACATCAAACCTCTCTCCAAGTGTGGGACTTGTAAAATGAGAGAGGAATCTCCAGAGAAGTCTGGTTCTCTCCTAAACTCCTCTCGATCGATCCACAATCTACTCACAATGCAGAGGTTTGAAACTCCTAATCTACTCTAAATTCCAAGGAGACCAGGAGAGAGAATGCAAAAATGAAAGCTAAACTAAAGGGTGATACACCAAAAAGGAGTGGTGAACACTTCTAGTTCTATAGATAGACACAGATCATGGAATGCAACATAAACATCATGCACAAACTGATAAGATGTAATTTAAAGTCTGAAATGAAGCAAACAACACAACCAAAGGACTGAAAATTGATCACAGAGCCTGTATTGTCATTTCCACTGTCAAAATCCTTGCATTACAACATCAAAAGGTAGAAAACTGTTACAACCATCAAGAGGTCTGATACTTGCAAAAATCACTTGTTGAAGGTGAAAGAAGAAGCTTTCTATCCAAAGAAATGTTCCCCTAAAAAATGAGCCAAATCTGGCTTTTACAATGCATGGGTCGAGCCCAGGAGAGAGAAAATGTGTAAAAATGTGGGAGCCATTCCTCATTGAATGAAGATGCATTAAAAACAACATGGGCATCCTTACAAACTCCATGCCCCGACATTTTGGCCATGTCAAGAAGAATGCGACCCATTTTGCATTAAAACTGGTTGTTGAAACGTCATTTCTGGCCATTACCACGTGCCAGAGATGTTTCTTGATTTTATCTCTCCAAACTGAACCAAAATGCAAAATTGACCCTATAATCATGTAGATAATTTCACCATCTTTCCATTGATATAAAGAACGAAAAATCTGAGCTCGATCGAAAGTTATGGCCATTTGAAGATTTAGGGCAAAAAGGCCAAAATCGGATCGATGGGCAAAAAGTTTGAATTTTTACCCGCTTTGGTCTTTGGAAAAATTTCAAATTTTCCCCACACTCCACCACTTGATGACACGTGTCAGCTCTGATTCATCCATGGGCTCATCCTTTGAAAATTTCTTTTTTGGCCCTTCCTTAAAATTTTTCCACTTGCCACTTGGACACGTGGCACTATTTTATTGGCTCTGGCCCGAGGGGCGACTTGCCCTTCTTCAAAATTTGGCATTTTTCACTTTGGGAAAATTTCCCATTTCCCCATGCTCTTTCGACCACTGATGACACGTGTCAAGATTCCATTCGATGGCGGGGGTAGCGGGCCAAAACTTTTACCTTTGAAAACTTTGACCGAAACTTGGAAAATTTTCTAAGTCCTTCTCTTTTCCCGCCACTTCCTGGGACACATTCTCCCACATCGGCTGATTCGGGCTTCCTTGTTCCTATTTGCAGCCTTTTCACCTTTTCACATCCCACATGTCCCTCATGTACTTTGTCCTTTCCAACCCTGCCTGCTCCTGGGACAAAATCTCCTACTTCGGCCGAATCGGATTCCTTGTTCTTCTCAAATTCTTTTCACCTTTTCCACGCGTCCCACGTGTCGCATTTTTGTCCCAACTGTCTCACAATGCCTCGGACAAATATCTCTCCAAACCCGAAATGGACTTCCTTTTCTTTCTCTGGCCTTTTCACCTTTTCACGTCCCACGCGTCCCTCGTACTTTTGTCCCAACTGTCCGATTCCCGGGACAAATATCTCCGAACCGCCCGAAATGGACTCATCTTTTCACAAAATCCGGCCGATTCGTGTCCCACGCGTACTTTTGTCCCAACTGTCCCAAACCGCGTGAAACAAAAGACTTAGGTGATTTTTCCTTTTTTCACCTTTCAAATTTTTCGCTTTTTTCTCGCTGTCCCGACGTCCCGACGTCCCAACTGGTCCCGAACTGGACCGCCCGGGACAAAAATGTCTCGACTTAGCCGATTTTCTTTTCTTTTTCGCCCCAAGCTTGGTACGACGAACCTCCGATACGAACCCTTCGTGCACCCGAAATGCTTTAAAACAATCCCGCAACCTTATTTTTTCATTTTTTCCATTTTTTCTAACTCGTTGGGATTTCTTCTTGATGGGAGAGTTAGAAAAAGGCGAGGGGACCCCAAAAACATGATTTTGGGCCTCAATTTCAGTAGGGTTATCTCGCCTCGCTAAATGAAGAAACGACCGGTTGCACCAAGCATCCATTGGGCATGGAGTCATGAGTTGTCTATTCGGAACCCCAACTGACTTAGAATGTTGCAAGGAGGAAGATGGAATATCACCCGATGGAAGCAAGGGCTGCAAAACATCTCCAGGGACAGCAAGCCTTTGCCAAAGAACTTAGGAAAGAAAAACAACCTCTGGAAAACAATGTGCACAAGCACTTGGAGGAATGGAAATTCTAAATTAATATTTACAAGGGTGAGAAGTTATCTTTCTAGTAGCACGCGTTGAGATAGATAGAGGGGTGAATTTTGGATAACAATTCCTGCTCTACACTTGGCATGAGCAATCAAAGATGAAACTTTTCAAAATTCTCTTGAAAAGAGGATCATGTATCTAGCAGAGCTTAAAGAAAAGAGAGTGAGAGTGGTTGACAGGGATCACCAACATTAGAATCAAGTCAAGAGGCTGTTTGATAAAAAGGCCAAGTAGAGGGACAAGTGAAGAGAGCCAAAAGGCATGCACGCAAAATTTGATTCTCTATGGAGGGGACCTTTCAAGATCAAGCGGCTCAATGGAGAGTATAGTTTCTATCTCTCATATCTGGATGGAACCAAGCTCCCGCTTCCCTATAGCGGGAAACATCTCAAAATATTCAGGAAGTAGAGCTTTCTCTCTTCTTTGTATCAGATTTTGCTTTGGTTGTGCATTTGTTTTGTCGTGTGTTTGCTTTCTGTTTGTTTTGTGTTCCCTATTTTCCCTTTTGGTCGCCCTTGTTTTTGACTCTATAACCCAATGGATAGACACATGTTGATATGGGATTCTATACCCTTAAGCTTCGTTTAAAGATAGTCCCCGAAAAGAGCCGGCTATTATCCTATAAAATTGACAAAAGGGCAATTTTGTAGTAACTCATACCAGATTTTGTTCTGTTCCTTGTCAAGGTCCTCGGCGTTTAGAATGGTGTAAAATCCCTTTCCAGAAAATCTAGTTTTTTGAACTTAGTCATTTTGGTCCTTTTTGGGATGGGAACAAATTTTGTTCATGTAGCACAAACATTATTTGCGCCCCCTTCTATTCCTTTGGCGCACCCTTTGGAGTGTTAACACAATAGTTTTTGTGCCTTTGTATGATGGAAAAGTGACAAGCGAGCGTGGGAATCTACAAGTAACTCTTCCTCGCACCCGACCTCTTGAGGTCATGCCGAGACATCCGGTGGGGATGGATTATGTGTAGGGTATGGGTAAACTAGTTAGGCAATCTTATATCTTCGACATGCACTAATGGAATCTGCGAATCTAAGGCAAAGAAGGCCCTCCTAACCTGAATCGGCGTGATAGATCGATCGGAAACGATGACTTCTTGAAGGATCCAATTAATATCGAGCTCTCAGCGTGATCTGATCTATAGGTTCTCGGGATACGTGGAAAATGACTGGATGGTTTCGTGTATGTCTCCAGACAGGGTCATATGATGGATGATGGATATATAGCAGATTCTATGGTCGATTCTCTGGTCTAGTCTAGAAATCTTTAGCTTTGTTAGCTACTACATCTAACAAGGATAACTGTGTGATGATGATAGGTGGAAGTGGAGTGGATCTAAATATTAATGTGCGTAAGCCAACGTCAACATTAGATTGACCTGTAGGCTCATTGGGTTGTGGGATTTGTGGGTCACAACCATAGATTCGTGGTTGTTGTGGACCTACTATGGTCATGTGTGGAATCAGTCCCTAATCCCTAGTATCCAATAATCATATGCCTTCTTGGCCTCTATATTCAGAATTAACAATTGTGTGATCTTCTCGAGTATCTCACAGCGCGTTCTACAACCTGAATTCTTAAGCTAGTATCTTTGTGCATGTGAGAGTGTCTCCCGCATCTAGCTATGGGACCAAAGGGTCACAACTAAACATTTTCTCTCTTTTCAAGCCCTTCTACACATGCAGATATTTATCTAGAGTAATCAGAAGTTTGGCTGATTTGACCAAAACGTGTAATGCGCTTGGTCGTCTTTTATATTTAACTCACTTACCCGTGAGCTGATCACTTGTAAGTCTGCTGTTGTTTGGAAGACTTGGATTCTAAGGTTCTGATCTATATCATTTATTGCCATGATAAGATTGGGTTGAGGCATGATTGGCTCAAATACGTATTCTCTGGGCTCTCTAGGTCCCGTGATTTTCATACAAAAGGAAATGATACAAATCTAACTAATGACAGAATAATTTAACTGCGTAAGATATGTCTATGTATATTCCTAAATCTGATAGTTATTGATAAACTACTAAACAAAATTTAAAGAGAAATTATCTAATATATCTAAAATTGACAACTAAACTAATAACACAATTAAAACAAACAAAGCAACCGAGTATAGCTACTTTTCTGTGCAGTTTTTAGATCTATTCTAAATAATTTGATAACTGATCTACTCTATTTGAAAGACTCTCGATCCTACCTCAGAAGTGAGGAGTGAATCATAGTTTCTTAGAAACTATCAATCCCCACGCCTTCCCCACAATATCGAAAGTAAAATTTAAATGAGATGATTAGCTACTCTATTTGATATGCTTTTATCTAGAACTTTGAAAGCTAAAACTTGGATTCTCGAGAATAGTGGCAAATCTGATGGTGTGTGACCTTGTCCGCTCAAAGGTGTGATCTCCTCGTTCTTTCGTGCTCACGTGGATCCAGAAAAGCATGTAATGCTAGCATCAACAAAAGTAGATATTGGAACAAAGGTAGCTTAGGATGCAGACTGAATACAATGCGAGTAGGAGAGGGATAGCGCAAGAGTACAGAGCTTGGCTTATGCAATTCCTAGCGGGATTTATTGTGAGTCATGCAACATAAAATGTCTAGCACCTGAAAACTATCCTTTTTGATGAACAAAACCTGTAACTTTAATGGCTTCCTATTGAAATGAAACTATCCTACTCCAATTGATTTGGATGAAATGAAAACAACACTTTACACAAGGAGAATATGTGTCTTTCTCGATGACTAAACAACGCTAACTATGCATCTAAGAAATGAAACTATGACTCCTAAACAAAATTGAAAGGCTAAAATATTGAAATGATAAATTCAAAGAAAATTTGAGGGCCATTTGCTTGAGCACAAGCCCGCTATTTATAACATTTCTAATTACCCAAAGGTAAAAACCAAATTAATTTCTTAAGCCATAAAAATGCCAAAACACTATTCTAGGAACCGAATAATAAATGCAAGCCAAAGGTGGTGAAAAAGCTGGTAAACGTGGAAAATTTACATGAGTCACATTAAAAGAGCATTCGAAAATGCGTGAAGGACGCTGCCCACTGAGCAAAGGCAAAGGTTTTTTAAATGAAGAACAAAATACAAAGAAAAGAGGGGAAAAGAGAACAACAAATCATGCAGGGGCTAAGCGGGGCATGCGGGATGTTAACGCATACTTTGGGGAGCTTTTCTAGATCTCGAACACCTTGCGAGGAGACCTGTATCATCATTGGGGCACGTGTCATGTCATTCCGTAGTGCAAGACCTACATTTTGGGTACATACATATTGCCCCCTCGAGAGAATCATTTTAGCCATGAAGAGGTGTAAAATGGTGGGTCCAAGTATGATGGTCCTGAAATGGGAAGTTAGGAGTTATACCTGGTACATCCGTGTGTCAAAATGACGCTATCCAAAATTTTCACTACTTGCAAAATGAAAAGAGAACTCAAGTGTAGATAGACAAAATAGATCGAAAAATAAATACTAAAATATCATGAAATGAGGATGTACCATTTGTGTGGGGATAAGAACTTACCTCCGTCGGCACTCCAAACCTACGGAAAGGGGCATTCAAAACAAGTCAGGTTGCTATATATGTAAAAGTGGGCCCATTTTCCTATTCATTTGTGCATGTTGATTTGGTTGATTTTGAGCTCTGGGACCCACTGGTGACGGTTTCTCATGAGAGTGGAGTCAAAATGTCCGGGATGAGATCATGATCATATAAGAGCAGCTCTGATTACATTGAATAAACACACAAAATAATCTTCTTCACACCATATATTATTTTCTCTATATGTTTATTGCACACGGTAGATTACAAATATATAGGAAAATACTTTCCTATAAACAAGGTGATGGTTGTTAACAACCTCAACCATCTGAAAACTCACGTACAACAATAATCCCATAATATATATTGTTATATATTTGTTATAACAATATATATGTATAATAAACTAACAACCATGTGAATACTAATTCCTAACATTCCCCCCCTTAGTGTTTACAAGGTAGAAAAACATTCACACTCTCAACCGGCAGGTATGCTCACCCCTGTGGCATGTCCAACTCTGTGACTCATGACCTTGATCCAAAAGAAAGGCTCGCTCCTTCCATGGTTTTAAACAAGCTTACCACAAACCTTGACGTGATAGGAACCTCATCAACTGTCCATCTCGTGTGGTTTTCTGGATCCTCCCACAAACCCTTTCAAGATCCATGAACTGACTTACTCTGGTGCTACTGTTCACCACTATGCTCATACATCAAGGAATTATGTAGGAAACACAAATTGCATATCACAAAACTACACAATAGAAGATATATTGAAAAAATTTCACATTACTTCCTATAAGAATCGTAATGTTCTTAATCGTAGTCTCTATCATTGATCGATCACTACCACTGATCTCAAACAAATATAGAAAACTACCACTGCCACTAGAAGCTTTCCTTGACTAAGTCATTTTGGGTGTAGAATGGGAATGGAACATTGGTATGTATTCCCCCACAATGTGAAATTCCACTCATATAGATACTGAGAAGCAAAATGCATCGAAGAACATACTCCTAAATGGATCTTGCTAGTTAGGTCTCTTGCGCACATGGTCACTAATGCTAGTGACCGTATTCTTCTAGCTGACCATCTTCCAAAGAAGTATCGGTAGTCAAAGGACCACTCGACGGTCATCATCGTGCTCCAACACAACTCTCTTTCCAACATCCATCAAATACCACACAAAACAGAACACTACAAATCAAGCACAATGAGAAAATGGAAACCACACCCAGAA
The DNA here is from genome assembly GCA_018340775.1 of Taxus wallichiana var. yunnanensis. Lineage (NCBI taxonomy): Eukaryota > Viridiplantae > Streptophyta > Pinopsida > Cupressales > Taxaceae > Taxus > Taxus wallichiana. The sequence continues at coordinate 641,522,081 of CM031242.1, read as the reverse complement.
AATCATATACTCACACCATACATATATACGATTAGGTATGTGGTCACATTATATGGCTACCTAGGAGACTGGGGTATCTTGACACACTTTGGTTTAATTAGGATTGACCCAGTATGTCATCTTATCCCTAGTCTTCGGGAGCATCCATATAACGTGGTTACCTTACTAATCCATTTCCGAGTGATTAACCGGGATAAAAGGGTGACAAGTCGGTATAAGACATTCTACATAACATGGGAATGGGGTGAAGGACGTATTCCGTTGAAGAGTATGCGTTAAGGAATACGAGACATAAGCGAAGTATGTTTCAAATCTTTGGCCAAAGTATCGCAAGTGATTGCATTGTCCTAATTCACCTAGTCTAAGGGATGAGATGCCGATGAATAATGGTAACAATTATTCGAGTTAGGTTCCTTGACGAGCATTCAATCCTGAAATAGGGAAGAGAACCGCAAGAGTGAAGTGTTAAATAATAACGCCAACTCTTATTACTCATGAATAGATCGGTAGATTACCGAGTCATGGAATGAATAGATCGGAGGTACTCCGAGTCATTACAGCTGCATATGGTTATCTGTTATATGAATGGTTATTTGATTTGTGAGTTCTAAATTATGTATTTAGAACCAGGACGCAATTATCAAAAAAAAATTGACTTGTTCTATTGTCTAAAATGAGGATGTTACATCTTGGTATCGAGCCCAAGGTTGCAGGCTCTTGGACCTATGTGTCCATAATCTGATAAAAACCTAAATTTTCTTGTAACGAGCAAAATGGTTAACAAGGGGGAACGTTGCGAATAATGCTCCACCGGAAGGAGGGCGCAACAACCCGAAACTTGATGAGATCCTTGCTGCCCTGTTGGGACACAAGAGATCGTTTAGCAAGCTTGAGCAAGAAAGCGATGGGGAATGAGGAGGATGAAGAAGCTGGAAATGACAATCAGCCACCTCCTGAGGACAACCCCAATATGGGTGTTGATGTTAATGTTGTAAATGCACCTGTCCAACCAGAAAACAAAAAGGCCAGATTGGCAGTAGAACTCACTAATGATATAAAAAGGATAAGTCCACCTAAGTATGATGGCACCACATTAGGAGATGGAGCTGAGAACTGGCTCAATGAAATGGAGTACTTTGCAATAAGGAACTTCTCGTGAGGAAACCAAAGCTATTTGGGGAGCCTATCGGCTTTGCCACGAAGCATCTTCGTGGTGGGATAACCATAAAGCTGAACTAAACATCATGAGACCAATATTACTTGGGATCAATTTAAAGGCTATTTTAGGCAACGTTGGCTGCCACAACTTTTCTATGATCAGAAAATGACGGAATTTCAGAACTTAGCTCAAGGGAAGCTAACGGTAACTGAATTCTAGGAGCGGTTTACAAAACTCCTCAAGTATGTACCGCAGTATCAAACTGACGAGAAGTTCAGAATACGGAAATTCATCATGGGATTGAATCCCGTGATAGGGGGAGAGGTCGATGTTCACAGTCCAACCACTATGGAAGGAGTTGTTGAAAAGGCCATAAGGCAGAACAAAATTAAAGGCTATTTCTGCTCATAAGGAGGAAGTGCGGAAGAAGACTACAAACCCTCTTCAACCTCTCTTGCACCCGAAAAGGACCATGGAAAAAGTTTGGGAAACAAGAGTAAGTTTCCGGAGATAACAATAAGAAAGTAGCAAGAAATAAGCCTGCTTTGAAACGTAAGGGATAATTTTGCTAAAAATTATAACAATGGGCGTGAGAAGCCCTATGGAGGACAATGTGACAATTACAAGGCTGGAGGCACCTTGAGCCTAAAAAGGACTGTAGAGGTTGCACAATTGTGGCAAAGATCACTACGCAAATCGGTGCCTTTGAAGAAGGATGATCATAATCGCAGATAAGATACATGTTACAAGAGTGCAGCAAGCAAGGTGAAAAGCAAGTGACACCTATAGAAGTTCTCGGGTAAGTTATTCGGCATACATCATGCTTTATTATTTTTGATACGTAAGCTACCTGAATGTTTTATATCTAATAAACTTGCTTCTAAACTTAAAAGAAAAGATGGAAAAATGGATAAATCTTGACCGTATTAAAGATGGTAATAACTCTGTGCTCATACAAAGTGAGTATGTGTCTTTTTGGGCAGTCCTTGACTTACCTAACTTTTCCATGGAAGTTGATCTCTATGTTACACCTTTAGGATCGTATGACATTATCATTGGTGTCAATTGGTTAGCTGACCATAAGGCAAAGGTAAATTGCTATGAAAAGAACATAAATTTTTTAGATGATCAAATGAAACAAAGCAGAGATTCAAGGGGTGAAACGGGAAATTTCAGTTAGAAAACTGTCACCTATGCACTTAAAAAGGCTAAGAATAAAGGATGTACTCTTTATGCAAAGAAAGATATCTCGAATCTTCGTAAGAAGATGGTGATTACATGAAGCAAATTCCTCTCACAAAGTTTCAGGATGTTTTTCCCCGAAGAATTACCAGTGGTTACCACCCAAGAGAGAATTTGACTTCACCATTGAAATCAAACCAGAACTCGAACCTATTTCCAAATCACCTTATAGGATGACTACTACAGAGTTAGTCGAGCTTAAGGCACAAATTGCAAGAAATTTTGACAAAGGTTTGATCGCACCAAGTGTTTCACCTGGGCAGAGCACTGTGATATTTGTGAAAAAGAAGGATGGAACACTTAGGCTGTGTATTGATTATCGGATGTTGAACAAAGCAACAATCAAGAACCGATATCCACTTCCAAGGATCGACGATCTATTTGATCAGATGCGTGGAGCAGCGGTTTATTCTAAGATAGATCTTCGATCTGGTTATCATCAGTTAAGGATTAAAGAAGAAGACATTCATAAAACAGCTTTCCGAACAAGGTACGGACATTATGAATTCACGGTTCTACCCTTTGGATTAACTAATGCACCCGCAGCCTTTATGAACTTAATGAATAATATTTTTCAAGAATATCTGGACAAGTTTGTACTTGTATTCTTGGATGATATTCTCATTTATTCTAAAAGCGTTGAGGAGCACAATGAGCATTTGAGGATAGTTTTGGGAATTCTGAGAAAAAGAAAGTTGTATGGTAAGTTATCCAAATGTTCTTTCTTTGATTCAGAAGTTCACTATTTGGGTCATGTCATAAGCAAAGAAGGAATTGCTGTAGATCCTTCAAAAATAGTGGCAATAACTGAGTGGCCTGCGCCAAAGAATGTGCATGAAGTAAGAAGTTTCATGGGTCTTGCAGGTTACTATAGAAAATTTGTAAAGGATTTTTCTAAGGTAGCTGCACCAATAACTTCATTGCAGAAAAAGGATAAGAAATTCTTATGGAACGACAAGTGCGAAGCGGCTTTCAAAAGTCTGAAAGACCAGTTGACTTCTGCACCTATATTAGCTGTACCAGACCCTAATGGGAATTTTACTGTTGTAACGGATGCTTCTGGGGAAGGCCTTGGAGGTGTTTTGCTACAAAATGATCAGGTCATTGCATATGAAAGTAGAAAACTCAAGTTACATGAGCTGAACTATGCCCCTCATGATTTGGAGCTTGCTGCCATTGTTCATGCACTTCAAGTCTGGAGACACTACTTACTTGGGAAACCTTTTGAGTTGAAAACTGATCACTTAGGACTGAAATATATTTTTACTCAGCCCAATCTGAATGCCAGACAGAGAAGGTGGTTAGAATTTTTATCACAATATGACTTTGATATTAGCTATATCAAAGGGAAGGAGAATAGAGTAGCTGATGCTCTAAGTCGTAGGAGGCACATTTCTGCTCTTATAACATTAAGAACTCAGTTCAAGGAAGAGGTAAAGAGTGCCTCAGAATCTGATAATTACTTTCTGCAGGTAAGGGCAGCGCTTGCTGCAGAACCTAATGATGCAAGGTATAAAGGTTTTCATTTTGATAATGAAGGAATCTTGCGTTATGAAAACAGGGTATATGTACCTATGTTGAACGACTTGAGGAAGAAGTTGTTAGTGGAATTTCATAATTCACCTTTCTCTGGACACCCGGGTATCACAAAGATGCTTGCTGATCTGAAACAACAATACTTTTGGAAAGGTATGAAAAAGGATGTCATAAATTTTGTGACCCATTGTTTGGAGTGTCAGCGGGTTAAGGCAGAACATATGCACCTGCCGATCAAGTTATATCCTCATAGCATACCGCAGTACAAATGGCAAGTAATAACCATGGATTTTGTACAAGGATTACCCATGTCTAGGAATAAGCATGATGTTATCCTGGTAGTTGTAGATAAACTGACTAAGGTAGCTCATTTCATCGCTGGAAATCTAAAGGATGATTCACCAATGCTGGCCAAAAGATTCGTACACGAAATTTTCAGATTGCATGGTGTACCAGAATTGATTATATCTAATAGGGATCCAAGAATGACATCAAGGTTTTGGCAAACACTTAATACAGCTTTTGGAACAAAACTAAACTTCAGTTTTGCATATCATCCGAAACGGATGGACAAACCGAAAGGGTAAATCAAGTGTTGAGGACATGTTGCGGATGTATTGCATGGATCAACAGTATAAATGGGAAGAGTATCTTCCATTAGTTGAGTTCGCATACAACAACACTTATCATTCATCTCTCAAAATGGCACCCTTTGAAGCACTTTATGGAAGAAAGTGCAGAACTCCTGTTAGTTGGGACAGTGTTGAGGATAGAGTGGTAATTGGACCAGAGATTCTCACAGAAATGGAACAACAAGTTAAGCTGATTCGTGAAAGATTAAAGGAAGCAGCGGATAGGCAGAAGAGCTATGCTGACCTTAAGCGGGTTGATAGAAGGTTTGAGCTTGGTGAGAAGGTTTTTCTACGTGTTAAACCCAGGAAGAGTTCTATAACTTTTGGCAAGGCTGCCAAGTTGTCACCTCGATTCGTGGGACCTTTCGAAATTGTCGAAATAATCAATCCTGTAGCTTATCGTTTAGCATTACCACCTGCTTTATCTCGCATGCATGATGTTTTCCATATTTCTTTGCTTAAGAAATACGTTTCAGATCTGTCACATGTTTTAAATTGGAATTCCTTGCAGGTCCAAGACCCAGGAATAATCATGGTTAAACCCACACGAGTGCTGGAAACTCACCAATTGCATTTAAGAAATCGTGTAATACAGCAATGTAAGGTCCAGTGGGACCAGTTTAACGAAGAAAGTGCAACTTGGGAAAATCTGGAAGAGATGAAAACTGCTTTTCCTTCTCTTTTTCAACAGAATGAAATCTGTTGACAAAACATTCTTTAATGAACTTATTTTTTTATATAAGTATTTATGAAAGCCAGATGAAGGCAAACATTATTCAGGTTGAATAAAATGTGTTGTGACATTGATTTCTGGAACTATTCAAGTTGGAAAATAGTCGCATTGATTTGTGAACTAATAAATTGATTGACCTGAAGGTTAATCGAATATGTAATCATCGGGACGATGAATCTTTTTAGGAGGGAAGCATGTAACACCCTGAACTGTTGTTACTTCCTCCTGAGCATACAAGTGTTGATATGTGATTTCTTTGTAAAAAGGATGTGTTCCTTGATTGAGAAATCATGCTTGATATGTACTGAATCTTCTTTGCAGATTGCAGATTTTTGACTGAGTCGGAATATGATTGGACTCTTTTATTTCTTTCATTTTGTATCTGAGTTTAATCTGATCTCGGAATGAATCATAGAGTTATCCATCTATAAGACCTAGCCTTGATCGCTGGAATTGATCCAAGTATTGCTTTAAGTTTGTTCGTGATGAATTAAAATTACGACTTTGAACAGTCAAAGGTCTGAAGCATCAATAAGCTAGTCCGGAGTATAACTCAGGTTGATCATGTGAAATGGATTGGTTCCCGATATCGAGGTATATCTGGAAGGTCTCGATCGTGGACCAGGTAATAATTCGGTTTCATACAATTTTGTAAGCCTAAAAGCAGAACAGGAGCTAACCCTGTTCAAGAATGCATGTTGTAGGTCTTTTTCTGAGTGTACGGAATGTAGACCCAACTGGAATTATTAATGTTAGTAACCTAAAACTAAACTTAACCTAGGGGTTAGTATTAATCTAACCTAGACCTAGGCTAAGAGCTAATGTCCTAAGTTAGTATCTATGTTCTATGAAGTTAGACTAGGTGTTATCCTAAATTCTAACCTAAGTTACTAACCTAACTATTGGGCAAGGATTATGGGGACCTATGGAGGGGTGCGAACCATGGGCGGCTTTTTCTATGTTATTTAATGCAAAGGATAAGTATGAAGGACAGGTATTGGCGGAGGTTTTAGAAACGGCTAGCTGAGCCGACGTGGCAGGTCGCCAAAACTGAAAATGGTGTTGAAAGTCTATTTGTCTATCGCCAACTTTGGCGGTCGGTGGCAGTGGAGTTTGAGCGGGAAATTTGGAGTAAATGCAATTAATGAGCTCGGTAGTCGAGCTCGGAATTCGCGAGAAGGCATGCAAATTGGAAAGTTGTTGTTTTGTTTGGCTTATCGCGAATTTCGGTTTTCCTTCGCTCTGCTCACCGGTTCTTCGCACCAGTCTTCTTTGTGTTGCATGGCGAGTATGAGCGTATCTAGCTCTTTTCTCTGGCAAGGAAGATATATATGTCATGGAGATAGCAAAATTTTGTTGGTCGCTCTAACTTGGAAAAGGAAAAGGAAGTCCAAGCTCTTTCAGTGGTCTGCTTCGGAATTTTGAGCAAAAATCCAGGCATGTTAGGCCCTAACCTTTAAAAATCTTGTTGTCTTTCAAGTGATTTCATTAGAACAACTCTGTTCAAATGATTTATGGTAATAGAGGATTTTCTTTGGATGTCTTGTGTGATTTTGGCACTGTATCTTCATGCTGGTTCGATTTTTCATTTATCCCTTGATGGGTGTTTATTAAATTCGAACTGTGGCTTTATTTCTTTGTGTTTTGCATTCTGGCTTAAATATGCGAAATTTATGAAGGGAATGTATGCTCGGCCTGCTCGGCGAGAGCCCATAAATTATTCTTGTGATGGGTACAGGCCACTGTTATGCTTGTCGATTTTGTAGTCGATGCATGTTGTGAATACTTGTTGGAAGGGAAACTGCTGGACATTTGTTTGATTATTCAGTTTTAAGAGAACCTTGTAAGCTCTGTCGTGGTTATTGATGGGGTGGTTATTGATACTTGTTGGGTTTCGTTGTGTCTTTTAAAGTTGTTGGGAAGAGGTAACTATTGTGTTCAGTAGTCATTACGACCCTGTGGAAGTTGTTTTCCTTTTTATTGTGGTAATGGGATTCAACCCGTTGACAGTATACAATATGGATATAGGTATTTTATTTGAACGACTCTGTAGAGTCCTTTGAATGATTCGTATATATTGGACCACTGTGGAAGCTATAAATATAAATATATATTTGAATGTTGAAAATTGCTTTGTCTGAGTCTTGTTGGAGTAACAGGTAAGGCGACTTCTGTTATTTGGTAATGAATACTTTCGTTTTACAAGGAATTTGTGGTTCAGACTCAGTTGGGCATTTAAATATGTATTCCACTCTATGTAAGCTTGGAGCAAATATAGTTATACGGGCTCTGTTGGGTTTCTTGTTACAAAATCGTTATATAGCTTTTGTATAAACCTGATTTTAAAGGCTTACCAATGTTGGCACGGATGGAGTCATTATCTTCTATGTATTTTGTTTACTGTTGTTGGGACTCAGTTGAATTCTTAATAGTTAAACAGTGTAACTGCTTCAGATTATAACTGTTGGGTTTACTTTGTTTTTGACTTGTTGGGTTCTGTGAGTATGGGAAGATATCTTGTATGTCGGCTTCTGGATAAGCTAAACTGTGAATATTGTTTATGGACTTAGTTTTAATTCCTCGAATGGTAATCTATGTCACTGTTTTCCGTATAAGCCTGAGTATGAACATGTAATGTTCTTGGCTTTGTTGGTTTTCTTTATTAAGCTTGATAACATGAATTATGGCCTTTTAAGTAGGTCGTGAATACCATACCTTCAACTCTGATTGCGTTCAGGGGTGATTACGATATTCTATGTTATGTTTTTCTTCTGATAGATTCCAGTTTGATGTGGCTGTGCATGCTGCTTGGATTTCGTTTAAAAATCCCTTCGCATAGTCGTAGGGAGATGTCATTGCTTAAATGATCATGAGTCTTTGGTTGACTGCGATAACAATGGAGTTCTTTTGATTTCGACCTTGTGTCTAAAAGCCTTTCAGTGCTAATCTTCTTATCTGTCGCTTTTGCGTAAGGTCATACTGAGTCCGCTTGGTAGATAGACACCGTGTTTGGCAAGAGGGTTACTGTACTGTAGTTGCTTTACTTTAAGTTTTAATAGAACAGAGTGCTGTTGATGGACTCGACTGATTTATTTGCATGCGTATTAAGTGAATGCCTTGCTTTTGGAAAGATGGTATAGACATGAGCTAGTTCAGAGGGAAACATGTACAATTTGTTTATTTCTTTTCTGTTGTAAATTATAAGTTGATATAATTGTTTAACTAACATCTGTAATTGATTTTACATAATGACGGTAACTGGATTGATATGATATTCCTCTTTTTAAGTTGAATATAATGACTGTCTGATGTTTGTTCAACTTGGATTTACAATGAATAATTGCTTAGGACACTTTTGTTCTTCTTGATCCCTAATATTTTGATGAAATATTTGAGAAGTATATAGGACTACTCCGTAACGAAAATTATTGTTACACGTTATAGACATGATATATTCTTAACGTATAGTCTGAGTCATGTTTATTTGATTGGTGATTTTATATCATTTAAACAGGGTGTTTAATGAAAACAATTGATGGATTGCAATTGTTTTAAAAGTTAGTGCTTATCATGCTCAGTTCATCGAACTGACTCATGTTGACTATTTTTGCAGATGGTTTCCGTAAGTGGTAAAAGCATGCAGATCTGATAGGATAATCAGATTGATTAAATTTGATTTATAAGTGAATTACATCTTGATTTTCTAAATGTACCATATAAGGAAAGATGTTCCTTTTTCAGTTGAGTAATGTATCAAGTATGCGGAATGCATACAATGTATTTGATTAGTTCTGAAGGAATGGAAATTGATATTGTTACTTATGTGTCTATATTCTTATCTTGATAGTTTGACCTTCTTCGGTTCAAATGATCTAAAGAGCATTGTTATTATTATATAATTTGGAGACTTTTGTGATTATCAATGTAAGCTTTGCAAGAATATAAGACTGAATTCTTATGATTATTTAGCAGTTCTGGTATGTTCTATCATAAGCTAAATTGAAATTTAGGTAACTGTCTTTTTGGAAGATAGGGTTAAAATATACCTAAACAGAATGCTAAACAAACTGAATTAAATTATTAATCCCTAGTCCTGATTATGACAGGACAACATTTAATTGGATTCTGAATCATTTATATTTGATGCTAATAAGTATGATATAAATTCAGTTATGAGAACTGATATAAATCTAATGGGGTTCAGATGGCTATCTCATGTGAAATTTATGAGATATCGACCAATTCCGTTGTTTTAGAATCATATATATTCTAAGAGCTCCGTGATGAGACCTTGGTCTTAATAACTCATCTGTGTAGTGGGTTTTATTGAGAAAGATCATACTTGGATGAGGAATCCTGGGTTTGGGAAAGGCTAACCTTAAGGGAACGTCTTTATTGTAATTTAAACTCAACGTGCGTAACGCATTGTATTAAGTAGATCTTTTCGAGGCGGATTTAAAGGTTGACGGCACAAGTCAACTGCAGGGTTGTACCTCCGAGAAGATTAGGATCTTCTCGAAGTTACAACAATGCAGGTGACTTATGACGACACCCTTTGCATTGATCGCTAAGATTTACACTTTGATCTCGTACAAGTTACTTTTGGACCGATTAGGTATGTGGTCACATTATATGGCTGCCTAGGAGACTCGGGGTATCTTGACACACTGGTTTAATTAGGATTGACCCAGTATGTCATCTTATCCCTAGTCTTCGGGAGCATCCATATAACGTGGTTACCTTACTAATCCATTCCCGAGTGATTAACTGGGATAAAAGGGACTGACAGAAGTCGGTATAAGACATTCTACATAACATGGGAATGGGGTGAAGGACGTATTCCAGATTGACGAGTATGCCGTTAAGGAATACGAGACATAAGCAGTATGTTTCAAATCTTTGGCCAAAGTATCGCAAGTCTGATTGCGCGTTGTCCTAATTCACCTAGTCTAAGGGATGAGATGCCGATGAATAATGGTAACAATTATTCAGCTTAGGTTCCTCGACAGAGCATTCTCAATCCTGCAATAGGAAGAGAACCGCAAGAGTGAAGTGTTAAATAATAACGCCAACTCTTATTACTCATGAATAGATCGGTAGATTACCGAAGTCATGGAATGAATAGATCGGAGGTACTCCGAGTCATTACAAAATGCATATGGTTATCTATTATATATGAATGGTTATTTGATTTGTGAGTTCTAAATTATGTATTTAGAACCAGGACACAAATTATCAAAAAAAAAAAAAAAAATTGACTTGTTCTATTGTCTAAAATGAGGATGTTACACACTCAAAATCATATACTCACACCATACATATGCCACCATAGCTTAACATGCGGCCCATCATCATTGGTGATGATGAGAGGTCGTTGTTTGACCTCCTTCCTCCATTTCCTCCTTCCTCCATCTTTGTGGTTTCTAACTCAGCCAAATGAAAATTTTAAGCTCATTTGTTTCCACATTGAAGTTATTCTCCCCTATAATGCAAAACATTTTATTTTTAGGATGTCGTCACAACCGGTAATTCGTCCCACAAAATAGCCAAAAATATGATATTTTTCAAAGTGGGTATTTTATCCTAAAATTAGAACCACTATAATGAGAATTAAAAAATAAACACTTTTGCAAAAAACGGTGCTCAATTTTGAGTTACCGTGCAAAAGTTATTGAGGTTACAATTTCCCGTAAATTGGTCCAATTAAAATAAAATTGAATTGCCCTCAAAATTCAATTATTAAGAAAAATATATATAGAAATATATATATATATATTTTAAACTATAGTTTTATATATATATATATATATATATATATATATATATATATTAAACTAAATAATTTAAAAAAATTGACCAATAAGAAAAAACCATGTGTTGCATTTCTTTTACCGATGTGCATTTCCAGCCAAAAACATCTATTTGACAACAATTTTGTCATATCTACATGTTGAATCTGACCTAATGTAAACTACAACGTTGTGTATCTTTTTCTCGATTTTCAACCCAAAAAGAATCGCCTCAATCTGATGTTTTATGAGGAAGATATGTTCATTTTACTGAACACTACTTGTATTTTTGGACGGATTTTTGAATATTCTCTTTGGCCTCTTAAATCTTCTTGGCTCTCATAGGAATAACCTACTCTGATACCAAATATAAGAGAAGCTATAGATTTACACTGAATAAACACACAGAATAATCTTCTTCACACCGTATATTATTTTCTCTATATGTTTGTTGCACAATAGATTACAAATATATAGGAAAATACTTTCCTATAAACAAGGTGATGGTTGTTAACAACCTCAACCATCTGAAAACTCACGTACAACAATAATCCCATAATATATATTGTTATATATTTGTTATAATAATATATATGTATAATAAAATAACAACCATGTGAATACTAATTCCTAACAGATCATGCCTCCACAAGTGGAACGCCAACCCGCGAGATCACAGGTTAGTTTTTCTCGATTTACCGTTTTTATCCCCAAAAGATTAAAATGTTGAAATCTTTGTCATGGGGGGATAATTTTTGAAAATGTTAGTTTTAATAGGTCTATCTAGGGGGCACCTACTGGGTAGGCTTTGTTTTAGTCAAAATAGCCTTTATTTAGCATTTTTAGGCATTTTTAGGTCATGTGAGCCGTCTCAAAGTTCGGACATGACCACCACCACTGTGGGGTGGTGGTTACACAACCACCTCCATGTTCGGTGGAATTGGTTACACAACCACCTCCCTATTCAGGGGTGGTTACAAGACTACCACTTTTAAGGCAATGATTACGGAACCGCTGCCTTGCTCAGGGCGGCGGTCTTTCACAAAATGCACAAACAACACCCTTTTGAAGTTAATTTTGCATTCTTAGCATTCTTATGTGTCTTCATGATTTTTCTAAAGTCATTTGGATACTAACTTGCTCTGTTTTGTGTGTTTTTGGGTGTATGCAGGTGAGGGAGGAGTATATTTGATGGAGCCAAGAGAGAGAGTGTGATTGGCTCCCAGCAGTATTAGATGCCCTTTCTCAGGACGAGCAGGACACTCTTTAGAGGGCCGGTATACTGCATATATCACAGGTTCCGCATGTTTCACCATCTAGTCACATACTTTGTGACCTATTTTCTTATTGGGATGCTGATTGGAACACTTTTCAATTACTGTGGGGTCTAAGGTGAGTGGACCATTACTTTGGAGGACGTTTACCATATCTTGGGGGTCCCGATCATCGGGAGATGACTCACTCTTGAGACAACAGGTTCACGGGCTCAGATAGCACAGTGGGCCTCATACATGGGAGATGCAGTTATCTCCACTGGTTCAAAGAAGGGGGTGAGGGTCCGATCTATTCCTAGCCTGCCTATCCCCTTGATTCGTCAGGCCATTATGGGGATCCTTGCCTCGAGATTGATCGGGGACAAGGGAGGAGACACTCTACTCTATTGCTGGTCCCCCATTATTGCACAGATTGAGGGACATGGTTGGATTTATGCCTGGGGAGCCGACATACTTGGGACTACCTACCATGATTTGTACCGGGTGGTTCATTTATAGGGGCAGTCATTGAGCCATCCGACCCTGGTTATGAGTTGGGTCTATGAGCGCTTCATCCCCTATGGTAGAGGTGTAGAGGTGGCAGATCTCGAGCCGTGAGGGCAGCCGATGGATAGAAATGTTAGTGTTCGAGCACCTCACAAGCCAATGCCTCCCGACCACTAATGACATGGAGGCCACACCTTATCAAGCCATGGCAAGTTTATGGGGCAGGAGGCTCTTACTTTTATTTCCTACTCCACCACAAGGTAGCTTATTGACAGGGTGGGGAGGGTGGAGATACACCCTTTTGGTTGAGTGCCTCAGCAGTTTGGCCTACCTTACGTGGGTATGCTTCCCCTAGTGGTGCCAGTATATAGATGGGTTTGAGAGGCAAGGAGAGGTCCTAGAGGCCGGGGTTGGATAGTTGTTACTCCTGAGTTCCCATTATAGGTAGGTGAGTAGTACATGCTCGAGGGAGAGCCAGGTGCTCCTCAGGCACCCTTACTTCAGATTTCCGCCGGTCTCACTCATAGCAGCGATGACCCTATTAACATAGACTCGAGTCTGAGGAGTTCACAGGGGGAGAGATGGAGGAGGAGACCGAGGCTGAGGCTAGTGAGTCAGGTGGAGAGGAGGACAGTGATCCTGAGTGGCATGACACTCAAGGTATTTTATAGTGCAGAGAGGCGAGTAGAGTGCGGAGAGGGTGACTCTTGTTTTAGAGAAGCCACTCTCTCGTGGCCTTGTGGAGAGGATGAGTCCATGGTAGGGATGCTATGTTGCCCGACCACAAGAGGAGCACACTAGGTCAGTGGGTGACATCTACGGGAAGGTGCCGATCCTAGAGATCCATCTTGGAGGCCTCAGCGATCCGAGTGAGTTATCATCCTTCCTTTTAACATTTGTTTCTAGTTGTGATTTCCTTAGTTGTTACCTCTCCTTTTGTTTATGTTTTCTTTTATCTCTTGATTATTTCTAATTGGATTTTCTCCTTTTCTTGTAGAGACTATCAATGAGTGGTGAGACTTGATTCACCGGTATGCACCGATACCCTGATGATCCCTATGGAGAAGACCCGTGCAGAGCTATCCATGGATACAGGGGAGCCTTCAGCAGCTGGTAGGCACACCGACATCTTTTCCCCTATCTGGCATGTGGCCAGGATGGTTTCTACCCTCTATACCGAAGTTGGCAGGTACAAGACACCGGAGCGCCTAATGAAGAGTCATTCTCATGGCAAGACCACAACCGCTCGAGATCGTGAGTCCTCCTTGCACTCAGAGCACCGGCGTAGCCGGAGTCCTAGACATGGGTGTGCACCCTCAGAGGGATATCATAGGGGTTGAGAAGCCACTTTGCTCTCTTGGACTATTTTTATGATGTATTTTGTATCTCCCGGGCTCTTTGAGCATTTTGACCATGCTTAGTGCATGATGGCATTGTCAGAAACTTGTTTATTCATATATATATATATTCTTTTCTTGGATTAGATGTTTGGTATTAATGTTCTTAAGATTCGATTAGACATGTAAAGTATAATTTGTTTTTATATGCTTCTCGTAATGTATGCATGGAGAACAAATGATACAAATGTTTACTTTCTTTTTGCATTTTGTGATGCTGATATATGATAATGTAGACACAATGTGAATTCAAACTCTAGCTTCTTATAGGAAATTTTTCGGTACTTCATATTTGTTTTGACAAAATGTGATGATAAACCGGTATGATGAGCAAATAAACTTGCCCCACTCCTAACTCCACACAACTAGTAAGATGTGAGGGCTCATCACCAAGAGCTAGAAAGGGCACAAGTTATGAAATGTGTTGAAATGATAGTGATGAGAGATAAACAAAGCCTTGGTGGAACCAAATTAGGATGCTACAAGCCTACTCTACTCGAGTGACTCCATAGTTTGGATGCAACTTGCTTTGCGGTTTATCTAGACTTAGATCCGTAGATGGCCACATGGTAGAAAAAATATGGGTTTCAGGGTTTTGAACTCTCTTGGAATTTTGGACATCTGATTCATTTGTTTTTGACTCAAAATTTTAAAGGTTCATTTGAATTTGATTGCTTATGAACCTTCAATGTTTATTTGTCAAGAGGACTCCCTACACCTTGCCCCATGCTACTAGTAAGAAGTGTGGGCTTATCACCATGGACAAGGTATAGGTGAGTAAGGGCATTCCCATCCTTTCCCAACCCTACGTCACTAGTAAGAGATGAAAGCTCATCACCAAAGGTTGGTGGGGAAAGGAAATGTGCAAAATTAAATTTTTCTGTTTGATCTATATTTGACTTATTTACTTGAGCAAAATGTTAGTGTATTCTTATTTCCAAATAGATATACATAGGGATAGATGTGACACGATGAAGCTTCTAGAACAGACCATAGGCAAGACACCTATCTTAGGAAGAAACCAAAGATGAGAACAAGCATGTAGATCTTGGTATGGTTACCGTTAAGGCTTTGTCATATCTAGCTTTATTTGATGAAATGATTCCGAAACAGGTGATGACGTTGTAAAAATGAAGAAGTATGATTAGAGTGTTTATGCCAATACCATCAGAAGTTTGTAATGAATTGCTTTGAGAATGAGTTCCTTGATCAAAAAATTGTACGAAACAAGTGGAAAAAATGAACGTAACTATATGAAGATGCAATGTAGATATATTTATATAAATAGTGCTGGCCACTTATGCGTAGAATCATTTACGGTGTAGGGAATTGACTATTTCACCAAATTCCTCACCCCCTAGTGTACATAAGAGATATGCACCATTTCCATAGTCTTTCGTGACTTGGTATGGGCCCAACCATTTGGGCCGGAATTTCCTTCCTTCGCCGGTCTTTTTATCGATCCAGATTTCTAGCCTTAGAACTAGATCACCTTCACATATGTCTCATTCATAGACCTTCTTGTTATACTAGTGACACATCCGGTCAACATAGACTCTATGCTTTATTCAACATCTAACCTGGCCTCATCTAGGATTTCTAGCTCGGAGAGATGTGCTTCTCTGTAAGCATCTTCATCCAGAATCCCTTGTAATGAGATACGGAGACTGGGTATTTCAACCTCAAGTGGGAGAACTGCTTCTGCCTCGAATACCAACGAAAAAGGAGTTTCTCCTGTTGGTGTTCTTATTGAGGTTCAGTGGGCCCACAAGGCCGGATATAACTTCAAATGCCATTCTCACTTGTTTTCTTTCACAGCTTTTAAGAAGAATGACTTTTAATGTTTTATTTTTCACTTTTAGCTTTGTCTCTTGGCTTGAGTAATACAGGAGGTTTTGTATGATGGCTTATTTTAAATTTATTACACAATTTGTGAACTTCGTCATTCTTAAAAGAAGTCCCATTATTTGAGATAATGATTTGTGAGACACCGTACCTACAAATGATTTGGTTCAAAATGAACTTGCAATTACATAACTCAGTACAGTAGTAAAAGGCATAGCCTCTACCCATTTGGTAAAATACTCGGTGGTCATGATTATGAAATTATGGCCATCTATAGATGAGGGAGAGAATTTCCCTATCAAATCTAGGCCCCACATAGAAAAGGGCCATGGAGTAGCGATTGGTTGTAGAGCTTATGCCGGCATGTGAATCTCGTGGGAGAATTCTTGGCACTTATGACACCTTCATACAAACTCTCTTTGCATCGTGTTCTAGAGTAGGCCAGAAATAGCCCATCCGATGTATTTTACAAGCGGTGGCATGACTACCAAGTGGCCTCCACATATTCCACTATGAGATGTGGAGAATCTTCTTGGATTCTTCTGTGTCGACACATCTTAGAAGCATTCCATTGAATGCTTTACGAAAAAAGCACTTTCTCTATAATGACGTATTTAGCTACGATAATGTGTATACCACCTTCTTCGTTGTAGTGTATCACCTTCTACGGATATGTATGGTCCATGATATAATTAATAATATCAGTATACCAAGAACACTCAGAGATAGGAGGTCTGGTTTCGATGTAGTATATGCATTCATTGGGAAAGTCTAGATCTACTAGATTGCCTCCATCTAGTGGGTTATCAGCTAACCAATCCACAATGATTTGTCCTTTAATGGACTTCTGATTTACAAATGTTAATTTGAATTCACCCATTAAGGTTATAAAGCATCCAACCTTTTTAGACAAGGACCCTTGCGTGAGGAAAGTTTGTAAATGGTCTATTTTTATAATGAATTTTGTTTCTTGATTTAGCATGTAATGCCTTAAGTGTTTGGTTGTGAAGATTATGGCAAGGCATTCTCATTCTTCCTGTGTATAATGTGTTTCATAGTCAAGCAATGTTTAGCTAATGAAATAGATCACGCATTCTCTCTTGTCATCATCTTCTTGAGCCAACATACAGGCTAGCAAGACATTGGTAGCTCACGAATACAAGATTAATGGGAGATCTAGCTTAGGTGGCATTAGCATAGGTGGTGATAACAAGAAATGCTTAACTACGTCGAAAGCTTCATTACAGTCTTTGGTCCAATCAATACTATAATCTTTCTTGAGTAGATTGTTGATTGGATGAATGGCAAAGCTTAAATCTGGGATGAATCTCTGGATTGCACCAAGTTTTCTGAGAAATGACCTGATTCCAGATTCATCCGAAGGTGGGACCATTTCGAGAATAGCCAAATTTTGGTTGGGTCAACATCGATCCCTCGTGATGATATAATGTAACCTAGGAGCTTCCCTCCTGTCACACCAAAGATGCATTTTTCTAGATTTAGCGTGACTCTGTATTCTATTAGACATGAAAGAATGACGTGGAGTACTTCCGGGTGATCACAACACCTCCTAGCTTTGGCCAACAAGTCATCTACGTAGGATTCCACAATTTTATGAATAAGATCATGAAATATATACGTCATAGCCCGCTGGTATGTAGTGCCAAAGTTCTTGAGACCGAATGGCATAACAACAGTGTAGCAATAGGTTCCCAAGTAGTTATAAATGTGGTTTTATCTTGGTCTTGTTCGGATATTCTGATTTGATTGTACCGAGAACCCATCCATGAGGGACAAAATCTCAAATCTAGTTGTTGCATCGATGATGATGTCAATGGATGGTAATGGAAGTCATCCTTGGGGCATGCCTTATTAATGAACTCTATGCAGATGCATATCTTCCCATTCTTTTTGAGAATGGGGATGATATTAGATACCCAATGAGAGTAGTCGATGGTTTGATGAATCCTACTTGGAGGAGTTTTATCACCTCTTCTTTCACCATGAGAGCTACCTTAGGTTTCATTGGTCTCGATTTTTGTTTAATTGGCTTTACATCTGATTTGGTGATGAGATTATGTACTCACGTGTGTGGTGTAACCCCTGTCATTTCTTTATAATTAAATGTGAAATCCTTCGATGTTATTTGAGGATTTGATTGTGCATTTCTATTTCTCCGGAGTTAATGAAGATCCTAGTTTTAAGATCCTTGGGTCATCCCCGTTTGATGTTAATATCAATTGTCTCTTCGATTAAAGAAGAGTTACCTTCTTCAAACTTAGGTGGAGTTGGAGGTAGTTCGGATCATCTCCATTCTCTCTATATGTATATGCTTTGAGCTCCTTTTATGGGGAAGCTCTATCATGGGATTTCAAAGTAAGAAGATGAATGTGGGATTAAGGACAAATCTATCACGTGATGGGTGAGATGTAACACTGCATAGGTGTTTAAGTAATCTAGAGTGGCTCTATCATTATCAATGTGGTCTAGGATAGTAGATTTGTTCTCATCTCCATTTGTTAAAAGAGGGTTTGACATTTTTCACCAATGGTTTAGTACGAAGGGATACCATGAAATGGGTATCTTCCAACTCACTGTTTGGGGTGAAGCGTGACGCTGAGGTTGCTATATAATCAGTGAGAAGATTTTGTTCTCATGGGATTACTTCAATTGATATGAAGTCAAACTCCTTTTTTAAATCTAATACAACTATTTTGTAGAGTTGTAAGTGCTTAGCTTTGGTTTCATACACCTCAGAGACTTGGTTTTCTACCAATTGTGAGTCTCCTAACACCCTGATGTTATTAACACCAATCCTCTTAGCTAAGATGAGGCCAAGGAGGAGGGCTTCGTACTCAGCGCCATTGTTTGTACATTTGAAATTTAATTTAAAGGTGAACGATAGGATCTTTCCCTCGGGAGAAGTAAAGATCACACCTGCCCCAGCCCCATAACGACATCTAGCTCCATTGAAATGGAGAGTCCAATATTTAGCTGGGAATATGGACGTTGTGATATTTGTTTTGTTAACATCTTCTACTTCGGTTACTTCTACCATGTAGAGATCCTCTGCTAGAAGAGAACCAACACCTAGGGTATATCCCATGCCTATAGAATCAAATGGTAGGAACATCGGTAGATCTTGTTCTAATAATTTGACAATTTTTGCAGTAGTTCCTAACGATATTGTTTCTACAATGTTAGCCTCATCCTTGAGGGTTGGGATAGTCTTGACTAGGCTCATAGTCTCAAGATCTATTGTAGGTACCAACTTTTCCTCTGGTTTTGTGTCGATGGGTTTATTAAGTTGGTTTGTTGGGAGTTCAAACTTTGAGTGAACACCGGTATTTTTTTTTTTTAGTCAACTAGGTGTATATCGAATGGTTTTGGATCACCTTTGGCTACGAAAACTTTCCCTAAATGCAAGAATCTTACTTCTTGAAATAATGTAGAGGGGATTGCCTTCATATGATATATCCATGGTCGGATAAGGATCATATTATAGTAGATTTCCGATCTATAATATAAAACTCGGTCGAGGATTGTTTTGGGTCCCGAGGTGACCGATATTATCATTCCAATCGACATGGCTTTAAGGCTATCATAGCCTCTTAATGTATTTCGAGTCGTGGAACAATTTGTTTCTCCAGACCCTAGCTTTTGAAGGAAAGAGAAGGGGACTATGTTAACTGCTACTCCATCGTCAACCATCGTGTGTTTAACGTAATTGTTATTAAACCAAACTTGCAAATGTAGGGCTGGATCACCTCTTCATGCAATCTCGGTGTCTATTGGCATTTTGTTTATTTCAAATAAAACTCGGTATCCCTATCCAAATGCCCCAGAGGATGGATATCAAAGTCTATATGGTTTAACTATGTTTCAGGAGGTGGAGTGATGTTAATTAAATGACTCAAACCTAATGCCTCTAAAAGAGCAGCCTTATGGGTGGGAGAGTTATTCATAAGTCCAAAAATGAAATGTGTGAGAAGGTTTTGTTAGATCACTAATTAAATCATAGGCCTACAGGGTTTTACTAATATTTGTTGAATGTTATCTGTCTCTCGTAGGTAACTTGGACTTGGTGAGAGGATTATTCTCATGTCCTTATTACAACTTCCATGGGTAGTTCAGCATCTAACTCCACTAAACCGACTATCTTGGGTCGCGGTTGACTTCCTAATTGTGGTGCAACTAATGGATTTAGTGAAGTAAAGGCTTCATGATCATTGTTTCCTATTATTATGCCCTTATTTGTCCCATTTGGATTTAACCTATTGTTATTGTGATTTGGGAGTGGATCATTAAATTCTCGAGGTGCGTTTTGAGGGGAAACTGCTCTATAAGAGTATTTGGTGCCGGTGACGTAGAATCTACCAAGAACATATCTATGAAAAGTTGTCTTTGTTCCTCTCGGAAAATGTTGCATGAATTTATCATAGTCACAAACGTTATATTGTCATGACCTCAAATTTTTTGGAAACCATAATATGAGTTAGGATTGTAATTCTAGTTTGTTGGTTTGGTGTATATTGTGGCCCAAAACTCGATCAAACCGTTACCTATTAGGATTAAAGTTTTGCATTTTTGTTTTTGGTTTTGGTTTTGTTTTGATATCCAGTTGAGTTTTGGATCGAACCTTTATAAGGTTTTTCCATTGTTGTTGTTGTTGTTGATTAAAATACACTGCATTGATTGTTGGGGTAAAGTTGTTGTTTCGTTGATTGTTCATTAGTGGTGGAGGATTCACAACATTTACCTTTTTAGCCTGATCAGTTACTCCATCTGTTGTCACTCCACGATTTTTATTAAGGATTTTAGGTCCTTGATTGACATTTTTGGTAGTAGGATAATCCATAGTATTCTGGTTGGAGGTGATTAACCTCCCGTTTGCTCCATACGTCTTACGACCACTATCTATTGCATTTTGATCTATTCGGAGAGCACTCTCAAGTACTTCATCGTAAGTCCTTAGTGGGAACTTTTGGAATTATTCCTTCACCTCTCTGCTGAGGGAATGAAGGAATAAATCACATAGTTCCATCTGATCCATATTTGGAGCACTTGCCAAGAATAGAGGACTGTATGCCATCTTTGAATGAAATGAGCAACAGATTCATTGTGTTCCTGCTTAATGTGCAAGAATTCTCTGATTCCTATTCTCAATAGTTTGTTCATATCAAATGCCTTGATGAACTCAGAAATAAGTTGTTTAAATGAATGGATGGAGGCTTCAGGTATTTTGTAATACCAATCGAGGGCGATGCCTTCCAAGGTTTTGGGGAATATTTTAGTAACAACCCCATCCCAAGGGAGCAGTTCTCGAATGGTTGTGGCGTAAGCCTTGATATGTGCATTCGGATCTCCCTCATGTTTGTATTTGGGAGAATCGGAAGAGGTCTTGGAAGCATAATGCTTCGTATGGTGAATCTAAGGGCTCTTTCAAATATTTTGAATAAGTCCCTATCGCGTAGGTTTCAACCATTGATGGTGCTTGCTGGAGGGGGTGGCGGTGGAATGGGTTGTTGATATGGCATAACGTATGCATAGGTAGAGGCATAAGGAAACCCCTATGGTTGAGTAAACACACCGGGAGAGGAGAACATATCTCCCTATGGTGATTTGGAGTATATGTTTAAGTATGAAGGGGTATTGTCTAGGAATGGATTATTTTGTACTAGACCAGGAGGTATCGGAATGGTGTTAGAAATGGTGGTTCTAGTTGGCATTTGTTGTGAATACTGTGGGAGTCATACCTAACATGCCTATTCCTGTGAGGAGGTCTACTTGGCTAGGATGGTGTGGAGGATTATAATTTCCTTCCTGCATGAATTGAGAATGGTGATTTTCCTGAGCAATTTCTAACCCCCTAACTTTTTCTACTAAAGTCGAAATGACTTCATTTGGTAAAGTCATAGTATTTTGCCTTAGTGGCATTTGTTGTATATCCAGTGTTGTATAGGCATGTGATACCCTACTATGAACTGATCATTTCCCTACCAAGTTTCCCAAGGGAATTTCCTATATGTAGTGGCATGGAGGTATTTTCTTGAAATGAGATCTCGGGTTGTGTTTGTAAACTTCCTATAGGTGGATACATACTCCGAGAGCGTTGTTCATTCTTGGCATAACACACTGAATACTCATCATCTAAAATTAGGTATGGATCTGATTTTCTACTAATTTGTGGTCTAAGCAACACCTGAGGAGATGAACCAGATTCTCCTGTGAACGTCATATTGTTTGAGCCTGAAGGCTCTATTTGTTGTCTTTGAGGGAGTTGATCCAACTCCTCTGTTTGGAAAGATGAACTATATCTAATCCTTGGAGGTGGATTTTGTGTTGATAATTAGTTATTTGAATAGTTGTCACCCCATACTAAGAGTGAGGGTGATGACTATCTATTTAGTTGAGCGTAGTATGCCTCGAGACCTAGGAGAGGTCTACCATATGCATCGAATCCCAACATATTCGGGGTATATGAATACCCATAGAATAATGGGAAAGGGCGAAGGTGGAAGAAATGGGTAATAGCGAAAGAGCTGTGTTCTTCACGTTGGGTTCACCAATTTTGTATAATAGAAAAGTGACAAGCGAGCATGGGAATCTACAAGTAACTCTTCCTCACACCCGACCTCTCAAGGTCGTGCCGAGATAGCCGGTGGGGATGGATTATGCGTAGGGTATGGGTAAACTAGTTAGGCAATCTTATATCTTTGACATGCACTAATGGAATCTGTGAATCTAAGGCAAAGAAGGCCCTCCTAACTTGAATCGTGATAATAGATCAGCGAGGATGATCGCTCAAGGCTCCAATCAATATCGAGCTCTAGCGTGATCTGATCTATAGGTTGTGGGATACGTGGAAAATGACCTAGGATGGTTTCGTGTATGTCTCCAAATAGGGTCATATGATGGATGATGGATATATAGTGGATTCTATGGTCGATTCTCTGGTCTAGTCTAGAAATCTTTAGCTTTGTTAGCTACTACATCTAACAAGGATAATTGTGTGATGATGATAGGTGGAAGTGGAGTGGATCTAAATATTAATGTGCGTAAGCTAGCGTCAATGTTAGATTGACCTGTAGGCTCGTTGGGTTGTGGGATTTTTGGGTCACAACCATAGATTCGTGGTTGTTGTGGACCTGCTATGGTCATGTGTGGAATCAGTCCCTAATCCCTAGTATCCAATAGTCGTATGCCTTCTCAGCCTCTATATTCAGAATTAATAATTATGCGATCTTCTCAGAGTATCTCACAGGCATTCTTGCAACCTGAATTCTTAAGCTAGTATCTATGTCTATGAGAGTGTCTCCTGCGTCTAGCTATGGGACCAAAGGGTCACAACCAAACATTTGCTCTCTTTCAATCCCTTCTACAGTCATGCGGATATTTATCTAGAGTAATCTGTAGTTTGGTTGATTTGACCAAAACGTGTGCACTTGGTCATCTTCTATATTTAACTCGCTTAATCGTGAGTTGATTGATGTCAAGTTGTTGTTGTTTGAAAGACTTAGATTCTAAGGTTCGATCTATATCAGCTTATTTCCGTAATAAGATTGGGTTGAGGCACGATTGGCTCGAATATGTATTCTCTGGGGCTCTCTAGGTCTTGTGATTGTCATACAAAAGGAAATGATACAAATCTAACTAATGAAAAATAATTTAACTGCATAAGATATGTCTATGTATATTCCTAAATCTGATAGTTATTGATAAACTATCAAGCAAATTTAAAGAGCGATTATCTAATATATTTAAAATTGACAACTAAACTAATAACTCAATTAAAAAAACAAAACAACCGAGTATAGCTACTTGTCGGTGTAGTTTTTAGATCTATTCTAAATAATTTGATAACTGATCTACTCTATTTGAAAGACTCTCGATCCTACCTTAGAAGTGAGGAGTGAATCATAGTTTCTCAGAAACTATCAATCCCCATAGCTTCCTTGGCAATATCAAAGTAAAATTTAAATGAGATGATTAACTACTCTATTTGATATGCTTTTATCTAGAACTTTGAAAGCTAGAACCTGGATTCTACAGAATAGTGGTGAATCTAATGGTGTGTGACCTTGTCCCCTCAGTGTGATCTCCTCATTCTTTTGTGCTCACGCGGATCTAAAAATGTGTGTAATGCTAGCATCAACAAAAGTAGATATTGGAACAAAGGCAGCTTAGGATGCAAACTGAATACAATGCGAGTAGGAGAGGGATAGCGCAAGAGTACAGAGCTTGGCTTATGTAATTCCTAGTGGGATTTATTACGAGTCATGCAACATAAAACATCTAAAGACATGAAAACTATCCTGTTTGATGAACAAAACCTGCAACTTTAATGGCTTCCTATTGAAATGAAACTATCCTACTCCAATTGATTTGGATGAAATGACAACAACACTTTGCACAAGGAGAATATGTGGCTTTCTGATAGCTAAACAACGCTAACTATGCATCTAAGAAATGAAACTATGACTCCTAAACAAAATTGAAAGGCTAAGCTATTGAAATGAGAAATTCAGAGGCAAATTTGAGGGGCCATTTTCTTGAGCACAAGCTAGCTATTTATAGCATTTCCAATTACCCAAAGGTAAAAACCAAATTGATCTCTTAAACCATAAATAATGCCAAAACATTATTCTAGGGAACCAAATCATAAATGCAAGCCAAAGGTGGTGAAAAAAGATGGTAAACGTTGAAAATTTACACAAGTCACGTTAAAAGAGCATTCTAGAAAATGTGTGAAGGACCGCCGCTCGCTCTAAGGGTGGCGGTTATAGTACCAACCTTGATAGGCAAGCAAGTATTCATGAGACCGCCGCCCGAGCAGGGCTGTGTTTCAGAATCAAGAAAAAAATGCAAAGAAAATAGGGAAAAGAGAACAAAAAAGCACGTAGGGGCTAAGCTGGGGCATGTGGGATATTAATGCATACTTTGGGGAGCTTTTCCGGATCCTAAACACATTGCGAGGAGATCTCGTATCATCATTGGGGCACGTGTCATGTCATTCTAGCGGTGTAGTACCCTACGAATTTTAGGTACATCTGACCTCCCCATGATGCGCCTTTCTTGCATGTACCAACTGTCACAACAAAAAATGTTGTGCCCTTAAGCGGTGTGCCAAAGCACTCAAAATCCCATGTTGATAGTCCTGAATTTACGCCAAAGGCACAGATAGTTTCTTGCTGACAGATGCATAACCATGCCAAAGGGCGCAAATATTTTCATGTCGACATACCTTTTGGTGCGCCCTTTGAAAAAGTTGGTGGTGCATTTATTGCACTTTTCATATATATAGGTGCATCCACCTGTCATTTTCATGATTGAAAAACACGTGAAAACTTTATTTCTCTGCACCTGTCATCAGCTCCCATCATCCTTGTGTCGTGTTCGTGGACCCCACTTCATTTCTTCCAGTCTATATATCTCTCGGTAAGTGGTTCTTTCTTTTCTTGTGAGTTTTTCTTGTTGCTTTGCTATGGTTTTGCTTGCTATTGAATAAATAAATAAACCTAAGAGGCTTCCCCAAAACCAGTTTTACCCTCCTTTCGATCTCGCTAGCACTCTGAGGGCTTTGTCTCAGAAACGAACCCAAAAAACTCTTTGCTCTATTCCCCTCACTGTCAAATCATGTCGATAAGGCCTAAGAAATCACAAACCTATCCAAGAAGAGAGAAAATGTAAAGTTGTTACATTTCCACTCATGGTTTTCCTTTGGCACATCGCCATCCTTGTTGCATAAAACACAGTCATGCCAAGAGGGTGCACTATCCTTGCCTGCAACACACATCCTTCCTATACCGAACAAAACTAAGGATCCTTACACCGGTGTAGGCACAATCCTACTTACACCAACAAAATTTGTTATGCAATCTCTTCCTACGCCGCGCCAAAGGCCCCTTGCGCACATAAAGTTAGTGATACACCCTTTAATGTTGCACCCCTTGGTGCACCAAAATTCCCTAAACATGTCCCATATCTACGCCATTGCTGCATCCTGTTCCCATGCAACACCAAACTTATTTACACCCAGTTTAAAACCTTATATATTGGCGCAGTGTAAATTTGTCTACAACAACATTGATGTTACATGCAAATTTCCTACACCCTGTGCCCTTTGGCACTGCTTTCTTCCTTGTAACACTCCACATCGCTGTCATCATACTTTTGACCCTATAGCCTAGAATATTCCTACACCCTGTGCCTAGAAGCTTTTAAATTGCTAACTCCTAATTTTGTAATGCTTTGATGGAAGATCTGACAACTAACATGGATCTTCTACGTTGGACTTTGCTCCTTCTTCGTAGATCGAAACTAAACTCAAATTTGTATATGTCAACATCAAGCAAAAAGCCAACCAAGTCAAAGGGTAAGGCCAAACTCATGGAGGAAGAGATGAAATACAAATATCAAAGGGTCAAAATGCCCGAGTCCCAGGCAGAATGTGACTTAGACATCAGAGATTCTAAACTTGGCCATATAGACATGGAAGATTTTTGGGCTAGAACCAGAAGGGTCACAGGAAGTCCTTGGATGGACAAAGTCATGGGCAGTGGTCTACATTTCACCGGGGGAATCCCTGTTAGTGCAGTAAATAATGAGTTCATGATGGTAGTGGCCCACTGCTATAACAAAGACACAAGGTGTGTCGAGAATAAAAAGGGTGAAGTCATAATTAACCTCACTACCCGAACTTCAGGTCATGCTAAGTACTCCCCACTACTGGCGAATTTTGTGGCTATAAGCCAAGAAGACTGCATCAAGGCATGGGAGGAAAACGAAGACAAATGCATGCAGTTAATGAATGAAGTGTATTTGAAAAATAAGAAGGTAATAACCAGATGGCCATAGGTTATTCACCGCAGCGACTTCTCTGAGGAACTGAATGATACCATTACATTCCTAAGCAGGGTATTTGGGCTTTCTGATGCCCATTACTTCCACAAATGGATGCTAAGGTATCTAGAAACAATGAATAAAATGTGCCTGATCAACATTTTGAGTGGGTAGAGATCATTAGCAGCACCATCTCTAAGCAACTCCAACAACTCACAACAACGGGTGGTTCTACATGAACTCCTACGTATTCTATGCTTTGTAATCTCGAGAGAGACTATCCAAAGACCGAGCCGATGCGGGGTGTGGCCCTAGGTAAAAATATATGAATACTACCTAGAATTGAAGCTGGAGAACAACATCCCATAGTTCACCAAGATCAATGATGCCTTCTTCTACAACATCATCTACCTATTAAGGCCCAATATGACTCATAGTTGATGACCAAGAGCATAGTCATGGCAACTAAGAAGTGGGGGCATTATTTACGTAATTCCCCACTTTCACCTATCTCAGAGCAGCTAACTTCTTGGGAGAACCCACCAAGTTACCGAGGTATGCAGGCCCTAAGTTGATCATGTTGGAGCTATCCAGATAGCTCATAACATATCACAAGAAGTGCCTAAAAAGGAAGAAGGGTGGAACTCCTTTCCCCCTCACAGTGGGTAGGTACACCTACACTTCTCACACCAAGGCCTGGGAAATGTTCACAGAACTAGAACTGCTTAATCTTAAGCACAATTTTCCAACAAGGCCAACCTCTCGATCTAGGGAATTGCCTCCCAAAGGAAAGACTCGATATGTCCATGTTCCAAAGATCGAGGACATCTACATTGACCTGTATCATGAGGTCAAACTCAGAAGAAAGGACCACTCTCGCCTGGCCCTAGCAGAAATTATTCAATATGGCGTGGCCATTGTTCCAAAAGCTTTCCAAATAACTGATCAAGAAGTTGATCAGGTATATCTAGATACTGGATGGGGACAACTGGCCATTTACCGAGATTGATAGAACAAAGGCACCTCGGGCGATTGAGGAGAGGGTTAAGGAAACATTGCGGGCACGAGCATTGGTGCGTAATGAATGGACTTATCTACCTTGGAGTAGATTCCACCACATCCCCTTTCGGGGAATGCACCTACTAGGGATGAAGCATTTTCCGAAGGGAAAATTGGTAAAGATAAAGAGGAGAATCGAGCTCCTCTTAAGAAGAAGATCCCGAGATCCCTCCTCCCGCGCCACAGAATAGGTTGTAACCCTGGTACCTCCAGAGAAAGAAGTGGCAGAGAGTGTTCCAACAGGCACATCCACTCAAGATGTTGCCACTACTACAACTGTTGAGTTTCCTTCCATCCCTTCTCCCTCTCCTCCTTCCCCTCCTCACAAGTGACTAAAGCAAACCATTCCTTTGGTTGTATCTTCCCCCATCTTCTACTGTTCCCCCTTCCTCTTCCTCCATTTTCTCTTCCCTCACGGAGCTGTCCCCCACCATTTCTTCTCTCATCTCTCAGCTCCCTTCCACTCCCACGACTACCTCCCCTGCAGTGTCTCTTCCTCCCGTGAGCACTTTCTTGGCCTCTCTCTCGATGCCACCACCAAGTGTCTTGACCCATTTCCCCTCATCCACTGTAGCTTCTCCCTCTTCCACCTCTGGTCCCACTCCCTTAAGTCTAGCATGGATCTCCTAGCACCTGAGTCAGCATAAGAGGAAAGTCTCCATTATGCACTATGGACTTCTCTCGTCATCCCAACAAAAGAGGTTAAGAAAAAAATCTATAACCCGCTTCTCTCAGAGTGCATCGGGAGAAAGAGTAATGGAGATTGCATATCCCAATCCCATAAAGGATAAAAAGGATCTGTCCCCTACAGATTATATAGTGACACAGGTCATAATGGGAATGTCATCCGAAAGCCTTCAAGGAGAGGCCCTATCTGCGGTGGATGCCCTTTGTAAGAAACTTCAAGAAGCAAAGGAAGAGAAGAGGCTACTAAAAGAGTAGAATAAACATCTTCTCCATGCCCTATAGAAAATGGGCAGTGCACCTCCTACAACTGCCACTGAAACTCTTGAGGCCCTTAGTCAGGATAAGATAAACAAATATGCCAAGATTGGCGAACAAGGCATGGCAGTATCCACCTGGAGAGACCAGATCCTCAAAGACAGCGAGGAAGTAATCGTCAAGTTCACCGAGCTATATCAGAACATTGATCGGGTGAACAAGGAACTCTAGGTGATCGTAAGACCTATCTCTGAAGAGTTAGACCATGTTAGGTTGCAACATGAGACAATCCAGAAGATTCTTGACTGCTCAGTTGATGATTTAGTTAAATTCAGTGTCTTCGATCACCCTAGATTACCCAAAGAAAAGTCATGTTGCTACTTTGGACTACCGGTCGATCGATGGAATTTGTCTTGAGAAGATAGATAAGGTCAAGGAGGAAGCCCTAGATGCAATGCATCAAATGGAGAAAATTGTCCTAAGGATGTCTCTGGGCTTTCTCACTCCGTGTCATTCACCTTGAGGAAGGTAGATGAAACCATTATATCTTCAAAGAGATCATGTCGCACAAGGGTTAGGGCCAGAAGCTACTTTTGACGCTGAATCCATCAATAACCTTCTGGCCTACCGTGATTTTGTGGGGTACCTGATGGAGGTAGGTAATGAATACTTCAAGCTCCCTGAAAAACTTAGAGATGAATGGGAGACTTGTGAAGTCATCGGTGATCATACCAAGGGTCCTGCCTAGGATCAACTTCAGCCGATGGTCAACAAATTCATGGAGTACCGGGCTCAATTCCACATTGCCTCTCCTGAGCAGAAGCAAGATACTCCCTTCCAACCATGAGATGATGATGAATAGCCTTCCTCCTCTTGGCTTTTCTTTTGTAATATCTAAAATTATGTTGGCACAAATGATGACATCATCCATGTTGCACCATGGGATGTTGTCATCCACCAAGTTGTCCCAAAAGTCAACAGTTGACTTTTAGATATTTTGTATTTTTGTAATTAGTTGTTGGTTTCTTTTTGCCTTCTCTCTTCTCCTCCTTCTATATATACTGGAATATTTGTTGTATTCAAAAGTGGACACTTTTTAGATAAAAAATAGAAGTGAGAAGAAAAGGCTTTGTACTTTTTGTAACAGAAGAAACATTAATACAAATATTAAGACTTTGTGTTGAATATGTGTGTTATGGGCATCTGATCTTTCTTATGTCAGATCTATGCATTTATTCTGTTGGATATATCTCTACTTTCTTGTCATTTTTCATTAGTATTGCTTTGTTCGTTTATGCAAGTAGGTTTGGCTCCATTTATTACCAATCCCAAAACATAAACCCTCTGACCTTTCTACTTTGGAATTCATTTCTTTTCTCCCTTCAACCCATTCTTTCCTCGTCTTTCTCTCCATTCCTTTCTTTTCATAGTTGGAAGCACCTCTACTGGGATGAGATCCCAAACCCCCGAAGGTAGAATTTTGTGAGACTTGCATAGATTCCTGCTAGTAGAATAGCAATAAACTAGTTTCACTTTTTGTGTCTCAAAGAGGGCTATGCCCCACACACTGCTGTTGGCTCATCTATCCATAAATCTACTCTCACGACAGATTTTTGAACCAAAAATATCCTTATCCTTGGATTCTTCCACATCTTCTAGTTGTACAGAGTTCCAGCGCACGCTCTTTGTAGACTCCTCTACCTCTTCATTTAGCTTTAGTTTTCTCCTCTTCCTCTCAGCTGTCTCTTTCTAAGGAGAGATTCATGGTGATATCCTCATAGGCTATGGGGTTCCCACACCTTGGGTCCTTATTCTTTTGAATACCCTTTTAAATTGGTGCTCTCCATGGAATGCTTCTATGTCCAAGTCTTCATCTTCTTCTTGTACCTAAGGTGGAGTACCCGCATGCTTAGTCTCTACTCTATCTGTGGGATGCCTTCAACCTCTATGATCTAATCCACCACTATCTTCATGTTCTTTATCCTCCTCATCCACCGTTATGGTTTCTGTAGGCTATGGGGCTGGCACATTCTCCACTGTATGTTTTCCTTTAGGCAGCCCTAGGAGCACAAACTCATTTTCTACATACTTTTTATTCTCCATCTTAGGCTTAAGCTGAAGGTATATGAGCGTGGCTCCACTGTCTCCAATATCCAAGCTTACTAGCTTCATACTTATGACATCTAAGATGAGCCTTTCAATATAGGCAGCCCAACCTGGATACACATATGCCTTCCTCAGAGTGTGGTAGTCACAGTCTACCTTTTTTGCATTAAATTTCAGGTGGCACGCATCAGTAAATTGGTGGACTAATGCCTAGAAGTAGCATGTTGTGAAGGCATACAAAAATTTACACCATGGGCTCCATGCCCCATCCCTCATAGAACAAATCATGTGATGTAGAAGTGTTGGTACACCACAAACTATACCACCTTTCCCACCACCAAAGGTAACTCATTAGGAATGTGCCACTCTTCCTCAAATTCCTTGTAAATTCAGTCATACCACATCTTCACCATCTATTTAAACATCCCACTCATTGATCCTTGACATAAATATTTATCATATATATCACGAGGGACTTATTTTCCATGGGATACTCCCAAATCTTGTTCTTTGGCCCATCAGGCACTCCAATTTCTATAAACACAAGGGAAAGGAGGATAGCACCAAAACTTATCTTCTCTCTTGTGTGCGCTTCCTCAATAATGGTGTCTACAATGTAGCCTTGCTAGGTTATAGACTACTCCCTGAGACATTTTATTTACAACATGCAGCCACATGGTATTCACTTGTGACCATCTCTCTTGATCATTCAACTTGGTTACCAAATGCATTGTTTCCTACACCACTAGATACTTCTTCAATTTATCAATGTCCATTCCATTTTTGTCTCTACAATTATTTCTTTATCAGTCAGATCACTAGCAAGGTCTATCCATGTGCCCTTCAATCATGTCAATGTCAAAATCAGGACTGCTATGATTCTAACCCTTCATCTGAAAAAATAGAAGAAGTCCTCATGGACCCTGCTCATCATCCATTGGTATAATGGTTCATACTTTCCAAAATATTAGAGTGCAAACAACTAATATATTCATACTTGCTTCAAGAATTTCTCCCCAGCGTCATCATATACTGGCATATCCTCGGTAGTGTGCTTGTTGTCTTTATGCTTAACAATCCATCTAACTCTTTCTTGTTGTCAGATGTATGGTGGTTGTAATCACTTATTTTTCACCTGCGGATGTGGGAATCCCACTCTTTTCTGACTATCACACCTTCTGGGTACTACATTTCTAAAAAATTACTCTCGAGAGCCATTTCAACTTCATCTTCTACCTTCTTCTTTCCTTTCATGCCTACTATAGGTGCTTTCTTTGGTGCCATCATAAAATCCACCATTTTTGTTGTCTATAATGATAAAACTCAATGTTTCACCATTTTGTTTACATTTTCAAAGTGATGAAATAGATAAGGGTAAGGGCCAAGGAGGAATACATGTTAAATGTTAGTCAGTTGATGGTTATTTTGCACATTCTGACTTCTTGATCTAGTGTCGATCGTGAGAGCTTCCTTTTGGCTAGGAGGAACTACCTGTAATAGAAAACAAGACCACAAAAAGATAGTTAAATGATATATGATAGTGGACTACCTAGCATATGCTAGTTCTAGGAAGTGTGATACTTCCTAGATGGTTTTCAATCCACTATTTAAAACAAGTTAATGTGAGAAATAAACAAAGTCCTATTGTAGTTTATATGATTTAGGTATCTCATTCAAGTACAATAAGAAAATCTTAACATAATAGGCTAGGTTATGGTCAGATCAGAAAGGTAGGTAGTCATTCAGTGTCTTTGGAAGTTTTCGTGGTCGATTCTCGTTGTTTAGGTCAACTAGTGAGATGATTATTGGGTATGTTCTTTGTTAAGGTGTAGTAAAGATAGAGACTAACATCATTCAGGTATGACTAATTTTGGTTTAGTGGAATCGATGAAGGTTTTGGATAACCGGCATTGGTATGTTCGAGGTGAAAAAAATTGAATAAATCAACCGATAGGGGCTGATCTCGAGGTCAAATGATGTTGGGAGGGTGGATGAAAAGTGTGGAGATCTCAAGTACATGCAGAAATTGATATTAGGTCGAATGGCAATTTGGTGGTGTGGGTAAGGCAAGCTATTAAGAAATGGAGGAATGAACATGCACAGTATAAACTAATGACAGGGATGATAATAGTTACCTATGCTGAAATAGACAATACTGGTAGAGATGTACATATTGTGATGTATATTTAGATGGCTGAATGGAGGTCGCTGTTGATCAGATGAATGGTGTTGGATATCATAGCAATGACTCCCAGAATGATTTTGTGAGTGTAATGATTCCAATTTTTTTCTTGGTGATGTCTTTAGATGTCTAGATATGTGAAAGGATGTTGGTTTTGCTTACATGAAGCTATGATCTTCTTTCCTTACTCTCAAAATGTGCCAACCCCAAAAAAAAGGTGTTTTAGGTGAATAAATGGTAACTGATGACAGTTCTATCTTGAATGATGTCATTTTATAGTGACCGGTGTCTGTCGGTTAAGGTGGGATTCCCGTGTTTACTAAAATTGGTCGATCTCACCTCTTTTAGCTCAAGTTCATTCCTTGATCTGAGGATTTGGAATGGACATTGCATTTTTATGAGCGGGAAGGTGGTTAGGGAAATTTTAGGGTTAGACCAAATCTTAGCTCATTAAGGCAGGTAAGACTTAGTTATTATTAGTTATGGAAACATGCCAAGAATAGGTCTAGGGTGAGGTGGCTGGTGAGGTGTCTAGGTTAGGTGGTGGGGTAGAAATTAGGGTGATTAGATATTAAATATTGTGAGGATATATATTAATTTAATTTAATTAATTAAATTAATGGTGATGTGGGGTGGAAGGGGCCATGGTTAGATGAGTATGTTTGAGTTGGTTATTTGAAAAAGGACCAAGGGGAGTGTGACCCAATTTTGGTGTCTATATTTTTCCCTTTTTTTTTGCGTAGCTTGTATTGGTAAGCAACACTGACAAAATAAGATGTGGTTGCCCCATGTATGGGTGAAGGTGATCCCCCTCAAACTAGGAACTGATGTGGTAGAATTGAATCGGTGAGTTCTTTGATAAAAGGTGGATGTGATGAAGAAGAAGGTGGAAAATGGGGGTAATTAGGTAAATATCCAATCGGTTAATCCAGGTAATGGGTCAGGGTCAAAGGTAGCAACATTCAAATGCACACACATGTATAAACTGCACACAGACATGCATACAGTTGAAGAGCATGCAAAATCTATATCATCTAAGGTTGATAGGTTTATCCAAACAAGGTTGAGGTGATTCTAGTATCCAAGGTATAGGATATGGTGTGGAATCACTTCACAGGTTAGGTGTAGGAATGTTTGGGTATGTTCTGGTACACCAAAGGTTGGGTCGGATAAACAACATGGGTAACTATGTTACAAGGTATAACAAACACATGAGGTCATAGGTTATTAAAAAATGTCAACAATGCGGGTAGTGAGGTCACGACATGGGTAGGGCTGAGGTACGGGTAAAATAACAAGTCCCTAAATGTAATTAAAGACAAGTATAGGTAATGTAGGCTTGGAGGTAGGTTGCAATAAGGGTGGGTAAGGTGAAATGGTGCCCGAGATTGTTAAGTTGAGTCGAAATGGGAAAAGGGTAGTTTACGGAGCATGACGGTAAATGATGCCAATCATATGGAACCATTATGGTATAGGTAAATCAACCATGGTTTTTGTGGGCACATGACCGATGTCGGTTTGGGTATAACCGACTACGGTGTTCTAGGGCACATGACTGATGTCGGTTTAGGTATAACCAACATCGGTCAGGTTGACGTGGGTATATAAAAAGAAAAAATCCATATAATATGGGTTCATTTGTACATTTTATTTTGTAAAAATGATAGAGTGTTGAATGAGTTGTGATTTATCAGGAGGAAAGGATAAGGGATGATATCCTACTTTGAGGTGGGGAGATCTAGTTGGTTAGAGGAGCCAGGTAGATAGGTCCACGAGCATAGGGGGATCGATTGTGATTGGGTGGAGGTCAAGAGGATTGGATTTGGTGATTAGACATGGAAAAGGTTGGAGAAGGTTTAGGTGGTCCATCGAACAATGACCGGACATGCCACAACACCGACATCACCGAGATGAGGTAGGATTCTATCTGATCCTGTATTTCATTGTTATATATATTAGGTGGAAATCAAGTGGATTAGGTATGATAGAGTCAAGGTCATGTAGACATGGTGGAGTTAGGTCGGTTTAGGCATGGATGGAGTCATGTCATAGGCATGGATTGAGTCAGTCATTTAAGCATGGATGGAGTCGGGTTTGTTTAGGCATGGATCGTGTTAGAGTTGTTAGGCATGGTTGATTTTATAATTCATTAATTTGTGTAATTAATGATGATGTGGATTGTGTTAAGATGATTTGTAGGAAAATGTATGATTATGGTAAAGAAATTGTAGACAAGATGAAATGAATGTATGAGTGATGATGGTAAAGATGTTAAGCAATTGTTGTTTATGGTTTAATTTCCAATGATTGATATAAAAGGAAACTAACTAGGTATAATGTGAATAGGAAAGGGGCAAATGGAATTGGTTAGGGTAGAGAGTGGCTAAGATAACCTTAAAGGGCCCCTTTCCCTCAGAGTGTTGCCTACATAGTCCCGGTGATAAGGGACCTCATGATGATGTAGCTCTCCCATAAGCTAGGGAAGATTATGATGAAATAGTGGAATGGGCTGATAGGTGCGAGGCATGGGTGATGTAGGTCATAGACATGATTGATTTTAGGTTGTAGGAATCGTTGAGTGATTTTTAAACATAGGTGTCGAGGGTCTGGTCTTGTATAGGATAATCAATAAGCAATGAGGAAGGAGAATGATAAGAGATGGTAAAATATTTGCTTAATTGATAAGAACCCTAATGAGTCTACCATACCCCAGATGGGCTTATGAACATAAGACCCTACAGGCCTTGCATGATGGACTATTCTAAGGGTGAAGAAAAGTCACATGATAAAAAAATGTCACATTTGTGTAAATTCCCTTGAGTAACAAGGAATTTAGGTAGAAAAGGAAAGAGGGTGAGAATGGGAGGTTTAGTGTAACTTAATGTATAACGACGTGTATTTAGGAACAAGAAACCCAAAATCCAAAATAGGCAAGTCCATGATGAAAATTTCATCTTTTTCCCCCCTTTTTTTAATAGACTGATCAATGCGGGAAGTCTATATGGGATGGGTATATTATCTCCTTGAGGTCTTTGTGAAGTTGATCAATGTGGGAAGCTTCTGAATAGTTATTATATTTTTATAATGACTGTATATAGTTTTCCTTCAAGGGAGTAGTCTATTGATAGTGGTAGAATATAAAGAAGAGATGTCCCTTTTAAGGGAGTCATCTTTTTTATAATTTTGACTCAAGGATTTGTATCCCTTTTTGTTTTTAGATGTTTAAGACATGGACAAGACTATAGAAGGATGATCGGGTTCTTTTTTAGAAGACAAGATTTTAGTACACAAAGATTAACTATGAAAGAGGTTGTTTCGAGTGATGAACAACCATGGGATACCATCTTGAAGAAGATGAAAATTATCCATGAGAATCATGCTATGAGCAGAGCCATGGTACTCATATTGAATACAAGGATAAAAGGTGACGGGTAATCACATGATTCTTGTTTAGTCATGGATCCTCAAAAGGTGTAATTATGAAAGGTGAATAGAGCTCAAGGGATGAGTGATCAATTGATAGAAAGAGATATAGGACTTGATATCAAAAATAAAATGGTCGAAGATGTAAGGCATTAAGGGGCTCAGTTTAAATTTACCTTTGAGTGAAGAAAAATGATAAGCACATGATCCATATGCATGCGTAACGATATAGGGTCCAAGCCAATTAGGAGAAAATTTTCCCCATTTACTTTTATCCTATTTGGTTACATGTTGATTTTCCTTCAGGACAAGGTCACCGACCTGAAAGGTTCATTCATGAACACATTTTTCATAGGCACGTTTGATACGTTTTTAGTAGATTTGGAGATGGTCAAGAGAGTTGACATGATGTTCAACTAATAATTCAAGTTGTGCCAAATGATCCTAGAGAAATTCATCATCATTGAGCATATCTTGTAGTGAGATGTGAAGAGATGGAATATGGAATTCGAGAGGTAAGATAGCCTCGATTATCATAGACCAGAAAAAGGGGGTGGCTACAGTCAAAGTGTGCATACTAGTGCGGTAAGCCCACAGAGAAAAAGGAATGTGTGTATGCCAATCCTTCCCAAAGATCATTGACTACCTTCATAAGAATTTTGTTCAAGGTTTTATTGGTTGATTCGGCTTGATTGTTGGTTTGCGGGTAATAGGGTGATGAGAAATTGAATTGGATGCCAAAAGCATCGCATAGTTTGCATAGGGTTTTGTTTTTGAATTGTTTTTCGTTATCCATGATAATGTGGTGAGGGACACCAAAGTGATAGATGATGTGATGGTTTAATTCACATATTTTCTCATCTTTTTGGAAATTAGGGGAATCACTTATACCCATTTAGTGTAATATTTAGTAGTGGTTATGATCCATTAGTGGCATTGTGAAGAATGGGGGTTGATCTCACTGATAAGATCCAAACCCCATTGAGAGAAAGGATAAAGGTCTCAAGAAATTTGTAAGGCATGAGTAGGTGTGTGATGAAGATTAGCATGTTGTTGACATTTCACAAAACATTTGACATAATCACAATAGTCATGGTTCAGGGTTGGCCAATAATAGCCTAGGTGAAGAATGTGCTTTGTGACAACCAAACCACTAAAGTGACCTCCACAAATGCCATCGTGGACTTCCTTAATGGTGTAAGGAATTTTAGAACTTGTAAGGCATCGTAAGAGAATGTTGTCAAAACCGCATTTATAAAGAAGACCACCCATGATGACATAATAAGAGACACTCTCAAGAAAGGCACGTTGTCCATTACGAGTGATATCGGTGGGTAAAATGGAAAGGGAAAGACAGTCTGTATATTTCTTATACCAAAGGTCACTTGGGTCAAGAGCAGAAGGTTTTGATAGAGTAGACTTCACGAGGAAAATAAGAGGTTGATTGTAGTCTTTGTATGGTGACAAAGATTTTAGAGTCAGTGGGAAAAGTAGTTATTTGAGAAGCCAAGTAGGCCATGGTATCTATAAATTTATTGGTAGAACGTGGGGTGGTTTGAAGTGTGTAATAGTCAAAGGTGGTCAAAAGTATGTCCATGTGATGCTTATAATTTTTAAGTATCTCATTATGGAACTGGTATATACCATTGAATTGGTTAATAACCAACCAAGAATCACTGAATATGTTGATTGATTTAACATCTAAGGCATAAGCAACCTAGAGACCCAATATGAGTGCTTCATATTCAGAAATATTATATGTACAATCAAAATCAAGTTTAAAAGACAAAGGAATAGGTTCACCATCAAGTGGAATGAGGATAAAACTAGCCCCACCCCCATGCCGATACTTGGAACCATCAAAGAGGAGTGTCATTTGGTAAGTGGGTTCATCTAGGGAAAGGGTAGCTATAGACTTG
Source organism: Taxus wallichiana var. yunnanensis (assembly GCA_018340775.1). Lineage (NCBI taxonomy): Eukaryota > Viridiplantae > Streptophyta > Pinopsida > Cupressales > Taxaceae > Taxus > Taxus wallichiana. The sequence continues at coordinate 641,483,515 of CM031242.1, read as the reverse complement.
TCTGGGAAGTCAAAGTTAGAGGGTTGATTCCCGGAAATAGGTGCATCGCCAATTAGTCGGTGATATCCTAGCCCTTGATGGACTTTTGATGGATGAATTTGAGGTCAAGTTCATCCAAAGTAGAAGCCAATGTGTGGCATGTTGTTTTTGATAAGGTTTGGCATACATATAGTGTAATGGGTCAGTATTAGTAATGACAAAGGTTTTATGGTTGAGTAGGTAATGGAGGAGTTTGGTGGCAATGAAAACTAAGGCTAGGCAAAGTTTTTCAGCATGGGTATATCTAGTTTCATAGTCAAGAAGGGTACATCTTATGTAATAAATCACTTACTCTTGGTATTGGTCATCACGATGAGTGAGCATGGCACCTAGAGAATGGTCAGTGGTGGAAATATATAGGTAGAAGGGCTGGTCATCCTTAGGAGGAATGAGCATTGGTGGTTGAAGTAGGTATCATTTCAAGGCTTCGAAGGCTTTATGGCATTCATCATCCCATTTGAATGAAACATCTTTCTTGATAAGATAATGGAATGGTTGACAGTGGTCAAAAAGCTGTGAGATAAAATAACAAATTGATTGCAACTTTCCTTTTAGGCTACAAAGTTGATGGAGATTAGTGGGTGGCGGAATTTCAAGAATAGCCTTGACTTTAGCAGGATTGACTTCTATGCCACACAAATAAATGATGAAACCTAGGATTTTTCTAGAAAGTACCGCAAAGACGCACTTCTTTGGTTGAAGACAAACACAATACTTGATGAGGTGGTCAAAGATGACTTTAAGAATAGGAAGGTGTTTGGTTTGATGCTTAGATTTGGCAAGTAGATCATCTACCTAATCCTCTAATATGTGATGCATGATGTCATGGAAGATTTAAGTCATGGCTCACTATATATAGCACTAATGCTTTTGAGGCCAAAACACATGACTCGATAGCAAAAATTACCCCAAGGGGTGATGAAGGAAGTCTTGTGTTGATCCTCTGGGGCTAGTAATATTTTATTGTAGCCTGAGAAACCATCCATGAGTGATAACATTTCATGGCCAGTGGTGAGATCAACTAGTTGGTCAATGCCTAGTAGTGGGAAATCATCTTTGGGATAGGTGAGGTTGAGGTCACAAAAATCTATGTAAATGCAGAGTCCCCTATCGCTTCATGATAGGAACGATGTTAGAAATCCATTAGGGATAATCAATGGGTAGAATGAAGGAAACCGAGAGAAGGCACTAAAGCTCTTCTTTGACTAGAAGAGTAATGTGAGGATGTATTTTCTGTAGCTTTTGTTTGATGGGTTTGGCATCAAGAATGGTTATGATATTGTGACCATGATTTTTGGGGCAATCTGGGCATATCATCATAGGACTAGGACAATGCATTGCATGGTCCCGAAGGAAAGAGGTGAAGGCTTCCTATTTAGTAGCGTCTAAGGATTGGTTGATCTTTAGAATGTGTGGGTCATCTTCAGCATTAATTTTTATTTCGATGGTAAATTCATTCAACATGGTTTGCATCTCCGAGGGTAATGGCTAATGAATATGAGAGTATTTTGCACCAAGGTAGGTGAGGATAGACTCATCGTCTTGACATTGAATGACGTTAATTGAAGGTGTATCTTCATCAATCATGTCAAGATATAAGAATGGAAGAGAAGAGGGAGCTTCACCATCAAATTGATAGGTTAGCGGTCCCAAGAAATGGAGTTTATGAAAAAAATTAGGAGGTATAGATTCAGGGATCTATGGACTCCATGAGTGAATATGGTAATGTGGTTGAATGAGAGAGGGGAAGATTTCTCATCCTAATAAGATTGATGTAAACCTTCTTAGAGGATGGAGCATCTAAACCAATGCCACTACGGTCATTGTGTTTATAGAGGCAAAGAAGATGACAATGTGGCAGCCTTGTTCATAAAAATGAAGCCAAATCCCTTCCACGTGCACCGGTGGAGGAAAGTATGAGAAAAATGGCGGTTAGTGAGGGAGTGTAGGTCAAATGAAAATGGTTGGGTTTGGGATGGAGGTTTGGGTTTATAGGTGGCCATATCAAGCCCCCATACGTTAGGTTAGTGCGAAGGTGGGGAGGGCCATAAGGGAAAACATCACCGATGTGGATGTCATAACTAGGGTGTTGACGTAGATTCCCATACTCTTGTGGGGTGAGGAAGGTATTGATATTGTATAGGTGGTATTCCCCTAGAGTGAGGTGTTGAAAAACACCTTCTAAGGGATTAGTAGTTGGTATGTGGGTAATGGGTATGGATGGTTCGCTAGATGAAGGGATGTCAGTGGTAGAGGCTATAGTTATAGTGGGGATAACAAGGTTAGATGTAGCGAGAGTAGTCACAATTTTGGTGGATGGGCTCATGGGTGTAGGTGAAGTGGTTGTGGTGGCAGATGCCTTAACTAGTAGAAGCACATCATTAGGTTGATATAGCATGTTACAAGTCTTGAAAGGTGAGGGTTGATAGGATGGTGTAATTATGTCCCTCGTGTTTAAATTTGAGGCATCGATGTAACATCGAAAGGACACAAACCATAACATGGATCCAAGGTCGGCCAAGTAGCAAGTTATACTGGAACTCCCCTTCTAGGACATATAAAGATTCGGATGGTGCGGGGACATACGTAGACATGGGGAATAATGGTATCTAGGGTAGAGGTCATGGATTCATTAAAGGAATGCATCATAACAAGGTTAAATTGGAAGGTATTTACATTTGGTCATACGCATGGGAGGAGATGATGTTAATGCTAGCACCACCATTGATCATAATGCATCATATGCATATATTATAGATGAAGATGGAGATGAAAAGAGTGGGTCATGGTCATTGAATTGAAAGGGAGTGATCTCTTCATCCGAAAATATGAGGGTGGCCACTTGGCAGTGGGTGGAGGTGTAGAGGAAGGTGAAGACCTAATGAGAGAGGCTACGTGGTGAGGGGTAATGATGGAGGCCACACGTGTGGGCTCATGGTGTAACACTTCGATAGATTGAAGGACCTCCATGAGGGATTCACGATGTGACTCGAGGTTTGGACAAGGTCATATAAAGACATTTTGAGGGGGATTGGTGTAGTTGTTTTAATATTGTGTGATGTGTGACCCCATTGGAAATGGGATATACAGGACCTTAAATGACGAGTTTGGGTGTGGGTACAAATGGTTTATTGGGTATAGGGATGGTTAATGGGCCACTTGATTTTTCTTTTCCTTGTCTTTCTAAGCATGGGTTGAAATTTTGATCATGTTAATCTAAGGAGAGGTGGATGAAGAGGTTGTGTCATGGAAGGTATAGTAGCATGAGGGACAAAACCTAAGTGGGGGATACGATCCTTGTGAAATGAGTAGGGTGCATTGGAATTTTGGTGGTGGTTTGGCCAATTCTCTTATGTGAACCATGTTAATTTTGAATCTCAGAGATGGATCAAAGAGTTGTGGGGGTAGATATCTTGGTCGTTGAGTAGGTGATGGGAGAAGATTTTTGGAAATTGGTGAAGGTGAAATGGGGTCCTCGTCATCGTCAAAGTTTTCTTCAGGAGGACACAATTGGACAAGAGTGGTTTTAAAGCCTTACGTTCTCTACATCATGTCCTGGCACACGATGGTAGGAAAAATTTTTGGTTTCATCAAACCCTTTTGGTTTGGGTTTGAGTGGGTCGTAAGGTCTAAGAGGTGGTAATGCGATGACAATTTTTTTAAGGAGATTGGTTAGGATTTTTGCATACGAACCCTATTAATGGATCACAATGGGAGGTGAATGTGGGTTTGGGTACAGTGTAGATGACTATGGAGGAAGAGGCTTTACAAGAGGGGGAGTAGGTTGGGCTACGAGTTTGGTGTGTGGTGTGGTCTTAGGTGTTGGTCGTATCTACTTGGTAGGGGCAAGGTAGAAGAACTAGCGATGGAAGGTTTGGTTGGTTTAACTACCTTTTTGGAGGGTAGCGAATTTTTAGCTTTAGGTTACATATTTTTGGGTAAAGGTGATATGGGCATACAAGATGTGGAGGGAAAAGTTGATGGCGGAAGGGGAACGTTACCCATGGGGGTAATCGAGGTGTTGTGGAGGTAGGTGGTGTAGGTTGGGCATGATGCGTGAGTGAAAGAGAAGAAAATGTCATGGGTAGTGAAGTAGTTATGGATGATAGTGGTGGTATAGGTGGTAAGAAGGTTACAGGTGAGGGTGGAAGTTGTGTGGGTTGCTTGGGTATATTAGAGACCTGTGATGAGGAAATGGGCTGCTAGGTTCTTGGTTTTCCGGTGGATTGGGGTTGCTTGGCCAGGGTCAAGGGGTGAGGTCCTAGGATGGACGGAAGGGGTGAAGGTGATAAGGGCATGGTAGGTGAGGTTAGGGTATGAGATTTAGGAGATTGGATCTTTATTTTAGGGGCTGGTTTAAGTTTGGTGTTAGTTTTGGAAGATGTAGCTAAATCTAATTTGATGGGTGGGTGAGTAAGGCTAGCTGTTGGTATGACCCCTAAGGTAGTGATAGGTTTAGGTGAGGGTGGTAATATAGGAAAGGGTAGGTGTTTGGGTGTAGGTGTATGTTGGGTTATGGGTAGAGGTGTGAGTTAGGATAGGGGTGGTGTCGTGGAAGGCATTACAATAGTCATGATTTTGTTTAGTTTGGATTCCTTATACACTTTTGGATATATAGTGGAGGTGTGAATAGGGGATAACTACATTTTGTTGAAATAAGAAGTAGAAGGCATCCCCAAAGTAAGGCTCTTTTGACATAGTCCAGGTGATCACCAATTGAGAGTAAATAATCGACATAGGTAGGGTTGACATGGATCGAGTGGAAATCCCCAGTAAAATGTGTTTGAGATACGGGAAATGGTTATCCTTAGACTCAGGTAAGAGAGCTGAAAGGAGATCAATAGGATCTTGAAGGTATGATGGTCAATGGTCATCTATAGGTAGTGGTATTCTATAGTATCCTCCATGGGTAAAGGAGAGGACAAGCCACCAAAGTGGACTCTCCTTGAGTTGGTGTAGGCGGTCAACCTACATCTTCTATGAGTAGGAGAGGTGCCATTAACAACTGCTAGGAATTTTGAGGAGTCAAAGGTGGCATGTTAATTGTAACACCCTTAACAATTGTTGTTTTCCTCCTTTGCATTTCAAATGTTAACATGTGATTTTCCTTATAAATATATGTTCTTTTGATTGTTGGAGATCATGCTTGATATGGAAAAATCATTTCTATTCTTAAGATCCTTTGATCGAATTGGAATGGCTTCCTCAAATCCATTTTTCACTTCTTTTAGATGAATTGCAATTTGGTTTAAGAGTTGTAAACTTAACTATTAATCGACTCATCCTTGGATCAATTTTAGTGATCCAAGGAATGTTTTAAATTTTCTTTGTTGAACAAATGGTAAATTGACATTCCATGAATTAAGAGACATAATGACTAAAATTTTTGTTACAAGTTCTTTGATTTTTGTTTGAATGTATTTCCATTCAGTTGAATGTTGTGCTTGGGTCCTTGGAGATCGATCATGGTAGGACATTGCTAACGAACACAAAAATACAGCATGTTCATGGCATATGAAGGATTCGGGATCCTAAAAAGGATTATCCTATGGAATCCTAAGCTAGGTAAGAATATTTGCTACCTAAGCTATGTCACTTAATAGAATTATTATTCTAACCTAAACTTCCTATTCTACTTTGTTGGTTGATTGGCATCCTAAAATAATCTATGTGCTAAAGGATAAGGAAAGGTTACTAGGCTATTAACGTTAACCTAGAACCTAATACCATAAGGTTTTTATGATGATCCAACCTAATGCCTAAAACTATTATGTTGTGAATTAATCTAACCTATTTGGAAACTACCTTAGGCTATGTGTTAAGACCTATGGTGGAAATTTGTTGTTAGGGTTATATCCTAAGGTATGTATTATAAACTACCTAAGATCTAACCTAAGCAATTTGATCTATCCTAAACTAGTGGGTATGAAAAGGAATTAGGTGGTCGCATGTATTAAGGGTGACGGTTCTTATGGAATTTATGTTATTTGATAAGGTTTTTAATGCATAGAGTACTACCAGTTTTGGCAGGGCTAGTGACTTGGTGGAGGCTTATGTGGAAGTATCACTAAAATGGAATTTCATGTTAAATTTGATTTGGAAATTTCCACTAGACTTGGAAGGCGGTGGCAAGGAAGGATAGGTGGGAAAATTGGAATAAATGAAATTTATTATTTTTGGTTTTCGTGCACAAACCGTCTTAGAAGGCATGCAACTGGTTTGTCTGGGGTTGTTTCACTTTGCATGTTTCACAATTTTCACTCTACATGCTCTCTGGTTTTTCAAACCAGCAGATTGAACTACACTTAATGGCTATTTTTGAAGTCTTAGACCTATTTTCGTTCGTGGGATGTATAAAAGATGTGGAAAAAGAATATGGTTGTTTGATCTTTCGTTGAGAGAAGAGGAGAAGTTGTGAGCTTGGCCGAGATCTCGTTTGATTTGGAAGAAGCACTATCAGGCATGATAGGCTCTAATATTTAAGATCTCTTGCTTTTCTCTAAATGTTTCATTAAAACAAGTCTGCTCTTTTGGGATTCTTGGCTTGCATGTTTTACCTGGTTACTTGTTTGTTGGGTTTGATAATTTTTGTTATCTTGGATATGAATATGTGCAAGAATAATGTTCGTTTTGGAAACTTTATTTGTGATAGTTTAATATTGAAACATGCATGCAAAGCTTGTTGTATTAGCTTTACTTTCCATTACTGGAATTTGTATTCAAGGTTATTGTGTTGGAACTAACATTCGTTGCAATAAGAGAATTTTGAACTTTATGGGAACCTTGAATTCTATTTGAGCTTGTATTTGAGCTCATGTTTTGATATGAACTTGTGTTGGAGCTTCTTCTTGTTCTGAACCTATGTTTGGGAATCTTGGGTAACTCGGGACTGTTGTTGAAGCCCGTATGAGGCTCTATACCTGTGTTCTATTCGTGTGTTTCTTTAAAATATTATTGTAGGTTTATGTTTTACACCATACTGTATTGTGTTACTCGTATATCTATTAACTCTTGTTGAAGCTCATGTTTCATTTTGAACTGGTACTAGGGCTTCTTGTTTTAAATATAAACTTGAATGGGAACTTCATGTTGCCCTGAACCTATCATTAGAGACTTGTGTAGCTATGAAATTTTGTTTAGACTTCATGTTCGACTCTATTTAGGTATTTGAGTTGGGTTTTACTTGTATTAAAAGTTTAAAAACTTAAAACTTCTTTTTTGAACTATTGCTCAAAGAAAACTGGGAGAATAGTTGGCTGAGTTGTTGGGTAAACTATTGAGATCTTAACTAGAAACGTCTTTGTTTGATGAATGGAATTGTTAAATTCCTTTTTGAGAACTGTTTCATCTTTTCTAGAGATGGCAATGGCATTTTATCGGGGGTATTATTTTCCCCTCTATTTTGTGGAAACCCACATCTTCAGTTCTTTTTAAATAAGCTCTGGGTTTCATTTGAAAGAAGAGTTTATTACTTTAGAGCTATGAATTGTTATCGTGGGATTACTTTGTCTATATTCTGATTGTTTTTGTATTTAGTGCTTATTGAATCGAGAACTAATTACTCTTTTGTAATGCAACATTGAAACCTAACAATGGGATTTCAGTCTTGAGTTCATTGTTACTCTGAACATGTATAGCTTACTGATCGGTTTGTTTTCTATTTCTTGTTGGATATAGTAAATAAACCTTGTATCTTTTTAAAAGAAAGGAATGTGAATCCTTTGGAACAAAATGTTGTTATTAGGACTATTATGCGTATTTCATTCTGAGATTGGAACTGAAACTCATGTTTATTGAAGGTAAAGGATTGTAAGGAAAATGGTAGTGTGCTTTCATCTTATAGTTAGTTGATTTTGTTCTCTCTCCTGGAAACTAGCTTATGAATTTCTATGTTTGAATTAAAAGCGAAATTCATTTGTTAGTACAATATAATGAATTATTGAATTGGATCATTTTCTAATTAATATACCTTTCTTTCTATTGCTGGGATAAGTTCATTGGTTAAACTTTTCTATTTTGATTCTCTTATGAAAAGGAGATTTATTTTTGAGTTGTTTGGTCTTCCTTGTCCAAATCATTTGTAGAAATGAAGTAGGAAGAGATTAGATTATTTGGTTTTTATTGAACTGAAAAAGTAAGTTTGTTTGGCAGACTGTTAGTTTGACAAGGCTTTGCTTTGTTTGATTTGTGATGAGTAAGTTTTGTCTCTTGCACTCTATCCTTTTTATGGATCCTCCTTGGATGGACTCGAGTGGAGATTAACTCCTGTATAAGTCTACCTTGATTTGTGAACGTTGGTTTCGATCTTTAAATGTTAACTTCTAACATGTGGAAGTAGATTTAGACTTGCAGGTAGACTGTTTGATTCTCTATTCCTTCTTGGATTGAAATGGGATTTTGTTATGATGAATATCCTAAATGTTGAATTTAAAGGTAGTTGTCCTTTAAATGAAACCGTTAATTCATGTTATGAATTTGTTTCAATTTTCGGATGTCTTGTGTTTGGGCATAGTTTGTAATGGTTCTTCTTTTTCTTTTACTTAGGAGTTAGATGAATCATCCTAATGAGAACCATGCTTTAAACCCTTCTTTTGGTTAAAGAAAAGATAATTGTTGTATTCTATTATGATAGAATTGGGAACAATGAGATGATATGTTTTGTTGTTTGCTTAAAGATAATTGATAGGATCAATTAAACTTAAATTTTGTAAGGTAGATATAGTAGATTATATTCCGTTCATCTCTTGGAAGTAAATTCAATTGGTTAAATGTACTTCTTTTCCATTTGCTATTACTTATATTGATATTTATGATGTAATAATTGTCTCATTAAAGCATAGTTGTTTTAATGGAAAAATTATTTGAATGCACCTCGTTTTAAGGCTTAGTGCTTATCATGCTCAGTTCATTGAACTGACCCGTGCTAGCAATTTTTGTAGATGAACATCATAAGTGATAAAAGAAGGAAAAACTTATATGATGCATTTGCTGAATTAAATCTGATTCCTTGTGAAGAATTCAGATTCATTCTTGAGATTGTATTGAAAAAGGAAATGTAGTATTCTTCTATAATGAAGACGGTTGTTATGCAACATACCTAAATGCATAAGGCTTGTAAATGTATAAGTTATAAAGATTAATTGAAAGCTGAGAATTTACTTGTATTGGTTGTGTAAATTATTTTGTACTTGTATGGATGAGATGGATTCTATCTTGTTGATATTCTTTATATTATTTTTATGTTAATTGGTTATATTTCATAAGTTGGGTAGAGGATTTAGTTCAATTTCCTACTTGTGATGCAAACTCTTGTTAAGTTGCATAATATGATATTCAATATATAAACTATATAACATAGTAATATAACGTGTGATGAAATACATTAAGAAAATGTGGAAATTAAGAAAACCATAAACACGTAACATGTAGAGAAAGACTCTTTCTCTTTCTTAATGGAATATAAACCATAAAGGTTTGCAAGTATGACTACAATTTATTAGACTTCATTTGTATGAAGTCTACCTTATATTGGATATATTCTGGCATTGAAATTTCTAAAAAGTTATTGTACTTTTTAAATAAGACATATTATAACGCTGCACTGTTACGGTTAATTGATAGATTAACTATGTGATCAATTATTAAAAGTGACTATGAAATAACAAAGTTCTTAGTGGGATAAATGAAGCAAATTTAGAAAGAACTTATTGAGCGTTGGATTAGGGTTTAGCAGAGTTGTTGTAATCAGTTTTTAATCCAAACTAGTAATGTATTAACAATCTCCTTGGGGGTATGTACATCTCGATGAGGAATTTTCTTTAGGATGTTGGCACATGTCAACTACAAGGTTGTACTTTCAAGAAGGCTTAGGTCTTCTCAAGAATACAGCATTGTATTTGACATGTGGCATCACCCTTCCTCGTTGATCATCTAGATCTACACACATTTGGAACTCAGACTTGAACCTAGTTTCTCTCTAGGTCTGATAGAGCATATTTAGGATAGGAATTAGCTTCCAAAGGCTCAGTGTACATTTGCACATTCGGATGACTTGGGTCAAATGAGTATACCCATCTACCCTAAGCCTTTGTGAGTGTCTTCCTATAATAGGTTATGTTTCTATCTAGGGCTAGGTAAAACTTGGAACAAGTGGAATGACGGTAGTCAAAAAACCAATCATAATAATAGAAGAGTGAGTTAAAGGATGTATTCCAAAATGACGAGTATGTCATCTAGGAATAGTGACAAACACAAAATGTTATAAATATTTGGCCAAAGTATCGCAAACTATTGGTTGCATTGTCTTATGTCACCAAGTTTAAAACAACATGATATCGATGAATATTGGTAGCATAGATATTTAGATATGTTCTTTAAATAGATCACTCAATACCCATCGTAGGGTAGGATGACACTTGGCATCCAAAGCAGATTGCATAACATTGAATCCTTTCTCCAAGTGTGGGACTTGAAAATGAGAGAGGATTCTCCGTGAGAAGGCTGGTTCCTATTCCTCTGTTCGGATGCACACGAAATATGCAGAGGGTTTTCTCAAAACCTAATCTAATCTGCCAAGGAGACAAGGTAAGAAAATGCATAAAATAAATCTAAGCTAATAGAGGTGATGCACCGAGGAATGAAGAACACCTATTTTGCCAGTAAACACAGACCATTTGAATGTGATATAAGATCATGCACAGATGACAAAACCTGCAGTGAAAGACCAGGAGGATGCAAAAAGAACACAGAGAGGGCTGAGAATCATCCACAGACATGCATTATTTGCTCCAAAGATTGATACAATACACTACAGAATGCCATGAGGTAGAATAGTATTACAGTTCAAATGAGAGGTTCGAATTCCACAAATTCACCTGAGGAGAAGAAGGGAGAGGCAAAACAGAAAAATGTTCGACCTTGAAAAGAAGCTCCTCTTTACAATATATAGAAAGAATGAGAGAGGAAAGAGAGAAGGGAAAACCAAATCTACCCCAACCACCTCCAGGTTGCATTCAATTCATCTCATCATGGCAGAAGCGGCGGATCCTGGCAAAACGGCGGGCTGCCTAATGTAAGCGGCGAACTGTCTGCTGCATTAAAGTTGTTAGTTGAAGCATTACTTCGCTATTTCACGCCGAGGCGTTTCTTGATTTTCTCTCCAAACTGAACCAAAATGTAAGATTGACCCTAAATCGTGTAGAGAATCTCACAAGCTTTCCATTGATATAAGAACGTGCAAATCCGAGCTCTGATCAAAAGATATGACGATCCAAGATTTAGGCACAATGTACCAAGACGGATTTTGAAATATTTTCCCGCTTTCGCCACCTGATGACACGTGGCAGCTCGATTCGCCGAGCAACTCTCTCTCTCTCCCCTCTCTTTCGGCGGGCTTTCTTTGAAATTTCCTCAGGCCCTACTGGGACACGTGGCACTATCCCATTGGTTCGGGCCAAAGGTCTCGAAACTCGCCTTTTGACTTTTTGACCTTTCTCCTCGTGACACGTGTCATGATCTGATCGGTCCATGCCCTTTCGCATCCACGCCCCGCACGTCCCTATGTCCCATTTTTCCTTGTGCCTCCTTGGCTGATTTTGGCTTCGAACCGGCCGCTTCGCGCCCAGCCTCATTTGCCCCGTGATGTCCCAATTGCCTCCGGGATCGCTTGTTTCCCATTTCGCCGATTCGGCTTCTTCGCGCCTTTTGTTCCAATGATGTCCCAAATAGTTTGATTTTGACCTTTCCTCATTTTGCCATCCTTCCGCCACGCCCACGTCCCCACTGTCCCCAATCCCAATGCTTTGATTTTTCTCATTTCGCCGAACCGCCGGTTCGCGTATTTTGTCCTAAATGTCCCAAAGCCCAAAGCTTAGTGCGAAAGTTCTCCTTCGGCCGATCCGGCTTTCCGCATCCGCCGCCATTTGTCCCACCTTGTCCTGCTTGCTATTTGGCCGCCCGAGGCTTTTCGCCGATCCGCGCCTTGACGTCCCAAATGTCCCAATTGCTCCTAGGACTAGGACTTAGCCATTTTCACATTTTTCTAGATCAACCTACTTGCCTTCTCGCAACTTTTTTCCCATTTTCTCGCTTTCTCTTTTCAACCTCTGGAAGGAGAGTTAGAAAATTTCCTGAAGGGACCCTAGAAACCTGATTTTTGCTCTGAATCAATCAATTTGCTTGGGACTTGAATATTCTGATGCATGTTATCAAAATTACCCTGGGGGTGAATTTTGGATAACAATTTGGCGACTCAATGGGTCACCTCCTCGCTAGGTGAAAAGATCAAATGGCCTTTTAGCAATCCATCGGGCATGGAGTCATAAGCAATAACTCAAACGAGCCTCGATATCTAATCCCGAGCCCGATATCGCAACTTCTTCTCCAACAACACTCAACCAGAAAAACAACCCGAGAGCAAAAAACTCGTGCCAAGCACTTAGGAAAACTGAAACCTAACTACAACAGGACAATGTGCACAAGCACTTGGAGGAATGAAAATCTAATTAATATTTACAAGGTAGTGAACTTCCTCTAGAGGCAACGCTTGAGGTAGATTCCATTCACTGAATCTGCAGCTTCTTCACCATCCAATGAGGCCAATTGAAAGCATTGCTGCTCTTGCGCTTCATGACCATGTATGGGCCACTCCAAATGGCATCAAATTTGAAATGCCTTCCTGGTTTTGCCCGATCTGCATCCCATTTCAACACTAGATCTCCAACTTGAAAAGATCTATCCTTGGCCTTTCTATCAAAGGTCTTCTTGATCAAAGCTTGATCCTTTTCCATTGCTTGGGATGCCTGATTTCTGATCTCTTGCAGCTCCATCAGCTCTGCATATCTCACCTCCATAGGCTCAAATTCAAGCAACTCCAGCTGCTTCATGAGTTCCAATGTTGGCAACTCAAGTGACATGGGCAAGATTGCCTCTCTTCCATGACAAGCTTAAATGGAGAATTACCCGTGGATCTTTTGGGAGTGATCCTATCAGCCCATAAGGCTGATTTCAGCTTTGGTATGCCAAGCCCTCTCGATTCTCATCAAGAGTCCTCCTAATGATCCTCAAAGCAAGTTCTTATTTGTAGACTCGGCCTCGCCATTACCTCGAGGGTAATAGTTTGATGAAGTGCTCAGTAGATCCCGCTTCGACAGCCCACTCACCACTTTAGATCCAATGAATGCCAATGCATTATCGTAGACTATTGTAGTAGGTACACCAAATCTGGTAGTTATCCCCTCATAAAAGTCCAAGATGCTAGACTCATTCGCCTCTTTGAGTGCTACTGCTTCTGTCCATCTGGTGAAGTAGTCCGTGGCTGTCAAAATCCATTTGTGCCCTTGGCTTGAATTGGGATTGATGGCTCCAATGAAGTCTAAACCCCATTGCATGAATGGCTGGTCAACTGAGATTGGATGTAATGGAAGGGCAGCGAGTCTCTCTTTTCCTGTGAAGAATGCACAATTCTTACATCTCTTGATCCATGCATAGCAATCACTAAAGATTTTAGGCCAATAATAACCAGCCTTCATGATTTTCAGAGCTGTCACTCTTGGTGCAAAATGGCCACCAGCTGGTCCATCATGAAACTCTTTAATACCCTTTGGATCTGACCTATGTTAATGCATCTCAGCAGCACTCCATTCACATCCTTCTTGAACAAAACTCCATCAATGATGGTATATGGAACAGCCTGCAACCTGAAGTATCTCCTCTTCGCTTTGCTCATTTCTGGAGGGCATAGGCCTGTTTGTAGGAAGTGCATAATGCCTTGGGTCCAGCAAGGAGTCGGGCAGCATTGTCTTCTTCTTGCCTGCCACTCGGCTCATGGCTGTCTTGCACTGTCAAAACAACCTCTTCTTCTTCATCAAAACATCTTTTTGCTTCCCCAAAACCAGCTGCTCACACAATCCTTTCCTCTTACCAGCTTGGTGATCTTGATCTCAATGTCATACTCCATGACACGGTGATCCAACCTCCCCTTTTTTCATTCAAATCCTTGTTGAGGAGGAAGTCCTTAACCCCAGCATGTGAGACCAATAACTGGACCTTGTTGTTTGAGATTAAATGCTTGAATTTCTTCAAGCTTCTGATTACTGCAAGCACATGCTTTTCAATAAAAGAGTACCTCACTTCGCAGTCATCTAGGCTCTGGCTGAAGAAGGCAATCGGCTGTTCATCATTATCTTTGTTCATGCACTGCATGGCAGAAATAGTGTCATCACCTCCAAATGCATAGAGGATGAAATCCTTGGAAAAGTCTGGGTTGATGAGAGTGGGTGCTTGGGAGATGGCTTCCTTGATTGCTTCAAAACTCTCTTTGCCTTCTGCCATCCACTTGAAAGCCATGCTTTTCCTTAACATTTTGGTGATGGGCTTGACAAGGGCTGCAAAATCTGGGACAAACCTCCGAACAAAGTTTATCCTTCCCAGGAAACTCTGAAGGGCTTTCTTGTGGCTTGGCAATGGTAGAGCTCTTATGGCTTCAACCCTCTCTGGATCAATTGCTAATCCTTCCTTGGAGACAATATGGCCAAGGAGCTTCCCTTCATGTGCAAGAAAGATGCACTTCTTAGGATTTAAGGACACTCCGAACTTTCTACACCTCTGAAACACTTGCCTGAGGTGAAAGAGATGGTCTCATGCAAAGATTCTTTGAGAAGACAAGAATATCATCTAGGTATATCAAAGCACTATCTTGTTGATCAAGCCTTTGAATGCCATATCCATAGCTCACTGAATGTTGCTCCGCATTCGATACCCAAATGGCATCTTCTTGTAAGCATATGTGCCCCATTTGGTTGTGAAGGCTGTCTTGAATTGGTCTTCCTCCTTTACCATAATCTGATTGAAGCCTGAGTAACCATCAAGTAGTGAAAACCTTTCTGAACCAGCTACGACCTGCAATATTTGCTCCATGGAAGGGAGTGGATAATGGTCCTTGAGAGAGGCTCTATTCAAATCTCTGAAGTCAACACACAGCCTGATCTCTCCACTCTTCTTTCTGACTGGAACTAAGTTGGCAACCCAACTAGAATGCTTGATTGGGAATATGATTCTTGATTCAATCAGCTTGTCCAATTCTTTCCTCATGAGAGGCTCCATGTGTGGATTGACTGGTCTCTGCTTCTCCTCCACAGCTTAGTATTTGATCCACCCGATGGTATGCTGAGCTAAGTTGGGATTGAAACCTTTCAAGTCTTCATAGCTCCAAGCAAACACGTCAGGGAATTCTTGACATAGCTGTATGAACTCACACCTTTCTTGCTCAGTTGTCATCCTTCCAATTTGCAATGGCTTGTTCTCTTCTACCAAGATGGATACCGAATCTTCTCTCTTGACCTTGATGTTTGCTTTCTCCTTTCTAAACTGATCATTGGGGTTAAAATGGACTCCAAAGTGATAAGTCCCTTGGGCAGCTTGTCGGTTCTAACTGTATCACTTGGTCACCATATTGCTGTTCCAACTTTTCTTGATTCTTAGCTGAGAACTCAGCTTCTTCTTGCAAGAAGTGGATGATTTGCTGGTCATTCTCAAATACCTGCCAACTGACATTGTTATCCGGCACTGAAGGCCTCACAATCACGTGGATGTTTGGCTGTACCTTATCTTGTTGAATGTTTTCTACAATGTCAAAGGCTGCCCCTACTGCTGCAAGCCCGCAAGCCAGCTTTGATTCTCTTTCCTAGGATGGCTTTGATGCCAAACCCTCAAAATCTTCCATGAGGTCCCACACCCTTTCAGTAGCACTCGAGTAGATCATTTTTGGCAGCATGTTGTCCCTTGACCTGATTTACAATCAATTCACACCGTCCCCAAAACTTGCAAGTTCTTTATTTTTTTCTTGATTGCCCAATGCATCCTCGCACCAAGGCTTCATATTCAGCAAGTTGTTATTGAGCATGCAAATTGAAATCTAAAAGCTGAATAATACTTTACTCCTTGAGGTGAAATAAGCACGGCTCCACCTCCTGCGCCTTGTCTACTCCTTGATCCATCACAAAAAAGCTGCCATACCTCATTGTCATCCTTGTGGTTTGGCTTGGTGATGCTAGGAATAGGTTGACTTTCTTCGTGTATACAATAGACTCCTAGCTCAGATTCTTCTATTCCTTGATAAGGATCAAAAGCATGTACCTTGTTTGCCCATTCATCAAGAGTTAGATCTGGGATGTTTCCAACTTTAGTGTCAGTTTCATCCGTGTTTGGGTGATCTTCTTGATCAAATGCTGAGCAATTGGCATTAATCTGACTTGGAGTATAGGGCTCAATGTGGAAGTTTGCAATAGGTTCTGACCTAATTGTAGCCTTAGTTCCATACCTTGTTCTGAATAGCATGTGAGACCAATCAGCGGACAAATATCCCCCAATTTTGGCAGTGAAGTCCCTTGACAAACATAGGGCAAAGAGTGGTGGAAGGTCTATGACTGATATATCTTGTAAGACAACAACATTTGGACATGCATGCAAGGTAAGACTCAAATTTCTAATCACTCCAACTATTGCTATTGTCCCATCCAACTGCACTACTCCCTTAGATGTTATTTCATACTGGAGCCCTAACTGATCAGCTATCTGTTTAGGCATTACTGAGCTACTTGCCCCGAATCTATCATGCAATTATGCACTAGCTGATTTCCAATGATTAACGAAACATAAAAAGGGGGAGGCTTCAGCATTCTACCTTGTTGTGCTCCATGATTTCCTTCAGGCTGGGCAGCATTTGTGAGCACTTTGTCTTGCATCTGCTGATTCGAAGCTGGCCAGTCCTTCATGGCAGCTTGCAGCAGATCTCTTTGGCCTGGGATGGATAGGGATTCCCACATAGATATATTGACGTTTGTCTTCTTCATCTGATCAATGATACTGAATGGTGATGAAGGATCTCTCTGCTGTCCCTTGGTTTGCACATTTACTCCTTGTATGTGGGCAGCAACAGCTGGCATTTGAGTTGGCCTAGGGGCTGTTCTTGGCTGCCCTTGTGCATTTGAAATGGGACTTTGCTTGCCAATCATTTGTGGAGCCATGGAAGGTTGTGGATTGGCTGGGGCTAATGGCTGCTCTTCACCCAAATTTCTCCTTTTTGACCTTGTGTTTGCTGCAACACCTTGAGAAACTACCTGATTCATGCCACAGAAATCCTCTGCTTGCCAATTTACCAATGTGGTGTCATTTGGGGCTGATTGTTGTTGGAATGTTTCTTGTTGTTGGCTGTTTTCTTGACTGCTTCACCCTCCACACCAGTAGTTGTTACCATTAAAGCTTGAGTCAAAGCACCATTGAAGCACATGGATTGATTATGAGGCTCATTACATGGAAAACACCAATCATACTCCTGGGCAATGTTGTTTTGTGCTGGTACTAATGCCTTAGAGGCAGATATGGCATTTGGATTATAGGGCTGGAATGGTCTATTGGCAGGAGGCCTTGCTTGATTCTGATTTGCAGCTGATTGGGTGGCCTTTGAGGCTGATATGGCTGCCTATTAGGTTGAGCTTGAGGCTGATATGAAGGTCTAAAACCTTGAGCTTGTTGTCTTTTGAGAGTGACCAGCTCATTGCCTAGATTTTGCAATTGCTTCATGACCTCTTGAAGCTCATTTGGGGCACTTGGAGATGAAGTGGAAGCTTCATTTGAACTCTGATTTCTAGGAGTGGGAATAGGAGCTAAGACAGGTGCTTGACTAGCACTTGGGCTCTCTAAACTTGGATATAATGGCATTGGAGGCCTAGGAGCCAGTTTACCAGCTTGAATAAGACAGTTTTCGGCTCTAATGGCAATGCTATAAGCAGCAGGTAAGGTTGTGCCTCCCATTGATTGAATTAACATAGAAATATCAGAATTCAAAGCTTTAAGATAGTAGAGAAAAGCACCTTCTGCTGTTGGCCTGACTGCCACTGGAATCCTATCCCAAGACCTTTGAAATCTGAAGTTGAAGTCACCACCACCGCTCATTGGGGCTCTCTCTGATAGTTGTCAATTGTTCTAGAAGAGACAAGTTGTCTCCTTCTCTCCAAATTGATCATGGAGAACTATGCACAACTGATTCCAATTTGTGATAGAACCAGCTTCAAGGCTTCTGAACCATTGCAATGCCTTCCCTTTGAATGATGATGCCAAGCCAGCTTGACGTAGCCACATCCATTTCATTTATCTCATGGATTGCACAGATGTTAGCAATGTCTTTGACATGATCACCAGAGTGGTATGATTTTCTCCAGTAAAAAATGGAATGTTCTTCAACGCTGCAATTGAACCGGATTCTCGTGCATTGAGGGCAAGTGGCACGCTGCCAAAAGAAATTGACAAAGGGATTTGCTGGTCAGCGCCATTCTCGATTGGTCAAGGACTCTTGAATACTGAATGAAAGGCCGAGCAGGTGGAGGAGTTGAGAGAGTTCTGTTTTGGTGGAGATGGAGACCTTTGAATCCTTCTTCCTCTTTGCCTTCTTCTTGGAGATAATTGCAGTATTCAAACAACACTTCCTCTTCTCCAACTCTTGACCTTGTGATTCTTCTCATAAGCTTTCAGGCCTCGCCATGAAACCAGTTGATCTTCCTTTTGGAGTCACCAGATATGTGAATAATAGCTCTTTTCAAGCAAGAAAATTGCAGCAGATTCATATCAACTTTGCTGCAATAAAAATGAGACCTCTAGGTCCCACCGGCGTGCCAAAACTGTTAGTGCAAAATCACAGCACCCCTGGATGCAGATCAAGTTTCTAGGTTGATCACTTGGCATCCAAAGCAGATTGCATAACATTGAATCCTTTCTCCAAGTGTGGGACTTGAAAAATGAGAGAGGATTCTCCAGAGAAGGCTGGTTCCTATTCCTCTGTTCAGATGCACACGAAATATGCAGAGGGTTTTCTCAAAACCTAATCTAATCTGCCAAGGAGACAAGGTAAGAAAATGCATAAAATAAATCTAAGCTAATAGAGGTGATGCACCGAGGAATGAAGAACACCTATTTTTCCAATAAACACAGACCATTTGAATGTGATATAAGATCATGCACAGATGACAAAACCTGCAGTGAAAGACCAGGAGGATGCAAAAAGAACACAGAGAGGGCTGAGAATCATCCACAGACATGCATTATTTGCTCCAAAGATTGATACAATACACTACAGAATGCCATGAGGCAGAATAGTATTACAGTTCAAATGAGAGGTTCGAATTCCACAAATTCACCTGAGGAGAAGAAGGGAGAGGCAAAACAGAAAAAATGTTCGACCTTGAAAAGAAGCTCCTCTTTACAATATATAGAAAGAATGAGAGAGGAAAGAGAGAAGGGAAAACCAAATCTACCCCAACCACCTCCAGGTTGCATTCAATTCATCTCATCATGGCAGAAGCGGCGGATCCTGGCAAAACGGCGGGCTGCCTAACAGAAGCGGCGAACTGTCTGCTGCATTAAAGTTGTTAGTTGAAGCATTACTTCTGCTTGTTATTTCGCGCCAGAGGCGTTTCTTGATTTTCTCTCTCCAAACTGAACCAAAATGTAAGATTGACCCTGAATCATGTAGAGAATCTCACAAGCTTTCCGTTGATATAAGGAACGTGCAAATCCGAGCTCTGGATCAAAAGATATGACGATCTGAAGATTTAGGGCAAAAATGTACCAAAACGGATTTTGAAATATTTTCCCGCTTCGCCACTGGACGACACGTGGCAGTGCTCGATTCACCGAGCAACTCTCTCTCCTCCACCTCTCGGTGGCTTTCTTTGAAATTTCCTCAGGCCCTAGCGGGACACGTGGCACTATCCCATTGTTCGGGCCAAAGGCTCAAACTTCACCCTTTGACTTTTTGACCTTTCTCTCGTGACACGTGTCATGATCTGATCTGGTTCTCGGCCCTTTCGGCGATCCGCGTCCCACGCGTCCCTATGTCCCATTTTTCCTTGTGCTCCTTGTGCTGATTTCATTGGCCGAACTGCCGCCTCATTCGCCCTCGCGGCCCGATGTCCCAATTGCCTCCGATCAAGCTTGTTCCCATTTCACCCGCCTCGGCCTGGTTCACGCCTTTTTCCCGTTGTCCCTTTGTTTCTGACTTCTCATTTCGCCGAATAGCTTGATTTTCCTTTCCTTCGGCCGAACCGCCTTTCCGCGTCCCACGCGTCCCGACGTCCCAACTGCTTTCGGACTGTTTGTTCTCATTTCGGCCGAACCGGCCGGTTCGCGTATCTTTGTCCCAGATGTCCCAAAGCAGTTAGTGTGAAAGTTCTCCTTTCCGGCCGATCCGGGCTTTCCGCGTCCGTCGCGTCCATTTGTCCCACTTGTCCCAGTTGCTATTTGGGCCACCTGGAGGCTTTTCGGCCGATCCGCGCCTTGACGTCCCAAATGTCCCAATTGCTCCTAGGACTAGGACTTAGCCGATTTTCACAATTTTTCCTGGATCAACCTACTTGCCTTCTGCAACTTTTTTCCACATTTTCTCAGAGCTTGCTCTTTTCAGCCTGGACAGGAGAGTTAGAAAATTTCCTGAAGGGACCCTAGAAACCTGATTTTTGCTCTGAATCAATCAATTTGCTTGGGATTTGAATATTCTGATGCATGTTATCAATAAGAATAAGATTCTCCTATGGAAGTGTACTTTCGTTATTCTCATCTGAACCGGAAAGCTTGGACAAGAGAGAGATTGGAAGGGGGTTTGGATAGGTTTGATTGATGAGGGAACCACCCTTGGGAACTATGGAATTGGAAGACCCTTCTCGGTTTTGAATAGTTGTTTTGGGGTTTCAAAGATGAAGAAACATCATTTGATTTGAACGTGATGTTCTTGTTACGAAGTTGAATCTTCTTTTCTTTGATAGCACTAATTTCTAATTTCGTGCCATGGTAAATGCCTCATTGAAAGTGCAAAAGTTTACACATGTAGGGTTGGTGAGATGTGTCTAGTACAAGCCTAAGTAACAAACCGTATGAGTTCAGTTTGAGGTAGTTGAAATGTGATTTGATTGATTAGGCTGCACCAATGAGTGAAAAAGTCAGTGATAGACTCATCTTTGTACTAACGAGTAGAATAAAGATCAGTCATTGTAACTTTCTTGACAATGTTGATAGAGAAGTGATCAAAGAAGGCTTGGGCCACTTGATTGAATGAGTAGATGGATTGTCTTGGTAGCCCACTATACTAGTCTAATGTAGGTCTTGTCAGGGACATTGGGAAAGTCCTCAAAAGTAAATCATCATCATGGGCAATTAGGTAACACCCATGTTTAAAGGACTGCAAATGTTGTTGTGGATCCTCTTTGCTATTGAAGCGGTTGAAATTTGGCATTTCCCAATGTATGGGGTATGGTTGAATAGGAATGGATGGGTGAATAGGCTCATTACAAATTTCATCATAGGTGAGGGAATTGTGTGAGCCAAAACCGATGCTTCTAGTGTTTACATCTTTTCCATCATCAACTTGATGAGGTCATTGGTAGGTTGTGATGGAGGGACACCTCTTATGGCATAAGGGGGCGGATATTGAACTTGATAGGGAGGTTGAGAATAAGGAACTGATATAGAAGGCACATATCTAGAATAGGTGGCGAGATGAGATATGGGGTTGTTGATAGTAGGTGTATGTAGGTAGGATGGTCATCATGACTCGGTAGTGATTGGGAGTAATGTTTGTGGGATGGAGAGGATGAGATTATTGAATGGAGTAGGAATCACCAAACCACAGTGAAGTTGTGTTCTAATGGGTATTTGTGAGACAATGGGTGTGGACTATGCTATGGTATGGGTGGTCGATGAGGGGACAACATATATGATAGGCGCGAGTGAAACTATAGACACAGTGGTCATGGCAGGTATGGGGCCTAGCTACAAAACTATCCGGGGTGAAGTAGGTGAGGGAAACACCACATTATTAGGGGCTGATGTAGCAAAGAGGAATAAAGGCGGGAGAGATGGATATAGGCATTTCGTATATCAACTAACCTGAGGAGTCTCGAGTGGAAGAATGGGAAAGATAGAACTATAAGGCCATGGGATTCTGATCAAGGAGTCATGTAAACTCTTCTTCACCTACAACAATGGTGGTAGGTAAGGTTGGATTCATGGGTGACAGGATAGAAGTTGTTGAGGGACTAGGTGGGAGTGGTTGACCACTAGCGTGGAATATGAGGGCATCAATCTAGCTACGAGTCAACACCATGTGAACAACTCATGACTGGTAAAATGTATTATGTAGATGACATAGAAAATAGTAGAAATAGAGAATAGTGGGGTCCGGGAGGTGAATCTAGTCAATGTCTAGATTTTGAAAATCAAACACATACAACAAGATGATGGTCAAGTTGACAGTGATTGAGGAAAACCGATGATGGTCAAGTTGACCGGTGATGGTTGAGGGAACACCAATGATAGTTCTGGGCCGATATCGATCACTATGGAAGAAACCAGTCTCAAATTTGTACTTTTGAAAACTATGTATGACACTAGGTATCAACAGGAAGAAATATGATGATGCCTTGAGGGCCAAAAATAGAACAAAAATAGTGATGAAAGCTATTCTAGGTAAAGTAACTAGAAAGCCAGAAGCTGACACTAGTTAGGGTTTAACCGATGATGATTAGATGTGAACCGAAGATGGTCATTGGAATGACGTCGATGACTATGAAATTAGAAATAAATGAAGAAATTTTTTTGTGACTGAAATTAAGTGAAGAATCAAACTCAAAACACGAGAATGAGGATATGGAGCCCAGCACACTCAGACAAAGTCAGAATACTCTAACTACGATGGTGGAGTGTGCAAGGAAGAAGAAAAATGGAGAGTCATAGTCTCACACCTCAAAACACAAACCAAGAAGAATGCTAAGAAAAAGCATGATCCTAATAGTGATTTTCTTATGTTTGTTTAGCTTATGCTATTTAGGACTGATTGTGTATTAAGAATAGAATATTTTGGTTGGTAAGGTGTCTTACAATGAAGGATATCTAAAAGGAGAGGTTTTAGGTATGTTATGGTGGGGGCGGGCCGTCCTTTGAGATGATGACTCGACAAAGGCAATGAGCTAGGGAGTACCTACCAACCGGATCTTGTGATAAGCGACGATGTTCCCAAGTAAGATGTTGTTTAAGAAAGATGTGTATATTTTATTCTCAGTGCAAGTTTGGTAAGACACGAGAGAGAAAATGTGCTTTCTATGATTCTTTGTGCCAACCATCAATTAGGAATGATATTCGATATAGCAAGAGATAAATAGGAAGAGGGATGCTCTTTCACTAATGCAATGGAAAAGGAAGGAAGATGTGTTCTTTTTAATGCACCAAAAATATGATTATTTTTAGACAATAGAAAGAAGGAGAATGATTCCAAAGAATAAAATTAATGTGGAATTTTTTCGAAGGGAAACAAGCATACAAATTTCACCTAGGAATGAATAAATGCAAAATAACCCTTGATGGGTCCCACTGAGTATGCCGAAATGTTTCACTGTTTTCTTTATGTTTTTGAAGTGACGAAATATATAAGGGTAAGGGCCAAGGAGGAATACCTATTAAATGTTGGTTGGTTGATGGTTGTTGCACATTTTATGAATTCTTAATCTAGTGCCGATCATGAGATATTCCTTTTGGTTAGGAGGAACTACCTATAATAGAAAACAAGACCACAAAAAGAGAGTTAAATGATATATGACAATGCACTGCCTAGCATATGCTAGTTTCAAGAAGTGTGATACTTCCTAGATGGTTGTCAATCCACTGTTTAAAAAATTTAATGTGAGAAACAAAAAAATTCCTATTGTATTTTATATGATTTAGGTATCTCATTCAAGTACAATAAGAAAATCTTAACATAACAGTTAGGTTGTGGTCGATCAAAAAGGTATGTAGTTGTCAAGTTGTTATAACTAGTCGGATCGATTCTAGGTTGTTTAGGTCAATTGGTGAGATGATTTTTGGGTGTGTTCTTGGTCAAGGTGTAAAACATAGAGACCAATGTCATTCGGGTATGACAAATGCCGGTTTAGTGGAATCGACGACGGTTGTGGATAACCAATCGTTATGGTCAAGGTGAAAGAAACTTGAATAGATCAACAAGTAGGGGCTGATCGAGGTCAAAGGAGGCTGGGAGGGTGGATGAGCAGGTTCTGTGGAGATCTCAAGTACATGCAAAAATGGATATTAGTTTGGAATGGCTATTTGGTGGTGTGGGTAAGGGAAATGGTGGGATAACAAGTTATTAAGCAATGGAGGAATGAACATGCAAAGTATAAACTAATGACAGGGATGACAAAAGTTAACTATGATGAAATAGACAATGCTAGTAGAGATGTACTTATTGTGATGTAGATTTAGATGGTTGAATGGAGGTGGTTGTTGATCAGAAGAATGGTGTTGGATATCATAGCAGTGGCTCCCAGAATGATTCCGTGAGTACAATGCTTCCAAAATTTGTCTTGGTGATGGCTCTAGATGTTTGGATACATGAAAGGATGTTGGTTTCACTTGCATGCAGCTCGACCTCCTTTCCTTACTCTCTCGAATCTGAAAACCCAAAAACAAGGTTGTTTAGGTGAATAAATGGTAACCAACGATGGTTTTGTATTGACTAAAGATCACATCGCTTAGGGTGATTGGTGTCGATTAAGGTGGGATTCCTAAGTTTACTAAAATTGGCCGATCTTGCCTCTTTTAGCTCAAGTTCATTCCTTGATCCATGAATTTGGAAAGACGTTGAATTTTTATGAGTGGGAAGGTGGTTAGGGAGATTTTACGGTTAGACCAAATCCTAGCTCATTAAGGCATGTAATACTTAGTTATTGTTAGTTATGGAAATATGCCAAGAATACGTCTAGGGTGAGGTGGCTAGGTGAGGTGTCTAGGTCATGTGGAGGGGGTAGAAATTAGGGTAATTAGATATTAAATATTGTGATGATATATATTAATTTAATTTAATTAATTAAATTAATGGTGATGTGGGGTGGAAGGGGCCATGGATAGATGAGTATTTTTGAGATGGTTATTTGATAGAGGACCAAGGGAGTGTGACCCAATTTTGGTGTCTACGTTCAAACCTTATCTTGAATCCATGTGCCCTATCTTTAAACCATGTGCCCTAGCTTGTTTTTAATGCCTCTACTTCACTCAAACCCTTCACCAATGGGGACATAAGGATCTTCCACACAATAATTCGTTCTCCATGTATGCGGTTTCACACTCTCTACACCTCAATATGACTTGATTGTACTTATCCCACTCAAATACTTGTGATCACAAAGGTAAAAAATGAACTCACATCACATCCTTATATATATTTTCAAAAATTTAGTACATTTATTGCTCCTTCACCAACCAATAATCCTCTCATTAATTGACCATTTTCACAATATCCATGACATCTTCGCGCCTAAAGCTATAACCTTCTAGCGCCTTCCTACCTTCGGCTACAAAATTATCTTCAAGTGTGCTTCCATGAACCCGATTACCTCACCACTAAACTTCCCTGTAGTCTCCATGGCCGTTGCTTACCTCACATTATATTGTTCCCTCATTTATCTCCATCTATGGTCATCTTTTTAAAGAAATATCCTTTCTAACAACTCCTCTACAAACTTGAATAACACCTATAGTAGTTTGTTCCTTTATGTGTACCCAGTTGTAAATAGCCACCCCACACCAATGGTATGTGCAGTCCTCTGCACATAAAATTTCTTCAAATGGTAATTAGCTTCCAGTGTGTAAACGCACTTATTACACAAAACACCAACTAAATTGACAAAGAATATCAATGAAAAGGAAATACAAAAATTAAAACCTAGTCTAAATGGAAACACTACCTTATTAAAAACACCTAGAAGACTTATTTATAGTAGGGATTCATTCTACTCCTGTTAAAATAATTGGGTAACCATATTCCATTAGGTGTCTCTAATCGACAAATGCCTCATTCAAGTACATGAGTGATAATATATGGTCCCAACCAATGTACTTTAAGCTTTCCTGGATGGCACACAAACTTAGATACGTAAAGAAGCACCATCTGTCCTATCTCAAGCTTTTTATCCCTAATGTTCCTATCATATCATGATTTTGCCTTGCCTTTCCCTATTTCTAGCTCCAATGTGCTATGGCGCTCCTCTCATCCAATTGTATCAATTTATCAATTCTTTCTTCCAATATCTCTCATTAGCTAGACATCCAACATGTGAAATACACAAAGAAGGTAACATAAATTTCATGGGAAGAACTGCTTTTGTGAAAAACACCAACTGAAAGGGTGTGGCTTTATTCAACCTCTTGTATGCTTCTATGTACACCCAAATCATGGAAAAAACTTTATCATCCCAATCTTTTCTTCAAACGTCACAAATTTTTGTCAATGTCTAGCTCAAAATCTTATTAAAGGCCTCAACAGTCCCATTTTCCTAAGGATGATTGGGTGCATCTTATGGCGTGCAATCATAAATTCATTTAATAGGATCTTGATCATTTCATTCAAAAAGTGTGTACCCCTATCACTGGTCAAGCTTAGTGGGCATCCATACCTTGTAAGAACATTTTCCCATAAGAATCTTGCTACTGTAGTTATTGTATAATCCTTGGTAGGTGTTTCTTCTACCCACCTTGTAAGATAATTTGTGTAAGTGATGATGTAGCGCAATCTAGTTCTACACATGGTTGGTGAAATAGGATCCAAAAGTCTATATCCCATTTCTCAAATGTCTTTGCACTAGGAATAGGTCTTAAAGGCATTTCATCTCTTTGCCCGGTTTACTAACACATTTATAGTGATCACACACCTTACAATATGATTTACAATCCTTATAGAGGGTATCCCACCATAATTCAATGAATAGAAGTGCAATGACATCAACTACATAGTGCCCACCATAATACCACCATGAGCCTCTTCCATGATGTCTGTTACACTCGTGCTCTAGCACACACCAATGCAATAATTCATCTCGGAATAACTTGTATAGGTCACCACTAATCATCATAAAAGGTACCATGTAAATTTCAAGTTGTTTCTTCTCCAAGGATTTCATTCGTTTTGGTGCCACACCTATACATAAAAAGATAGAAATATCCTCCAATGGTTTTGCTAGTGGGTTTTCTACAGCAATGATTACTCTCACAAATGAGAGGTGCACATTGTAACTTGTACAACTATGCATCTGATGTTGTATCTTAAATTGTCTATGCATCGTCCAATCGACTAAATTCATGATAAATGTATTGGGCCGGAATTAATTTTACCTAGTTTTACCACAACTGTGAAATAAAATTCTTGGAATAAGAGCACCCTTCAACATATGCGCCCCTGTAAAACATGATTTTTTACCAAGCATTTCAATGACATGTGATCAATGTAAAATATGAATGGTGTTGTTAAAAGGTATTGTCTAAATTTATGTAGTGTATAGATCATTGACAGGGCTTCACGCTTAATAGTTGTATAATTCTTCTCTCACATGGAGTCAACTTAGATCATTGATAGGTGTATAGATCATTGACATGTCCATCGCTGATTGGAGTAGAGATGTATCCCATTTTTTAACTTTAGAAAAAAAAGCTAAAAATCATTAAGTTTTCCATCAGCCCACTCCTCCTTTGACTTTCAAAGTTGGCCACGTGTCACACCTAAATTGGCTATGGAACTTTGGCCTAAGTTTTGGATTTTATCCATTTGAAGTAAAACTTCAAATTCACCAAGAAATCTGCCCCCCATTCTGACTTCTCATGGACATGTGTTCACCTCGATTGGATGTGGGGCCGCGCTCCAAAATTTTACCTTAATATTTTCTACCTCCAAAGGCAAAAAACTTCAAGAACCTCTACCATCCGCATCCCCTCTACCCAAAATTGATGCCACGTGTCCTCCTCTGATTGGAGTAGGGCTGAAACTAATTTTGAAACTTTAGAAAAATAGAGCTAAAAAACTCTAAGTCCCCCATTGGCCCACTCCTCCCTTTTTGATCTTTAGGACACGTGTCCACTCTCGATTGGCTAAGGGGTTTTGGGCCAATTTTTGACTTTTTAAAATTTTGCAAAATAAAGTCTAAAAATTCTAAGGGAATCGACCACCCACCATCCCTCGGCCAATTAGAACCCGCCACATTGCCAATGCATGCTAAGGAAGAAATTGATAGGAAAATGACACCCGTCTGACCGTCAAAATACAAAAAATGCTAGGGATGCCCTAGAAATTGATTTTTTCACCAAGGATGGATTTTTTTAATTGGAACTAGAAAAAACATGATTCTGAGCATTTCTTGACCTTGGGATTGAATTTTTGAAGGCATATATGTATAAAATTATCAATTTTGATTTTTCATGATCGTGTAAAAGCAGAACACGGCATAGCTTGTTAATTTGAAGAATTTAGGGCAAAAATTAGGGAAAGTTTTGAGTATTCTTAAAAATGGGGCATGTCAAAATGGTTTTTAAATGGAATAAGGTATGGTAATAGGTCGAAACTTCATTTCACCCATTAAAACTTTAGAAAATGTTTCAGGAGATGCAGAGTGAAAGGAAAATTAGGGCAAAATAATAGAGGATAAAAATGGATACCAACATCGGCTCCTGCTCGAGGATGAAGCACTCCGGTGAGTTCCATAAGAATAGTAAGTAGACCAAGTGCCAAAATAATCCATTGGGCAAAAGAGTCATGAGACAAAATCACCAAAAACTAGCTGAGAACCCGATAAAATGGCTGCCACACACCAAGGCAAACCACAAATCGACAAAACACCAAAAGCGAGAGAAAAAAACAAACACTATACATTGTACAAGTTGGTAAGAAACCCTTGATTCAAAGAAAACAAATCAAGGGGAAACCCCAAATGTCCTCCATGCTAGATATGACCATGCCAAGAGGTTCTGATATGTTTTTAGCAACTGGAAATATACCTCTTCTTCTTCTTTGTTTAATTTGTAAACCATCCAGTTTCTTTGAAGCTCCTCCATTGTGCTCAGGTCAAACCTTTTAGCATTTTTCAAGGCTGAATCAAGGACCAAATTTCTAGAAAAAATAGCATACTTAGGAGATATGTTTTCAACAACTTCATACTCCCTAAAATCCACAAAACTCACAAAGTGATCAGTACTAGCATCTACCTGTAAAACTTCATAAGATGCATTGTTTGGGTCTTCAATAAGGTACAACATCTTTTTCTCTCCACATAACTTCACTAAATTTCCTTCAATGGGGATAGTGGCATAAGACATGTCCATTTGGACACTCCCACCAACACTTGCAGCCCATTTTCTTGACAATAACATACCCCATTTGGCAAGGCAATCGACAATCACAACATCCAATTTTAAATTCCTCCTAGGATAAGATGCAAGCTGCACCACTAGATATTTGACACACCCAACAACTGGCACTTCTCTTAAGTCCATGGCAGTACACTTTCCATAGGCTATTTTCACATTAATATCAAACTCATTCATGACTTCTAGAGGCATGACATTACATGATGCACTAGAATTAAACATATAATTATGAAGTAGCCTATCCTTTATGATCAATGTTGTGAAGAATGGATCAACATTCAATTGGGAATCAACCAAGGATGTCCCCAAATATACCTCAAGTGTCTCTCCAAGATCTTCTACTACTGGTGGTGTTTCAAGGTCAACAATGATTTGAGGAGGAATCTCAACAACATTTACATTTCTCGCTTGGAGTAGTCTTCTCCTCCTTTAATCCTAAGTACTCAAATGCTCTCTTCTTATGCTCAAGGAATTCTAAGAAACTCAATGATTAGAACACTCACTTTGATTTGGCTCAATACTTGGGCTATGTCATAGGGAACACTCTTTGGAAAAACAACATTAGAAGGGAGACAAGAAGATTCATTTGATGGTAAGGGATTCTTGGCAGCTTGGGCATGAGGAGGACTATAATTTTTGCTTTGGGACAACAGAGCTTTTGGAAAGTGTTTCTCTCCTAGGAGATTCTTTTGGAATGCTTGTGAGAAAGGGTGTTTTAGGTTTGGCTTGAGGCCCAAATCCTTTAACAACTTTGCTTCTAGTGTTATAATATTTCTCTTGAGCTACAACAACATTCATCAATAATTGTCTATCTTCCTCTGAAGGGATACCACCATCATACTTCTTAATCATCAAAGCTCTTAAGTATTCAAATTCATTGTTAGGAATTTCAAAAGCTTGCACTACATCAAATTCAAGAGTATGAGGGGAAGAAAGACTTGTACCCATTTGATGCAATCACAAAAATTTGTAGTTTTCCTTACAGCTTATGACATATATTGAAGTTTCTCCCCTTAGTGAACTTACGGGATCTCCATCATGCATGCATCATCATCAATTTCATCATCAGCTTCCTCTTCAATTTGTTGATCTGTTTCACATGGAGGATGGGGTAAAATACATCTATCACACTAATCAATATCAACAACTTCTTCAACAACAACAACCTTAACAGCTTAGGGGATGAGGTAATACTCTTCCTTCACATGCTTGAGGATGTCTATTTGAAAACCCCATGTCCTTTTCCTCTATCATCTTCCTTTGATAATCTCTAGGATGATTGGAAAATCTGTCATGGTTTTGTGCTCTTGGCTGACCTTGTGAAGTTTGCCCAATTCCTTTCTTAGCTCTTGCCAACTTATATGATATTTCTTTGACATCCCCTACCAAATTTTTCACAACCTCCTCTAAATCAGCACCCTTGCTAGCTTGAGGTTTTTTAGGGTTTATCAACTTTACACCATCTCTCTTGATACGTTTCCCAATTGCTTTGATATTGTTTTCAATTTGAATTTCCATGGTAAAATCTTGACTTAGATTAGTAATAGGCTACCTTTTTATCAAATGCATCTACATATTTGATTAAATAATATTCATCACAAGGCCTTAGATTAACTAGCAGCCTTCTCAAAGTTTTGTTAAACCTTGTGTTGAAGTCATGAAATGATTCATTGGGGTTCTTCTTGATATTCTCAAACTCAAACAAGAGAAATCTAGGATCAATCTTTTCACCATATTGCAATCTAAATGCATTCTTCATTTCAGTCCAAGAATTAATTGAATTATCAAGCAGTGCCTTGTACCAATCCATTGCATACTCTTCTAGTGTATGAATGAACAATTAATATAGAAATCTTCAAACTCTATATCTGAAATCTTCCATCATGTTAAAAAAATTGAGATGCTAATCACCGCTTATTGCATTATTACCTTGGAATTTTGGAAATCTATTTCTAACATCTTGTGGGACAACATTTGGGTAACCATCCATTCCTCCAAAGTCTATAAGACCAAAGGTGTTAACAAAAATAGAGGTCTAGGATGAGCCATATTTTTGGTGGAGGTGATCTTTGGGGTGACACAAGCTAATGAGGAGTGCAAGGTCTTTGGGGCTCAAGAATGTGATTTACAAGACTTGTATTCTCTAAGTGTTAGCTTTCTTGGAAAATTTTACTAGGATTGAAACAAACAGGTGTAGATTGAAGAAGGAACTTACCAAGTACAACAGAAAGACCTTCACTAGTTGAGGAAAACAATTTTATGAGAGGATTGCTTGAATCAAAATCACTTGAAGAAGAGTGATAATCCTCTACCAAAGGTTGATCTCTCTCACCAATGGATATATCTTTTCCTAATGTCTGACCTTTAACAACTTTCCAAACTCTTCTCCCTTCCAACTCTAAGTTTCTTGAATCTGTAAACAACTTCTTAGTAGAGTCTCTAAGGAAGAGAGATCTTCTTCCTTCAATTTTTGCAGAGATTAGCAACACCAAAGTAAATGATAGAAAGGTTGAGACACTGGTACTTATCAAGATCAAAATAGCATGGATTCACCACTAAGGAATTTCACCCTAGTTGTGCAAATGCACTAAAATACTCTGTCAAACCACTATCAACACTAAAAATATTTCCAAACTTTATAGATCAGACCTTCCTTTCTTTGAATTTATCAACCACAAATGCAAATGAAGTGCAACAACTGCTTGGAACTGACAAAATTATAGGTAGAATCTATACCTTCACTCAATCCTTACAAATCTGATTACAAAATGATGCTTCAAAATTTATTTGCATGGAAAATTTGTAAGGGAATTTACTAGGGTTTGATATGCATTCAAATATCTCAAATATGTATGCACATGGATCAGATTGAACTAAGAGAATATCAAACTCATAACTCTACTCTTCATTCCAATCTTATAAATCTGATCAGAAGATGATACTTAGATTTTGTAATTACACATAAATCACACAAGAAGTATTACTAGGGATCTAAAATACTAAAATACTGAATAATGTCCCCGGTAATGGCACCATTAAGTGTTTTTGACGGGATAAATAGACATGGACTGGAAAATGAATCAACAAATCAATCTCAGTAGTGTAAATTATTTTGCAGGAATTCAAAACAAGTCCCCACAATGACACCATTAAGTGTTGTTGACAAGATAAATAGACATGGACTGGAAAATGAATTAGTAAATCAATCTCAGCAGTGCAAATTATTTCCTAGGAATTCAAAACAGTCCCGTCAACAATGGCACCATTAAGTGTTGGTACCCAAATTTGTTCTCCTTTTCAGTCTGAGAAGTATCAAAATATGGCATGAAGCTTTAAGGTAGATAGATCTTGATATATGTCGTTTTGTATCCGGGGATGTGATCTAACTAGCACTCAGATTTGTGGAGATATGGATGGAACTTTGAAAGGATTTGATCTAACCCTCACTATTTTAGGTTGTGCCTTTTAACCAAGGTAAGAGAACCTATATTACAACATCTATTTTGTGAAGGAGGTGGAGATATCCTTATACTATGCATATTGTATGGATATTGCCTTAGGAAAACATGATCAATTTTCCATTATTCAAACTCAACAAAGTGTCACTACTAAATGATGGAAATTCTTTCAAGACAAGGCTGAGGTTTATGATCCTAATTTACTTTGTGCATTTTTGTAGATGTGTTAGATTCTTTTGTTGACACACAATTCAATGCAGTGGTAGTATGGGTAGGATTGGTGATTCAAATGATTTTTTGGAGGGCTATTGATACAAGACAAACTTGGATATATCAAATCTTTGACAACCTCTACAATACTTGAACAACTATCAGATAAAATGCTTCAAATAATCAGGATGTTCTTTCAACCAAAAGATGCATAAATGGAATCCCAGGTTGCACTCTTCACACAATATTTGAGAACTCACCACAAAATATTGAAGTAAAGAACTCAATTAAACACAAAAATCCTTGATCAAACCACGCCTAAGGTACCCCCAAAGGCTTACAAGCAATCCCAATCAACAAATGAAGGTGGAGTGATTTTAAACTGCTTATTTTCAATGCTAGATGAAAGCTCTTCTGACAAACAAAACTACAAGTGCCACTAAACTATCAATAAGGATGAGATTCTGTGTGATTTCTAAATACTTTCAATGTAAGATTGCAACAAGAACAATGAAAACTATTTGCAGGTATTTAAAATGATAACAGACATCATATTGCCCAAAAAAACATAGATTAACTCAAAAGCTTGTTAGATTCATCAATGCGGGGAGATTTTCATGAACAATCTCAGAAATTTGTGTGATGGCTATACACTTGTAACCAACTCACATATACGAAGATCCAACATAGAAGAAATTAACTTTGGTTCTTTAGTGGGTTTCTCGATAAAATGAGCTTTCTCTCACAATTTTCTTGTGATTTTCAACTTGCCCGACTATTTGTATTTCTCCAAAATGCATTATATACCTCTTACCACATTGGAGCCTTCTTTCCCAAGCAAAGAATATGCTAAGGGATCAATTTTGTTACAACAATTTCTCATGATTCATTGAAATGACATTTAAAAAATTTGCAACGACAATTCTAGGTGTTTTAAAAAGATTGAATCATTACAAATATTCGGATCATTATCCTTCCCGAGGCATGTTTTTCATCATCAAGGCATGCAAATGCCTTTCCTCTCATCATTTCACCTTTTCACCTTTTAAAACTACCTCTGCAACTTTCAATTTTGACATTTCACATGTTTGGACGGATTAGGGAAAAAAATATTTCAAAAACACCTCAAATCTATAAATTAATCCCTAAAACCACTTGCATTGATCTTTGCAGGCACAAAGGACATGAATTCATCAAAAATTTGATTAAAAATGATGTAAAATTCACATCTCCAAGTTTCTGGAGCAAAAATGGCGGCCAAAAATGAAAATGTATAGTTACCCTTGATTTGCTCTTTCTCCTTCAATTTGGGCCCTCCACGTGTCAAAATATGATTGGGAATGAATTCGGGTTCACCTTTTGACTTTTTAACATTTTTGGAAAAATGGAAAATTTTGACTTTTTTCTTTGCCCTTCACCCTTTAATTTTTGTGATGACATGTGGCACATGGTGGGTCCCATTGGGATCACGCTTCAATTCTGCATAGTTTGACCTGTTTTGGAAAATTAGAAAATTTTCACTTTTTACCCCACGGGCCCATGCCTCCAATTCCTCCCTACCACGTGTCCCCTTGTGGTTCGTTCATGGGCCAGTGCTTCAAATTTCCACACTGAGTCTTTTTGCAAAAGGGAAAAAATTCCCTTTTCCTCTACTAGCCCGCCGACTGCTCTACCCACCATGTGTCCATCGCTGATTGGAGCGGAGATGCATCCCATTTTTTAACTTTAGAAAACAAAGCTAAAAAATCATTAAGTTTTCCATCGGCCCGCTCCTCCTTTGACTTTCAAAATTGGCCACGTGTCACACCTGGATTGGTTGTAGAACTTCAGCCCAAGTTTTGAATTTGATCCATTTGAAGTTAAAACTTCAAAGTCACCAAGAAATCTGCCCCCCATTCTGACTTCTCATGGACATGTGTCCACCTGTGATTGGCCACGGGGTTGTGCTCCAAAATATTACCTTAATATTTTCTTCCTCTGAAGCCAAAAACTTCAAGAACCTCGACATCCATATCCCCTCTACCCAAAATTGATGCCACGTGTCCTCCTCTGATTGGAGTGGGGCTGAAACTAATTTTGAAACTTTAGAAAAATAGAGCTAAAAACTCTAAGTCCCCCATCGGTCCGCTCCTCCCTTTTTGATCTTTAGGACACATGTCCACTCTCGATTGGTTGTAGGGTTTCAGGTCAATTTTTGACTTTTTAAAATTTTACAAAATAAAGTCTAAAAATTCTAAGGGAATCCAACCACCCACCATCCCTTAGCCAATTAGAACCTACCACATTGCCAATGCATGCTTTGAGGAAGAAATTGACAGAAAATGATGTCCTCTCATTTGTTAAAATACAGAAAATGCTAGGGATGCCTTAGAAATTGATTTTTTCGCCAAGGATGGAATTTTTTTTGAATTGGAACCAGACAAAACATGATTCCAAGAATTTATCAACCTTGGGATTGAATTTTTGAAGGCATATATATATATATATATAAAATGATCAATTTTGATTTTTCATGATTGGGCAAAAGGAGAAAATGACATAGCCCATGGATTTGAAGGATTTAGGGAAAAATTAGGGTAAAATTTAAGTATTCTTGCAAAATGGGGCATGTCAAATGATTTTCAAATGGACTAAGGCATGGGAACAGAGGTAGTAACTTCATTTCACTCATTAAAATTATAGAAAATGTTTCAGGAGATGCAGAGTGAAAGGTAAATTACGTCAAAATAATAGAGGATCAAAATGGATACCAACACAAGGGTGTAGAAAATTTAGCATATCCTTTGATAAATTTTCTATAATACCCATTGTGACCTAAGAATTCTTACACCTCACTCTATTGGTAGGATCTTCGAGGCCGACAAGAACTATAACCTTAGCTAAATCTACTAACAAACCTTCCTTGTAAATTATTTTCCCTAACAGAGTGCCAAAAGGTGTAGCAAATTTATAATTCTTAATGTTCAAAGAGATTCTTAATTTCTTGCATATTTCAAGAATTAATCACAAATTGTCATAATGATCCTTAACCAGTCCATACGCCATCCAATCATCCAAGTAAACTTGCAAGAAAATGTGAATAAAGTCCTGGAATGCTTGAATAATTATTCACAAGAATACAATAGGTGCGTTTTTCAAACCAAAGGGCATCACATTATATGCAAACGTTATCCATTCAGTGGTGAAAGTTTTTTTTTCTTGATCCTCATGTGCAATCCATACTTGATGATACCTAGAGAATCCATTTGTAAAAGAATATATTTTGCACCCTGCAACGCCTTCTAATATCTTTGTTAGTGAAAAATCACAACACCAAATGACCTCTCAGATTTGGTGTTTCAAACTTGTCATTTGGTGTGATCCGCATAACATTGAGTTTTCCCAAAAGTGTGGGACTTTTCAAATGGGAAATCTCTCCAAATTAAGGTTGGTTCCTATTATTTTGTCTAGATGCATAGATGAAATTTGTAAAGGATTGATTCTTAAACCTAATCTATTATTGCCAAGGAGAAAAGGATGAAAGGATTGCAATAAATTAAAACTAAGCTAACTAGGTGATATGTTGAAGGAATGATGAACATTCATTTTTCTAGTAGGCATAAACCAAAAATTCATACAATAATCAAGCACAAATAACAATTTTTGCAATGAAAGACTAGATGAGAGGAATGAAGACAAGAAAGGGTCGAAAATCAACCACAAACATGTATTATTGCTCTGCATATTTGATACAATACATTTAGAAAATAACCAAAAGGCATAAAATGTTTTGCAATCTAATGGAAGGTCTGGAACTCCATGAATTTATTTTCCAGAGGAAAATGGGAGCCTGCAAAATAAAAAGATGTCCAACCCTTTACAATGAGTCCCACCATGCTTTTATAGATTCAACACATAAGGGAGAAAGAGAGAGAAGCGGGAAAAATAGTTTGAAGTTCAACCACTACTATTAATTCCTACTACAAAATATTCCCCTAAATATGTCTTGACAACATCAATTTCTTGTTTGGTGCCTCAAGGAGGAGGAAATGCAGTGAATCGATTGAATCGATCTACTTGTTGGGGCAAAATAGATCCCGCATTAATGGATTGAAGATGTTTCTCCATTTTTATCCCACCTAACCTCCCTAAACTTAATGTTTTAGATCTTCACGTCATAGATGAGGCTGAGATCTTTCCAACGGTGCCATATTTATTGGATTTAGAGCTCGAGTTAAAGATATGCCCCTTTCAAATTTGTATCGAGTCTATACAAAAGGTAGGAAAACCATTTGAAATTGGGACCCTTTTTAAAATGGGTCCATACTCAATTTCCTTATATTTTTTTCCCGAGGCCTTTGCTCAGTAGGGTCATATATCTGATCGGGGACATGCGGTGGCACGGTGCTTGCTTAGAAACCTCCCTTCAATCCTTCTCTTTAACTAGCACCATTTGGACACTTGTCACTCTCTACTAGCTTGTCACAATGCATTGACTATTCAACCTAACTCTGTCCATTTTTGAAATTAGACACGTGGAGGATCTATGCTCACTTAGAAACCTGCTTAGGATTTTTCCTCTGGAGGAGCATTGGGTCAACACATGGAAACCTCCATAGGTTTTTAGACTTTTCAATGGCCCCTCTTACCTTTTCAGACCTTAGACTACATGGTGATCTCATGCTCATTTAGGTCTTCACCTTTGGACTAACTTTTGGAGATGTGCCAAGCTGACACATGGTGGCTTCTGCTAACATTTCTATACTTAGCCTTTTTTGAGACTCGCTTTGTCTACCTTTTGACTTTGATGCTTTGAATCTACCTCCATTTCGGGCCTGGGACACATGGAGCCCTGACGCTTGTTCGAGCCTCTCTTTTTGGATTCAACTTTGAAGATGTGTCGTTTGGACACTTGGCAACATCCGCTAAGTCGAAGACTTTTCAACAAGTGTAAATTTTTGGGTCCCAGACACGTGGAAGCTTGGTACTCATTTGGGTCTACCCCTTTGGATTTAATCTTTAGAGGTGCACCGGTAAGACACTTGGCACCATCCATTGTCTCCTCCATACTTAGTCAATTTTTGGACTCATTATAAAAGCTGGTTTAGAGCACAAAGACTTTAAACCTTCATTTTTCCTTCTTTTTTGAGCTTTTGGCTTCTTTGACACTGTCTCCTTCTTCCCCAACCCTGCTACTTCATTTTTGAGCCTTCCTATAATCTATTTAATGGGTTTAAGGCATGGATTCACTCGACGGATTTGTTTTTGAAATTCTCTTGTGCATGGTCATTTGATATTTTGTAGGCCCCACCACTTCCATTGTAGATTCTCCCGTGAACTTGTTTACAAGATTCGAACATGATTTATCTACTTCTTTACTGTGCATGGTTATGGCTGATCCAATATTTTCTTGTGGGGAAAAATATGGATAACATTTTTGGTGACTCGCGGGGTATCTACCTACTAGATGAGAGGACCAGTTTCCTTGTTATGTCCATTGGGCATGGAGTCAAGAATGATGGCTTAGTATTGATCCTACCTCTTATCCATGAGCCTGATCATCTACTTTCTTGATTTTCATAAGAAAACTCGAGACAATGGTTTCTGAGAGTAGAAATTTGATTCGACCCGAGGATTTTGCCTATCCCTGAATGGACTGTTTCGAAGACAAATTTTAGTTGCTTTGCATTTGTTTTCTTTTGAAGATGGCAACTATTATAGGTAACTATGAGTTTCCCTACTATGAATGCTAAAAGGGATAGCACGTCCACTTGGAGGCACATTGGACTGTGTAACGATGCAACCTGGAGCAATAAAGAACCTGTGCCACAACACTTAGGGAAACAAAACTACACTACAACAAAACAATGTGCATACGCACTTAGGGAAATAAAATCCTATGCTAATATTTACGGGAAACTTCTGATTCAGTAGGAATGTTTGATATGGATCCCATTTACTGGGATTTATAATTTTCTACCATCCAATTTAGTCATCTGGAAGGCATTGTTACTCTTACATTATGTGATCATGTAAGGGCCACTCCGATGGATTCAAATTTGGAGTGTTTTCATGTCTTTTCTGATATGCATCCCATTTCAAAACTAAGTCTCCTTCTTGAAAATTCCTTGCTTTCGATTTCTTATCAAAGCATCTCTTGATTGAGACTGTTCCTTTTCCATTATTTAAAGTGCATGTTCTCTGATTTCTTCCAATTCCATTAGTTCTGCATACCGGCCTCCATTGGTTCAAACTCAGACATCTCCGGTTGCTTCATGAGTTCCAATCTTGTGACTCGAGTGATAGAGAAAAAATTCTGCTTTCCCATAGACAAGTTTCAATGGAGAGCTGCCTATAGACCTCTTGGGTGTTGTCCTATCAGCCTATATGCTGATTTGAGTTTTGTGTGCCAAGTTCTCTAATTTTCATCCGAGTTCTTCTAAAATCCTTAGCAATTTCTTGTTTGTGGACTCGGCTTGGCCATTACATTGAGGGTAATAGTTTGATGAAGTGATCAAGTAAATCCTATTCCTAACAACCCATTATGTGATCTTGGAACTTATGGCACTCCAAATCTGGTTTGCACTCCAAATCACTATCCCTTCATAGAAATATAGTATGCTAGGCTCATTAGCTTCTTTGAGTTCCACTACCTTGATCCATTTGGTGAAATAGTTTGTTACTATCATAATCCATTTTTGGCCTTGGCTTGAATTTGGATTGATGACTCCAATGAATTCCAATCCTCATTGTATGAATGTGTAGTTAATTGAAATTGGGCGCAATGGAAGTGATGT
Source organism: Taxus wallichiana var. yunnanensis (assembly GCA_018340775.1). Classification (NCBI taxonomy): domain Eukaryota; kingdom Viridiplantae; phylum Streptophyta; class Pinopsida; order Cupressales; family Taxaceae; genus Taxus; species Taxus wallichiana. Next base: position 641,443,806 of record CM031242.1, on the reverse strand, counting down.
TAGCCTTTCTTTGCCTCTGAAGAATGCATAGTTCTTGCACTTTTTGATCCATGTATAGTAGTCACTAAACACCATGGGCCAATAATAACCCACCTTCAAGATCTTGAGTGTTGTCACCCATGGAGAAAAATGGCCTCCAACTGCTCCACCATGGAACTCTTGTAACACTCTCTCAATCTAATATGTCCCAATGCATCTTAACAAAATGCCATTGATGTCCCTTTTGAACAAGATGCCATCAATAAGTAGGTATGGGATGGCCTGTAGTCTGAAGTGTCTCCTTTTTGTTTTACTCATTTCTGGAGGACACGGGCTTGTTTGAAGGAAGTGCACCATGTTCTGAGTCCAACAAGGAGTGGGCACATCATCATTTTCTTCCTCTTGACTATTCTCGCAAGACAAAAACAACTTCCTTTTCACCACTCGCTTTGTCTTGTTGACTCAAGGCTAGTTGTTCATAAAATCCCTTCCCATGGACCAGCTTAGTAAGCTTGATCTCAATATCATACTCCATGACACGATAATCCATCCTACACGTTTTCATTCGATCCTTCTTGAGAAAGAAGTCTTTAACTCTGCATGGGAGACTAACAGTTGGATTTTAATGTTTGAAACCAGATGTTTAAAATTTTTTAACCCTTTGATCACTACAAGGACATGCTTTTCGATGAAGGATTATTTCAATTCATAATCTTCCAAGCCCTAGCTAAAGAAGGCAATTGGCTGCTCTGTACCTTATTTGTTCGATGTACTAAGATTATAAAATTGTGTCACCACCACCAAAGGCATATAGTATGAAGTCCTTAGAGAAGTTTGGATTCATGAGAGTTGGGGCTTGTGATATAGATTCTTTGATGGCCTTAAATATTTCTCTTCCTTTAGATATCCACCTAAATGCCAAGTTCTTCTTCAACATCAACATTATTGGCTTGACAAGGGTAACAAAGTCTGGCACAAACCCGTGGATAAAATTAATCTTTCCTAAGAAGTTTTAAATATCTTTCTTATAGATTTGGTAATGGCAATGATATTATTGCTTCAACTCTCTCTGGGTTAGTTACAAAATGTTCCTTTGACACAATATGGCCTAGATGCCTGCCCTCGTGGGCCAAAAATATGCATTTTTAGGGTTCAATGATACCCCAAATCTCCTACATCTCAAATACCCTGTCTTAGGTGAAAAAGGTGATCCACTATATTTTTGGACAAAATGATGTCATCTAGATATATCAGTACTATTTTTTTGATCAACCCTTTGAATGCCATATCTATTTCCCTTTGGAAAGTGGCTCCAAAGATTAGACAATCCAAATGGAATTTTTCTATAAGAATAGGTGCCCCATTTAGAGGTGAAATCCATTTTGAACTAATCATCTTATTTTACCATTATCTATTTATACCATGAGTAGCCATCTAGGAGAGAGAATCTCTCTGATCCAAACACCACTTGCAAAATCTACTCCATTGAGGGGAGTGGGTAGTGGTCCTTAAGTGATGCTTTGTTCAAATCTTGAAAGTCTACACACAATATAATCTCTCCATTATTCTTCTTAGGTGGGACCAAGTTTGTAACCCACTTGAGTGTTTTATTTGAAATATAATACTTACCTCTATAATCTTGTTTAGCTCTTTCTTCATTAGGAATTCAATGTGTGGAGTACTGTTCTATGCTTTTTCCCGATGGGCTTAACAACTAGATCTAGTTCAATTATTTGTGCTAACTTTGGATTGAACCCTCTTAAGTCTTCATATCTCCAAGAAAATACATCTGGAAACTCTTGGAAAAGTGGCATGAATTCATACCTTTCTTGGTTAATGGCCACTTTACCAATTTGAAGTGTTTTTCCTTCCCCAATTAGAATTGACTCTCAATCTTTTCTTTTGATCTAAATGTTAGCCTTCTCTTTTCAAAATTGATAAGTAAGATTGAAGATAGATTCTAATGTCACCAAACCTTTGGGAAGCTTGTTTATACGTAGCTACACTACTTGATCTCCATATTGCTACTCTAATTTGTCTTGATTCCTAGCTAAGAATTTAGCTTCCTCTTGCAAGAAATTGATGATCTACTAATCATTCTCAAACACACGCAACATGTGTTGTTATTTTTCACTACTAGCCTCACAATCACACGGATATGTGGATGTCTTTTTCCCTCTTGATGCTCTCAACCACATCAAATGTTACTCCAACTGATGTAAGTCTATCAACAGCTTCATTCTCCTTCCTAGGTATGGACACAATGATGAAGGATTCAAAATCCTCAATGAGATCCCATACCCTATTCTTGTAGCTCTTGAGCATGTCATTTTTGATAGAATTTTTCCTCTGACTTGATTGGCAACTAGTTCCATGTCACAAAACACTTGCAAGTTCTTGATTCCTTTTTTTCTTTCCCAATGCAATCCATGAACCAAAGCCTCATATTTTATTGTATTATTTGAACAAGTGAATTGGAAATAGAAAGATACGTAGTATTTCATACCTTGGGGTGAAAATCATAGCTCCTCCTCCTGCTCCTTTTCCTACTTCTCGAGCCATCAAAGAACAATTTCCATACTTCATTGTCATCTTTGTGTTCTGGCTTAATGATGTCAGGAAGAGGATGATTCTCCTCATGCAGGCAGTAGACTCCTAGCTCAAATTCTTCCATCTCCTTATAGGGGTCAAAAGCATGTATTTTGTTTTCCCATTCATCAAGAGTCAAGTCTAGGATACACCCCACCTTGGTATCTACTTCACAAGTTTTTAAGAGGTCCTCCTGATCAAAAGATGAACAATTTACATTGATTGGGCTAGGAACATAAGACTCAATGTGGTAATATGCTATGGGATCAGATATGATTGTGGAATTATCTCCATACCTTGTTCTAAAAATCATATGTGACTAGTCAACAGACAAATAACCTCTAATTCTGGTAGTGAAGTCCCTGGACAAACACAATGTAAAATGTGGTGGCAAGTCTATGACTGATATGTTCTGCAATATAATCACATTGGGGCAAGCATGCAATCTAAGGTTCAAATACTTGATGACTCCAACAGTTGTCACTATTGTTCCATCCAATTATACTACTCCTCTAGAGATGACTTCATACTAGAGACCCAGTTGATCAGCTATTTGTTTTGGCATTATAGAACTACTCGCCCCCAAATCAATCATGAAATTATGCACCAGTTTGTCCCCAATCATTAATGAAACATAGAATGGAGGAGGCCTTAGGTTCTTACCTTGTTGTTCTCCATGTTTTCCCTCAAGTTGAGTTGCATTGGTAAGCACTTTCTCTTGCACATGGGTTGTTACAACCGGTTCCTGAGTGGATTTGGAAGGTGGTTTCAAATGGCTCTGCATGTTGGGAGTTACATTTGGAGTACCAAAACCTTGTGGAGTGTTATCCTATAAAATTGATAAGGGAAATTTTGCAGATAACCATACCAAAAAAATTTTGGACCCAAGGAAGTTTTTCAACGTTCGTAATAGCCCAAAACTCCCTTTCGAAAAATCAAGTTGTTTCAAGACTTACCCATTTTTAACCATTTTCCATTGGGAATAAAATGTCATGTTGACATGCCAAAAGTTGTGCCAATGGGGAGAAAATGTCATGTTGACATGCCAAAAGTTGCACCAATGGGGAGAAAATGTGGTGTCGACATGCTGACAAGTGCGCCCATTTACAAAGGTGCTGACAATGTGGTGTCGACATGCTGATAAGTGCACCCATTTACAAAGGCGCTACCAATGTAGTGGTGACATGCTAATAAGTGTGCCCATTTACAAAGGTGTTGACAATGTGGTGTCGACATGCCGATAAGTGCACCGATTTACAAAGGTGCTGAAAATGTGGTGTCGACATGTTGATAAGTGCACCCATTTACAAAGGAGCTGACAATGTGGTGTCGACATGCTGATAAGTGCGCCCATTTACAAACGCGCTGACAATGTGGTGTCAACATGTTGATAAGTGTGCCCATTTACAAAGGCATTGACAATGTGGTGTTGACATGCTGATAAGTGTGCCCATTTACAAAGGCGCTGACAATGTGGTGTTGACATCTTTGATAAGTGCACACATTTACAAAGGTTTTGACAATGTGGTGTCGACATGTTGATAAGTGCACCCATTTACAAAGGCGATGAGTGGTTTCTCCTTTCTAGAATGCATTGAGCATTTTTTGTAAAATATTTAAAAGTATGTTGGCACATGCAATGACATCATCCATGTTGCACCATGGGATGTTTTCATCCACAAAATTTCCCCAAAGTCAATATTTGACTTTTAGATATTTTGTAGATATTTTATAAATAGTGGTTGGCTTCTTTTTTCTTCTTTCTCCTTCTCCTTCTATAAATACTTGGAATACTTTTATATTCCAGGTGAGAAAATTTGTATGAAAAATAGAAGTGAGGAGAGAAAGACTTTGAGATTTCTTGTAATAGAACAAAATATTAATACAAAAAATTGAGACTTTGTGCTGAATTCCTGTGTTATGTGTTAGATATTTCTTAAGTTAGATCTGCATACTTATTCTGTTGGATTCACCTATACTTTTTTCATTTGTTTATCAGTATTGCTTTGTTTTTATGTAATTTTGGCTCTGTTTACTACCGGCCCAAAACATAAACCCTCTGACCTTTCTACTTTGGAATTCATTTCTTTTCTCCCTTCAGATCCATCTTTCTTTTATTTCTTCCTTCATTCCTTTATGTTCTTTGTCGGAACTAACTCTACTGGGATGAGATCCCAAAACCCCTATAAGGTAGAATACTTTGTAAGACTTACACATATTCCTACTGGTAGAATAGCAATAAACTAGTTTTGCTTTGTTGTCTCAAAGAGGGGCTATGCCCTGCACACTGTTGGCCTGTCTATCCATAGATCTGCCCACCCGATAGATTTTCGGACCAACTAGTTTTTGGTGACTCTACTAGGGATCGAACCAGATCTATGTGAGTGGTATGTCAGCTAAAAGACACTAACAATTTTTAAAGCTGTTGGGGAGACTAAGAAAATAGATAAAACTATAAAAATCACTACTTGTTTGCAAATCTTAACTCTTTGCTTAAAATCCAAAATTTTTACAAAAGTGATCCAAACTGAAAATTTTCTTAAGAGATCCATAGATCTGGACTAGTTAGAAACCTTTAGTTTGCTGAGTTTTTATAAAAACCCCTATATTTTCGTAGATTTGAGATCTTGATATTTTTACAAATATTTTCAAACCCTTACAAAAATCAAATCTAAGATCTAAAAATCAGCTTACTAAGTTAACCATCATTTTATCCTCATTAATATTTGTCATTAAACTGCAATCGGTTTTCAAAAGAGGGATAAAATTAAATATTTAGAAAAGTACATGCTGCTGATTTTTGTCAAAAAATCAAAAATCAGCAAGTACAAACAAAAAGAGTTTTTATAAATCTACTCTAAAAATCACTGCAGCCCCGAATGACAGAATCCTGGGTGGGTGAGCCATTTACCCATAGTAGGAGAGATCACGTGGAGAATTTGATCCTATTTTTGATCTACTTCAAAGGCATAAATTTAGTATTACACCAAAGCACACTTCTCATTGCTAAGTTCTGCGCTGATCGGTCACCAAAAGTGCCTCAATTGCACACGAAAGAACCAATTTTCACAAGGAGCCTCCACATCAATTTATAGTGCCATGTTATTAAGCGGAACTACACTCCCAATTCATGTCCTCTTTCTAGATTTTCAAATGGCAGTACCATGGGGAAACACTATGGGCCCTCTTGCATTGTCGCATCTAGTTCACGCACTCCCCCATGGAAATCGCAAGAATTTCCCAAGATTTAATGGAAGTGGAAATCAAAGCACGGATTCACATATATCCGCATTCATTATGTCATGCAACATCCTAGATGTGACCCATGAAGATGTGTTGGTACACCTCTTTCTAGAAACCTTGCAAGGACCTATAGCAGAGTGGTTCCAACACTTGTCGGCCAGATCTATCACCAGTTGGGCCACATTACAACTACATTTTGAAGACAGGTATAATCCTTCAGAAGATGCATTTGTGTTACTGTCAAAGATTACTCACTTAAAGAAGGAGGCCAATGAAACCATGCATGATTTTATCACCTATTTCAATTTGCTGATTAACCGTGTGCCACCTGCCATGTTGCCAACACTAGAAAATCAAAAGTGTTTCTTTGTGAACACCATGAGCTCAAGAGTGAGTTTCTTACTCTTACAAGAACAAATCACCACCTTGGTCCTTGCTCAAGCTGCGGCCATTTGGATAGAAGACAACCTACTTATATCTAGTGAGTTAAAATGAGAGTCATCCAAACCTAAGGCTTCAACTCCTTCTCAAGCCACTTCATCAGATCCGGCATTCCAGAAGATGGCAAACGACTTGCTCGCATTAAAGAAGTAATTAGCTCAAGCTTTGTCTACCACTCCGTACCGGGATATCCCATGGAGGAACTTCACTCCCAACAACACCCCACAAAGGCCATGTTTTCTACTGCTTACTCCAAGGTTAGCACTTGAGGCCCCTCCGGTTAATGCCCTGGTCAAGATCGAAGAAGAGGAGAAAATTTATGAAGAACCTTCATCGCAAGGTGAAGATGATCAAGATGTCGGTGAACCAACTGGCTGACTCTACAATTGGTATATGGAATTTGAAGATGAGGAGTTTGATGAGGAGGGTATGCAAGTAGATAGTCATATGCTGTTTTCACCCACTCACAAGGAAAAGAAGCGGAAGTTGCTGCCAAGATACAAAAGGAGAAGGCTATGTCGAACACATCTCCAACCATTGCTAAAAGAGGTAATCCTCTTCCTGCTCAACCTCCTATTAAACCTTTTACGAAGAAGTATTTTCCTCCCATCTCTCCCCCAAATCAGCCTTCTTTTGTTTCCATAAAGACCAGTAACCCTACCTTACCATCGTGAAATGAGGGACTCATTCCTTCGTCAATGTAACCCTTGGTCACATTCGACATAGTCGATCACGCTAAAAAGACTAAGATTCAAATGTCTAAAGCTGAATATCTTCAGTCTAACCCTGAGCAGCTTGTAAGATTGACCGAATATATCCAAAGCCAAGCTGTCATCCCCTCTCCTATCTCCTCAAAAGGAATCCTTTCCACTCCTCCTGCATCTCACATAAATGTTTCCTCGACTTCCACATCAGGTAAAATTGAACCTTTTTATCTCTCCCTCCTAATCAATGGTCACAAACTAAGCAACTACATAATTGATTCTAGGGCTTCTGATAATGTAATGCCGGTAAAGGTCACTCATGCTTTAGGCCTCACCCTTACCAAGCCTTTTGCAGATGTTACTCCATGGAGACCAAATAGGTTCCATTAATTGGTCAGATCAAAGATGCACAGTTCACATTTGCAGCTGTTCCTAGAGAAAAGGGTAAAGATGACCATCCTCATTGCTGATATCCCAACGAGCATATGGAATTATATTAGGAAGAATCTTTTATAGAGAGGTTAGTGGAGAGATTCATATGGATTGGTCCAAAGCTAGAATCCTCGTCAAAGGAGTAATGCAGACTTTGGAGCCTGAATCACAAAAGAAGTACCTAGTCACCAATTCTGATGACCCCAAAGCCCAGATTCTCTTCAAATCTTTAGGGATGGGGAACTAATTCCTATCCACTGAGTCTGAAAAATGGACATTCTCATCCAAGAAAAAGACCTCAACAAAATATGGACATTGTAGTTTGATGGTAGTTGTGCAACAAGTGGATGTGGTGCTAGAGCCATCCTGATATCTCCTAAAGAAGAGATTTTCCTCTTTCTTTCAAATTGCATTTTTTCAATACAAACAATACCACTGAGTATGAATCTTTGTTACTCGGCATGCAAGCTGCAAAGGAAAGAGGAATCAAGAACCTAAAAGTACAAGGTGACACCAAACTAATCGTCAACCAGGTAAAAGGGGTGTACCAAGTGAAGAATGACAGACTCAGGCACTACCGCAACGTAGTATGGGATAGCATTGAGGAATTTGATGCTTTCTCAATAAAATTCATTCCAAGAGCTCAAAATGACATGGCTGATTCATTGGCCATCTCAACATCTCTTATGCTCCCTCACCCAAGGTTGAAAACAAACACATATACCATTGAGGTAGTCTTCCGCCCAAGTGTGCTAGACAATTCTCAGCACTGGCAGGTATTCAATGATGACAATCAGCTTGTTGCTTTTCTAGAAAAAATAGATAACTTCAATAAGCTTCATTTTGAGGGATCTACTTCTGCATGTTGTGAATCTATCACTGGTCAAGCAAATGAATCAAAAGAAGGCAATGGCATATGTCAGCTCAAGGGAAATAAAATTCTCGAAGGGTTTAGTCTCTCTGGAATGATTTTTTGACAAACATGATCATTTTGTCAAGAAGAAGTGACAAGATGATCCTAACTCCTCTCTAGAGACCGAATCATGTCAACCTGGTACTGTAGAATATCCACAGTTTGTGAACATCGGGAAATGTTGTACACCCAAGAAAAGTGGAAGTTTGTCAAATTACTAAAGAAATATATGGACGTATTGGCATGGTCTTATGTTGATCTAAAGTCTTTTAAGCCTAAGGACATTTAGCATGACATCCCGTTAAAAGATGATGTCAAACCCTTTCACCAGAAATAGAGGCATTACAATCCTAAGATCTCGAGGTACCATCCAGGTGGAAATATAGAAAATGCTAGATGTGAGAATCATCTTTCCTATCCATCACAGTACTTGGGTCGCAAACATCGTGCCCGTATGAAAGAAGAATGGTGAGATACGCATATGCATAGATTTTCACAATCTGAATCAGGTGTCCTTGAAGGACAATTACCCACTCCCCATAATGGATCAAGTTCTGTAGGCAGTAACCGGTTCAGAGATGTTGTCCATGCTTGATGGTTTTTTGGGCTATAATCAGATTGAGGTCTCGCCTAAAGACCAATTCAAAACAACATTCACTACTCCCTGGGGCACATTCACCTACAACAAGATGCCTTTTGGCTTGACCAATGCTGGTGCCACCTTTCAGTGAGTGATGGAATTCGCATTCAAAGGTATGATGGGAAAGGTCATCATAGTTTATCTAGATGACTTAACTATGTTCTCTAAAAATGAAGTGATCATTGTGATCATTTGGAGCAAGTATTGATTAGATGCCGAGAACACGGGATTTCCCTAAATCCAAAAAAATTCTATTTTTGGGGTCACTAAAGGAAAGTTGTTGGGACACATTGTCAGCAAGGAAGGAATAAAGATAGATGTCAAAAGAGTCAAGGCTATTCAGAGCCTTACCTTTCCCACAAGCAAGATTGGTGTTCACTCCTTCGGAAAGGTGAATTTTCTCAGACGCTTTGTTCCAGACTTTGCTGAAAAGACTTGTCACATATCAAATATGATGAAGGGGTCACAAAATTTTTAGTGGAGTGAAGAAGGAAAGACATCATTCAAGGATATAAAAGCCTCTGTTGCTCATGCACCCATCCTGGTATGTCCCAACTTCTCCAAGGATTTTATCATGTATAGTTATGCATCTACACATACTGTATCAGCCATCTTAATGCAAAATAACTCTAAGGATGTTGAATCTCTAATCACTTTCATGAGCTCCCCTCTCAAGCCTCATGAATTAAAGATGTCTCAGTTAGAGAAGCACACCTTCACATTGTCAAAGTAGTCAAGAACTTCTGGTACTACATCCTAAACTCTCATATGGTAGTGTTGGTTCCTGACACGGTAGTTAAGTCTATCCTAACTCAATAGGAGTTAGGAAGATTACGAGGGAATTAGATCGCAAAGGTCCAAGAGTATGATCTGGACATCAAACCAACCAAGTTGGTAAGGGGTAGAGGCCTATGTCAGCTCATGGCTGAAAACAAAGATTCAGAGGTCCCTAAAGAGGAAGTTGATTGCATCGATCGAGAGCATAGGGTAAACTGAGAAAGTTGATTCTCTACCTATGGTTCTATTTGTTGCGACCAGCGATGAGTGGTATTCCAACATTGCTTTCTTTCTCACTTACGATGAGTGTCTAGCTCATCTAACTTCAAAGGAGAAGTAGACAGTAAAGCTTAGGGAAGCTAGATATGTCATATGGGATGACGGTTTATACAAGTGCAGGATTGATGGCATATTCTTGTGATGCGTTGACAAGCCACATCAGGTGAATTTACTAGAAATATTTCATGATTCAGCTTGTGGTGGTCACTTTTCCTCTTCTATGATAGCACATAAGATCATTCGGGCTAGGTACTACTAGCCAATGCTATTTCAAGATACAACCACCTAGGTAGCAAAATGTGAGCTCTGCCAATAGTTCGTTGGTAAACCAAAATTGGCTACTTTTCCCCTCAAGCCCATCATTATTGACAAACCATTCAGTAATGGGGAATTGACTTTATTGGAGCACTCCATCCCTAATCAAGTGCCAGACATATTTATGTCCTAACAATAATAGATTACTTCACCAAATGGGTGGAGGCCATACCTATTAAGAATGCCACCTCTGAAGTTGTTTGCAACTTCATCAAAGAAAATATCATCGTGAGATTTGGCATCCCACACAAGATCGTTGCTGATAATGCTTCCAACTTCTCCTCATGGGAATTTATTGGTTTTTTCTATGAATACAAAATAACCTTGGCCCATGCCTCAGATTATTATCCTCAAGGAAATGGTCAGGCAGAATCTAGCAACAAGAACCTGGTAACCATCATACGAAAGCTAGTTAATGAGAACCAACAATCTTGGCACAAGTCATTATATGATGCCTTATGGGAAGATCATATCACTCCAAAGAGATCTCTTGACATGTCACCTTTCAAGGTGTTGTATGGAACCGATGCCGAAATCCCTATCTCCGTAGAACTCCTGCTCTACGCTTGCACGAGCAATTGAAGATGAAACTTTCTAGAATTCTCATGTATCTAACGAACTTGAAGAAAAAAGGGTAAGTGTGGTTGATAGGATCACCAAACATTAAATAAAGTCAAAATATTGTTCGATAAAAAGGCCATGTAGAGAGATTTCCATGTGGGAGATCTTTTCCTTCTATGGGACAAGCAAAGGAACTAAAGCGCATGCACGGGAAGTTTGACTCTCTTTGGAGAGGGCCATTCAAGATCGAAAGCTAAATGGAGAGAATAGTTTCTATCTCTCGTATCTAGATGGAACTAAACTCCCACTCCCCTATAGTGGGAAACATCTCAAAATATTTAGGAAGTAGAGTTTGCTCTCTTCTTTATACATACGTTTACTTTAGTTGTGTGTTTTTTTGTCATGTGTTTTCTTTAAGTTTGTTGTTGTGTATTTTCTTTTCTTTTCGTCACCCTTTTTTTTGACCTGTAACCTAATGGATAGGCACATGAAAATATGGGATTCTCTACCCTTAAGCTTCGCTCAAAGATAGTCCTCAGAAAGAGCCGGTTGTTATCCTATAAAATTGACAAGGGCAATTTTGTAGATAACCATACCAAAAATTTGTTTTGGCCCCAAGGAAGTTTTTCAACATTCGTAATAGCCCAAAACTCCCTTTCAAAAATCAAGTTGTTTTAGGACTTAGCCATTTTTAGCCATTTTCCAATGGGGAGAAAATGTCATGTTGACATGCAAAAAGTTACGCCAATGGGGAGAAAATGTCATGTTGACATGCCAAAATTTGCACCAATGGGGAGAAAATGTGGTGTCGACATTTTGACAAGTGCACCCATTTACAAAGGCAAAGCGATAATGTGGTGTCGACATGCTAATAAGTGTGCCCTTTTACAAAGGCATTGACAATGTGGTGTTGACATGCTAATAAGTGTACCCATTTACAAAGGCACTGACAATGTGGTGTTGACATGCTGACAAGTGCACCCATTTACAAAGGCACTAACAATGTGGTGTCGACATGCTGATAAGTGCACCCATTTACAAAGGCGCTAACAATGTGGTGTCGACATGCTGATAAGTGCACCCATTTACAAAGGCACTGACAATGTGGTGTCGACATGCTGATAAGTGCGCCCATTTATAAAGGTGCTGACAATGTGGTGTCGACATGTTGATAAGTGCACCCATTTATAAAGGTGCTGACAATGTGGTGTCAACATGCTGATAAGTGCACCCATTTACAAAAGCGATGAGTAGTTTCTCCTTTCTAGAATGTGTCAAGAATTTTTTCTAAAGTATTAAAAATTATGTTGGCACACGCGATGACATCATCCATGTTGCACCATGGGATGTTGTCATCCACAAAATTGCCCCAAAGTCAACATTTGACTTTTAGATATTTTGTAGATATTTTGTAAATAGTGGTTGGCTTCTTTTTGTCTTCTTTCTCCTTCTCCTTCTATAAATACTGGAATACTTGTTGTATTCTAGGTGAGAAAATTTGTATGAAAAATAGAAGTGAGGAGAGAAAGACTTTGAGCTTTCTTGTAATAGAAAAAATATTAATACAAAAATTGAGACTTTGTGCTGAATTCCTATGTTATGTGTTAGATCTTTCTTAAGTTAGATCTGCATACTTATTCTGTTGGATTCACCTATACTTTTGTCATTTGTTTATCAGTATTGCTTTGTTTGTTTATGTGAGTAAGTTTGGCTCTATTTACTACCGCCCAAAACATAAACCCTCTGACCTTTCTACTTTGGAATTCATTTCTTTTCTCCCTTCAGATCCATCTTTCTTCTATTCCTTCCTTCATTTCTTTCTATTCTTCGTTGGAACTAACTCTACTGGGATGAGATCCCAAAAACCCCTGAAGGCAGAATACTGTAAGACTTACATAGATTCCTGCTGGTAGAATAACAATAAACCAGTTTCACTTTTTTGTCTCAAAGAGGGGCTATGCCCTGCACATTGTTGGCCTATCTATCCATAGATCTGCCCACCCGACAGATTTTCAGACCAACATGGAGTAATGGAAGGTTGAAGGTTACCTAAGTTTGGTGATTTTCCTTCTCCAATATTTCTCCTTTTGGACCGTGTATTGGTAGCTACACTTTGAGAAGGGAATTGATTCATTCCACATAAGTCTTCATCTTGCCAATTGACAAGCATAGTTTCACTTGGAGATGTCTCTTACTGAGCTCCTTGCTGCTGATCTTCTTCTTGACTAGACTCTTATGACACACCACTAGTTTGCACCATCAAGGCCTGGTTTAGTGCACCATTAAAGCACATTGATTGATTATGTGGTTGATTGCATGGGAAACACCAATCATATTCTTGTGCCAAGTTGTTTTGTGCTAGAACCAATGCCCTTGATGTTGAAGTTATATTTGGATCATATGACATGAAAGGGCTACCATTTTGAGGTTGTCCTTGGTTTTGAATCTTATTTACACTCTGAGCTAGTTATTTGTTTTGTTGATATGGGGGTCTATCCTAGTACTGAGCCTTAGGCTGATATGACCTAGAACTCGAGCTGTTGCCTCTTGATAATTACCAACTCATTCCTTAGGTTTTGAAGTTGTTTCACGACTTCTTGAAGTTATTTTTAGGTGTTATAGGATGAGGTTGAGGATTTGGCTAAACTTTGATTCCTAGTAGTAGGTATAGGAGCTAATGTGGGTGTTTGGAGCTAATTCCTAATTCGGGTATAGAGGCATGGAGGGCCTATGAGAAAGCTTTCTATCATGAATTAAATAATTTTTAGCTCTTATAGAGAGGCTATAGGCTGTAGGTAGAGTGGTGCGTCCCATTGATTGAATTATTAAAGCAATATCATAATTTAAAGCTCTAAGAAAGTATAAGAAGGCACCTTCTTCTGTGGGCTTCACTGCCACTGTAGAATCCTATCCCAGGTCCTTTGAAATATGAGGTTGAAATCCATTAATTGCTCATTCGAGCTCTCTTGATTGTTATCGATTGCTCCAACAAGGATAGGTTATCTCCTTTTCCCCAAACTGGTCATGAAGATCTCTACACACAAATGGTCCCAAGTTTGAATAAAGCCTACTTTCAGGCTCTTAAACCATTGTGAAGCTTTATCATTTAGTGAAGAGGCTAAGCAACTTGACTTCCATCTCAATGATCTCATAGATTGTATAGAAATTTACAATGTCTTAAATGTTGTCACCAAGGGAAATCTGGTTTTCTCCAGTGAAATATGGGATGCTCTTTAATGCTTCCACCGGGACTAGATTTTTTGCATTCAGAGTGAGTGGGTTGCTGCCAATGAAATTGACATAATGATTTGGATGTGTCATCCTGATCGTCCCGAGCACCATTCTTGATTGAAATAATGGCCTACTAGGAGGAGTTATTGATAAGGCTCTTTTTGGTGGAGATGGAGATCTTTGGGCTCTTATCCCCCTTCTCCTTCTGTCTGGAGACAAGTGTAGGTTGAAAAAATTTCCCTCTTCTCTGGTTCTTGACCTTGTTTGTATTCTTCTCATGAATTTGGCAAGCTTAGACTACTAAAACCAAAGGATTTTGTCCCTTTATGAGTCACCGATGTGTAGTTATTAAAAATTCTTAAAAGCTAGAATCATAACAAGTGCACATCAATCTTAGTGTAATAAGGATGGACAATTCTTCGTCCCACCTTAAGCGTGCCAAAATTGTTAGTGAAAAATCACATCACTCCCAAATGACCTCTCGATTTTGTGTTTCAAAATTTTCATTTGGTGTGATCCACATAACATTTAGTTTTCCCCAAAAGTGTGGGACTTTTCAAATGGGAAGACTCTCCAGATTAAGGCTAGTTCCAATTCCTTTTTCTAGATGCATACGTGAAATTTGCAAAGGATTGATTCTTAAACCTATCTTATATTTCCAAGGAGACAAGGATGAAAGGAATAAAAGAAATTAAAACTAAGATAACTAGGTGATACATCAAAGGAATGAGAAACATTTGTTTTGCTAATAGGCACAAACCAAAAATGCATATAATAATCAAGCATAGATAACCGGTTTTGCAATGAAAGACCAGATGAGAGTAATGAAGACAAGAAAGGGTCAAAAATCAACCACAAACATGTATTATTGCTCTATAGATTTGATAAATACATTTACAAAATATCCAAAAGGCAAAAACATTTTACAATAGAATGGAAGGTTTGAACTCCAAAATTTGTTTACTGAGGAGAAAAGGGAGCCTGCAAAATAGAAAGATGTCTAACCCTTTACAATGAGCCCCAACCCTACTTTTATAGATTCAACACAAAAAGGGAGAAAGAGAGAGAAGTGGGGAATAAAGTTTTAAGTTCAACCACTACTATTAATGCCTCCTATAAAATCTACCCCCAAATGTATTAACAACATCATTTACTTGTTCGGTGTCTCGAAGGAGGAAACGGCGAATCAGATTGAGTCGATCTACTTGTTAGGGAAAACTAGATCCTCGATTAATGGATCAAATATGTTTCTCCATTTTTTCCCACATAAGCTCCTCAAAATTAAATTTTTAGATCTTCATGGCATAGACGAGGCCGAGATCTTTCCAACGGTGTCATATTTGTTGGATTTTGAGCCTCGAGTCAAAAGATATGCCCCTTTGAAATTTGTATCGGGTCCATACAAAAGGAAGGAAAACCAATTTGAAAATGGGCCCTTTTTAAAATGGGACACGTGGAGGGTTGGTACATGTCTGAGGGTGGCCTCTATATTTTACTTTTGGAGTGGTGTAGGGTTGACACATGGTTTCCTCCATGACCTACTCAATTTCATTATGTTTTTGCCCAAGTCCTTTTCTCGGTGGGGTCATATATCTGACCAGGGACATGTGACAGCCTGGCACTTTCTTTGAAACCTCCATTCAATTATTCTCTTAAACTAGCATTGTTTGGACACTTAGCACTCTCCACCGGCATATCGTAATGCATTGACTATTCAAACCAACTCTGTCCCTTTTTGAAATTGGATGCATGGAGGCTCTGCACTCACTTGGAAATGCACTTAGGAGTTTTCCTATAGAGGAGCATCAGGTCAACATGTGGAAACCTCCACATGCTCTTATACTTTTCAACAACCCCTCTTACCTTTTCAGACCTTGGACTACGTGGCGAGCTCACGCTCATTTGGGTCTCCATCTTTGGACTAACTTTTGGAGATGTGCCAAGCTAACGCATGGTGGCTTCCGCTAAAATTTCTATACTTAGCCTTTTTGAGGCCCACTTTGTCCACCTTTTTGACTTTTACGCTTTTGAATCTACCTTCGTTTTAAGCCGGAACACGTGGATCCCTGGCACTTGTTCAAGCCCCTCTTTTTGGATTCAACTTTGAAGATGTGCCATTTGGACACTTGGCAACATCCTCTAAGTCGAAGACTTTTCAATGGCTGGTGCAACATTTTGGGGCTTTGGATGCATGGAATATTAGCACTCGTTTAGGTCTACCCCTTTGGATTTAATCTTTTGAGGTATATCGTTAAGACACTTTGTAGCGTTTGATTGTCTCCTCCATCCTTAGTTGATTTTTGAACTCATTCTGAACCATTTCAGAACCCGAATACTTCGAACCTTCATCGTTCCCTCTCTTTTGAGCTTCTAGATTATTTGACACTATCTCCTTCTTCCCCACCTTGCTACTTCATTTTGAGCCTACCTGTAACTGTTTAATTGGTTTAAGTCATAGATTCACTCATAGAGCCATTTTTGAAATTCTCTTACGCAAGGTAATTTGATCTTTTATAGGCCCCACCACTTCCATTATAGAGTCTCCTGCTGACCTACTTGTAGGATTCAAACATGAATTCTCTAGTTCTTTTTGTGTGGGGTCGTGGATGATCCAATATTTTTCTAGGGGAAAAATATGGTTAATAATCTCCTCTATGAAAGGTTTAGGAAAGGGATCAATCAAACATCAACATTCGAGTTCTCTGTAATCCACAAAAATCATAATCCAAACATATTTCTTTATACTAATAACCATGGGGCTAACCCACTCTTATTCTTCCAAGAGCTTGATGATATCATACTTCAACATCTTGTGAATTTCTTCTTTGACCTTTATGCATAGGTTAGGGTTCATCTTATAGGGACTCTTCTTGACTAGGCATGCTCCTTCCTTAAGCTTTGTCTTTATCTCTCCTAATGATTCATGCAATCCTTTCATATCATGGTAGCCCATGGGAAGTAATTATTGAAAATCATGTAGCAACTCCACTATTTTTAATACTTTAGATTCAAACTAATAATCTCTAATTATCGCCTCTTTAGGTTCAACATCCGTACCAATATTCACTTTCATTGTCCTCATAGGTTCATGATAGGTGTGTGATTTGTTATCCACACTGTCCAAGACCTCATGCATACTTGCTAAATGATCTTATCCAAATTTTCTAATTCTTCATCATTCACTATGTAGACCATCTTCCTTTTTCTTTCTCAATGCAAGCATGCCAAAGTAGTGTGGCATCTATCTCTACTCCTTCATCAAAATGCACCCCGAGTCATTCTCATTAAATAACTATTGAATGGGTTCTTCCACCTTTGCATTGTCTCCCATAGCTAACCACTTTATAACCCTTAATGCCTCTTCTATTGGAGGATTAGTAGAGAAGTAGTCAAAATTTTGGACCATACCTACAATCAAATCTTGCCAATTTCTAGTTTCTCTATGTATCATGCATATACATACCAAGAGCATGCACATCCTTATAAAGTGGAATAGAGTTTGTGCACCCATAGGGAAGGTGGTAAATCTTCCTTCCTCTCTATCCAGATCCTCTCACACTGCTAATGTGGTGTTATATCGGTTGATTACCATGATATGTGTCGATTTGAGTATGTGTATTGCTCCTATAAATCCAAGTTGTAATATCGGTCCTGACTTCATTCCATTCTACAATATTATCCCTGTGAACCATCCACCAGTGTGTTATTGTCCCACGTAGGGTATATGCTAACATAAATTTATTTCTAACTCGTTCTATCCACTGTTCCTCCATAACATGTAGGAATATCATAGGGTCTCCTTCCCCAGTGTACTAAGGTACAAAGTTGTTACCTATCCTCCTAATGTAATGAGGTTTTCTTTTCCATGCAAATGTGCTCCTTAATTCACACCCAACCATCTCATAAGTACCATGAGCCCAATTATCACAAGAAATACTTGTAGTATCACTAATAGACTACACATCTTCCCACTGAAGGATTCCTTCCTTAGATGGCTTGAGTACTTTTGGGTCCCAAATGGCGCATACATAAATCCTATTCAGATCTTCCTCACTCAAAGGATCAACATAGGGTGCAAATTTCCCATCTGTTAAAGGGATAATAACTCTTTCCTCCTTGTTCTCAAAACTGATATATCCCTTTTTGAACTGAAGATCAACATTATTTACGTAACACAAAGGGCATCTAAGTAGAGCTAGGAAACTGTCTACTTCTGCAAGTGCTAAAACCTCAAAATCCCCATTGAACTTGTACCCTTTTATAATAATGGATGCATATTTTAAAACTATGATAGGAGTGTCCTTAGTTTGATTAAACATAACAATACATTAGAAGATGGCTCCAATGTAGGTCTCCCCATTTGTACCCATACATCTAAAGTAAACACATTTACTTTTGTGCCTATGTCAATCAATATATTACTCAAGATCCATCCATCAACAACAACATTTAGAGTGTTATCCTTGTTGTAATATAATCTATGGGGCAAAACTTTCATGTAGGATCTAACACCCATTCTCAATATTTACATATGGAGTATTTCCCTTTAGCCAATTCCCTAGTAATGGAATCATATTCTCCAAGAGAAACATTTTGCATACCTCCTTTAATTCATCAATATCCGACCGGACCATCTCTTCGCCTTGTTTGGTTCCATCTTCCATGATTTCTCCTTTAAACACTGAATTTCCCCTTGAAGGTCTCTAAGTACCTCCATGGTCTCCTTATAAGCCTCCTTCTAGTGTGCATGATCTAGGTATCTTGTATGTGAAATTTCCTCCTTAGTTATGGTAGGCTTTTGTGGTAACACCTCTCTAGTGAGTGCAACTTCAATGCGTTTAGTGATCTTCCAAAGTAATACCTCGGATTCCACTGCCAACTTTGACATCCATTGATTTTCCACATCATGTTGTATCCTAATCATCCATGTGCCTTTCTTCTCCTATTTATTTTGCTTACTAAGATTCTTATATAGATCCGGGCATTCCTCATAGCTATGATTCTTCCCATAGAAAGAACATGTAATATTCTAAGGACATTCGTGCATGTAGTGGTCAGGTGATCTGCATGTAAAGCATGTTCCATGAGGGAATTCACTTCGTCCACCACCACGGCCTTGACCTCTGAATCCACCATGGTATCCTTGACCTTTGCCATGTCCTCCTTCATAGCACCCCTCATTCTAATCATAATGCACTTGATTGTGATTTTGATCCTGATGCTCACATTTACCCTTAGATTTATCTGATATCCCTCTCTATCACACACCAATATCTATAGCATTATAGAGCCGACCAATCAACCTGTAGTCTTCTTACGTATCGTAAGTCATGGAAAGGAAAATATTACAATAGTAGGATACATTCTTCCTTATCACACGTTGTAATAATGGGTAATGGATGGCATCATGGTTTAGGTGACATATCTCATAGTCTAGAAATAATGAATGTATTGTTCTATAGGGAAAACTATCTTTGGTGTGCCCCTCCACTTCACATTCTATACACCAAATCCCAATGCACATCTCATGTGCTGAATTCACCGATAGTTTCTCCAACTACTTTTCCATGGTTGTAATATGTGCTTCCAAGAATGGGCTGACTCCAGTGTCTATACTCCCGAATACCTCAGCCCCAAAGCTAGTTCAAGTGCTTCACACGGATCAATGTATGTCTTATGTGATAGTGCCCTTCTAAAAGGTGTGATCAGATATCCAACGAACCATTTTGCATGTTGTCTTGTGTGAATATCATAAGAAATCTTAGATAAAATTGTTTTGAAATGAGCATCATACTCTCAAACACTTTCAATCTTTGCCTTGTTTAATATCCTTGAGTGCGCTTACACTCTTTTACTTAAATTCACGAGATATAGAACTCTTTAAGGAATACATCTTTGAACATTGCATAATCTATGCAAGTTTGATCAGGGTCAAACTTCTGTACCAACTATGTGCACATCCCTACAATGTAGTTTCAAATTGAATTTCCTTGCGCTCAGAATCCATGATTCCTTTTTCATGCCATAATATGTCACACATGTGCACATGTTTAGTAACATCTTCTATGCTCCTATACTCTTGAAGATGAAGAGACATCTCCATGTAAATATTCTAGGGTTGGTGTGGACACTTTCCACCTTATCTAGAACCTCATATGTTGCCTCTTTCTCTAGAACCATAAGAACGAGAGCCACGTACACCCCCTAATCCTACACTGCGTAGGCTGAAGTGGACTAGAATATGTACTTCCCTATATTGCAATAGTAGTATTGTACTTGAAATCCTATATTCTATGTGGTGGTACTAATCCCAAAAGTGAGCCCCAAATTCTACATGCTCGAATTCTATGTAGATGATGCACCTAAAGGTACCTCTAAACAACAACAAAGATGTTTTCCCTACCATCGATGTACTTGCTATGTGACTTACTCCTTTTTCCCTACTGCCCAAATTATCTTGCTAACTATTGGATTTACTAAGTACTAGAAAACCAAGTGCAAGGGCTAGGTTACGAGGTAGATTCAAATGTATGCATGTGGCCCGGTCATCTCTATTGGTGTGCTTGTGTGAGGCCGAGGAGGGTTCCCTTTCATGCTTTCCCAAATGGGGAAGTTCCTGATGCTCTGGATCCAAACCTTCTATGTAATGTCTAAACCCTTCATGATCCATGTCTCTCTGTAATGCCATCCACTCTGTAATGTCACTTTGCTTCTTTATCTCCCTCTCATGCTCCTTACCGTAATCAAGACATAATTTTTATCTTTACCTCTTTGAAACTAAGTCCACCATCTTTCACCAAACCTACTCCTTCCTCGCACGTGGTGGGGTTTATCTAGCCAACAAATTTTCCTCTAAATCAAATGTTACCATCAAGATCTTAATCTCTAGTGGAATGCCTTACAAGTAAGTTCCCTAGGTTACCGTAAAAATTGGAACTCGCCATTACCTCTAGGTAAGATTAAGTGGAAATTGAGTATTCCAGGATATAGTTGTTCAAAACACCAAAAACCAAGTATCCACAGTGTGTGTCTAAGTCAGATCAACATCATACAAGGCCTAAAATTATCCCTATGTTCAGAAAAGTGTGTGATACCTCCAATTTTGCTTAGACTTATAAGCAACTAACCACTCGTATAATTCTACCAGGAAAATAACAAATAAGCTCTCATACGAATAGGTATACATATTCTTTTCCACCCACGTGTGTATTTAAAACTTAGATCTAGTGTTGAATATCCATGCATACTCTTCTTCTATATCTTTTATCCACTCAACAACACTTGCTAGGGTCAACCGGTATGTCTTCATCACGAACCATCCACGAAAACAATCGAAAATAGGTCCCGACAATGGAACCAATGATGCAGCCTAGAATTTACCATGAACAACCCAAGTGCACTAGAACATCACCCAACCTGATTTGAGAGCTCACCCAAAGCGCGTAAAGGTACCGGGCCCCTCCTTAGAGTTACTTCTATAGGATGTGAACATAATGAAGATGTAATGTATTCATATCCATAAGCAATATAAATATTCCACAGAGCATATTCCAGATCTAGATCTAAAATAATAATGAATTAAGTGATAGACATAATGAGGTCAAACATGTAAGAACTAGTTATATTCATGTTTAACACCATTATTCACCAAACACACTTGCATTATATTACAACACACTAAACATAGAATATTCTTACAATAAGAAGTATCATAAGTTTATGCACACATCAATTCTGGTAACATAACTCCACAATATCTCATACATAGTGTTGATATCAAACCGATTCTCCCTTGGAAATTGAGCAACATCAAAGATTTAGTAGGACATTGAGAGATAGAAATATCATATTATGATTCATTTTTAGGTGGGGTGGGATTTGTTTGACTCTTTGTCACTCGGGCATCGGAGAAATGGATAGCACCTTCATTAAGGATTTGATCTATCCTCAATGCTTTAGGCCATGCCTTTCGACCAGGGTGAGAGGACCCATTTTGTAACCTCTGTCGGTGAAGGTGAATGAAGATATCCTTCTTTGCATAAATTTGAAAGGGGACCCTAAGAAAATATGATCAATGCACCACAATTTAACTCTCATGAGTTGTCACTTCTAAATAATGGTGATATTTTCTAAACAAGGCTAAAGGTTACTAAAGACATTATGGGATCCTAATTGCTTCTACATATTTTGGCAATAGAATTTATACATTTGTGGACATATAGGGAAAATAGGGGTAGTTCAGGTAGGATTCATTATTTTGAATAATTTTGGTGGGAGATTAAGTAGGATAAAATTGATTATGCTAGATCTTTGAGAACCTTCACAACATTTGGAAAACTAAATGACAAAATGCTTCATAATAGCTAAAATATTCCTTCAACCAGAAGGTGTGCATCAATGGAGGCCCAAATTTGCACGTTTTCACACAATATCTAATAATTTAACACAAAGGCTTGATCCAAAGACTCAATTAAGCATCAAAGACCCCTGGTTCCTCACACCTAAGATACAAACAAAGACTTATAGATAATCTTTATCAATAAATGATAGTAAAATGGTTTTAAATTGTTTATCTCATTACAGGATGAAGGTTCTTCATGAAATGAAATTGCAAATGCCACTAAACTATCACAGGATGAGATCTGTGTGATTCAAAGGACTTTCACACAATATTACAATAGGATAAGAAAAACTACTTGTAGACATTCGAAATAAAGTAGACACAAATTGGTCCAAGATTGACACATTTAATTTGAAATTGATTAGATTCATTAGCGAGGGAAAGTTTATTTAAACAATCTCGAGCTTTTCAATGGTTATACACTCACAACCAACTTATGTGATTAAAATCTAAAACACGGAAATTAACGAGTTTCTCGGATTAGTCTCTCACGAAGATGGGATCTCTCAAATTTTCCCTTAAGAATTCAATCCCGACACTTTGCAAGAGTATTCTCATTGCATTTATACATTTCACTTTCTCACTCATGCCAAATTTCCCCCAAAAAAAGAATAATATTCAAGGAACCTTTTCTTATTACCAATTTGTCTCGTAAAGTGATGTTTAACAAACTTACACCCATATCTACCAAGTGGAAATCAGAACCGATCACATTTCTTCAACCCTTGACTAATGATTTGGATGCCATGCCACAAATTTTTGTGATAATTTTAATCATTCTTACTCTTTCATGTAAGAAATCATCATATTAATACTTTTCCAAAGGTGGCTCTATATAGCTTTGGATATGTCAGAAATCCTTTTTCCCAAGAGGAAACAAATGAGAAATGAATGCCCCACATGGATGCCTATATTCCTGCCTCTAAAAATGAGTGTTTGTGCATGGATTATTCCACATACCTACATTATGAGTCCAATTTACAAGTAAAAAATGTTTATTTGCACCTTCTCAGAGTCTTGGAACAAAAAAGCAGTGAGGCAAAATCAAAAGCAATGTAGAACAATTGTCGATTCCACCCATTCTCAACTTTAGATTAGGTTCATCCACTTGTTTCCTTAGTGCATCTGCAAAAGGATAAGTATAGAGGAAAGTTTCCAAACAAGCGTGGGCCTCCACGTGCCTTGGGCCCAAGAAAAATGCCTTTTGGCCTTTGAAAAGTTTCAGTATAAAAGGAGCCAATAGAAGACTCCTCGTGTCTCCTTGGCGCACCTTTGGGATGGTCCCAAAAGTGGAGGCCCCTAAATAAGCGCAAGCTCACCACGTGTCTTAGTTTGTAGAGTTGTTGAAAACATTTAAGGACCAGCAAAAGGTGCCATGTGTCTAAGGTCCAAGATAATTTTCCTTGGTTGTTGAAAAATCCAAGCAAGGGCAAAGTGAGCGGTAACTTCCAAGTGTCCTCTTCAAGTGTTTCTTCAAGAGTAAAGTATAGGGGCAAGTCCCCAATGGTGAAAGCCCTCCACATGTCCTAGGCCTTACAAAATTTCTTTGAAAAGTTTAATTATAGAGTGGATCGGTGGAATCCTCCATGTGTCTCCTTGGTGCAACTACCAGGTAGGACCTATAGGTAGATCCTCAAATGAGTGCTAACCTTCCACGTGTCCATGGTCTATCAAAGTCAGTACGGTTACATGAAAACATTTCTAAGTCTCAGGAAAGGTAGCGGAGAACTTCCACGTGTCTCTATGGCACAACTCCAAATGTCAAACCAAGACGTGACTTTAAAATGAGTGTTAGCCCTCCACATGGACAAAACTTGAGTTGAATTGGGCTTTAGAGTTTCAAAGTTCCCTATCAAGAGCCATGTCCAATCGAAGGGCTAGGTTTCCATAGATCTTTGAGATATAAATTTGATGGGAAAAACACACCCATCAAACCATAGAATGCAGGGAAATCACCATTTACGCATAAAAATGAATCTTTATTTAAGGAAAGAGAATTTGGAAATGATATAAGGCCCAAATGTGATCCACCAAGCTACATCAAATCAGAAAGGACCATGTTTCCATAGATATTGGGACAAAAATTGATAGGGAAAATAAAATGTGACTGTGGAAAAATGGAAGGAAGGAAAAACCCGAGTTTACACCCAAGTTACAAATTCTTTCACATGGACAGAGGAACAGAAAACAAATTCTGGATTTAAAATGATCCTCGACCAAAGGAAGGGACTGATCATGGAAACCAAATGAAGGATAGAGATTTCACGCATCAACACGGGAGATAGAAAATATGACAGAGCCACAAAATGAATAATTTCAAGGAAAAATGGGGCAAGATCAAATTGAGCACCAACATTAGCTCGACTTGAGGATGGGTACTCCATGAGTGTCCATAAGAAAAATAGCAAACCAAGTGCCAAAAGTAAACCATTGGGAAATGGAGTCAAAGAACAATCTTGTAGAGTAGACCAATAATAACTAGCTCCCCCAAGGATGAATTGAGAAACCAACAAAATGGCCACCAAGGACTAGGACGAAACAAAATAGAAAAACATGAAAGTAGAAAGAAACCAAATGACTATACACTATACTAATGGTGTATACCTTGATTTTGATAAATTAATCAAGGAAATGTTTCAAAGGCCTACCATTAACATGTAACTCAAGAAATTCCCCATCTAAGTCTTTAAGAATAAGGTATGTCCACCAATTTGAATGTCAATTGAATAAGGGCCCATCCACAATGCATCAAACTTTCCATGTTTTCTCTTATCCTTGTGCATGCTATCCCACAAAAGCACAAGATCTCGACACTCTTGAAAGCTAGTGGAGTCACCTTCTTATCAAACAAATTCTTTGAATTTCTCTCCGAATTTTACATTCCTCTATGGGATGCCCTTCTTTCTTCATCTAACTCAAAAATCTGATTTGTGTGAGCATCATAGGGACTAACCTCTTGATCTTCCCGTTGTTGAAGAAATTGAAAAGAAGACAATTGCATATGTAGGGAGAAATAGAGCTTGAGTTCCATGCACCAACTCAAATGAGATTTTTCCAGTAGCTCATTTAATAGTGATTCGATCAGCCCAAATAGAAAATTTTAACTGCTCACCCCACTTCCTTTTGTTCAACTCCAAAGTTCTTCTAATTATCTTTAACTAATTTTTATTATTGGACTCTACTTGTCCATTTCCTTGGGGATTATAATTGGAATCATATGTCAAATTTATCCCATATTCATGGCACATGGCCATTAAAAGTTTATCTCAAAATCTCATGGCATTATCAGCAAATATTTTGGTAGGTACCCCAAATCTGTAGATGATATAATTTAGGATAAAATCCATGACAATTTGGTGAGTTACCTTCTTGGTGGGGATTTCCTCCACCCACTTGGTGAAGTAATATGTGGCCACTAGTATCCACTTATGGTCTGCACTTGAAGGATCATAAATTTCCCCAATGAAATCCATTCCCCATTTCTTAAATGGGGCTTCAACTGATATAGGCTGCAAAGGAAGGGATTCTAAAGCTTTCGGTCTTCAAGAAAAGTGTTGGCAACTTTCACATTTTCTTACCAATAGATTTGTATCCTTGAAAATAGTTGGCCACCAATAACCAACCCTTAATATCTTATGAGTTGTGACTCTTCTAGCAAAATTCCCCCCACAAACTCCTCCATGGAGATCAACAATTATTTTAGGGCTTCATCTTAAATAATGCATCTTAAGAGAACTCCCTCGGGGTTCTTCCAAGTAACCCAAAATCAGTAATGACATATTTTTGGGAAGCTCACTTAAGGGCTCTTTTCTTATTCTTTCTCGTTAAGAGCACTATATATGTTTGAGATAAAAAATGATGTCCTTATACCATTCAAAATTTATCAATTTTTCAAGGACATTCAACCTTTCTTCTTCAACTTCATTTACCTCAATTGTCTACAGATTTCTCTCTGCCATAAGTTTTTCCAGGCCCAAACCTTTGACCAATTTTTTTGTTTGGATATCCATATCATACTCTTGCAATTTTTTTACCCATCGACATCTCTTACTTGAAACCTCCATTTATGATAGGATATCTTTCACCATGGTGTGGGGAACATAAGAAATGATTTTGGAACTCAGAATATATGGCCTGAAGACCTTTATTTCTTTTACCAAAGAAAATCCTTCTTCTCCATGATAGTATATTTTAGCTCAGCTCCTTGTAATGCCTTACTGAAAAAGGAAATTGGTCTTTCAGCTCCCTCATCATCCTTCTAAAACAATACCAATGCAATAGTACTTTTTGAAGTAAATGAAAACATTTGAAAAGCCTTCTTATAATCTAGAGCTACTAAAATAGGGGCATTATTTAATGCTTTTTTGATCCCAACAAAATATTTAATAGCTTCTTCTTCCCATTTGATACTTTGATCTTTCTTTAGCATGTTAGTGATTGGGATAGTTAGTTCAACAAAGTTGGAGATAAATCTCCTAATAAAATTAATCTACCCAAAAAAGGATTGAATTCCCTTCTTGGTTCTTGGAATAAGGACTTTCTGATGGCTTCTACCCTCTCAGGATCAATCATGACCCCTTCCTTTGACATAATGTATCCAGCGGCTTTGCTTTCGAACTCCAAAGTGGCACTTCTTGGGATTTAGTGAAATACCATACTCCCTACATCTTAACAACATTTTTTCTAAGTGTTGTAGGTGGTCAATCCTTTTTCGGAGAAAAAATAGTCACATCACCTTGATATATAACAATGAAATCATTAATATAGCTAGAGAAAGCTACATCCATTACTCTTTGGAAAGTGGCTCTAGCATTCATTAGACCAAAAGGCATTCTAACATATACATATGTTCCCCAAGGAGTGGTAAAGGCAGTCTTGATTCACTCTAATTCCTTCACAACTACCTAGTTATATCTAGAAAACCATCCAAGGTGGATAAAAATTCCAAACCAATAACCAATTATAACATATTTTCCATATTTGGCAGAGGGTAGTTATCCTTCATTGATGCTCTATTTAGGTTTCTAAAGTCCACACACAACCTTATATCTCTGTTCTTCTTTCTAACAGGTACCAAGTTTGCAACCCATGATGAGTACCTTGTGGGCTATATGATTCCTCCATCCCTCAAATTTTTCAATTCTTCTTACATCTTCAGGGAAAGGAGTGGATTGATTGGCCTCTATTTCTACCTAAATGACTTGGAAAAATATTCCAATGGAATTTCATGTTGGAAAAGATCCTCTCTATATGCTTTCAGTTCAAAATAAGACCATGCTAAGCAATCCTAGTATTTCTTCAACAATTGGACATATGAATGCTTTTCTTCCCTTCTCAGATTGCTACCTATCCAGATCTTACGTGGTTTATCCTTTGTGCCCAGGTCATTCTCTTCAACATCCCTTGAGGCTGACATGTGTCTATTGATAATGCAATAATCATTATTAAAATTTGATTCAAGTGCTACCAAACCTCTGGGAATAGTATTAGTCTTCAACTAAATGATGTATTTTCCAAATAAAGTCTCCTTTCCATCATCCACACAAACCATTGGCTCCCAATCTATACATTGATCAACAAATTATCCTTGGTTCTATAAAAACCTTTGCACTTAGGTGTCATCTTCGAACACTTGCTAGTGTTTAACATTGTTAGGAATAGATGGCCTAGTTAATACCTCAATATTATACTCACAATAGGGAGATACAACACAAATTTCAAATATGGAACCCAATATAGCCAATTTATCTGCTAAAGTATTGTACTTCCTATTGTGATGTATTATGTTGAAGGATTCAAAATTTTCAATGAAATCCCAAACTGCATGCTTATACTACTTCATTCTCTAATTTTTTGTTGCATACAGTTTTCTAACCTGTTTGAAAATTAGCTCTGAGTCTCCCTTAACAATGATGTCTCTAATACCATATTTCCAAGAAATTCTTAGACCCAAGAGTATTACTTCATATTCATCAATATTTTAGTGAACTCAAAGTTGAGTTTAAAAGAGAAAACAAACTCTTCATATCCTTGAGATATCGAACAATACCAACACCATTTCCAAATTTAGAGGAAGCCCCATAAAAAAAAAAATCCAAGGAGAACTTACTTGATTAAGAGACTAGAATTGGTCAATTTTGTACTCTTTACCATCAAAAAATCCAACAAAGTTATTTGCATCGATTGTCGTGTATAACACTTCATAGGAAGCATTATTGGGATCCATAATGAGATGTAGCATCATTTTTTCACCATGCAACATTACAAGGCTGCCTACAATAGGTATAGTGACAAAAGACATATCCATTTACACACTACCACCCACACTAGCAGCCCATTTTCTTGACAACAACATTCCCCATTTGGTAGGGCAATCAACAATAACAACATTTAGTTTTAAGTTCTTTCTTGGGTAGGCTACAAGTTGCACTATCAAACCTTTGACACATCTAACCACTAGCACCTCTCTAGAATCCATACAAGTGCACTTCCCATAAGTTGTTGTCACTTTGATATCTAATTCATTCATTACTTCAAGAGGCATAACATTTTATGATGCTCCAGAATCAAACATATAGTTGTGTAACAACTTGTCCCTAATAATCAAAGTCGTGAAAAATGGATCTACATTTAGTTGGGACTCAACCAAGGATGTTCCCAAATATACTTCAGGTCACTCACCTCGTTCTTCTAACACTTGGGGTTTTTAAACTCTGAAATGGTAGGAGGAGTCTCAACATTGTTTACATTTCTACCTTGGGTAATCTTTTCTTCTTTCAATCCTAAATACTCAACAACATTTTCTTGTGCTTAGGAATCCTAAGTAGCTCAACAATTGGAACAGAAATATTGATCTAACTCAAGACATGGGCAATGTCATAAGGAACGTATTTGGGCAAGGAAACATTTGGAGGAAAACTAAGAAACTCATATAACAGAGAAGGATTTTTCATGGTCTAAACATGGGTAGGGATACCAGTTCTACTTGGGGACACAATGCTTTTTCTAGATGTATCTTTCTTAGGAGTTTCTTTTAAGATATTGGTGAGAATTGGAGTTTTTGATTTGGCCTAAGGCCCCGTCCCTTTGACAACTTTACTCCTAGTGTTATATTCCTTTTCATGGCCAACTACAACATTCATTAACAACTTCCTATCCTCCTCAGAAGGGATTCCTCCATCATAATTCATAATCATTAATGCCCTTAAGTATTCAAAATCATTACTACAAAATTCAAAATCTTGTACCATATCTATTTCAAAATTATGAGAGGGAGGAAGGGGTAGTACTCGAATGGATGCAATCTGAAAAATCTATAGTAGTTCAGGCACTGATTAATTCAATCGAAGTTGCTCCTTCTTTGTGAGCTTGTAGAGCACCCCATCATGCACACATCATCATTAGTGTCATCATCAGCTTCCTCAACTTATTTTTCTTCATCACATGGGGCATGTGGTAAGAAAAATCTGTCACACCACTCAATTTCATTGGCTTCTTCCACAACAACAACTCGGCGTCAAAGGATCGGGCACAATTTTATTCTCATGGGATTAGGGCATCTATTTTCTGATCCCATGAGTCCTTTGCTCTCTATCATCAGATTTATGATCACCCTTAGGATGATTTACAAATCTTTCTTGACCTTGTTCTCTATGATGAAATTGGGAACTTTTTCCAATCCCCTTCTATGCTCTAGCCAATTTATAAGATATTTCCTTAATAGCTCCGACCAAAGTTTTCACAACCTCTTCTAGATCCATAGATTTACTTGACTGAGTCTTCTCTGGATTGATCAACTTGATACCTTCCCTCTTAGGAGGCTTACCAACTTCTTTGATATTATTTTCAATTTGCAAAGCCATGGTGAATGCCTTCTGCAATGTTGTTGGGTTCTTATCCCTCAAATAATAGGCAACCTTCTTATCAAAAGCATTAGAGTATTTTATCAAACAAGAAACATCACTTGGCCTTAGGATCATAGGCAACCTATTTAGGGTCTTATTGAACCTTGTATTGAAGTCATTGTATTGAAGTCATGAATAGACTCATTAGGATTATTTTTTTTTGTCCATATTTTCAAATTCGATAAATGAATAAACAATGAAACATAGATCTCTATTTTTTGACAAAAATATTTAAGTGTTGATCCCCAATATTAATGGCATTGTTTCTTTAAAATCTAGGTAATCTATTTCTAATTCTAAAATTTGAAACATAGGGTCTATTTTATCTCCATATTGTTTTTAGGGAATCTAAAAAATAGCATTCTTTATTTTACAATCCATGAATCAATGGAGTTGTTTAGAAAATATTTATACCCAGGACCCTCCCATGCATCCTCTTTTAGAAGTACTTGAGAGTATGAATAAACAATGTTATGTACACATCCTCAAATTAGATTTCAAAGTATTCCATCATATTGACAAAAATATTTAAGTGTTGATCCCCAAATGCATGGCATTATTTCTTTAAAATCTAGGTAATCTATTTCTAACATCTTGGGTACAACATTTGGATATCCAACCATACCTTTGCTTGATTCTTACAAATCTATAGGACCAAAAGTGTTCACAAAAATAGAGGTCTAGGTGATGTTTGAAACGTGTTGTTTACTGAGGTCTATATGTCTTGTTGATAGTCTTGAAACTTATCACACAACTTCTCTCCCTGACAACTATGCCATTCTAGGGCTAGGCCATATTGTTTTCTTCTCGGGGAGGTGATCTTTTCGACATACAGGAGAATAGAATAGAATGACAATAAGTGGGAGTCTATGGGGCACATGAATACAATTCTCATAATGAATGTTCTCTAAAAAATATTTGTTTCTTGGAAGATCCTATCAAATTTGGAGAACACAGGGCCTAAGATAAAATGAGATACAAATTTTTAAAATACAAAAGTTTAAAGGACCCTCTTTAGTATGACAATTATCACGGGGATTCATGTGTGACAAAGAGACTACATAATTTATAAGTACTTGAGGAAGTATGGATTAGATTCATTAGTCTTAAATGACATGCTATACACTTGCAGTCGGTTTCCACAATTGATAACTCTTTTATTGATTTCATCATTATTCATTGACCTCCAACAACTTTCCAAATTCTTCTTCCTTCTAAATTCATCTTTCCACTATAGTATATAAGATTAATAACAATCACCCCTTAGTGAAACAACTTTACTGGTAGGGTCTCTAGTGAAGAAATATCTTCTTCCTTCCAAATTTGCAAAGATTAGTGATAAATTAAAATTGAAAGAGGTTAAGACATCTAGAATTTATCAAAAATTCATTCAATACACACAACTTGAGTCCCCACTAAGGATTTTCACCTTAGTTGTGCAAATGCACTAAAATTGATCTATCAAATGTCTTTCAAAAACCTTTTCTTCATTTGGTTTAAGATTTCTGAATTCAATATGCAAATATTCATAGATCTAACCCTCCTTTACCCATATTTAACTATGATGATGTAAACTTAGTGCAAAAAACACAGAAATTGGAAATATTGCATTACAAAACTTGTAAATTTGCTTGATTCTTACAAATCAAGGACACGTAGATGACGTTTTCACAATCGTATTTGCACTTTAAAATTTGTAAATCAGCATTTACGACTATGAGAATGCGACAAATCTATATGTGTTGTTGATGGTCTTGGGAAACTTATCACACAACTTCTTATCCTCTGTTGATAACTATGCCATTTGCCTATCGAGTGTTGGTGATATTTTATAAACAAGGGTCTAAAGGTTACAAAAGACATTATGGGATCCTAATTTCTTACCAGCATATTTTGGCAAGAGAATTTATACATTTTCGGGACATACAGGGGGAAAATAGGACTAGTTTAGTTAGGATTCATTGTTTTGAATAATTTTTGTGGGAGATTAAGCAACATAAAATTGAGTATTTTTTTAGCTAGATATTTGAGAACCTTCACAACATTTACAAAACTAAATGACAAAATTCTTCAAAATAGCTATAATATTCCATCAACAATAAAGATGTGCATTAATGGAGTCCCAATTTGTACCTTTTCACACAATCTCTAAGAATTTAACATGAAGGCTTGAGCCAAATGGACTCAATTAAGCATCAAAAATTTCCATTAGGTTTTCTTGTGAAAGTACTCCTAGTTCCTCATGCCTAAGATACACTCAAAGGCTTGTCGTTATTGTCTTGCATTATTTTAAATTGATAATATTTATCAATAAATGACGATAAAATGATTTTAAATTGTTTATCTCATTGCGGGATGAAGGCTCTTCTTGAAATGAAATTACAAATGCCACTAAACTATCCACAGGGGGATGAGATCATGTGTGATTCAAAGGGACTTTAACACAAGATTGTAATAGGGATAAGAAAAACTACTTGCAGACATTCTAAAATAAAGCCAAGAGACACAAATTAGTCCAAGATTGACAATACAAGTCGAGGATCGTCCTCGCTTTTGCAGTTTGGGTTATCCTAGTGTGGGAATGGAAATTGATTAATTCGAAATTGATTAGATTCATCGAGAAATCAATGAAGAGGTAATGCTTCTTTGAAAATTCTTAGAGATTTTCAATGGCTATACATGGTTATGACCAAAAGATTGACATGATTGAAATATAAAACACATAAAATTTGATATAGAAAAACATGAAAAGAAAGACAATAATATGTAGAAGATAGATTGAATGAACTTGGATTCTCATCGTTATTCATTGTTTAAGCATTACATATATAGGAAGTCAATTTGCACATAATATGGAATTTGACCATATCCAAATACTTATAAGATCTTCACGAGATCACTCTCACAATCTTAGAACCACATTCCAACGTGAGTTGTAAAAATGTTCACACTATAGTATATAAGATTTATAACAATCACCCCCTTGATCCGTGAACATGGGGAAAACCTAGATCATTCTATGTAGAGGCATGCATCTTCTTTCATGACGTTGGTTATTTTGTGGCAAAGGATAATCACAAACCTAGAATGATGGTTTTACATATGGCTAACCCACAACTAAGAATGGTGGGTTTTTACATATGGTTTACTACAAAGCACCATGTATGAAGGTTTTATCAAATGGTTTACCTTACATCATGCACCACATCGTGATATGCATCGGATACTATCATTGGACCTCATCATTTTTCACATAGAAGGAGATTATTACAAATATGAATAGGTATATCACTTATGTTCTTATTACAACTTCTTTGGATAAAAAATCAGGACCCATACACACAACTTGAAATAAAAGAGGTCACCAATACTTTTGAGGAGCAGCAGATCTCTTTATTGGTGACTAAAAGAGATGTTGATCGACCTCCTCCTCCTTTGCCTCCAACGATTTGTGAGAATGCCTCCATTTCCTTTATTTAGAACAAAAAGCTTTCTCAAAGTGGACCGCATGGGAAAGTCATCATTATGGTCAAAATTTCAAGAAGTCATCAGAATTGTAGTCAGGTTCTTTTTTCTCAGGTTCTTCTTCTTCATATTCTGATTCTTCTTCCACAACAACATTTTCTTCATTTGGTTTAAGATTTCCATTGAGTAGATCTTTGGCTCCCAATTCTTTGACCACTATGCATATGTATAATGTGTGTCCTTTTTTCTTGTAATGTAGAAACTTGGGAGTTAATCATTCAATTTCTTCTTTAGAGAATTTCTTGAATCTTTTTAACAAACAAAGCAGTTTCTTCTTTTTCATCTTCTTTTGTTCTTTTATCTTCACTTAGAAGTGCAGATATCATATCTTCAAGTGATTGTGTGGGCATTTGTCCGAGAGTGAACACAACATTACTATACTTAGGTGGAAGACTGTTTAGAAGTATGGCTTTAGCATCTTCATCTTCTATTACAGATTTTACTTCTACAAGTTTCCTTATGAGTGATCTTATTTCATTAATGTGGCTTGTCATTGTCACATTTTCATTCATCTCGAGTTTGAATAGTGGGACTAGTGGAATGGTTCGTAGTTTTAGTGAAAATTTAGCATTTGTTGCTTTTGACCCAAATGTTTTGTTAAGAAGATCCCATATCTCTAGTGATGATTTATCTAAATCCACATAGTGTAATTCCCATATCTCTAGTGATGATTTATCTAAATCCACATAGTGTAATTCAGTATCTGATAAAGCAAGTCCAATAATGGATTTTGCCTTGTCATCCCTGCTATGCCATTCTAGTAATTTAGCAGCATCAGTTGGTTGTGTTTCTTTTCCGCTTACAATCCCCCATAGGTTTTTGTTCATAAGTTGCATTTGGATTTTAACTTTCCAAGTGTGAAAGTTTAATCCATTAAATTTGTCTAACGGGATCTCCATTATGGGTGTCGAACTCTCGATAATGCACTGATTACATTTATTAAAAAGTAATAAACTCAAATTACTTTTTAAATTTTATATAGACTATCTAAAATGAATTAGATCACATAAGACTATCTAAAATAAATTAGATCACATAATGTCTAAGTGTCTAATTCTAATTTGTAACATATGGAATATTTTAACTCCATGGGTGTCTGCAGGCTTTGGCAGGGAAGCACACGAGCTCAGCTCCTTGTCATCCAGTACACATGCATTGCGATTCGAGATCCGTCCAAATACACATGCATATCAGAGGATTTAACATTTATACTTTCATTCGGCCTTGGTGGACGTCACCTTGTCAGCTTTGTTGAAACTTCCTCCCATGTCAGATCTAGTAGATAATCTCTGTGTATATGAGATGTGTATGTCGTATTCAATACCTGCGAAGACCATATCTCCTTCACATATTATTCTTATTCATATATGATCACATCTCTATAGGTGAGTGTCCACGGGTGCAATGAGATAAGTTTACATGTCGTGGATTACTCAACCCATTCGCCAGCTATAGGCTTTGTGTAGATCTGACACCAGAAAGCTTCCACATGAACACGACTCCTTTTATACATGCATTGGGTATTTATTTACTGTCAACCATGCATGCACGTGGATCAGAGATTGAAGGGGCCGTAATTCACCACTTTTTGTTTTGTAATCCCGAGGCCTTAGTACATAACATGAACTGCTCAGATGCCATAATGATATAGAAAAACATGAAAAACAAGACAATAATATGTAGAGAAGATAGATTGAATGAACTTGGATTCTCATTCTTATTCATTGTTTGAGCATTACATATATAGGAAGTCAATTTCCACATAATATGGAATTTGACCATATCCCAATACTTATAAGATCTTCACAGATCACTCACAATCTTAGAACCATTCCAACGTGAGTTGTAAATGTTCACACTATAGTATATAAGATTTCTAACAAAATTAATA
Source organism: Taxus wallichiana var. yunnanensis (assembly GCA_018340775.1). Lineage (NCBI taxonomy): Eukaryota > Viridiplantae > Streptophyta > Pinopsida > Cupressales > Taxaceae > Taxus > Taxus wallichiana. The sequence goes on along the minus strand of CM031242.1, from coordinate 641,407,981 downwards.
GGTTTCTCAGTTGGTCTCTCAAGAAGATGGGCTTGCTCAAATTTTCTCTTAAGAATTCAACCCCTGGAACTTTGAAAGAGTATTCTCATTGCATTTATACATTTAAATCACTCACTCATCCCAAATTTTTCCCCAAAAAGAAAAATATTTGAGGAACCTTTTCTTCTTACCAATTTGTCTCGGAAAGAACTTATTAATTTTCTTAAGAATTCAACCCTGAACTTTGGAAAGAGTATTCCAATTTGTCTTGGAAAGTGACATTTAACAAATTTACACCCATAACTGCTAGGTGGACAAATGAGGAACTGATCACATTTCTCGACCCTCAATTGATGATTAGGATGCCATGCCACAAATTTTTGATAGTCCTTTTAATCATTCTTACTTTTTCATGCAAGAAATCCCCATTTTAATCATTTTCCGGTGGCTCTATATAGTTGGATCTGTCAGGCTAATCCTTTTCATCCTCAAGAAACACCTTGAGAAATGAATTCCCCAACATGGATGCCTACATTCGTGCCTCTAAAAATGAGTGCCTATGCACAGATTATTCTGCATACCTGTGTTGTGAGTCCAATTTTCAAGAAAAAACAATGCGTATTCACACCTTCTGGAGTCTTGGAACAAAAACTAGGTGGAAAAATCAAAAGCAATGCATAAAAACCATCGAGTTTTCTCCTTCTCAACTTTAGATTAGGTTCATCCATGTGTTTACTTAGTGAAATTACAAAGGGAAGTACAAAGGAAAGTTTCCAAACAAGCGCGGGCCTTCCACATGCCTTGGGCCCAAGAAAAATGCCTTTTGGCCTTTGAAAAGTCTTAGTATAAAAGGAGCCAGTGGAAGCCTCCACGTGTCTCCTTGGTGCACCTTTGGGATGGTCCCAAAAGTGGAGGCCCCTAAACAAGTGCGGGCTCACCACATGTCTCAGTCTGGTAGAGTTGTTGAAAAAGTTTAAGGAATAGCGGAAGGCACCATGTGTCTAGGGTCTGAGACAGTTTTCGTTGGTCATTAAAAAATCCAAGCAAGGGTGGAGTGAGTGGAAACTTCCAAGTGTCCCTTCAAAACTTATTCATGAGTAAAGTATAGGGGTAGGTCCCCAAACAAGTGTAGGCCCTCCATGTTTGCTAGGCCTTAGAGAATTTCTTTAAAAAGTTTAAGTATAGAGAGGAGTCGGTGGAAGCCTTCAAGTGTCTCCTTGGCGCAACTGCTAAGGTAGGACCCAGAGGCAGATCCTCAAATGAGCACCAGCCTTCCACATGCTCATGGTCTTTCAAAGTTGTATCGGCCGCATGAAAAACTATTTAATTCTAGGAAGGCAAAGTGGAAACCTCCACGTGTCTCCCTAGCATAAATCCAAAGGTCAAACCAAGAGGTGACTTTAAGATGAATGTCGGTCCTGTAGGCGGAAAGAACTTGAGTTGAATCAGGCTTTAAATTTTCAAAGTGCCCTACTGAACCACTTCCAATCAGAAAGGGCCATGTTTCCATAGATGCTTTGATATAAATTTGATGGGGAAAACACACCCATCAAACCATAGAATGTAGGGAAATCACCATTTGCATTCGGAAATGAATCTTTCTTTAAGGAAAGAGAATTTGGAAATGATATAAGGCCCAAATGTGATCCACTGAGCTGCATCAAATCAAAAAGGACCACTTTTCCATAGATATTGGGACAAAAATTGACAAGGAAAACAAAACGTGACTATGGAAAAAATGGAAGGAAGGGAAAAAAACTGATTTTATGCCCAAGTTACAAATTCTTTCACATGGACAGAGGAACGGAAAAAAATTCTGGATTTAAAATGATCCTTGACCAAAGGAAGGGATTGATCATGGCAACCAAATGAAGGATAGAGCTTTCACACATCAACATGGGGAGATAGAAAATACGACAGAGCCCACAAACTGAAGAATTTCAAGGACAAACGGGCAAGATCAAACTAAGCACCAACACATAGCACACCACTAATCTACATAGATTACTACATATTTATAAGGGTGGGGAATTTCCCTTCACCACTTATGCATTTACAAAAATAGGTTGCATGCTGAAAATAGTCATGTGCCTTTACAATAACATGCACACATGTAAGTGCACTAATAATAGATCTCTTACAATTAACTAGCAGTAGTAATCCTATTATTAACTCAAACTCATGCATAGTGCTTAATAGAAATTATTTCCAAAATATAATTTGCATGTGACACAAGTCTCCATCCCATTGTGTTCTCCGTATGCTATCTCCAAAAATAGCTCGTAACCATGAAAATGGCTAATTCTGAATCAATCTATCTTTCATGCATGTTTCCTTCCCTATCCTTTCACGCCTTTAAATATTCCTTTCTACCACACGTGAATCTTCTATGTTCCCTCTCCTTAGTGCCATATTTTGTTTGCTCAACACAACCCATTATAATAATTTATACAATTATATATATATATATATATATAAACACATTATGATGAGAACTACATAAGGTGTATTCCCTCTTGAGGATATGTAGTGTATCACTTGGCTCTGCTAAGGATAGTCTAGATAGTATAATAAAATTATAGGAAAATATATTTGCTTGTATCAAAATGTGTTTGTGCCTATTATAAAAATTCTTACACAATAAATATTCTCTATATATAAAGGTTGTGATAATGCACAACTTCCCATTCTAAAACAAAATAATATTTGTTTGTATGAGAATGGGCTTGTGCCCATTATAAATATTCTTACACAAGCAATATTTTCTATTTATAAAGGCTATGAGAATGCATAACTTACCATTATAAAACAAAGTAAGGTTTGTTTGTATGATAATGGGATTGTGACCATTATAAACATTCTTACACAAGCAATATTTTCTATCTATAAAGGTTTTGAGAATTCACAACTTCCCATTCTAAAACAAAGGTTTTCGAATGTACATATTACCATTCTAAAACAAATTAAATTTTATCTTTATTATTCTTTTATGATTCTTATATGAGAATGGGAATATGCCCCTTCTAAACATCTATTCTTCTTCTATGTTTCCTATATGAGAATGGGCATCTGCTCATTCCAACCTTTTTTATAATTGAGTTTTTTTATCATTTTCATATTAAAAAACATCTTATTATGTCATATTTTTGTATGAAAAAAAATATTCCCATTCTATAAAAATAAAAATATAACATCTATTCAATACAAATTATAAATGTAACATCTATTCAGTTGGATTTACATGAAGGAAAATAAAAACTATCAACAACACTTTGCTTCAAAATTATAATTTTTATCTTATATTCACTCATATTACAACTTAAAGGACACCCATAACACTCACCAACAATACTTCAAAAATATCATTTTAGAAGAGTTTGTATTTGTGCATAAGAATATAGTTAATAATTTATCATTTTCATATAAAGGTCTTATTCCAATGTTTAAAATTTATAATGGTATTTGACCATATTTTTTTAATAGGTAATAAAGGGTTAAGGGAACCCTACCCCATACAATAAACCATAAGTATATGAAGATACAAAAAGAGGGGAACATATCAACCCTCACACATCTTATTAACAACACTATTAACAACAAAGACAAAAAAACCAACAAACACTAAGGAAAGACCATCACAACCAAGAAATATCACAAACAACTATAATTAGCCTTCCAAATCCCTAAGAATCTCATTCCATTCCTTTCACAAGATCCTTTATGGAAATATTTAGTTTTTCAAAAGCCTTAGGCTTATCTTCCCTCTTCCTTTTTTCTCTCCCCCCATGTAACTAGCCCTCTTGGCTTTGACCAACTCTACAATTATTTTGAGATGATCTATGGTGCTCATAATATTAAGAATAATTTGGCTTTAATTTGTACCATAATATCCTTTAGCTGATGTATTTCACCTTCAAGAGCTTCATACTTTTTATTTAAAGTATCCAAATTTCCTTTTTCCACCATCTTGGAGATAGACTCCATCTTATCTTTCATTACATTCATTCTTCAAGAACATGTTAATAATATTTTGTTCAAATCAAGTATCTTTCCAAAATGTTGAATCTCTATGTTCGATCTCCCATCCATAGTTTTTATTCCTTTCTAATATTGTCCCTCCTATAAACTTTCAGGGATCATAAATTATCAACAACCTCTTCAGTGTTCATTGACGACATAACGGACTATTCTTTGTCATATGAGCCCGAAGAAGAATAATTCTCATCATCCTCCCTCTCCATATTATCAATAGCCTCTTAAGTGTTCATTGATGGCATAATGGACTCTTTTATGTCATCTAAGGTTGAAGAGGAGGAATCCTCATCATCCTCCTACTCCATATACTTCTCATCCTCAGCATGCTTTACATCATCATTCAACAAGCCCCTAAACTTCTCAGATTTAGTGAAATCTATAGAACCCAAATGGAATAAGGCCGTCATTAATACCTAATGAAGAGAGGTTTTCAACTTTCCTTTTTGGAATTAATCGATTGATTTTGATCGGGAAGGACCGATAAAGAAAGGGATACTATAATGCAAACCATGGTAGATATGACTTAACATAGGGAAATGGTAGGCATAAACTACCTTGTACCTACCCTCCAAGGTGATAAATTACATCAAGTGTAGGGAAATTTTATTGAAAGGATCAGGTAAATAATCTCTCTCAAAACCTCTCCACATCGATGTCTTAATTTCTCTTCACCAACCAAATTTTTTTCCATCTCCTCATTAAATTTTTTCTTTGGTTTTTAAATTTCCATCCCCGCGTTCTTCATCCCAACCGGTATAACAATAAAATCCACAAATTTTTTATAGAAAAACCCCAAATATTAGCATGACCATCTGATTAAAATAAAATACAAACAGGAATCTAATTTAGTTTAATCTAATGTTATGTATAACAATAAATGATAGCTAAATAAATGAAAGAAATGACCCATGAAACTAAGTAAACAAAATATGAAACCCTAGATGTGCAAATAAGGGTTAGAGAGGCCTTAGGTGATTTAGGGATGAGAAGGTACTCTATCGTAGTGAATACTAGATAATCAAGAGGAAACTATTGTCTTGAGGCTCGAAAATTTTAGACTTGAGTTTTATGAGTATCTTTGGGGCACCTAGAAAGAGATGGGGTGCTTGGGTTTCTGGTCTACAAAAGTGACCAAGGAACCTCATCAAAGGTTTCACTAAGTGACTTCCTACATTCTCTTCCTATTTTGGGAATGTCCTTGATTTTTTTTTAATGTCTTCATAAATCGGAGATGATGAAAAGTTACCTAATAAACCCCAAGACAAACATTAAAACCCTAAAAAATAAATATGCATATGAAGGGTTCAAACTATCCTCGGTGACAACAATGATTTACTTACTAACTAAGATTTGCACTATAGTTCAAACCCAATGTAGTTCTAGGTGTGTGTGTGTGTGTGTGTGTGTGTGTGTGTGTGTGTGTGTGTGTGTGTGTGTGTGTGTGTGTGTGTGTGTGAGTGTGTGTGTGTGTGAGTGAGTGATTGAAAATTGTACCCTAGGTGCTCTTTTTTTAGTCATACTTTGTGAAGTAGTGAGTAATAACTAGATGTAGAAATGTAAATAGATGGTGGATAGAATAGAGTAAAATCTCCTCCTATGAAGGGTCATGTAAATGAACTATCTTTGTCCCTTGTGATGGACCTATATGGATGTAAATGGAGCTCTAGTTTCCTTAGATGGATGTAACCTTAGGTGGTGGTAGTAAGTTATTAGTGCTTGGTCCCTAATTATGGTCTCATAACTTTATATTTATATGGTTTTCTCATTCTAATTTCATAGTTAACCCTAAAAAAAGATATGATGCAGCCTAGAATCTCACATGAATAACCTAGGCACATTGACACATCATGTAACCTAAGCTGATCACTCACCTAAAGTGAATAAAGGTACCAGGCCCCTCTTTAGAGTTGTTTTTGTAGGGTGTTAGTTTGATGGTGATAAAACATATTTAGATCCATAATTAAACATAAACATTCCATGGTGCATAATCACGTATCTAGATCTTAGAGAATCATGAATTAAAAAATAACTATAATAAGATTATCCATACATGAACTGGATTTAGTTACGTTTAACACCATTATCCATCCAATACTATCCATTACATTAAACATTGTAAAAAAGAAGATTCTTACATTATAAGGTATATCCATAAGTCATGCGCGCATCAGATCTAACAACATAACTTCTACAATAATTTGGTTCCCTAAACTACACGATTCAATACATAAATATAGACATGGGGACTTGCCATTCACCACATTTAAACTTCTCAAAATAGGTTGCATGCTGATAATAGTCATGCACCTTTACAATAGCATGCATACATGCAAGTGTTCTAATAATAGATGTCCTATAGTTAACTGGAAGAAGAAATCATATTATTAGCTCAAACCATGCATGGTGCTTATCAGTTGCTTGTTCCCAAAATACCATTGCATGTCATGCAATTATTCATCCCTATGTGTGCTCCACATGCTATCTCTAAAAATAGCCCTTATCCAAAAAATGGCTAAGTCCTGAGCCAAACTATTTTGGTGTGCATTTCCTTTCCTATCTTCCCATGCCTTCAAATGCACCTTGTTCCCACGCACACATCCTTAATGTGTATTCTCCTTAGAGAGACATTTTTACTACTCAATACTACCCCACACTAAAGTACATTTTCATCCTAGCAATGCTAATTCCTTCGATGTTCCCAATAATAAATATGAAGTATTGAAAGAATTAAAGAATCACTGTACAAAAAAATGAATTTTTAATCTACAACATCTTCTTCTTCAACTAGGAGGATCAAATCTGGATATTCATTTTTTATCTTAGCCTCCAATGTATGTCAATAATTTATTCCAATCCTTGTCTTTTATGTCATATTAATGGCTATGGCATCTAGTTCCTCCTGAGTGATCTTTTCTTTCTCATTTTGTAGCACTCAGACAACATTTTACATACCTGACATCATTCCTTCCAGAAGATCCATCTTCTGTGTTATGAGCTTCCCAATCTCATCTATCCTCTCCTTATGTGGATCCTAGGTTGTTGTGAGGGCTTCACACTTTTGTTTCACCAGTGCCAATCTATCTATAGTGCGTCCAAGTGTCTCATCCTTCATTATTTCCGAGGACTTCATGTGTGCATGGTTTTGTGCTTTTTAGCTAAGTTAGATGAATGAGAACTAACACCTAAATAGTTCTATAACAAAGCTAATGACAAAATCTAAACACCATCAAAGATGAGAGATAAACAAGATTAATACCTAGCATAATGCATTAACTTTGAATTAACAATGCTATAGTATTTAAATCTCTACTTCTCTAGACTACCAACAAACAAGTAAATGGACCTAAATAAGCTCCATGGCAATCAATATTTGGTTGTCCTTGATATCTCCAAGAACCTAGGAATGGGGGCTTATCAAAATTGGGCTACAAGACCCTTTTGACACCTCCCATATGACCTAAGCACTTTAGGCTAGAATAGGAAGCTTAGCTCCTCAAGATGATGAACTCTCAAGAGAACACAAAAGCAAGCTCTTAGTCTATTTTTCTATATGCTTTGCATTTTCTTTCTCAAAGAGTTTAGGTGTAAGTAAAAAGGTAGGTGGAGGGCTCTTTATATAGCCCAAAGGATAAAGGATTCAACACATCCTCATGAATGTGGGATAAAGGTAAAACATGATTAGGAATGGATAAGGTTGCTTTATTAAAGGTAACCTTACTTTAGAAGGGTTTAATACATGTTTAGCAAGTCATGGGAGTTGGGGGGTGTTTTAATTAATCAAAGGTGATTAACTAATAGGTAGGTGTAAGCTTATAGAAGCCAATTAGAAGAATAATAGTGTGATTTAGGCTATTGTGAGGGGATTAAATCAATTAACTCCTCAAGATGATGAACTCTCAAGAGAACACAAAAGCAAGCTCTTAGTCTATTTTTCTATATGATTTGAATTTTATCTCTTAAGGAGTTTAGGTGTAAGTAAAAGGTAGGTGGAGGGCTCTTTATATAGTCCAAAGGATAAAGGATTCAACACATCCTCATGAATGTGGGATAAAGGTAAAACATGATCAAGAATGGATAAGGTTGCTTTATTAAAGGTAACCTTACTTTAGAAGGGTTTAATACATGTTTAGCAAGTCATGGGAGTTTGGGGGTGTTTTAATTAATCAAAGGTGATTAACTAATAGGTAGGTGTAAGCTTATAGAAGCCAATTAGAAGAATAATAGAACCTTGATAGAAGACATGATAGAACCTTGATCAACTTTGTGCATTTTTGTGAAAGGATTGAATTCTTTTGTGGAAACACAATGTAGATGCAGGGGTGTTGTAGGTAGGATGAGTTAGTTTAAAATGAAATTATGATGAGATATGTTGGGACAAGGGTAGTTAGGAGTCATCGCCTTCTTTGGGAAACCTTGCAAAATAATTATAACACCTAAACAACAGAGATATTCCAATGAATTTGAAGTGCTCTTTTAACTTAGGATGTGTGCACATATGGATGCCCAAATCTACACTATTCCATACAAAATTTTATAACCTGCAACAAAGGCTTGAAGAAAAATATCAATAAAGCATTCAAAACTCCTTGTTAGATCATGACCTAAGGTACACCCAAAGGTTTACAAACACCCTCAATTTACAAGGAAGGTAAGATGAATTTAAATCTATTTATCTCCACTCAAATGAATGCTCTTATGAATGGAAGATTACAGATGCCTTTAGACCCTCTACAAGAAATGAGACCATGTATGACCAATAAAGATCCCAAACACAAGATTACAACAGGAGCATGAAACACAAATTGAAAACATACTTGAAATACAAGTTTATGCAAGCTTTGCCAAGAGATAAAACCAGATTAATACAAGAATTTGATAAATATATCAGCAAGGAGTGTTATTTAGACAATATCAAATCTTTTTTTTTTTTTCTTTACAACTGAAACCAACTCAACATGATGAACATTTGATGCAAACTAGAATCAAGAATGGCTCTCAGGAAGCTTCTCCAAAAGGAAATGGACTTCTTCCAGTTTTCCCTGTGAAAATTCTTCTCTCCTCCAAAATTCTCAATAGACCTACCAAATGTTTCCAAACTACATGATATACACTATGCCAACTTGGATCCTTGCATCCCAAGCAAAGAATATGCCATAGGGATCAAATTTGTTACAAAACCTTATCCATTTGATGAAAAATGATATAAAATCGTGAAATAGCTCGCCAAATGCCAGAGATGCACAAATACTTTAATATATTACATGAACTCGGATCCTTATCCATCTCGTGGTCACATTTTCGAAATTCTACCATGCCAACATGCATTTGCAATCATTTTCACCTTTTTCCTCACCATTTTTAACTCTGCGCAACTTTTTTACTTTCACCTTTCACGTTTTTTTTACGGGTCGGGGAAAAATTTCATCAAAAAAATCATAAGGCACCAAATCAACTCAAAAGAATGGTGCCATTGTGTTCGAAGGCCAAAGTGATGCGATTCATATAAATTTTCATGTGATTTGGTGCAAAGCGATGATTCCATACTTCTTGGAGCATCCATGGTGCCCAAAAATGAAAACGCACAGAAACCATTGACTAAAATCAACTTTAAAATTCCGCCCTCCATGTGTCTTGATGAGATTCGTCATGCAGACCAAGAAATATCTTCTTTGACTTCTAGATAAAGTTGACACGTGTCCAAATACCATTGGACCGAGCCTCCAACCTTAACACATGTGTTTTGAACCTTTTATGACCTTGGGAAAATTTTTAAAATTTTCCCTGCGAGCCCCTAGATGCGCCACATGTCCTCCTGTGGACCACTGTGCTCAAAACCGCGGGCCAAATGACAATTTTTCTCCCTTTTTGAGAAAAGGAGAATTTTCTCAAAATGTTCCAGTGCCCCCGAATGCCCTCTGTTTCTCTGCCACGTGTCGCTCTCCCATTGGATGTGAAGCCGACTCACCAAATTTATCTTCATTCCTCCTCGAGCAAAAATCCTCCAGTGGGCCCATGCTCTCCTTTTACCTTTTGAAATGTGCCACGTGTCTCTATCCGATTGGATGTGGAGATGACCCCCAAATTTTTCTCTCGTGGGTCACCGTGAGATTTTTCACTAAAATTTTGCAAAATTTTCAACTTCCTTTCCACACTCCAAACCTCCGCCAAATTTAGGACACGTGTATTGTTTTCATTGGATGCGGGCCTATTCTTCATTTTTTACCTTCTACACCAAGGGTAAAGATTCCCAAAGTTTTCCTTTGCCCCATTCCCATTTCTCCTCCCGGACACATGTCGCCCTCCTACTAAATCGAAGGCCTTTGGGCCAAATTGTAACTTTAACATTTTGAAGTTAAAAGACTTCAAAATTTTCACAAATTCCACCCATCCATGCTAACTTTCTTGGACACGTGTCCACTTCATATTGGGTGCGGGCCTCCAAGTCAAAATTTTCCTTTGGCATTTCAAGAAAAAAAAATTTGAAACATTTTCAACTCCACCACCGCCCGCTTGATCCTCCCGTGCCACGTGTCGCCTTCCCATTGGGCACGGGCGCACAGGCCAAATTTTTCCCCTGACACCCTGAGCCAAAAGACATCAAAATTTTCCCAAGTCCTTTGCCATCCACCTGACCCTCTTGTGCCACGTGTCATACGCCATTTGCTTGCGGGCCTTCGGAAAAAAATTTATTTTGAGAAAATTTCAAAATAGAAGAAAATTTCATAAGTGCGCCCGCCACTTGTCGATCCATCAAACAATCAAATCGTTCCATGTAAGCACATCATTGCTAGCACTGTGGGGCTGCGGACAAAAAAATTTCCCCTTGCCAAATTTTTTAAAATGACAAGTTATAAAATTTTCCCGCACATCCTCATCCAATAGAAACTCCGCCACGTTAGCATAAATGTTGCGATGATAAATTTGATGGGTAGAACATGCTCGTATGCCCATCAAAATGCAAAAATGCTTACGAAATCAAATTTTTCACAAGGTGGATTTTTCACTTTGAATCAATTGAATGACGTTTTCACAATGATTTAGGCACGGGATTAGGATTTTAGGAACAAATGACTCGGATTCCCTCCATTTCGAGTTTTTGCATGATTCGGGTAAGGGTAAAAATGACACGACTGTGCAAGAAATGAAAATTAGGGCAAAAATAAAGGGAAACCTAGATTTTGCTTCAAAATAGGTAGAATAACAACATTATGAGCATATCAAAGGCATTCGATTTGGGTAGAGCGAGTTACGGACCACCACCAGAGCCAAAAATATGTTTTGGAGAAAAAATGGAGCATGGAAAATCGAGCAAAGTGTGCAAACCTAGAAATTACACCAACACGGTGTTTGTAATCAATTACTTTATGTTTGTGGATATGGGAATCCCAATCTGCCCGACTATCACTCCTTCGGATATTACATCTCTAAAAAATTGGTCTTAGGAGAATCTTTGACCTCAACCTCCACCTTTTTCTTCCCTTTATTCTTACTATAAGTGCTTTCTTGCCTTCCATGGTAGAAATCTCACCTTTTCTTCTTTGTAAAGTAAGCCCTCATGCCATAGCTATAAAAAATGTGCCTAGCTTTAAACTCTGTGAGCCCTAACTCCTTCTCAATGCTTCTACTTCACACAAACCCTTCTCCAATGGGGATACAAGCCACTTAGGTAGGTGTAAGCTTATAGAAGCCAATTAGAAGAATAATAGTGTGATTTAGGCTATTGTGAGGGGATTAAATCAATTAAATATTGATTTACTAGTTAAATGAAGGGGAAGACTAATTAATTAATCTAGATAGAAGAGGTGATTTATTAATGGAAGGTTATTAATTAGGGTGTTAGTTGGATAGGTGACTTAATCAATTAGTGTATTGTAATTAATTAATGACAACAAGAGGGCATGTGAGCATTTTTGACGATATGTCGTCAATTTACGAAAGGGGATAATTAGCGCAATTTAAGTATTTAAATTACTTGGGCATAATTATAGGTGTCTATATTTCATTATCTTCTAAAAGAGTTATGGTCCATATTACTGCTTTTTCTACCGTAAAAAAATCGAGCTTGGTCTACGCTTTCTTTAGCTCATCCTTTAAGGTCTAGAAAAATGCCTCATAAGTTGAAATTTTTCTGATTAGAGAGGCCCTTGCTCTCTCTACTTCTTTTCATCATATTTTGGTGTAGGAATTCTAATTGGTGCATCTTCTAACACCAAATCAACCAAATTGCATACATAATGCATAGTAGAAGGAAATGTTTTAGGTACCTTAGGTTCTAGATGAGGCCTTGCTTTCAGAATGTGATCACCAATCTCCTCATCCATGCCAACAAAAGCCTCATTCTTTTCCCATTCTCATTCCTTCTCTTCCTTTAGGCATGTTATCTCTATAGTTTTATCCTTGTTATCTTCCATCAGTGCTCGAATGGTGGTGGCCTTATCAAAATTTCTCCATGCCACCTTAGTAGATACCTTGACCAAGGCATTTCGACCTACTCATTAGACATTAGAGTAGGCTTTATCATCATGTGCCTACTTTGGGGTGCCTTCTTCACTCTTCGTGAGACATAGGACTCCTCACACATCAAAAACTGATTCATCTATATTATTTTTCAAGGACCAGGATAACTACTTCCTTATGTGCATAGTAGACATATCTAGATCCATCAAATCCCACCCATATAACTCCTAAAGGCCAACTGTACTCTTAAATTGGATGCGATGATTTTCTTCTTTCCTCGAGATATCCCATACTAGGGACAACATACTCTTCACTTGTTCTTTCTCTTTTTGTTCTTGGTGTTTCATCACTTTCTTTAGGTTTTGAATGACCAAACAGAGATAGGGTTATGGGCTAGACGAATACTTGTTAAATGTGTTGATTGATGGTTGTTGCATGCGTTCTAACTTCTCAATCTAGTGCTGATTGTGAGAGCTTCATTTTGGCTAGGAGGAACTTCCTATAATAGAAAACAAGACCATAAAAGAGAAGTTAAATGATATATGACAGTGGACTACCTAGCGTATGCTAGTTCCAAGAAGTGTGATACTTCCTAGATGGCTTTCAATCCACTATTTAAAACAAATTAATGTGAGAAATAAGTAAAGTCCTATTGTAGTTGATATGATTTAGGTATCTCATTCAAGTACAATAAGCAAATCCAATCACAATAGGCTAGGCTATAGTTGGATCTAAAGGATGGGGTAGTTGTCAAGGTACTGCACCGGTCGGGTTTAATTTTGGGTTTTTTAGGTCAATTAGTAGGAGGTTGTTTGGCTCTATTTTTGGGCAAGGTATAAAACAAAAAGACCGGCATCGGTCTCATATGACCGATGATAGTTTAGTGATAATTGACAATGGCTACTATGGATTTTCAATAACTTAATATTTCATGGTTTAGGGATTTGTCTGAGACTGATTTAGGGATGGTGAGGAGTGGCCATAAGTCTAGGGAGGTGTTGGAAACACTTAGAGATGTCTATTGGTCGGGTATGGGTGATTTTATGGTGTCGGTGAAGGAATGATCAAACTTGTATGGAGATAAATGGTGAGGAAGTGAGATTTCAAGTATAAACTAATAATGGAAGTAACAAATCCTACTTGAATGAAAATAGAAGAATGTTGGTTAACAAGATACTTACTTGTGATGCATATTTGATGACCGGATGGAGGTGACAGGTTGATAAGAGGAATGGTGTTTGGTGTCGTGGCCATGTTTTCTAGAATGCTACTGTGGGTGAAATTATCTTAGATCTACCTAGATGATGGTTCTAGATGCTTGGTTACACGAGAAAGATGTTGGTTTTGATTGCATACAACTCTTATCTCCTTCTCTTCTCGGTCTTGAATTGTGCCAACCTCTCAAACAAGGTTCTTAAGGTGAATAAATGGTGATTGATGAAGGTTTTGTCTTGGCCAGGCATTAGTTTAGGTCTTACCGGTGTCAGTTAGGTGAGATTCCTAGGTTTACTAAAATGGGTAGATCTTTCTAATTTCTTCGGCCAAGTTGGTTTGTTTTTGGATCGAATGGAATTTTTCCTTCTTATGAGCGGGAATGTGGTTATAGAAGTCTTAGGCATTGATTTTAGGGTTAGAGAAAATCTTAGATCATTAAGACAAGTAAGACTTAATTATTGTTAGTTATGGAAACATGCCAAGAATAGGTCTAGGGTGAGGTGGTGGAAAATTAAGTCAATTAAGGTAATAAATAATGGATATTATGAGGATGGGTATATAATTTAATTAAAAATAATTAAATTAATTATTAATGTGAGGTGAAAGGGGGCCATGGTTAGGTTCCCATGTTTAAGTTGGTTATCCGATCAGGGCTAAGGGGAATGTAACCAAATTTAGGTGTCTCGCACTTAGCCCCTTATGAACCTAGGCGCCAAGGTCTGAAGTTGGCCCTTCTCCTACTTGAGTTGCAGATGGGCACGCTGGGTTATTGTTGCACGCTTCTTCACTCTCTTTCACACCTTCCTTTTCATCTCTCATTTCTTCATCCCGGGGTTCCTCCACATATTCAAGTTAGGCTGGGTACTAAGTGTGCTCTCTTCAGACTCCTCCACCTCCTTGTTAAGCTACAAATTTCTTCTTCTCTTTTTCTCTAGTGCTTATTTCTTAGGGGAGAGTTGAGGTGACCTTTGTAAAGGTTGTGATGTTCCTGTGCCTTGGGTCCTAGTTCTTGAACACCTTCTTAAACTAGCGCTCCTCCTAGAATGTATCCATGTCTAAGTATTCCTCTCCTTGTTTCTCCTATAGGGAGTATATGTGATCTCACTCTACACTTTATCTGTGGGCTACCTTCTACCTATGGTCAAAGCCTACACTATCCTCGTGTTCTTCTTCCTCTATATCTATGGTCGAGGTAGGCTTTGGAGCTGCCACATTTTCAATTGTGTGTTTTCCCTTAGGCATCCCTAGTAATATGAACTCATTCTCCACATACTTGTTATTTTCCAACCTAGGATTAAGCTGGAGATAGAAAAGTGTGGTTCCACTTTATCCCCATGTCCAAACTAATTGGAATCATGTTTATAATATTGGAAATAAGCCTCTCAATATAGGAATACTGATATGGATAAACCTAATATTTGTTGAGAGAATGGTAGTCACAATCTACCTTGTTTGCATTAAATCTCAACCGATGCGCATTAGTAAACTTGTGTATTATAGCTTAGAAATAACATGCTTTAAAGGCATAGAGTACTTTACACTGGGACTCCTTGTCCCATCCTTCATTATAAAACATGTAATGTAAAAATGTATTTACAATGAAAATTGTACTTCCTTACCTACTACTGATGGCATCTCCTTAGGAATATGCCATTCCTCCTCAAATGTCATGTGTAGTCGATCATACCATAGTTCTACCCTTTGTTTGAATGGGCCACTCATTGTTCCTTCACACAAGTACTTCTCAAACCTCTCAATGAGGGAATTCTTCTCCACAAGGTATTCCAAAATTTATTCTTTGGCCCATCGGGCACTCCAATTTCTACAAACACAAGAGATAAGAGGATAGTGCCAAAACTTATCTTTTCACCTGTGCATGCTTCCTTAGTAATTGTTTTTGCTATGTAGCCTACTAGATTATAGAATTATCCTTATGACATATTCTTGGAAACATGTAGCCACATGGTGTTTACCTGTGACCATCTCTCTTGATCATTTAGTTTAGTGAGTAGATGCATGGCTGCTTATACCAGCAGGTACTTCCTTAATTTGTAGATGTCCATTCCACGTGGACCCTTGGAGTATCCCAACTCCTTGCTTATGGCTATAATAGCTGCCTTATTGGTTAGATAACTACAAATTTATGTCCTTGTACCCTTCATTCCTATCAATTCAGGATAGATAGATGGTTTGTATGTCATTTGTAGTGGGGAGAACACCTATCTTCTTGTTTGCATTCAAGATTTGAGGGAGTGGATAGCACCTTCATAAGGGTTTTGATCTAACCCTCACTATTTTAGGTTGTGCCTATCAACCAAGGCAAGAGAACCTATATTGCAGCCCCTATATGGTAAGGAGATGGAGATATCCTTGTGTTTTGCATATGATGTGGAGGAGGCTTTGTGAAAACATGATCAAATATCCATTATCCAAACTCAAAGGAGTTGTCACTACTAAATGATGGAAATGTTTTCAAAACAAAGCTAGAGCTGCTAAAGACATGATAGAACCCTGATCAACTTTGTGCATTTTTGTGAAAGGATTGAATTCTTTTGTGGACACACAATGCAGATGTAGGGGTATTGTAGGTAGGATGAGTTAGTTTAAAATGAAATTCTGATGAGAGATGTTGGGACAAGAGTAGTTAGGAGTCATCACCTTCTTTGGGAAACCTTGCAAAAGAATTACAACACCTAAACAACAGAGATATTTCAATGAATTTGAAGTGCTCTTTTAACTAGGATGTGTGCACATATGGATGCCCAAATCTACACTATTCCATACAAACTTTGATAGCCTACCATAAAGGCTTGAAGAAAAATATCAATAAAGCATTCAAAACTCCTTGTTAGATCATGACCTAAGGTACACCCAAAGGTTTACAAACACCCTCAATTTACAAGGAAGGTAAGATGAATTTAAATCATGTTTATCTCCACTCAAATGAATGCTCTTCTAATGGAAGATTGCAGATGCCTTCAAACCCTCTACAAGAAATGAGACCATGTATGACCAATAAAGATCCCAAACACAAGATTACAACATGAGCATGAGCATGAAACACAAATTGAAAACATACTGAAATACAAGTGTATGCAAGCTTTGCCAAGAGATAAAACCAGTTAATCCAAGAATTTGATCAAATATATCAGCAAGGGAATGTTATTTAGACAATCTCAAAGCTTGTTGATGGCTTTACAGCTGAAACCAACTCAACATGATGAACATTTGATGCAAACTGGAATAAAAATGGCTCTCAGGTAGTTTCTCCAAAAGGAAATGGACTTCTTCCAGTTTTCCTGTGAAAATTCTTCTCTCTTTCTCCAAAATTCTCAACAGACCTTACAAAATGTTTCCAAACTACATGATATACCCTATGCCAACTTGGATCCTTGCATCCCAAGAAAAGAATATGCCAAAGGGATCAAATTTGTTACAAAACCCTATCCATTTGATGAAAAATGATATAAAACTATGAAACAGCTTGCCAAATGCCAGAGATGCACAAATATTTTAAAATATTGCATGAACTCAGATCCTTATCCATCCTAGGGTCACGTTTTTGGCATTCCACCATGCCAACATGCATTTGCAATCATTTTTCACCTTTTTCCCTCACCATTTTTAACTCTGCAACTTTTTACTTTCACCTTTCACGTTTTTTCACGGGTCGAGGGAAAAATTTCATCAAAAAACATCATAAGGCACCAAATCAGCTCAAAATAATGGTGCCATTGTGTTTAGAAGGCCGAAGGGATGCAGATTCATATAAAATTTCATGTGATTTGGTGCAAAAATGATGATTCCACACTTCTTGGAGCATCCATGGCACCCAAAAATGAAAACGCACAGCAACCATTGATTAAAATCAACTTTAAAATTCCACCCTCCACGTGTCTTGATGAGATTCATCATGCAGACCAAGAAATATCTTCTTTGACTTCTAGATAAAGTGGACACGTGTCCAAATACCATTGGACCGAGCCTCCAACCTTAAAAAATGTGTTTTGAACTTTTTCTGACCTTGGGAAAATTTTGAAAATTTTCCCCATGAGCCCCTGGATGCGCCACGTGTCCTCCTTGTGGACCCTGTTGAAAACCGTGGGCCAAAATGACAAATTTTCTCCCTTTTTGAGAAAAGGAAAATTTTCTCAAAATGTTCCACGCCCCGAATGCCCGTTGTTTCTCTACCACGTGTCGCTCTCCCATTGGATGTGGAGCCGACTCACCAAATTTACCTTCATTCCTCTCATGAGCACAAAATCCTTTGTGGGCCCATGCTCTCCTTTTTACCTTTTGAAATGTGCCATGTGTCTCTATCCTATTGGATGCGGAGATGACCCCCAAATTTTCCACGGGTTTATTTTTCACCTTGAGATTTTTCACTAAAATTTTGCAAAATTTTCAACTTCCTCTCCGCGCTCCAAACCTCCACCAAATTTAGGACACGTGTCCTGTTTTCATTGGACGTGGGCCTATTCTTCATTTTTTACCTTTTACACCAAGGGTAAAGATTCCCAAAAGTTTTCTTTGGCCCCCATTCCCATTTCTCCTCCCGGACACGTGTCACCTTCCTATTGTCGCGGGCCTTTGGGCCAAATTGTAACTTTAACATTTTGAAGTTAAAAGACTTCAAAATTTTCACAAATTCCACCCATCCATGCTAACTTTCTTGGACACGTGTCCACTTCGTATTGGGTGTGGGCCTCCAAGTCAAAATTTTCCTTTGGCATTTTGAGCAAAAATTTGAAACATTTTCAACTCCACCCACCCACTTGATCCTCCCATGCCACGTGTCACCTTCCCATTGGGCACGGGCGCACGGGCCAAATTTTTCCCCCGACGACACCTTCAAGCCAAAAGACATCAAAATTTTCCCAAGTCCTTCACCATCCACCTAACCCTCCTGTGCCATGTGTCATCATGCCATTCACTGCTGGGCCTTCGGGAAAAAAATTGATTTTGAGAAACTTTCCAAAATGGAAGAAAATTTCCTAAGTGTGGCCCACCACCACCCACCCATCAACCAATCAAATCATGCCACGTAAGCACATCATCTGTAACATTTGCGGGCCGTTGACAAAAAATTTCCCTCAAAAATTTTTTAAAAATGACAAGTTATAAACTTTTCCCACACATCCTCGGCCAATAGAAACCTGCCACATTAGCATAAACATTGCAATGATAAATTTGATGGGTAGAACATGCCCGTATGCCCGTCAAAATGCAAAAATGCAGGGGATGCTTCTGAAATCAAATTTTTTCACAAGGAAGGTGGATTTTTCACTTTGAATCAATTGAATCATGTTTTCACAATGATTTAGGCCTGGGGATTAGGATTTTAGCAACAAATGACTCGATTCCCTCCATTTCGAGTTTTTACATGATTTGGGCAAGGGAAAAATGACACAGCCTTTGTGCAAATGAAAAATTAGGGCACAATAAAGGGGAAACCTAGATTTTGCTTCAAAATAGGGTAGAATAACAACATTATGAGCATATCAAAGGCATTCAACTAGGTAGAATGAGTTACAGACCACCACCCGAGCCAAAAAGATGCTTTGGAGCAAAAATGGAGCATGGAAAATCAGAGCAAAGTGTGTAAACCCAGAAATTGCACCAACATTGGCTCCTGCTTGGGGATGGGCACTCCCAATGAGTGCCACAAGATCACAACATAGACCAAGTGCCAAAAATCCATTGGGCAAGGAGTCAAAACATGCATAGTAGCCCAAAAACTAGAATTTTCACCAAAAATAGATCAGAAAACCACACCAACAATGGTTGCCAAGGACAAAAGGGAAAACCACAAGCCAACAACAACAAGAACAAGGAAAAGACAAAAAAAAAAAACAGGGCTATACAAAATGTACAACTTGTGCATACCTCACATGGGGATTTAATCCAAGAAATGTTTTAAATGTCTGCCATTAATAGGAAGCTCCAACAAATCCCCATCCAAATCCTTGAGAAAAAATGTATTTTCTCCAATCCTGATATCAATGGCATAAGGGCCCATCCATAGAGCATCAAACTTTCCATGCTTGCCCTTGTCTTCATGCCTACTATCCCATAAAAAAACCAGATCTCCAACACTGAAAGCTCTAGGGGTGACCTTCTTATCAAACAACTTCTTCAATTTCTCCCTAAACTTGACATGCCTTTGATGAGAAGCTCTCCTTTCTTCATCCAACTCAATGATCTGATTGATTCTTGATTCATATGGGCCATGCTCTTGATCTTCCAATTGTTGGGCAAACTGAAAAGTGGATAATTGTAGGTGTAATGGCAGCAAAGCCTGAGTTCCATACACCAGTTCAAATGGACTTTTACCAGTTGCTCTTTTTGGAGTTATCCTATCAGCCCAAACTACAAATTTCAACTTGTTCTCCCCACTTCTTCTTGTTGATTTCCAAGGTTCTTCTAATGATCTTGAGCAAGTTTTTGTTACTTGATTCAGCTTGCCCATTCCCTTGTGGGTTGTAGTTTGAAGAATAGGTCAGATTTATCCCATATTCATTGCACATTGCCATCAAAGGCTTGGCTCTAAAACACATAGCATTATCAGACACAATCTTAACTGGAACCCCAAATCTGCATATGATATGATTCAACAAGAAATCCATTACCACTTGGTGTGTTGCCTTTCTAGATGGAATTGCCTCAACCCATTTTGTAAAATAATCAGTTGCTACAAGGATCCATTTGTAACCAGCACTAGAAGGATCTGAAATCTCACCAATAAAATCCATTCCCCATTGTTTGAAAGGAGCTTCAACTGATACAGGCTGCAAAGGAAGGGAGCCTGAAGCTTTCAATCTTCCTGAAAAATGTTGGCAACTATCACACCTTCTAACTAACCGGTTTGTGTCTTTAAAAAGAGTTGGCCACCAATAACCAGCTCTTAAAATCTTATGTGTTGTCACTCTCCCAGAAAAATGTCCTCCACAAACTCCCCCATGGAAATCAGCAATCAACTTGGGAGCTTCATCTTCAGTTATGCATTTCAAGAGGACACCTTCAAGGTTCTTCCAAGCCAGCCCAAGGTCTGTTATGACATATTTCTGAGAAGCTAGCTTGAGGGCTCTTTTCTATTTTTATTTAAGTGACTGGGATAACATAGGTGCTTGAGGTAATAGACCACATCCTTGTACCACTCAGAATTCATCAATTTGTCAAGGAGATCTGCCCTTTCTTCCCCTAGCTGATTCACTTCTACATTCTACAAATTACTCTCAGCCATGAGTTTGGCAAGACCTAAACCTCTTACCAACTTTGTTGTTTGGATATCCATATCATACTCTTGTAATTTTTAACCCATCTACATCTCTTGCTTGATATCTCCATGTCAGATAAGATGTCTTTAACCATGGTGTGGGGAACATAAGCAATAACCTTTGAACTCAAAATGTAGGGCCTGAAAATCTTTGTTGCTTTTACTAATGCAAATGCTTGTTTCTCCATAATTGTGTACCTCAATTCAGCTACTTGTAAAGCCTTGCTAAAGAAAGCAATAGGCCTCTCAGCTCCATTTTCATCCTTTTGTAGCAAAACTGAAGCAATAGTAAATTCAGATGCAAAAGAAGATTTGGAAAGGCATCTTATAGTTTGGAGCTGCCAAAATGGGTGCATGCTTGAGTGCATCCTTTATTCCTTCAAAAGCTTGGATGGCAGCCTTTTCCCACTTAATAACTTGATCCTTTCTTAGCATGCTTGTGATTGGGAGAGTTAGCTCAGCAAAATTAGAAACAAACCTTCTAATGAAATTTATTTGTCCAAAGAAAGATTGGATACCTTTCTTGGTTCTTGGAATAGGCACCTTGTTGATTGCTTCCACTCTCTCGGGTCTATCATAACACCTTCTTTAGATACAATATGTCCCAACAACTTGGCCTTTGGCACACCAAAATGACACTTCTTTGGATTAAGTGAAATGCCATACTCCCTACATCTGATCAGCATCTTTTCTAGGTGTTGCAATGGTGGCTCACTTCTGCTTGAAAAAATAGTCACATCATCTTGATAAACTGCAATAAAATCATTGATATAACCAGAAAAAGCAACATCCATTTCCCTCTAAAAGTAGCACCAGCATTCATCAATCCAAAAGGCATCCTACAAAAACATAAGTCCCCAAGAGTAGTGAAGGGTTGTCTTAAGTCTTTCGATTCTTTGACAACTACTTGATTGTATCCGGAGAAACCATCCAAAGTAGAAAGCATTTCCCTACCTGTTACAAGCTGCAACATATTCTCCATGTTTGGAAAGGATAGTTTTCCTTCATAGATGCTTTTTTTAGATTCCTAAAATCCACACAAAGTCTGATATCTCCATTCTTCTTTCTAACTGGCACAAGGTTGGCAACCCAAGAAGAGTATCTAGTAGGCTGAATGATGCCACCATCTCTCAATTTCTTCAACTCTTCTTGCATTTTCATGGAAAGTAGTGGGTTAATAGGCCTTTGTTTTTGTCTAAATGGCTTGGTTTTAGCCTCAAGAGGGATCTCATGCTGAAATAAATCTTCTCTATATGCCTTCAGCTCTGAATAAGACCAAGCAAGGCAGTCTTGATATTTCTTTAAAAGTTGGGCATAGGACTATTTCTCCTCTTTGCTGAGATGACTACCCAACCAGATCTTCCTTGGTTTGTCTTTAGTTCCCAAGTTGTGCTCTTCCACATCCCTTGAAGCAAACATCTTTCTATTAATGATGCAATCAACATTGCTAAAATTGGATTCAAGTGCAACAAGACCTTTAGGAATGGTATTTGTTTTCAATTGTATAATATCCTTGTCAAACAAAGTTTCTCTACCTTCATTCATGCACACCATTGGTTCCCAATCAATATTCTGACCAGAAAACTCTCCTTGGCATTGTAAGAATCTCAACACTTGTGCATCATCATCAAAAATCTGCCAATGTTTCACATTATCCGGGACAACTGGCCTTGTTAGCACTTCAATATCATATTCACAAAAAGGTGAAATGGTGCAATTATCAAATCTAGAACCAAGAACAGCCAACTTATCAACAGCAGCATTAAGACTTCTATCATGGTAAACAATGTTAAAGGAATCAAACATTTCAATCAAGTCCCAAACAACATGCTTATATTGTCTCATACGCTGATTTTTTGTAGCATACAACTTTCTTACTTGCTTGACAACCAGCTCTGAATCTCCTTTAGCAACAATATCCTTCACTCCATACTTCCATGCAATCCTTAATCCCAATAATAATGCCTCATACTCAGCAATGTTGTTAGTACATTCAAAATTGAGCTTGAAGGAAAAAGGAAACTCTTCTAAACTAGGGGAAACCAACACTATACCAGCACCATTTCCAACTTTGGAGCAAGCTCCATCAAATAGTAATGTCCATGGAGAACCTACCATACCAAGGCACTCTGATTTGTCCATCTTATTCTCTTTTCCATCAGCAAAACCAATGAAATTGTCAACATCTACATCAGCAAACAACACTTCATAAGAAGCATTGTTGGGATCTTCAATCAAGTGTAACATCTTCTTTTCACCATAGAGTTTGACAAGGCTGCCCTCAATGGGAATGGTGGCATAGGACATGTCCATTTGAACACTACCACCAACACTTGCAGCCCACCTCCTTGAAAAAAGCATACCCCATTTGGCAGGGCAGTCAACAATTACAACATCAAGTTTTAAATTCTTATCCGATAGGCCGCAAGTTGCACTACTAACCCCTTCACACAACCAACAACCGCACTTCCCTTGAATCCATGGCTGTACACTTCCCATATGCTACTTGTCACCTTGATATCCAACTCATTCATAACTTCTAGAGGCATAACATTACATGATGCACCGGAATCAAACATGCAATTGTGAAGCAACCTACCTTTTATGAGAAAAGTTGTGAAGAATGGATCAACATTCAATTGGGAATCAACCAAGGATGTCCCCAAATACACTTCAGGTGCCTCTCCAAGATCTTCCATTGGTGGTGGTGTTTCAGGGCCAGCAATGCTTTGAAGAGGATTCTCAACAACATTTACATTTCTGCTTGGTATACTCTTTTCTTCTTTCAATCCCAAGTATTCAAAAGCTCTTTTCTTGTGTTCAGGAATTCTAAGCAATTCAATAATGGGAACACTCACTTTAATTTGGCTCAATACCTGGCTATATCATATGGAACATTCTTTGGAAAACAACATTGGAAGGGAAACAAGAAGGTTCATCAGATGGAGAAGTATTCTTGGCAGCCTGGGCATGAAGAGGACTGATATTTTTGCATGGGACAACAGGGTTCTTGGCAATTGTTTCTCTTCTAGGATTATCTTTGGGAATGCTTGTGAGCAAGGGTGTCTTTGGCTTGGCTTGAGGACCAGCTCCTCTAACAACTTTACTTCTAGTATTGTACTCTTTTTCTTGACCAACCACAACATTCATTAACAATTGTCTATCTTCCTCTGAAGGAATACCACCATCATACTTCTTGATCATTAAAGCCCTTAGATATTCAAAGTCATTATTAGGAATTTCAAAGGCCTGAACTACATCTACATCATGAGTTTGAGGAAGAGAAAGAAATGGTACCCTCTTTATGCAATCCCAAAAGGTTGCAGCAGTCCTTGCACTTATCACATCTGTTGATGTTGTTGCTTGTTGTGAGCCTGAAGAGCTGCCCATCATACAAATGTCATCATCCATTTCATTCTCATTATCATCATTATATCTTGCTGGTCCATTTCACATGGTGGATGAGGAAGAAAACATCTATCACACCAATCCATATCAGCAACTTCTTGAACAACAACAACTCTTGCAGTCAGAGGGTCAGGCACCACTCTATTTTCACATGCTTGGGGTTGTCTATTTGCAGATCCAATAAGCCCTTTACCTCTATCATCTTGTCTTTGATCACCCCTAGGATGATTGCCAAATCTATCATGGTTTTGAGTTCTTTGTTGTCCTTGTGAACTTTTCCCAATTCCTTTCTCATCCCGGGCTAATTTGTAGGAAATTTCTTTGATAACCCCTGCCAAAGTCTTGACAACATCTTCCAAATCAGCACCCTTGCTAGCTTGAGGCTTCTCAGGGTTTATCAGCTTCACACCATCCCTCTTAAGTGGTTTACCAATAGCCTTAATATTATTTTCAATTTGAAGTGCCATGGTGAAAGCTTGCCTCAAGTTTGTAGGATTTTTGTCTCTCAAGTAATAGGCTGCCTTTTTATCAAATGCATCTGCATATTTGATCAAGCAAGATTCATCACAAGGCCTCAAAATTATAGGTAAGCCTTCTCAATGTCTTATTAAATCTTGTATTGAAATCATGAATGGTCTCATTAGGGTTCTTCTTGATGTTCTCAAACTCGGATAGAAGGAACCTTGGATCTGTTTTGTCTCCATATTGTAATCTGAATGCATTACTCATCTCAGTCCATGAATCAATAGAGTTATCAGGCAGAGCTTTATACCAATCTCTTGCATCTTCCTCAAGTGTATGGATAAACAACTTGATATACACATCCTCAAATTCTATTTCAAAGTCTTCCATCATGTTAACAAAGAGTTTGAGATGTTGATCTCCAGTTATGGCATTGTTACCTTGGAATTTTGGTAACCTATTTCTCACATCCTATGGGACAACATTTGGATAACCATCCATTCCTCCAAAATTTATAGGACCAAAGGTGTTTACAACAAATGGAGGTCTAGGTTGAGCCATATTGTTTGGTGGGGGTGATCTTGGAGGTGAAACAAGCTGATGAGGAGTAGTAATGGGTCTGATTGGAATAGATGAATGATCTCTAAAATGATAACCCCCCAAAGGCTCTCTCTCTTGATAGACTTTAGCAAACTTAGAAACCACAGGAGCAGATTTAGGAGCAAGTTTTTTAAATACACAAGAAGGTCCCTCACCTGATGGAGAATGAAAATCAGCAAGAAGATTTCCTGAATCAGATCTACTTGAAGAGGAATTATAATCTTCAATAACAGGCTTGCTCTCCTTCAAATTCAACTATGGGGATTTCTTTCCTTGCAACCAAATCACCAACCACTTTCCACACTCTTCTTCCTTCTAGTTCTGAGCTTCTTGATTCGTGAGCAACTTCTTAGAAGAGTCCTTGATGAAGAGGGATCTCCTTCCCTCCAGTTTGATAGATTTAAACAACAAGTTTCAAATGATAAAAATGTGTTAGACAACTGGTATTTCAAGATCCCAACAACATGGAGTCACCACTAAGGATTTTCACCTTAGTTGTGCAAGAAAGCACTAAAAATATTCTGTCAAATGCATGCTATACTGAAAACTTGCAGGGATTTACAAATCAGATTTTCTTCTTCTTAATTCAACCAAAAACAGTGCATCCAAATCATATAAATCTTTAGATGAGGAGAGCAGGCTGAGTTTGAAGTCTTTCTTACCCAAAACATCCAGATCTGAAGTATGAAATGATATCTCAAGAATGTAACAACTCAAATACTTGATCACACAAATGCTCAAACCTTTCAAATACTTCAAAACCACCAAGAAATTGCAAGAAGTCCCCAACAGCATGGTGCCACTCAGGTGTTGGTATCCAGATTTAATCTCCTTCACAACTTGAACAACATCATGAACTTGCACAAGACACTCAAGGATAGATAGATGGTTTGTATGTCATTTGTAGCTGGGAGAACACCTATCTGCTTGTTTGCATTCAAGATTTGAGGGAGTGGATAGCACCTTCATAAGGGTTTTGATCTAACCCTCACTATTTTAGGTTGTGCCTATCAACCAAGGCAAGAGAACCTATATTGCAGCCCCTATATGGTAAGGAGATGGAGATATCCTTGTGTTTTGCATGTGATGTGGAGGAGGCTTTGTGAAAACATGATCAAATATCCATTATCCAAACTCAAAGGAGTTGTCACTACTAAATGATGGAAATGTTTTCAAAACAAAGCTAGAGCTGCTAAAGACATGATAGAACCCTGATCAACTTTGTGCATTTTTGTGAAAGGATTGAATTCTTTTGTGGACACACAATGCAGATGTAGGGGTATTGTAGGTAGGATGAGTTAGTTTAAAATGAAATTATGATGAGAGATGTTGGGACAAGAGTAGTTAGGAGTCATCACCTTCTTTGGGAAACCTTGCAAAAGAATTACAACACCTAAACAACAGAGATATTTCAATGAATTTGAAGTGCTCTTTCAACCAGGATGTGTGCACATATGGATGCCCAAATCTACACTATTCCATACAAACTTTGATAGCCTACCACAAAGGCTTGAAGAAAATATCAATAAAGCATTTAGAACTCCTTGTTAGATCATGACCTAAGGTACACCCAAAGGTTTACAAACACCCTCAATTTACAAGGAAGGTAAGATGAATTTAAATCTATTTATCTCCACTCAAATGAATGCTCTTCTGAATGGAAGATTGTAGATGCCTTCAAACCCTCTACAAGAAATGAGACCATGTATGACCAATAAAGATCCCAAACACAAGATTACAACATGAGCATGAAACACAAATTGAAAACATACTGAAATACAAGTGTATGCAAGCTTTGCCAAGAGATAAAACCAGTTAATCCAAGAATTTGATCAAATATATCAGCAAGGGAATGTTATTTAGACAATCTCAAAGCTTTTTGATGGCTTTACAGCTGAAACCAACTCAACATGATGAACATTTGATGCAAACTGGAATCAAAATGGCTCTCAGGTAGTTTCTCCAAAAGGAAATGGACTTCTTCCAGTTTTCCCTGTGAAAATTCTTCTCTCTTCTCCAAAATTCTCAACAGACCTACAAAAAATGTTTCCAAACTACATGATATACCCTATGCCAACTTGGATCCTTGCATCCCAAGCAAAGAATATGCCAAAGGGATCAAATTTGTTACAAAACCCTATCCATTTGATGAAAAATGATATAAAACTATGAAACAACTCGCCAAATGCCAGAGATGCACAAATATTTTAAAATATTGCATGAACTCATCCTTATCCATCCCAGGGTCACGTTTTTGGCATTCCACCATGCCAACATGCATTTGCAATCATTTTTCACCTTTTTCCCTCACCATTTTTAACTCTGCAACTTTTTACTTTCACCTTTCACATGTTTTTCACGGGCTGAGGAAAATATTTCATCAAAAAACATTATAGGGCACCAAATCAGCTCAAAAGAATGGTGCCATTGTGTTCAAAAGGCCAAAGGGATGCAGATTCATATAAAATTTCATGTGATTTGGTGCAAAAATGATGATTCCACACTTCTTGGAGCATCCATGGCACCCAAAAATGAAAATGCACAGCAACCGTTGATTAAAATCAACTTTAAAATTCCACCCTCCACGTGTCTTGATGAGATTCATCATGCAGACCAAGAAATATCTTCTTTGACTTCTAGATAAAGTGGACACGTGTCCAAATACCATTGGACCGAGCCTCCAACCTTAAAAAATGTGTTTTGAACCTTTTTTGACCTTGGGAAAATTTTGAAAATTTTCCCGCAGAGCCCTGGATGCGCCACGTGTCCTCCTGTGGACCCTGTTTAAAACCATGGGCCAAAATGACAAATTTTCTCCCCTTTTTGAGAAAAGGAAAATTTTCTCAAAATGTTCCGCGCCCCCGAATGCCCATTGTTTCTCTGCCACGTGTCGCTCTCCCATTGGATGCGGAGCCGACTCACCAAATTTACCTTCATTCCTCATGAGCACAAAATCCTCTTGTGGGCCCGCGCTCTCCTTTTTACCTTTTGAAATGTGCCACGTGTCTCTGTCCTATTGATGCGGAGATGACCCCCAAATTTTTCCATGGGTTTATTTTTCACCTTGAGATTTTTCGCTAAAATTTTGCAAAATTTTCAACTTCCTCTCCGCTCCAAACCTCCACCAAATTTAGGACACGTGTCCTGTTTTCATTGGACGCGGGCCTATTCTTCATTTTTTACCTTTTACACCAAGGGTAAAGATTCCCAAAAAATTTCTTTCTAAACCCCCCATTCCCATTTCTCCTCCCGACACGTGTCGCCTTCCTACTCGTCGCGGGCCTTCGGGCCAAATTGTAACTTTAACATTTTGAAGTTAAAAACTTCAAAATTTTCACAAATTCCACCCATCCATGCTAACTTTCTTGGACACGTGTCCACTTCGTATTGGGTGCGGGCCTCCAAGTCAAAATTTTCCTTTGGCATTTTGAGCAAAAATTTGAAACATTTTCAACTCCACCACCACCCACTTGATCCTCCTCGTGCCACGTGTCACCTTCCCATTGGGCATGGGCGCGCGGGCCAAATTTTTCCCCTGACACCCTGAGCCAAAAGACATCAAAATTTTCCCAAGTCCTTCGCCATCCACCTGACCCTCTTGTGCCACGTGTCATCATGCCATTCTTGCGGGCCTTCGGGAAAAAATTTGATTTTGAGAAACTTTCCAAAATGGAAGAAAATTTCCTAAGTGCGGCCCGCCACCCGCCGATCCATCAACCAATCAAATCGTGCCACGTAAGCACATCACTGTAGCACTGTGGGGCTGCGGACAAAAAATTTCCCCTCACCAAAAATTTTTAAAATGACAAGTTATAAACTTTTCCCACATCCTCGGCCAATAGAAACCTGCCACGTTAGCATAAATGTTGCAATGATAAATTTGATGGGTAGAACATGCCCGTATGCCCGTCAAAATGCAAAAATGCAGGGGATGCTTCTGAAATCAAATTTTTTCACAAGGAAGGCATTTTTCACTTTGAATCAATTGAATCATGTTTTCACAATGATTTAGGCCTAGGGATTAGGATTTTAGCAACAAATGACTCGATTCCCTCCATTTCGAGTTTTTGCATGATTTGGGCAAGGGAAAAAATGACACAGCCTGTGTAAATGAAAAATTAGGGCACAATAAAGGGGAAACCTAGATTTTGCTTCAAAATAGGGTAGAATAACAACATTATGAGCATATCAAAGGCATTCGACTAGGTAGAATGAGTTACAGACCACCAGCCCGAGCCAAAAAGATGTTTTGGAGCAAAAATGGAGCATGGAATCAATGCTTTTTGTCTTCACACAAACCCTTCTCCAATGGGGATACATAAAGCCACTTATGTGCACAAAATCCACTCTCCATGTCTAGTTTTGCAAAATCTCTCATGTCACCTCAATAGTTTTCACGTGGCTCAATTGCAACTAACTTACTTGAATACTTGTGATTGCAAAGGTTAAAATGAACCCATATCTCATCCTTATATAGATTTTTGAAAAGTTAATGCATTTATAGCTCCTTCGCCTACCACCAATCCTCTCATTAATTGACCATTTTACAAACTTCCACGCAGACACCTTCATGCCCAAGTATAACCTTCTAGTGCACCTTCCTACCTTCTAGCTATATACCTCCTTCTACACACTCCCATGCACTGAAGTACCTTGCCATTGTGCCTTCCCTTCATAGTTTCCATGGTCGTAGCTTACCTCACATTATATTTTTCATTCATTTATTTTCAACTATGGTATTCTCTAGGATCAATCTTCTTTCTAGTAGCTCCTTTCCATTCTTGAATAACACCTGTAACAGTATGTTCTCATGTGTTCCCTTTGTTGAATAAAAATAACAACCACCCCACACTAATGGTATGTGCAGTCCTCTATGCATAAAAATACTTCATATTGTAATTAGCTTCCAGTGCGCAAACACGCTTATTACACAAAACACCAAACTAAATTGACAAAGCATAGTGATGAAGAAGGAAATACATAAAGGAAATCTATACTAAATGGAAATACTACCTTATTGAAAATACTAAGAAGAATTATTTATAGTAGGTCTTTAGCCTACTCCCATTGAAGTAACTGGGTAACCGTGTTCCATCAAGTGCCTCTAACTGAAAAGCACCTGATTCAAGGATGTGAGTGATAAACATAAACTTGGTTTTCTTGGATGGCACATAAACTTGGAATCATAAAGAAGTACCATCTATCCAACCTCAAAATTATTTTCTTGAATGTGTCTATCATGCCATGCCTTTTGCTTGGCCTTTTCCTACTTCTGACTCCAACATGTTATGAAACACCTTTCATCCAATTGTATTAACTTGTTAATTCTTTCTTCTAATGCTTTCTCATCAGCTAGACCTCCCACACACACAATATGCAAAGAAGGTAACATGAATTCCATGGGAATAATTGCTTCTGTGCCAAACATCAACTGAAAGAATATAGCCTTATTCAACATCTTGTAGGTTGTTCTATATGACCAAAGTACAAAAAAAAATTATCATCTCAATATTTCCATCCAACATCACAAATTTTTGTCAAGGTATGGCTCAATATCTTTTTGAAAGCCTCAACAATCCCATTTGCTTGAGGGTGATAAGGTGTATTATTGTGGTGTGCAACCATAAATTCATCCAATAATATCCTGATTGTCTCATTCAAGAAGTGTGTGCCCCTATCACTTGTCAAACTCAATGGACATCCATACCTAGTAAGAATATTTTCCCATAAGAACCTTTCTGCTATGTAGCCATTGTACAATCCTTTATAGGTGTTTCTTCTTCCCACCTTGTAAGATAATCTATACAAGTGATGATGTAGTGTGATCTAGTTCTACGCATGGCTGGGGAAATAGGACCCAAAAAGTCTATTACCCATTTTTCAAATGGCTCTGCACTAGAATAGGCCTCAACAACATTTCATATCTTTGTCCGTGTTTGCCAAGGTGCTGATAGTGATCACACACCTTACAATCCTTGTGACAGGGTCTCCCACCATAATCCAACGAGTAGAATATTTCACATGACATAATGCCCACCTACAATACGGCATGAGCCTCTTCCATGATATCTCGTGTGTTCATGTTCCAAGACACACCGGCATAAAACTTCATCTTTTCCTATATTTTATAAGTTACCACCGATTAACATAAAGGGTGTAACATGAATTACAAGTTGTTTCTTCTCTAAGGATTTCATTCCTTCGACATCATACCTGTGCATAAAAAAACAACAGATATCCTCTAATTTTGAAGGTGCGTGATGTAACCTGCATAAACCGTGCATCTGACATTTTATCTTCAATTATCTACGCATCCTCCCCGATTTAATCTTTGATTAGTGGTATGGGCTAGAATTACTTTTACCTAGTTTTACCATGACTATAATTTCAAATTCTTGGAATAGGAGGACCCATCAACATATGTGCCCTTGTAAAATGATCTTATTTACCAAATATTTTAACACCATGTTATCTCGTGTAAAATAAAAAAGGTGTTGCTAGAAAGTATTGTCTAAATTTATGCAACATGTAGATGATTGACAAGGCCTTACACTCTGTAGTTGTATAATTTTATTTTGCAAGAGTCAAATTTCTACTAGCAAAGTAGATAGGATGATCTATAATACCTTATCTAGGCCAAGCTAACAATGTGCTAATGGCCATGCCAGAGGCATCCACATGTACATGAAATGATTCATTCTATGAGGAACAACACATAATAGGCATTGTATTAAGTCTCTCCTTCAATGCCACAAATGCGCGTTATTGCAATTCTTCTCAATAGAATGTCCTTTTTCCTTTTAGTAACTCTTCCAAAGGTGTGGAAATATTCACATATCCTTTGATAAAATTTCTATAATACCCTGTGTGGCCCAAGAATCTATGCACCTCACTTTTCCTAGTAGGCTCCTCCATGCCTACAATAACTACAAACTTAGCTGGATCTACTAACAAACCTTCCTTACAGGATGATTTACCCTAATAGAGTTTCGAAAGGTGTAGAACATACACACTTCTTGATGTTTAAAGATATGCTTAACTATCTACATATTTCAAACATTAAGCGCAAGTTGTCACAATGATCCTTAAAAAGCCCATATACCATCCAATCATCCAAGTAATTGTAAGAATTTGTGAATAAAATTTTGGAATGTCAAACAACTATGCACAAAATTACACTAGTATGTTCTTCAAACCAAAGGGCATCACAGTATATGCAAAGCTTCTCCATTTAGTGGTGAAATTCATTTTCTCTTTATCCTCATATGTAATTCTAACTTGGTGATACCCTGAGAATCCATTTGTGAAAGAGTAAACTTTGCGCTCTGCAACACCTTCTAATATTCCGTCGGTGAAAGGTGTGGGAAAAGGATCAATCACACATGCAACATTTAGCTCCCTATAATCCACAAAATCCTAATTTGACCATCTTTATTTATATTTATTACCATGGGGCTAACCCATTTTGATTCTTCTAGGGCTTAATGATGTCAAATTTCATCATTTTGTCAATTTCTTCTTTAACTTTTACACATACATTAGGGTTCATCCTGTAAGGTCTCTTCCCCGATTGGGTACACTCCTTTTTTAGCTTAATTTTCATCTCTCCTAATGACTCATGTACCCCCTTTAACTCATGGTATCCCCTAGGTAATAAGTCTTGGAAATCACGTAGTAACTCAATTATCTTTACTACTTCATAATTAGACCAATAATATCCAATTATGACCTCCTTGGGTTTAGAATCCGTGCCAATGTTCACTTTCTTGGTCTTCATAAGTTCATGGTAGGCACATGAATTTTTATCTGCACTATCTAAGACCTCATGCTTACCTTTGAATTATCTATGTACAAATATTCTACTTCTTCATCATCCATTATGTAGACCATGTTTCCTTTCTCCTCAAAGAAAGCATGCGTAAATAGTTTGGAATCTATATCATCTACTTCATCAAAATGCACTCCTTTCCTTCCTCACCAAATAACTCTTGAATGAGTTCTTAAACCTTTTGTTTTCTCCCATATTCAAACACTCCATAACCCATAATTCCTCTCTTACTAGAGGTTTAGTAGAGAAGTAATCAAAAGTCTAGGTTATTCCTGTAATCAAGTCTTGCCAATTTCTAGTCTCCCTATGCAATTCTGCATAAACATACCAAGCGTGTGTGTAACCTTGCAAAGTGGAATAAATTTTATGCACCCAAAGTGAAGGTGGTAAAGCTTCTTGCCCCTCTATCCAGATTCTCTCACACTATTGAACGTGGTGCTGAATAGGTTGATTACCATGATATATATAGATTTGAGTAGGTGCATTGCTCCTAAGAAACCATCTTGTCGAGAGATTCTTTCTTCATATTATTCTATGAGATTATCCCTATGAACCATCCACTAGCAGGATGTTGTCCCACGTAAGGTATATACTAACATATTTATTCTCTCCACTTGATCCATCCACTTCTCCTCCATATCACATAGGAATACTAGAGGATCTCCTTCTCCAAAGGCACCGAGGTATAGAGTCATTACCTATGCTCTTAATACAATGATGATTATTCCTCCAAGAAATTCAATTCTTACTTCACACCCAACCATCTCATATGTTCCATGTGACAAATTATCAACAACAATACTTGTAGTATCACTAATAGACTATGCATCTTCCCACCGGAGGATTCCTTCCTTATATGACTCAAATAATTTTGTATCTCGAATGATGCACACATAAATTATGTTTAGGTCTTCCTCACTCAAAGTCTCAACATAAGGTATGGATCTCCCATTTTTCAAAGGGATAATAAATATTTATTCCATGTTCTCAAAACTTATATGCCCCTTGTTGAACCATAGATAAACATTATTTGCATAACACCAAGGACTCCCAAGTAGAGCTGGGAAGTTGTCTACTTTAGCAAGTGCTAAAACCTCAAAGTCTTTAGTGAACTTGGCCCCTTATATAGTAATGGATGCATCCTTTAAAACTATGATTGGAGTGGCCTTATTTTGATTAGACATAAACAATACATTAGAGGATGGATGTAATGGGGTTCTTCCCATCTGTACCCATGCATCTAAAGTAAGCACATTCACTTATGTGCCTATGTTAATCAATTTATTTCTCAAAATCCATCCACCCACAACACCATTTAGAGTAATCTCCTTGTTATAATCCAAGCTCGAGGGGGAAGATAAGAATGTTTGATCTACCATCCATTCTCAATACCCACGTGTGGATTTTTCACCTTTAACCAATTCCCTAGTACTAGAATAATATTCTCATGGCACAACATATCGTGCATACCTCTTTCAATCATCAACATTTGATCGGACCATATATGTTTCCTTATTTTTCTCCAAATTCTATGACTAATCCTTTAAACATTGTATTTCACCTTGAATATTTTTGAGTACCTCCATGGTTTCTTGATAAACCTCCTTCTAGTGTGTAGGATCTAGATATCTTGCATGTAAAACCTCTCCTTAGTAATGGTAGGATTTTGTTGTAACATCTCTCTAGCACACACATTTTTGGTACGTGTAGTAATCTTAATAGGTACTACCTCAAGTTCCGGTACCAACTTTGGCATCCACTAATTTTCTATGGTGAGTTGTATCTTAACCATCCATGCACCCTTGTTTTCCTATTTATGTTGTTTGCTAAGATGCTCATATAAGTCCTGGGCATTCCTCATAGTTATGATTCTTCCCACAAAAAGAACAAGTAATATTCTGAGGGAATTCATGCCTGTAGTGGTTAGGAGATCTACATGTATAACATGTTCCACAAGGAAACTCACCTCACCCACCACCATGGCCTTAACCCCGAATCCACCATGGTATCCTCAACCTCTACCATGACTTCCTTCAAAGTGTCCCTTATTCTGATCATAGCGCCCTTGGTTGTGATCATAATCATGGTGCTCACTTTTACTTTTAGAGTTATCTGATACTCTTGTCTATCACACACCAATATCGATGGCATCATGGATCTGACCAATCAACCTATAGTCTTCTGTATTGTGAGTTGTGGACTAGAAAATCTTACAATAGCAAGATATGTTCTTTTTGATCGATCGTGTTGTAATAATGGGCAGCGGCTTGCATCATGGTCTAAATGACATATCTCATATTCTATTAGTAATAAATTCACCGACATGTAGGGACAACTCTCTTTAGTGTACCCTTCCAATTCATAGTCTATACACCAAATCCTAGTGCATGTCTCATGTGCTAAATTTTCTAATAGTTTCTCCAACTTCTTTCTATAGGTGTAATCTATGCTTTTAAGAATGGGCTCACTCTAGTGTCTATACTTTTGATTGCCTCAACATGAAATGTTGCTTAAAATGCTTCACGTGGGTGCATATATGTCTTATGTGATAGAACCCTCCTAAATGGTGTGATCAAACTACCAATAAACCACTCTAAATGTTGGATTGCATGAATATCATATGAAAGTTTAGAAAAAGTGTTTTAAAATGGGCATCATATTCATGAATTCTTTCAGGATTTCCCGCTTAATATCCTTGAGTGTGTTTATACTCTTCCCCGATCAAACTCAGGATATGAAACTCCTTAAGGAAAGCTTCCCATAATGCCACATAATCTACACAAGTCCGATCGGGTCAAACTTCATGTATCAAATGTGAGCGTCCCTACAACATAGTCAGTGAAACCGACTTTCCTTGCACTCGAAGCTATGATTCCTTTTTCATGCCATATTATATCACACATGTGCATGTGCTTGAGCATCATCTTCTATTCCCTATACTCTTGAAGATGAAGTGACATATCCATGTAAATATTCTGGGTTGGTGAGGACCATGCCCACCCGATCCAAAACCTTTTATGTTATCTATGCTATGTACCTTGGGATATAATATTATAATGTATATGGGTTGATGGAGATGCCGACATGTGGCACACATCCCCTTATCTTATTATATCATTCATTTATGATTTATTATGCTTAGGAGGTCAGCCTTAGTATTGGCCATAGGTTAGAATGGTATATATAGGAGTTATAAGGTTGTAGTTAAGGATCATATTGAGTATTGGAGTGTTATTGTATGGTTTGAGGTTACCCCTCGAAGTGGTATTCGAGGTTGCCCCTCAAAGTGGCAAGGCTATTATATGAGAATATTTTCATCATTTATCTATATTTTGGTGTTCTCTCATGTTATTCTGCTGTATATGTTATGATTTATACAAGTAATATCCTTACAAGTGGTATCAGAGCGTTGATTTTGGCAAAAATTAGGCAAAAACCCTAATTTTTTGTTTCACGTATATCTTGAAGAGGGTATCTATTTTTTTCCCAATTTTTCATCATATTTTGGAAACAATATAATTCAAAATATCTGAAAAATTTAGATTCATCGAGCTGTTTTGTGGATGTTATTGGTGTTTTAGGTTTTTCATAAATTCACTTTTCAGAAGCAAATTGTGGTATTGGTATTTTTTTCAGAAATATCTTGAAATTTCAGTTAGGTTTGTTGTTTGTGTTTTTATCCATCTACCGAAATATTTTCAGAATTCTGAAAACCCTAGTTTTGTGGATCATGGGGATGGTAGCTTTTTTTAGAGATGGCAGGATTGATGCTAGAGAATGGTGGAACAAATTCAGGGATAAATTCTCTAAACCATCAGATATTTGGTTATTCAAGTTGTGGATTAGTGGCCCTACATATATTTTCTTTTCTAAGTTAGAAAAGGAAAAGTTTAATTGGTCTTTGCAGGAACTGGAACAAGTTTTCATGGACAGATGGGCAACAAAAGAAGAAGAAGATGAAGACGAAGAAGACGAAGAAAAAGAAGAAAAAGACGAAGAAGTAGAAGAAGAAGAATCAAGTAGAAGCAACATCAGAAGAAGAAGAAGAAGAAGAAGAATAAGAAGATGTTGATGATGAAGTCTGCTACACAGATAGGATTTCATATGGTGGTTGGATGATCGAGCTTGGTGACAAGTGTGCAATAATTTAAAGCACACTCATTATATGGATTCTTCTTATGTTTCGGGATGAAACATGTCAAAGAGGGAGGTAATGCTATGTACCTTGGGATATAATATTATAATGTATATGGGTTGATGGAGATGCCGACATGTGGCACACATCCCCTTATCTTATTATATCATTCATTTATGATTTATTATGCTTAGGAGGTCGGCCTCAGTATTGGCCA
This sequence comes from Taxus wallichiana var. yunnanensis, assembly GCA_018340775.1. Taxonomy (NCBI): domain Eukaryota; kingdom Viridiplantae; phylum Streptophyta; class Pinopsida; order Cupressales; family Taxaceae; genus Taxus; species Taxus wallichiana. The sequence goes on along the minus strand of CM031242.1, from coordinate 641,370,369 downwards.
TAGGTTAGAATGGTATATATAGGGGTTAGAAGGTTGTAGTTAAGGATCATATTGAGTATTGGAGTGTTATTGTATGGTTTGGAGGTTACCCCTCGGTATTGGTATTGAGGTTGCCCCTCGAAGTGGCAAGGCTATTATATGAGCATATTGTCATCATTTATCTATATTTTGGTGTTCTCTCATGTTATTTTGCTGTATATTTAAGGATATTAAACTCCTTAAGGAAAGCTTCTCGTAATGCTACATAATCTACACAAGTCTGATCAGGGTCAAACTTCATGTATCAAATGTGAGTGTGTCCCTACAACGTAGTTACAAACTGACTTTCCTTGAACTCAAAAGCTATGATTCCTTTTTCATGCCATATTATATCACACATGTGCATGTTCTTAGCATCATCTTCTATTCCCCTATACTCTTGAATATGAAGTGACATATCCATGTAAATATTCTAGGGTTGGTGAGGACCATTCCCACCCAATCCAAAACCTCTTATGTTACCTATGCCTCTAGACCCACCAGATCCACCAAACTAGAGCCACCTATGTCCCTTGATCCTCCACATATAGCAAGAAGTGGACCAATGGATGTACTTCCCTATGTCCCAAAAGTAGTACTAAACTAAACTCCTATAGTCTACAAGGTGGTAATACTCCCGAAGTGAATCAAAATTCTCCTGCACGCTGGATTTATTTTTGATGATGCACTTGAAAAGGTACCTCCAAATAACAAAGAAGACATTTTCCTAGCCATAGATGTACTTTCTACTTGATTTACTCATTTTTTTTACTCCTTAAACAAGCTTATTGACTACTAGTTTACTTTAGATACTAGAAAACCAAGCACAAGGGCTATGTTTCTAGTTAGATCCGATGCACACTCGTAACCCATGTTGTCTCTATTGGTGCACTCTCATATGAGGATGAGGAGGGTTCCCTGTCATGATTTCCCAAATGGTGGATTTCCATATGCTATGGCTCTATGCCTTCTACGTGAGCTCTAAATCCTTCATGAGACATCTCTCTCCTCGAGTGTCATCCATTCTATAATTTCACATTGCTTCTCTATCTCCCTCTCTCGTGCCTCATTGTACTTAAGAAAATTTTCTTCTCTTTACATATTTACCACTAGGTCTGCCATCCTTCACCAAACCTATTCCTAACCCTGCACGTGGTAGGGTTTAGCCATCCATCGGTGTTTCTTCCAAGTTCAGGGTTACCATTAAGATTTTGATTGCCATTGGAATGCCTTGTAGATAGGTTCCCTTGGGATAACACAAAAACTAAAACTCAACTACCTCTAGGAAAGAGTAAGTAGAAATTGAGTACTCTAAAATATAGCTATTCATAACACCATAGAACCAAGTGTCTATATCGCATATCCAAATTAGATCAGCATCATAGAGGGCCTAAAATTCTTCTTACGTCTAGAAAATTGTGTGATACCTACAATTCCTTTTAGACACATAAGCAACCAGCCACTCGTACAACTCTACTGGAAAGATAACATAGAAGCTCTCATATAAACAATCATACAAATTATTCTCTACCCATGCGCATATGTCAAACCCATATCCGATGTTGAACCTCTAAGTGCACTCTTCTTATAGATCTATTATTCACTTCTCAATACTTGCTACTATCAACCAAGTACATCTTCATCACGAAACATCCCGAAAACAAATGAAAAAGAGGTCTTGAAACATAACCAATGATGTAGCCTAGAATCTACTATGAATAAACCAAGCACATTTACACATCACCTAGCTTGAGCTGGGTGCTCACCCAAAGCATGTAAAGGTACTAGACCCCTCTTTAGAGTTGCTTGTGTAGGATGTTAGTGTGATGGTGATAAAACATATTCAGATCCATAATTAAACATAAACATTCCATAATGCATAATCCAGATCTAGATCTTAGAGAATCATGAATTAAACAATAACTATAATAATATTAACCATACATGAACCAGATTCTACATTACGTTTAACACCATTATCCAGCCAATATTATCCATTGCATTAAACACTATAAAACACAGAAGCTTCTTACATTATAAGGTATATCCATAAGTCATGTGCGCATCATATCCAACAACATAACTCTACAATAATCAAGTCCCCTAAACTACACATTTCAATACATATATATATATATATATATATGGGGACTTTCCCCTTCACCGCTTTTTGCACTTCTTAAAATAGGTCACATGTTGATAATAGCCATGCACCTTTACAATAGCATGCATACATGTAAGTGTTCTAATAATATATATCCTATAGTTAACTAGAAGAAGAAATCCTATTATTAGCTCAAACCATGTATGACACTTATCAGCCATTTTTTCCCAAAATACCATTGCGTGTCACGAAGTTTTCATCCCTATGTGTGCTCTACACACTATCTCCAAAAATATCCCTTATCCAACAAAATGCTAAGTCCTGAGCCAAACTGTTCTGGCACACGTTTCCTTTCCTATCTTCCCACACCTTCAAATGCACCCTCTTCTTGCACACATCCTTTGTGTGTCTTCTCCTTAGAGAAACATTCTAAGTTCTCAACAAGATCAAATGACTAGAAAGTGCCCAAAAGATAAGAGTAAATTCTAAAGACTATTAGGGTGCCTATATGGGATCGAGCTCTTGGGGTGCCCTAGTCCTATACTGTGTGCCCGATTAGGGATATGAAGAACACATAATGGAAAAAAATAACTCTGGGAAAGTACATGCGGGAGGTCGAAGTGATGAATGAAAATAAAGTAAAATACCAAAGGACATGGGTTAATTAGTAATTTCTTGACTCAAAAACCATATGAATAATAGTATGAGGTCAGGATAAAATAATACCCAAAGTGCATTATTTTGTGTCTATATTTACCCCCACTTTTTATTGGTGAGTGAAATTCTTAGTAATATAAAGTAGATAGAGATGCATACTTGAATTCCTTGTAGGGTGATTTAGAAAGCATGTTGATGGACTAGAAAAACCATAGAGTGACAAAAATATGGAGAGCAGAGACTAAAGGTACAAAAGTGGAAAAAGTGATGAGAGTGAACCTAGGGTAGAAATTCATGTGTAGATGCCAATGTGTGTGTGGTACCTACATGTTAGTATGAGGTACAAGATGTCAAATGATGGTTGTTGTTGGTGTTGTTTTTTACACCTATTTTGTTGTTGTTGACTAATTTCTTCCCATATGGATGGACTCTCGGAAAGGAGAAGATGATCAAGTAGTCAAATATGCATGTATATATGTAAAAGTACATGTAAAGATGTATCTATATAGTAAAAAGCATGTACTAGAAATGAAAAGGGAACGTGCACTCCTGATCCATGATGAGAGAAAATGGTATAGAAAAATATATCCTGTAACTATCGATGAAGTTCAAGTTTTATTGGGTGATCTCATGCCACTGTGGCTGAAGAATTGTAGGGAGAAAGTTGTGTTATTCTCCAACCTGTAACTACTTCCCTAAGAATATGAAGAGATATTTGTACTTCCTACTTTTTTGGGTGATCGACACCACCGGTAGAATTAGTGTAGGGAGGAAATTATGCTATATCCTCTAACCTGTAACTACTTCCCAAAATGCTAAGGATAACTTGTCCTATAAAAGCAATTGTGTATGGATTTCTATAGACTAATTTGAACCCACTCGCTATACAACCCACTATGTCAAGGACAAAAAAATGAACTATACTAGTGTAGAGTGTTGTGTAGTGTGTAAACCCCAAATGATGCCCCCTCTTTAGGGGTGCATGCAATGTTGCAGATAGGAGGATGCAGCCCCAAAGGAGGACCAACTCTATAAAACATGCCCTCCAAGGGGAAGGGAATGCACTTGCTGAAACCAAGGGACACGAAAACAAGTAGCTAGAAAAATAATTGTTGGTACAAATAAATGTTTATGTATAAATCAAGTATAAGCTATGCAAACAATAGAGAAGATAGTAAGAAAAATTATAATGTAAACACCTAAGAAGAAAATCATAGACCAAAAAAGTGATTTGTAAACATGGAACACCACTCACGATGTTGCAAGACACTCAAGGCCATAATATCCACATAAAAATAAAAAAGTGTGTGCACCAAACAAATAGCAAGGCCCACATGACAATAATGCAAACAATAAAAAGAAATTACAAACAATAGATAGTCATGGAAGTAAGCAATCTTGCAAAAAAATGTTTCACATAAAGCACTTTTTAGCATGTTAGAAAGATAACCAAGATACCAAAATCATGTATAACAAAGAAAGTAGTGTGCTAAGTACAAAATGAAATAATAGTAATTTTAATATACATATTTGGATGCCCCCAATAACCATTGTGGGAATGGTAGTAGCCATACATCCATGATGTGTGTAAAAGACATGTATATGCAATTACAACTAGAGAAGGAGGTAAGCACACATGTTTATATGGTAGAGATAATGACATATAAGAGAACTATTTATCATGTGTAATAAGTGAACATGGGAAAGAAAATGCAAGAAAAATTTATATAAACCAAGATATGAAACATGATGTGGATGGATGGAATGGAAAGCAAGATGGATGATAAGAGACACATGCCCCTAGGTGAATAGAGTTGTAAATAGTGAGGTTCATTTAATTTTCTTGCTCAACAGATCAAGAATGAACCATAAATGAGAGTGCATCATCGAAAATGGTCAAATTGTGTGTTGTGTGTAATGCAATGTGATAGTTTTGTATGTGTTTTGATCATATACGAACTAGATATGATGTGTGTATGACCCTATAGTCAAAGTGTATATCAAGACAAGATGAATAGAGGGAGTGGTGATGTAGCCTAAAGCATATACGACTTAAAAGATGAAGGAATATGTGATCCTTTATCCTATAGCGTATTTGACTAACCTAGGAATGTTTCATGTATAAGGTTAAATGATGATCATGTGAGTATGACAAGGTCCATTTGATTTTTAAATCCTCTAAATTTGAGTATGGACCAAGGAACTAGAAAACGTCATAAGGTAGTGAGTGTGCAGCACATAGAAGAAGATTTAGTATGATGATAAGAGATGACCATGCAATTATAAAAATGTAAATGTATATGTGTTAAGCATGTTTTTTAACTTGGGTTTTCTTGATTTATCAAGGGGATACCAACGTAACTTAACCTCGGATGGTAGGGTTTCGGGATACCCGTGGATGTGGATGGATTTTGTGTGATATTTCACTCCATGGAGAATATGAACAAGGCTTAGTCCCAACAAATCAAAGCATTTACATAAGATAAAGCAGGTTTACATAAAATAATCTTCCTTTAAAGGACATCAAAAAGAACAATTAATGTTTTTATTGAGAATAATAATGGTTTATGATAAGTTGAAAAATATGACCAACTGACTTCACTTATTTAGGTGGACATATACATAAGAAGGTTAATGACAAGCTTAGAACCACTTCTTAATTTGTATACAAATTTTCAAAGGACCCTACAAAACTCAACCTACTCCTCCATGAAATAAGACTCCTTTTTGGAAATGAAATCCTCAATTTTCTTCCTCAATATCGTAGAGATGTGCATAATGCTTGATGTAATCATGGTGAGTTCTAATGCAATAATATGTCTAAACTAGATTTAATTTTATGTTCATATTATGTAAGGTCTTCCTTGAGCCTTTGAGCCTCATAATATGCTAAATGCAAAAATGGATTTTAGACAATCAAAATGACCAACTGACTTCTAAAATCACTTATTTAGGTGGACATATACATAAGAGGGTTAATGAAAAGCTTAGAACTTACAAACCAAGGATCGATTCTTAATCCTTTCTTGTGATACAAATTTTCTTGGTTAAAGATGATTGGACTCTAAAATTCCTAAGAAAGAGAAAATTTTACCTACAAAACACAGAAAGTTGTACTTCTCCTAGAAAAAGATGGACCCATCTAAAATCACCATGTTGGGCAACATGTTAGGAAATGACTGAAAACCAAAAGGAAGGTTAGAGCTACAAAACCGTTCTTGGCTGTTAATATTAACAACTTACAAAAACATAGACAAAAACTTAATTAGGAAATCATTTTTAAAAAATTATCATAACATATACGATATGATAATTATAATATGAACTAGATGTCCTCCTCCTCCATGAAATAAGACTCACCGATGATCACAAAAATTTTTGGAAATCTTAGAAATGATTTTACTTCTCAACTCAATTTTACAGATTTTGAAGTAAGATGACACTTAAATTCCTTTTTCCAATTTAGTTAGGATGAGGATGTGAGTGATTTTAGAAGGTTTTTATTTTTAAGTTAGTCCTAACTAGTTAAGTGTGGAGAGGTGGTTAGGGATAAGTTAGGGGTGGTCTAGTGATATTTTTGGAAGGTTTAGTAAACTAGTTAATTAGTTACAACTAGTGAAGGTGTCTCGAGTTAGCATGGTGAGGTGTGAGGGTGAAGTATGAGGTTACTTATCTTCTTAGATTTATTTATTTAATTAATTAACTAGACTTAGGGATTTGTGGTGTGTTCAATTTAATTAAAAGGGACTAATGTGTTTTAATGATGTGTAGTCCTCCTAAAGGGTATGTTTAAAATGATCTTGAGATAATGATAAGGAGGGAGTTTTTTGTGTCATGTGATGTGGAGAATGCGATAAGATGTGTAGTGTTGGTGATAAAATTTGTCTTGGAAAAACCAAGTATTTCCACCAACGAGCTACACCCTTTGAGCCTCCCATTATTTAAAGTGAACTAATCCAATCATATCTAAATACTTCATTTGGGATCTTCTCTTGTGGATATTTCACTAAGTTATAGATGAACAAAAAGGGGTTTATGATAATCAAATTATAGATCTCACACCCAGAAATTACACAAAGCTGAAGCTATAGGGACCATTAAAACACCAAGTTTTTAAATTCATCATACTTCTCTCTTCCAGTACAAAGGATGAAAGATAACAGAAAAAAGATCCAATGTCATTCCATGTGTACAAGGTATTTACTACCACCTAAGGCTTCATTTAAAATCACCATGTTGAATTCAAGCAACATGTTAGAAATGACTGAAGACCAAAAAGGAAGGTTAGTTCAGATTATGAGAAATAGGTAATAAAAGAAATAATGAACAGAATCAATGATGATAAGGAAAATAGTTGGCGATTATTGTTAATATTAACAACTTACAAAAACATACTAAGATTTCAAAAAATCTTAATTAGGAAATTTTTAAAAATTCTCATAACATATACGATATGATAATTATAATATGAACAAAATTACCCGTTCTTTCATTTTTAGTTACCAAATAAATTGAAAATATGACAAAAAAAAGATGTTTTAAGTTTACCTTGAACAAAAATTATAGACCTTACGAAGGTGATCCAAATGTGTGGAATAAGCAATTCCGCAGTTAACTCAAACTTGTTAAAGAATTGGTTCCCGGAAAATGAGAAGGTCTTGATCTTGAGCCAAGTAATAAATTCAGATCAATATACTGATTAAATTCCTTTTCGTGAATGTATATTTGTTGGTTCTTAGCGATTTTAATGGACCTAATGGAATAACCTAACGTAAACTATAACCTATGGGTTAATTAGATGATCTAACCTAGGCCTAAACTATAAACTAAATGTTCTAAGGTTAATGACCTAAAGAGGTTAAAATTTCTACCTAACCTAACTAATGAACATGGAAAAGCGACCTATAAGGGGTCCCCCAATTAAATGGGATGGATAAGCATGAAGGACAAGGAATTATAGAGGTTTCAAACGGCCATCGATCGCCAAATCTAGAAATGGTCTTTGATTTTTTTTCGCGATGGCGGTCGGTCACAAAATTTGTTTGGGTTTTCATGCACTCTCGGTTTTCTCTGTTTGATCACTGGTTCTTCAAACCGCCTACTTGGTGTTGCATGGAAACTATGAGAATAACTAGCTCTTTTCTCTGCCGAGGAAAGTTTATAAGGCACCAAAATTCTCATTACGAGGAAAGTTTAACAACTTTGGGAAATCTTAGTTAGGTGTCCAAAGGAGTGATTTTACTTCTATTTCCATTCACTCACCTGGTGTTTTCATTTGATACAGGATTTTGAAGTGGTTAAGATATGAGAGGGGATAAATTCAAAATTGTTTTGGTCTTCTTCAGATTTAGTTAGGATTCCACTAGAATGTGAGTAATATTATTTTTGAAGGTTTTTATTTTTTAAGTTAGTCCTAACTATTTCTTTGTTAAGTGTTTGAATTTTGTTGAAATGGAGATCACGGTGGTTAGTTTCGGATCTTCTCGCTTAAGTTAGTTCAAATGGTTGTTTAGTTGAGATCTAAGTATTGATATTTTTGAAGGTTTAATTTTGTATAAGTTTACTATTGGGTAATTAGTCACAACTTTAATGAAGGTGTTATCACTTAAGTATGGTGAGGATCTCGTGAGCGAAGTGAAGTTATGAGGTTACTTATCTACTTTAGTATTTATTTATTTAATTAATTAACTTTACAAACCTTAGCGATTTGGTGGTTTAGTGTTATTAAATCAATTTAATTAAAAGGGACTTGAATGGGTGTTTTAATGTTTCAGTTGAATGAAGCCGCATGTTGCGAGTTTGGCATTAGATTCAAAGTGTAGTGTCGCTATGTATGCATATGGAAACATCATTTGTTTTAATGTTCATTTTTTGACTATGATAAAGAGGTTATTCTTTTGATTTTAGCTTTTGATTTAAGTCCTTGATCTTGAGATAGTTTTCTTCTGAGAGGTTTGAATATGTCGAGTATGGGAATTGCTTGTTTGTTGTGATTATTTTTCTTGAAAACGGATAAGGAGGGAGTGTTTCGATTGAGATTGTTCTTGTGTTTGTGCATGATACGATCGTGATGTGATGTGGAGATTGTTCTTGTGTTTGTGCACGTCTTCGTTATCGTGATGCAAGATGGCATTTTCTTTTCTCGTTTGTTGAATAATATGGAAGGTTATGTGGAGTATATTTGATGGATTATTCATCACCGCCTTCAAGCTACTATGTTGTTCAGGTGGAAAATATTTGTATTTTGACAAATTCTTCCCGTGGTCTCACCAACGTGTATAATGTGAATGCATTACTCTTGAGTGGACATCATGAGCATGAAGGGACATCTAAATGTCTCGGCTTTCTTTCTCTTCAAAGTATATGTTGAATATTTATATTTAATTGTGAATTGTTAATACATAATGGATTCATAATCATATTCATTTTTGTTGAAATGTAATTGTCCATCGGATGTTTTTGTCCTTGGGATTCGATGGATAGTTGTTTTGGATACATTTGTTCTTCTTGGTCACTAATATTTATGAAGAAACTCCAAAAGTATCTAGGACTATTTAGTAACTATAATATGAGTTACGCGTTTATAATCATGTTTGAATTACAAAAGAGCATAGTCTGAAATATGTTTACATGTTTGGTGAAATGTTTTCATTTAAACAAAGTTGTTTAGTGAAAACAATTGGTGGATTGCAATTGTTTTAAAATATGCATCATGCTCGAATATTATTTTTGCAGATGATTGTTGTAAGTGGTAAAGTAGAGATTATGATGTTCACAGATTTGGTCTTATGATGAATTATAGCTTGATTCTCTAAATGTACTACTTGAAGAAAGATGTTCTTTTTCTGTTGAGTATCAATCAAATATGCTAAATGCATAAAATGTATTTGATTAGCTTTGAAAGGAATGAAAAGAGGTATTTGTTACTTATGTGTTTACATTAATTTTGATGGTTTGATCTTCTTCAAGAGCATTTTAAAGACTTCATCTATCGAGGACACCAAGTTCCTCTACAATTCCATATAGGATCAAATTATCTTGCAAAGTGCATGAAAGAGAGGTTATGTGGCTAAATCTAAGTCAAGAGGGATACTAACAAGTAAGATATAAATTTAGTTATGGGAACTAATATAAACCTAAAAAGGGTTTGGTTAGCAATCTCATGTGAAGATTGAGGGTTAGTGTCCAGTTGAAATTATGTATATTCTATGAACTCCTTGATGGGACCTCTAGTCTTAATAACTTCTCATGTAATGGGTTTTATTAAGAAAGGTAATTCTAAGGTGAGGAACCCGGGATTGGGAAAGACTACCCTTAAGGGAGCGTCTTATAGTATAATTTTAACTCAACGTATGTAACACTTATTAATAAGTAGATCTTTTTGAGGTAGATTTAAAGGTTGACGGCACAAGTCAAGTCAGCTGCCCGAGGTTAACACATTCGAGAAGATTAGGATCTTCTCGAAGATACAAAATGCAGGTGACTTATGATGACACCCTTTGCATTGATCATTAATATTTACACCTTAAACTCAAACAAGTTACTTCAATTAGGAATGTGGTCACATTATAAGATCGCCTAGGAGACTCGGTAGTATCTTGACACACTTTGGATTAACTAGGGTTGACCCAAAGGTTAGCGTATCCCTAGTCCTCGGGAGCATCCCTATAACGTTGTCATATTACTAATCTGCTCTGAGTGAATAACTTGGGACAAGAGAGTCATAAGACATTCTACATAACATAGGAATGGGGTGAAGGACGTATTCCAGTTGGAAGTATTCCAAGGAATACGAGACATAAGCGTATGTTTCAAATATTTGGCCAAAGTATCAAATTGTGTTGTCCTAAGTCACCTAGTCTATCGGATGAGATGCCGATGAATAATGGTAACAATTATTCGATAAGTTCCTTGACAGAGCATTCTCGAATCCCAAATTAGGGAAGAGAACCGTAAGAGTGATGTGTTAAATAAAAATGCCAACTCTTAATACTCATGAATAGATCAGGTTAAACCATGGAATGAATGGCAAAACAATGGTCAGTGAGCAGCAATATCATATATAGATGGTTGTTTTTTATGGAGTTCTAAATGATTTAAACCAGTGACAATGAATGTATAAAAATGGGGACGTTTAACTTCATACCAAGCCAAGAACACAGATTCTAATCAAACACCACGATCAATAAGATGAAAGTAATTTGCTAGAATAACTTTACAAAAACCTTTGAACAAATGAGCAGCAATATCATAGGAACTCAATGAAATACAATGAGAATGGGCCTTGCTTAAACCATAAATCATGGAAAGAGATCAAACCATAAATCATGGAAAGAACTAGTCAAGTCCATAGATTTATGAGAGAACTAGACATCAAGGATCTATTCAATACCATAGATCAAGGAAAGAACTATACCTAACAACTAGATAATATCTCCTAATATCTAAATAAATAAAAATAAATATCCACACACATAAGTGGGTGAGGATAAATACAATAAAGGTAAATAATGTACCTAGGTGAACATGAGTTAAGGTAAATACCTACTCTAATAGCCATCCTAATTTATATCAATCTAAATTGTCCTTTCACCTAGCTCACATGACACTTCATTTCCATATTCTAGTTTTTCCCTTTCATTTCCCATGAACTAAGTATTTCTCTTATAATTTTGACAAAATACTTTTTACAAATTTAAAATAGGGCACTTAAGTGAATGGGATGAAATACAATGATGATGCATAACAAAAAATTAGAATGGAGATAGAAAGTAGGGAGGAAAGAGAGGAAGAGGGAAGGGATAAAGGGAAAACACTTATCATGACAAAATTATTTGAATTCCTTGAGGCATTCATGAACTTTGAGTGAATATTTTTACCACCGGTGATCCTCTACACTGATGAAGATGGATCCCTTGAATAACTTTGAATCACCTCGGCTTCGTAAATGATGAGGATGAATTCACATGATGTGCCTTGTGATGCCTTGCTTTTCCTATGTTAACCATTGCACTCAAGATGATGCTTTCAGACCTCTGTGAATTTCTCATTCCTCCTTTTCAACTCATGAAACCATCTCATTATCTGAAGGAGAGTTCCAAAAGCAGTATGGTGAGTGGAAACAAAGTCGTATGAAACTTTCCACTCCCAAAGTGAAATTTTTTATTTTTAGAGCATGATCCCATGCTATTCTATTCTGGTACATATCACTTGTCTTGCTCTAATTTCACCTTATGAACCTTCTTCCATATTCCATCCCCCATTGTTCTTGATATATTGTTATTTTGTAGGTTGTTATTTAGGGACCTACTAGTTTGGGAAGAAGTTGTTTTCGTATTACTTTCCATTTACCCCTTTCTAGTTTTATGGAATGATTGAAATTGTAATTCATTGGGATTATCAATTTATAGCATGTGAGGAAGTACAAAATATTCTATTTTTAGTAAGTGGTGAAAATGACCTCGGTTTCTGATACAATGGGAACACCTTTTTTGGATTCGGATCTTCATCAAGATTTCGTGCTTCACTTTTCATCATGAATCCCTTACCGAAAGCTTATAAATAAAAAATGAAAATTTACTCCTGGTAAGAGCTTCAGACATGGAGCTACCAGGAAATAATATTGATAGAAAAATCAGTCCTTCATATCTTGAGAAATTTTCAACTTCATCGTGCAAAAACTAGTTTGAGAGAAACTAGATTTCTTGAAGACTATACCCTCTAAATTTTGGATGATTTCACCCACCGGATGTTCATGGATTTGAAAATTTATCTGGAGAGGAAAGAATTCTAATAAAAAATACAACCCTCCATATCTCTAAAAATAGGGACTTCATAGTGGGAAAACTAGTTCACGTGAAACTATATTTTTTAAGGATCGTTTCCACCAATTTTCACACGATTACACCTAGTGGAACCTTGAGAAGTGGAGATTTAGCTCATTGGTTTTTTCACTACTCTTTCATGGAAGCCATTAATGGAGCTTAAAAAAATTTAGGTTTGGATGTCTTCTCTATTCGTGACAAAAATCAAATTTTTGTGGGTTTTGTTTCTCATTCTACAGGTGAAATTTCTCTTCTAAGTGATTGCCAATTTGACTGGAAATCTTACTTTTGTCTTTATTAGGACAAGAGTAAGAATTATTCACTACAAGAAATTCAGGCATTGGAATGCATATTTGAAGATGAATTTTTTATGGCCTTTGAGAATGAAGAACACAACAACAAATGGTTCTTATTTTCAGGCACCAATCTACAAGATATATTTGAATCTTCGTTTTATGGAAGTGAGGATTTTTGGACGATTTCTCTATTTCTCTCTTCTATTCTTTGATCCTTGATCTCTCCTAATAAATATTCCTTTAGAAACCTATGTTTTTTCATGATTTTCAAGATGTGGTTTTTATGGTTGAGCTGGTTCGAGCTACAACAATGGTGGACTGAGTGATTGGAAGCACAAAGCTATGACAATGAGAAAATAATAAGCAGCAGAAGAGTTATAAAATTTCAAAAATTTGGAGTTGGATTTAGGTGAAATTTTGTGTTATGATCCTCATGTGTGGATTTCACTAACGCCTCAAGGTTTTGGTGTAATGGTTCATTATATTTGGTATCAAAGTGACCACCCATGTTTGAATCCCACTCGGTTGGTTATGCCATGTAGCTGGGCCCATGGGGCACCTAAATGTTGGTGAAGTGGGGCTCATACGTATGGGAGTGTGGGTGAAAACCTAGCTCGAGTTAGGCTCTACGGAAGCATGGTGGGATGTTATGATCCTCATGTGTGGATTTCACTAATGCCTCGAGGTTTTGGTGTAACGGTTTATTACATTTTGTGTCCTTGATGTCCCTCAAGATTTGAATGACATGGTGGACATCAATTTTCATGCAAAGACCTCACAACGAAACTTGGTGAAGATTTGATAATGGGGGTTTGAGACATAAATCATGTTGGGAGCACTTGGGGATAGAATTTGGTCGTATGGGGGAGCAAGAGCTATTCCTTGGCTTGGGAAAAAAATTCATTGATTTCCCCTATCACAAAGGTATATTAGGGACATCAAATTACACGACGTGTCGAAGCCACCACTTGTCATGATCTAGCGAGGAGGGAATGAGCCGTGTAAGCACTTGGGAGCTAAATTGGTAGTCCGAGAAGTCATATGAGGATCTAGAGGGATTTTAGGGGCTAGGTACATTTTTTTGTCCCTCATGTCACTTTTCTATAGGTACGTAACTGGACATGAATTTTTTTCAGGATCTTGGAGTTGACACTTGTCTGTTCAAAATTGGCTAACTCTCAAACTCGCTCTTAGAGGAAAACTTGAAATGACGATAGCTTGAGCTCTTGATGGAATGTTTTGATGAATGTTTATACGATCTCGACTGAAAATACCCTTTTAAATCTAATGGTAGGAGTATCAGATCTTGATTCCTCCATTATATTCCTAGAAAAGAGTATATTTTTATCTAGTACTCCATCTATGCATGAGAAAACCGATTTTAGGCCTATTGGACAAATGTTTAATGAAAACATAATTTCATCATCTTGTAGGGCTTGGAATTAAATTTTTTAATATGTCTTGTTTTTCTCCTAACTCTATCTAGATCTCTCAAGATCACCTTCTCGAATCTCATCATATTTTTGGCCTGTGCACTACCTACGCTTATAAACCCTATTTTTATCAAACTACTCCAACCTCTCCAAAACTTCCCTGAATCTTCCAAAATCAATTTTATGATGTTTCTATACCTTCAATTCACATCTGTATTTATTTTGGATCTCGATGCTCTACTCCAAGGGATTTTTCTTGTTCTTTGAAGGCCAACGATATCCCTTCCCATGACTACCTAAAATTTGCATTTTCCAAGAACTCCTAAAATTACCTAGGGGGTTGAATTGAATTTCCTAAATCACCTAGAATAATGAGGTAACATTAACTAGGAGATCATTAGACTAAATGGGTGGACTGGGGTATCTCAAAAGGATATAACATGAAAAATTTTGTGCATGGGTATCATTTTTGTCCTAGAAAATTGCAAATTTCCCTGATGTAAATTTACATGACAACATCTTTCTCTAGCTTGGGGACATGACATGGACTGTGAAGAGAAGATTTTTGATAGGAGAATCTAGAATCTGAAATTTAGACCATATAATCCATTCACCAAAGTGCCTTATCCATTGGGCCCTATGAAGTCACTAAAAAAATAGGCTACACAAATTTCTTTATTGAACACACACCTAGACACACAAACATAAATAGAAGGAAACACACCGAGATGGCTAAAAACAAACAATAAGAAAGGGAAATTATATAAAGTGGGAGGGAAATTTATAGAGGCAAGGAAAGGATATACACATACCTGCAATGGGTTGAGAAAAGTACATGCCATCATTAAATAGTGGATGAAAGTGTTACCATTGAAGAACAAAAAAAAATTATTTGATCAAACTAGGATTTTTAATGGATTTACATGGCTTGAGAAGAATAAGGCTGACCAAGATTCCATCTTCATACTCATATTGCATAGAGAATGTTCTTGCATCTAATGAATACTTCATTATCTTCTCTGAGCTCTTTTACCTTGATGTTCCCTCTTGATGCCCTGTGATCATGAGACAATGTTCTTGCATGTCTTTAATAGTGGAAATATATCCATCCTATTTGAATTTCCTCTTTAAATATTCTCCTACATCAGCAAGGCACTTGAAAGGAGAGAGAATAAATTGATTTTATTCCCATTCACCAACTTCTTTGGATGTCCCACTTTGTTTCTGCATATCAACTCAACATTTTTCTTATTATCATCCTCCATGATAGGGATGTTGTCTTTAAGATTAGTAATATTCAAATAACATTCCATAATCTTCCTTCTTTTGCACTCACGAACCTCTTCACATTATGTTATAGAAAGAGGTATGTTTTCACATCCATTATCATCAACTAAGGAATTGAGTAAGTCATCCATTTCATCCATTGGCTCTGTTTTGGTATCAAAAGTTGGTGTATCAAAAGAGGAACATGAATGGCCTCACACCTATCCTAAATTTTCATGGCCCAAGTCAAGAGTTCAATACCAAGTTGAGGATCTTCAGTTTCTTCTGCAACCTTCACAATTTCTTAAATTGATGGTTCTTCTAATTCTTTCCAGATTCATATTCATCCTTATTGGAAGAATATTCATGTTGTGCCTCCAAGAGATGGTTAAAAATATGATCCATACGGGCCCATGATTCATTATAAGCATCCTCATTCACATATTCCATGCTTTGCATTGCCCAAGATTCACTCTCTTGCAAGCATGGGCATACTTGGATCACAACATATTTTGACAAAGAGAAGAGGTCTATGCTTTGTGGGAAGGGCAATCCTTCAAGCTCAAAATCCATATAATATTCTTCTTAGTAAGAAACAGAGAACCATGTTGGGGCAGAAATATGAAAATAATTTTCAGCTACATCTTGACCATCCATTATTGAATCATATTTATCGGTGAAAGATGAAAGGACGTGTTTACACCATGATGATGATTCTTCTCCCTGAGTGAGTAGAGGTTGTGTTTAAATTTTTCATTCTCCTCGATTCAAAAAGAGTGGGCTTCTTCCATTTGATCATCCATGATTGCATTGGGAAGATATTTTAATTCTTTGAATTCCTCCATTTCTTCATGCAACATTTCTACATCACTTGAAGAATCAAAATAAGATGGAAAATTATCTATGAACATTCTGAATTCATCATCTTCATACCATGATGTCAAAGGAATTTCTTGAACTTCTTCACATCTCTTCATTTCATCATTAATTGAAATATCAAAACTTGAAAGGATATCATTCATGCTTACTTTCAATTGGTTTTCTTATTCATCATTGGTGTTGTCTTCAAAGAGCATTAGATCATCCATTATGTAACAAGGATATTCCTTTATTGAATATATTATTACCCCTATGGATTGTTCCTTGAGCCAAATGGAATTGCTGAATGGTGATTATATCTTCATGTATTTTACTTCTTCCTCCATAATGTTTATTTGGCTTTCATCATAAGGTTCCATGATAAGATCTTCTTTAGGAGAATTTAAGAATATTCTAGGAATGAAAACCTCATAGTATGGGCAGCCATCGGGTCTTCTTCCATAGGGTGCATCTCGTCTTCTTCCTCCATTTGATTCGAGCTTCAAGATGTTCATATCTTCTCTGTAGAGATAAAGCATACCTCCAAATTTCATCAAAGACTTCAGGGTCAGAATTTCCTTCTATTATACTTTGAAGCCTTTCCACATATTCTCTTTTCAAAATAATCATTTCTTCATCACCGTATGTGATGAATTCATATAGAGAGTGGTAGAAGGAAAAATTTCTCAATTTTGTATTGAGCTATGTGATATTGTAGAAATCTTCTTTAGTGGATATTTCACCATACTTTCTTTAATCATCTTTTTAATGTTGATTTGATCTTCCTTAGAAGGTTTGAGGATAGGATTTTATTCAAAGTGGCATTTATGAACCTTTCGGTATGAAAACCTATGATATGAATTATCTTCAATATCTTCCTCCATAGGAAAAATCTCCTTTTCTTCTTCCTTATTGTGGGTTACTTCAAGTTGCTCATACATCTCTTACAAATCTTCAACATATTTCAGAATTTCAAGGTAGATTTGGGGACTGTAATTTCCTTGCATAGTGCTCATGATTCTTTCCATATACTCAAGTTTTAAGACTCCCATTTTATCATTCCTATATGTAAGGAAATCATCCCAAGGGAGGGTGATGAAAGACATGGCTCCCAACTTTTCATTTAGTTGGGCATAACTAAGAGTATTACCTTTGGCATATTCTTGATCTTCTTGGGCTGCACACAACATCTTGTATCTTCTTCGTGCCTCTTTCAACCATTATTTATCTTCTTATTCACTAGAAAGTTCTATTTTCTATAGATTATTGCTTGAAGTAGGAGACCATTTTACTATTCTTGAATTTTCCTTTTTGTAAGGACTGGTATGAACCATGGTTGATCAACGATCTTCTTTTCTAGAAGACATCTTCTTCTTCTTCTTCATTGTCACTCATTGGTACTTCACTCTAATATGTAAATTTATTCATGGTGTAGGAAATGAAAGTGGTAGGGTTCATTCCTTAATGGAGTCTCCTTCAAAAATGATTTTCCTTTGAAATCTGATTTTTTTTTTTTTTTGATATTTTGGGCAAAGATATTTTTGGGTGCACTTAGGAAAATCTCTCCCAGAAAATTCACAAAAATTTGTTGGTGAGAAATTTTTTGAGTGTACAAATTAGGTTTCTACACAACCTATATGGGTCTACACCCATCTACATTGAATGGTATAACTCCCATTATTGAAAGTAAACTAATCCTAATCCTATCTAAATGTTGTGGGTGGTAAAATTGGTTAGGGATCACATAGGGACACTCCAATGAACCTATGGCAAAGTGCTTATACAGGGGTTACAAGGAGGAAATTATAGTGATGAAGGGAAAAGGGAGAAATTATGCAACGAATATTACTTCCATGAGTAGATTGCAGAGATCACACCCAATAATTAGAGTAGTTTAATTCATTATAGAGGAAATCACAATAAAGCTATAGGGACAAACAAATTAAAACACCAAAGGTTTTTAAATTCATCTATCGAGGACACCAAGTTCCTCTCTAATTCCATATAGGATCAACTTATCTTGCAAAGTGCATGAAAGAGAGAAATAGAGGAAAAACAAGAAAGGGAAATAGAAGTGTTGTAGCTTTTATTCCATGTGTAGTGATGAATACAAAGCTTCAACCAAGCTATCACAATTCACAATGCTTCATAGTAAGAGTTATTCAAAATTTAGAATCCCTTGGAATGGAGATACCATCCTAATTTATAGCAATCTAAATTTTCCTTTCACCTCCCTCACATGACTCTTTGTTTCTATATTCCACTCATGACCTTTCATTTTCCATGAATTAAGCATTTCTCTTATAATTTTGAGAAAATATTTTTTATAAATGTAAATTAGGTCACTTAAGTGAATAGGACAAAATACAATGATGACGTATAATGAAGAATTAGAATGGAGAGAGAAAGTAGAGAGGGAAAGAGAGGAAGAGGGAAGGGATAGAGGTAAAATAATTCTCATGATGAAATTCTTTGAATGCCTTGATGAAGTCATGAATTTTGAGTAAAGATTTTTTCCACTGGTGATCCTCTACACTAATGAAGATGGATCCCTTGAATAACATTTAATCACTTGAATCCTTAAGTGATGAAGATGAATTCACATGATGTGCCTTATGATGCCTTGATTTTCCTTTGTAAACCATTGCACTCAAGATGATGCTTTCAAGACCTACATGAAGTTTTCATTCCTCCTTTTCAAATCATGAAACAATCTCATTATCCAAAAGGGGAGTTTAAAAATAAATGAGGTGAGTAGAAAAAAAATCGTATGAAACTTTCCACTCCCAAAGTGAAAACTTTCTATATTTAAAACATGAGCCCATGCTCTATTATTCTAGTACATATCACTGTCTTGCTCCAATTTCACCTTTTGAACCTTTTTCCATATTCCATCTCCTATGTTATGAGATATTGTTATTTTTAGCACGTTTCTATTTTTAGCAGGTTATTATTTGAGGTTTTGCTATTTTGGGAAGAAGTCATTTTTTGTCTTACTTTCCATTTTACCCCTTTTTGTCGATTATCTCGAACTTGTAATTCAAAGTGGGATTTTCCATCTATAGCATGTGAGGAAGTACAAAAGAAGCTATTTTTAGTAAGTGGTGAAAAATACCTTGGTTTGCGATGGGAACAACATTTTTGGATTCTATTCTTTGTCGAGAATTCATGCTCCAATTTTCATCATGATTTTCTTACCGAAAGCTTAAAATAAAAAATGAAAATTTACGCTTAGTAAGAGCTTCGGGCATGGAGCTACTAGGGTATAATATTGATAAAAAATCAGTTCTTCATATCTTGATAAATTGGCAACTTCATCGTGCAAAAACTAGTTTGAGAGAAACTAGATTTTTTGGAGACCCTCTCCTCCAAATTTCGGATGATTTCCCCCACCAGATCTTCGTGGATTTGAAAATTTCTTTGAAGAGGGAAGAATGCTGATAAAAATCACAGCCCTCCATATCCCTGAAAAAAGGTACTTCATGGCATAAAAATTATTTCACATGAAACTAAATTTTTCAAGGAACATTTCCACCGATTTTAGCGTGATTACGCATACTAGAACCTTGAAAATTAGAGAGTTAGCTCACTGATTTTTTCACTATTGTGTCATGGAAACCATTAATGGAGCTTCAAAATTGTAGGTGTCTATTTTTTCTTTGTTCGTGAAAAAAATCACATTTTTTTGTGGGTTTTTGTTTCTCATTCTACCGGTGAAATTTCTCTTCAAACCAATTGTCGGTTTGACGGGAAATCTAACTTTTGTCTTCGTTGGGCCAAGAGTAAAATTTCTTCATTGTGATTAATTCATGGAGTGGAAAGGATGTTTTAAGATTATTTTAATATGTCCTTTGACAATGAATAACATAACAAAAATGGTTCTTCTTTTTGTGCAATTTGGTTTGTAAGATATCTTTGAATCTTCGTTTTACAACAATGAGGATTTTCAAATGATTTCTCTATTTCTCTCTTCCATTCTTCAATCCTTGAGCTCTCCTAATCAATATTAATTTAGATACCTTTGTGTTTTCATGATTTTGAGGATTTTTTTTTGTGGTTGAGTTGTTTTGAGGTACAACAATGTACTCGGTGATAGGAAGGACATAGCTATGACAATGAAGAAGCACTAAGAAGCGTGAAGACGCAACGAGGAGTTAGAAAATTTTCAAAATTTGGAGTTGGATTTGGGTGAAATTTTGTGTCCTTGATGTCCCCCAAGATTTTACGGACATGGGGTACATGAATTTAGATGCAGCGCCTCACAAGACACTTGGAAAGATTTGACGGTGGGGGTTTGAGCCAAAAGCATGTTGGGAGCACTTAGGTCTTTGGAAGATGGTCATATGGGGGACCAAGAGCCATTCTTTGGGATGAGTGAATTTTTATGTATGTGATGTACCCTATCATAAAGGGACATGAGGGAAATCAAATTTTATGGCATGCCAAGAGCCACCACTTGTTATGATCTGAGTGAGTGAGGGAATGAGCTTAGTAAGCACCAGGAGTTGAATTGGTGGTTGAGAGGGTCATATGAGGATCCAGAGGGATTTTATAGGATGGGTTAATTTTTATGTCCCTCATGTATCTTTGCTTTAGGAATGTAATGGAAATGAATTTGTACTAGGATCCTCGAGCTAACACGTGTCCGAGTTTAGAATTTGGCTAACTCCCAAACTTGTTCTTAGAGGGCAACTTAAAACTGCGATAACTTAAGATCCCGATGGAATTGTTTGATGAAATTTTACAAGTTCTTAACTTAAAATGGCCATATAAATCAAATGGTGGGAGTATTAGGTCTTGATTACTCCATTTTATTCCTAAAAATTGTAATTTTTATTTGGTACTCCACCTATGCATGATAAAACTACTTGTAGGCCTATTGCGCAAAGTGTTTTGAAAAAAATAATTTCAGTATATTATAGGGCTTGGAATTATCTTTCCAAATATGTCATTTTTTTCTCCTAACTCTATCCAAATCTCCCAAAATCTCCTTCCAAAGCTCAGTAGCTTTTTTGGCCTATGCACTGCCTAGGCTTGTGAACCCTATTTTTGATTAAACTACTCCAACCTCTCCAAAACTTCCCTAAATATTTGAAAATCACTTCTATGATGTTTTTTATAATTTCAATTCACCTCAATATTTATTTTCCTCTAATTCTCCACTCCAGGGATTGCGCTCATTTTGGGAAGGCTAGCAAAACACTTCCCTTCACTACCTGAAATTTGCATTTTCCAAGAACTCCTAAAATCACCTAGGGGGTTGAATTGACTTTCCTAAATCACCTAGGGGAATGAGTTAACATGAAATATAAGGTCAAAAGAATGAATGGTAAGACCTTGAGTATCTATTAGAGTAGGTATTTACCTTATCTCATGATCACCTAAGTACTTTATTTACCTTTATTATATTTATCCTTACCCACTTATGTGTGTGGATATTTCTATTATCTTATTTACATATTAGGAGATATTATATAGTTGTTAGGTATAGTTATTTCCTTGATCTATGGTATTGAATAGCTCTTTGCTTCATCTAGGTATTGACTAGATCCTTGATGTTTAGTTCTCTCCTAAATCTATGGTCTTGACTAGTTCTTCGATGACTAGTTATTTCCTTTACTTATGGCTTGATTTATGACCTTGACTAGTTCTTAGATTGTTATTCCTTTCCTATATAAGAAAGGCCCATTCTCATTGTATTTCATTGAGTTCCATAATAATATCTGATATTGTTGCTTATTTGTTTAGAAAGGTTTTATTTAAAGCTATTCTAGCAAATTTCTTTCATCTTATAGATCATGGTGTTTTCTAAGCATCTATGTTCTTGGATTGGTATGATCTGGTTATCATTCCTTTTATTATCTCATAAGGATATAACATGAATGTTTTTATAGGGGTATAGTTGTCATGTGGAAAATTGCCAACTTTTCTATTGAACATTTGTATAACAAAAATACGAGTGCTAAGGAGGTAGTGTATATTTTAGATGTCTACAATGTGATGTGGATAATTTGATGTAATATTTGTAGATAGCCTAATAATGTGAATTTCTCGTGATTAGTATGTAGGAGGAGTAGTATGTAATGTTATACATGTAGACAATAGGATTGTGAGGCATGTGTGATGAATAGTAGTATGGTGTGTAGAATATGTATGATGTGTGGATGTGTAATAGCTAAAATGATGTAGACTAAATGTAGAATTTAGGATGTAATACATAAGACATATGGCACGATGTGTGAAGAGACGTAATGTGTATTACCTATTGTCTAGTGTGTGGGGTTCATCTGTAGTATGCCCTCAAAAGTAAAGTGTGAACCAAAGCACAAGAGTGTGTCATCGGGTAATGGTCGATGCTAAGACATGTGATGAGTGTGTGTATGATAAGAATTTGATGTATGATGATACAAAGAATGGGAGATATGTTGATGCTTAATAAAGGGGGTGTGTTGGGTGTTATACCCCCAAGTCCATGTGATTGAATGAAGTATGCAATGATAGTAAAGGACAAAGGTCCTCCATCCAATGCAAGTGACGATGAAAGCATACGATGATGCTCTATAGTGGTGGTATAGTAGATAAACACTGTGCAGGTGAGTGAAGCCTATGTACATGCACTTTGATGTGTAGACACCCAAAATTGGGTCACAACCCTTTAAATCCACTTCTACTAATTAATTCAGTACTATTCCCCCACCATGCCCACTTGCACACATTTGAATTAATTTAATTACCATAATTAAGTTAATTACCTACCTCACCTAGCCACCTCACTTATCCACCTCACCCTAGACCCATTCTAATCCTATTAATTTCCCTAAACCAAGTCCCCACTTATCCTAACCAACTAGGACTTAGTCTAACCCTAATCTTAATGGCCTATTATCCCTCTAACCAATTTCCAAGTCCATTTACCACCATTCCACACTTGTGACCCAGAACCAAAATCTCAATCACGTAAAATTTAGGAAGAATCAGGCTATTTTTTAGCAAATATGACCCATTTCTTCTTAACGGACGTTGGTTGTTCCTCGGTCGATCGCCTATCACCTAACCATCATCGATTACCTTAAATAAGATTTCTAAACTCTTTTCTCAAGTTCTAAATATAGTTTTCTAGCTCTTGCAACCTTTCATACTAACTCTCAAGCTTTTAGTGTCCTTGCAACATACCAGAGACCTCTACAACATTCATACATCACACCGGCCATCCACAGTTGACCCAGAGCTCTAGTGCACTCACTAAGAAGCAATGTTTCCTCCGCCGTGTTATATTTATTTGGGATCACCTTCCCCTACAACCATCACCACCACCTACTATCTACTTGCATTCCAAAATTACGTATTATTTCTTCCTTTTCATTTTTAGAATCTATTTCATTCTATATTCTACCTTACCCGGATCTCTCCCACAGTACCTCTGTCCAACTATCTACCCATTCACCCTCCATACCTTGCCCAAACACATATATTTTCACCTCTGAGTCCTTACAAAAAATCCCATAGCCTTTCCTAAACTCCCTCACGCTTTATGCACTCATAGAGAATGCCCAAAGCCCCATTTTTAATATTCTTACCAAATTTCCCCTACCGACACGATCACCCAACTAGCATCGGTCCATTACTAGTAACCAACATCAGTCACCTAACCAATTTCGGTCTCTATGAAAGATAACTTTTCCTAAACTAGTAAGCTTCTAACTCACTCAAAACCTCCCAAAACCCACAAAATATCACCCAGACCTCATCTATAGTCTCTGTTAGACCTAAAACCCAGACCAACCTATCAACCCTCTAGATTTAATCGTAACTTTTCTGTTAGATTAAATTTACTTATTGTATGTTATATGAGATACCTAAATCTTATCAACTATAGTAGGATTCATTTATTTACAATATTTCCTTACATTAATTTGTTTATGACAATGGATTGATAACCATTCAAGGAAGCATCATGCTTCCCGGATCTAGCCTTCACTAGGCAGTCCACTTCCATTTGCTATTTAATATCATTTGGTGGTCTTGTTGTGTTCTTAATAGGTCATTCCTCCTAGCCAAAGGGAATATCTTCACAATCAACTTGGTCAACATTCTACATGTGCACACCTTCTTCTATTATCACAGGTATTCCTCCTTTCCCTTACCTCTTATCTATTTTATCTCTACTTTGCGGTGAAACATTTTGGCACGCTTGGTGGGACCCATCTTTTAGGTTCTTTTCATTGTTCATATAGGGTGTATTTGTGTGTTTCTTTCTTTCCTAAAAAGTTCACACTAAATCTCTCTCTAGTTAATATTCTTTTCCTTATATTTTTTAAAATTAAATAGTCCTTTGTGCTTAAAAAGAACATTTCTTCTTTTCTTTTGTATTACATTTAGTGAAAGAGCATTCCTCTTCTTATTCTCCTTTTTCTACATCAAATATCATTTTCGATTTGGGTTTAAAATATGTGCATTTCATCCTTTGAGTGTTGCATTAGATCACATAGATTTAATTAGCAATCACACGGTGGAGGTCATGACCACTTGGTGATTGGATTTGGATTAAGCATAGTTCACATTTGTGCACACACTCCTAGGCCAAACCACTTAAATAATTTACACATTTCTTAAACACTCCCTTTCCAGGAAGAATCTGTCAAGGATTTAACAACCCATTGATGGTGGGCACCACCCGGTGTTCTGGCCGGTTTGTCATATCAGATTTCGGACTATGCGTGACTCGAAAGGTATATCAAGCCTTTTCAATCCAAAACTAACCTAAAACTAGCCATAAATTTCTTATAGGGTACCTTTGTTATCGAAAAACTCTATTTCATTTACAATTAGTTTAAAAGGGTATAAGACACTTAACACTAAAATATAATACCTAATATTTACGTGTTTTTCTATTTTTTCTTGTTTGAATTGTGTTTTGACTTGAGAGAATGATCCTCCACTTTTTCTTCTCTTTCACACTCCACAATCATAACTAGTGTATTCTAGTTCTTTCTGAGTGTGATAGGACATCTTATTGCCATACTCATCTTTTGAGTTGGTTTTTATTTTGACTTAATTCACCTAAAATTTAAAATTTCATCTTCTTAAAATTCAAAGTAATTGCCATCGGTCTAGTGACCGGCATCGGTTCGATCATCATACCCGAATTAGTTTCCTTTGGTGCTTAAAAATAACACTTATTCTTTTCTTTAGTATTGAATTTAGTGAAAGATCATTCCTCTTCATATTCTCCTTTTTCTACATCAAATATCATTTTCGATTTGGGTTTAAAATATGTGCATTTCATCCTTTCAGTGTTACATTAGATCACATAGATTTAATTATCAATCACACGATGGAGGTCATGACCACTTAGTGATTGGATTTAGATTAAACGTAGTTCACATTTGTGCACACACTCCCGGTAAAACCACATAAATAATTTACACATTTCTTAAATACTCCCTTTCCAGGAAGAAGACGTCAAGGATTTAACAACCCATTAATGATGGGCACCACCTTAGTGTTCGCTAGTTTGTCATATTAGAGTTCATACCACATGTACCGAAAGGTATATTGGGCCTCTTTATCCAAAAATAACCTAAAACCAGCCATAGACTACTTATAGGGCACCTTCGTTATCCAAAAACTCTATTTCATTCACAATTATTTTTAAAGGGTATACACCACTTAACAAAGTAAAATCTAATACCTAAGATTTATGTGTTTTGCTATTTTATGCTTGTTTGAATTGATTTTATAGTTAAGAGAATGATTCTCCACTTTTTCTTCTCTTTCACACTCCACAATCATAACTAGTGTATTTTGGTTCTTTTTGAGTGTGATAGGACATCTTATTTCCATACTCAAATTTTGAGTTGGTTTTTATTTTGACTTAATTCACCTTAAATTCAAAATTTCATCATCTTCTTAAAATTCACAAGAATAAATGCCATTTGTCCCATGACTGCATCAATTCGACATCATATCAAGATCGCTTTCCTACTATTTTTAACCATTTTTCCAATATAGTGTTTAATTCATATTCATACATTTTATGTGTTTAGACTCATTTACTACACTCATTTTTGAGCCTTTGTCACCATTAACACAATCCGCTTTGTCTACTTTACCCATCTCATATACATATTTCTAATTCTTTTGATTATTTTTAGTAACCAACATTGGTCTAATGACTATTGTCACTCACTGGTTCTTCTACCAACCGACACTAGTTACCCAACCGACGTCGGTTTCTATGTTTTTGATTTTTATCAGAAACAACAACCTACTTTCATTTTTCCATATTTTTCCAGTCTATTTTTTTGTGTTTTGTATCATTTTCATATCTCGACTACATATCTTTCCACCATTCACATGTTTTTGACTCACCAACAAGCCAATGCCCTAGTTTTTCATGCCATCCATCAATCATTACCTCCCAGCCCTTCACCACCTTCTATTTCTTCACCCATGGACCCCACTACTTCTCTGCTATATCTCAGCAGGTCACAAGGAATTCATGAAATTCCTTTATCACAATCCAACAACCTTTTAGTATTACCTCACCCATTCTTATTCCCATTACTCATTAGAACATCTCATGTATGAGATGCCTCTCTCCATTCCTCCTACTCTCACCATCACTTCATTATCGCCAACACTAGTGTAGCATTACACCTTCCACCTTACCATCTATCATTTCTCAGATCATCCCTACATATTTGATATCAATTGAACCTACTGCAATATATCAAAAATTTGGCGTCTATTACCCCTTCGATGTCTACCTCACCATCATCTACAACTCTTAGTCTCTGGGATACCCACATAATCATCACCTTATGTACCCATTATGTCTCATCCACCGAGTGGCTTCACCATCTCATACCCCCTTCCATAACCTGGTCCTTTCCATACCCTAGAATATTCCACCTATTACTATTAGGGTCTCCATATAAGCTATTCCCCCTATGCTCTTCCTTAATAACCTCTTGTTACCTTTTCTTCTTATTCAGGGTATATGCCTTCTTCATCTATTCCCTCTTACATACCCCCATCACTATTTGTTTATTTGGCACCACCATACACTTATGTGCCATCTACAACCTAACTACCTCATCTACCCCCTTATACCACACGGGGGTGTCCCTCAATTGAATCCTACAAATGATCTTATAAATATGATGATGGATAAGATGTAGACCCTCGAAGCATCTGATTTCGGCTCTTGTAATGCCTTGTCTTACAATTTTAATGTGTAATGAACCTATTCATCCATCTATATCCATTCATCCTTATCACGCGTATATTGGGATATTCCTAATTTCAATCAATTTAATAGCAAGGAAGATCCAAAACAAGACATGTGATCATTCAAGAACCTATGTTATCTCGATCACCCATGATAATACCTTGCTTCTTAGTAATTTTCCAATGTCCTTGATAAGACCTACTTTAGATTGGTAAAATTCTTTACTAAAGCACTCAATCTTATCCTTCAATCAATTATCCCAAACCTTCCTTAACCAATTCTCCATCCATGTCTCCAAGAAGTTCTCCATGAATAATTTATACTCTATTAATCAAGAAGAGGAAGATTCTATCATTGAATTTTTACATGCTTTGGTGGGGTCTCATTAATCAGGTTTGCCTTTCAACTTCCAAAAATCAAGGCTGATAGAGTTGTTCACTAGGGCTTGTGCCGAGAAAACTTTCCTCAAATATTCAAGTACAAACATTCTAAATTTTGATGAGGTGTTCACCATGGATCGGAAGGTAGAAATTTGTTCCCTCGAAGAGAAGGCACTTCATTGCATAACAAGAGCTCTTCACTTAAATCAAATGACTCACCTTCTCCTTATAAAGCAAAAATCAATTATTCTAAGGAAAAAGGATCCACCAAATCGGTGGTATTGAAAGTTGGCCCTTCTCATCCATCAAACCAACCAAAACCTCCTTCTAATTTTTCCCCTATTCAAATTTCTAGTACAAGTACGAATAGAGAAGTTATACCCCCATAGGAAAACCTTACTCCTTTGTGTTGGAAAAAGTGTTAAAATTGGGTGACATCACCCTTCCACTAATCAATCCATATACTAGTTTTGACTCTTCACATCATGTACCCACATGGTATAAGGAGAATGACTACTATAACTATCACCATGTTAGTGGGCATAGTGATAGAAATTGTAAAACATTAAAATACGGTATTTAGGAAATGATAGGTAATGGGGATCTTTTCCTAGACAACCCTAACACGCCTACAAATTAAAACCTTTAGGTCTTTAAGAAACATTTTCAAACCATACCCATTCATCAAATCGGACCAAAGGAGACCTATATGAATGACACAAACATTCATGAGGTAAATGTCGTCTTTGAAACCGTACATGTCCCTTCTTCTCAATTACCTTCCATCTCGTCTATTGATGAAATTCTTGCGCAAGCTCCTCTACCCATGAAGGATCCTATTTTACCTACTCCTTTACCCATGGAGGATCCTACCTTTCCTATTCCTTCATCTACATAGATGTTTACCCCACTTATTCCATCACCTATGGAGGAGCCTGTATTACCCATGCTTCTACCCAAATAAGAGTTTATTTTATCCTCTTCTCTACCTAAGGAAGAATCTACACCACCTACCTTTCCCCCTTCTCGACCCATAGAGGAACCCATTCGATACTCTCTTCCTATCATGGTGTGTCTCTAAGGGTATGCCAGGATCCCGTTAATATTCTTGCATTACTTCTACCATTAGAGTTAGAATCTAAAAACATCCCTATCTCACAGACCTCAGAATTTTTCACAGAATTACCACCAAGTCATTGTCATCTTCCTCTACCACTATGTCATTCTCTTGTTTCTCCAATCACATAGAGTATGTTGAGCACACCACACTCTTGGGAACCCGAGTCTCCTAGTACCTACCCAAATGAAGATGCTGACACCAAATACTTCAACCATTTATCCAAATATATTCCAAACAACTAAGACCACGATGCATGAACCAGTCATATTAGATATTTTTCACCAACCTCATCTTCACCTCAACCATAACTTCTACCCAAACCTTCATCAACACCTAAATCTCTGCAACTAAACTTAACGCTACATTGGGAGTCCATCCTACACCTAGTCTACTACATCCTCGTAGTCAAACTAGACCGACTACTAAACAACCACCCGTCATGAAGTCAACTCCCACTCCTAAGAAGAAGCCACAATCTCTTAGGCTTTATCCTCCCTCACCCCTTCCATCAATATTAGGCCCACATCCTTCTCCCTTGGTCAAGTTACCCTTCACTAAGGTAGTTAAAAGGTATGGAAACCCACATCCACACCTTCACCACCTCATTTACCCACACCTTTACCTCTTCACAAAAATAAATTTGAAGTGCGGAAGCCCGCACCCACACCTCTATAATCATCACCTAATTTTCCCACACCTCTACCTTCATCACCTCATTTTATCCCACCTTTATCTTCACCACCTCTTCAGCCCACACCCACTCCTATACCTCCATCACCTCCCTTTCTTACTTCTTCTCCATTACCTACCACAATATCGGAGCCGACACTACATTTCACCTTGGATTTTTAGATTACCCTCATCTTCTGTGTCTCCTTCTACCTCACATACCCCACATGTAACTTTACCCAAGAAGATGAAACCTGAATAAAAACAAAAACATAACCTTTTCTACCTACCAAAAGGGTAGCCCCACTGCACACACCTTCGATGCACCACCTCTTCCATAAAAATAACTTGTTCCTTCACCAAAACCACTCACGACTTCACATTTTGATCCATTGGCGGGATCATATTCTAATATCCTCGATAGGTTACTAGAAACTTCTATTATCACATTACCACCCATTAAACCTTATAATCTTCTCAAACCTAAACCAACATGATTTGAAACATTTAAGATTTGTGCATATCATCACTCTCTAGGGTATGATATCAAGTATTATAAGGCCCTTAGAAACGTTCTCCTTCCACTTTATAATTTGGAATTTTTGTTGGAAAATTATGATGAATTGAAGGATAATTTCATTCTCCCTTCACCCACCACTACCTAACCTAATCCTATATCTATTTAGTGGTCATTACCTCCATCTCCACAACCATATTTTCCATCTTTGGTCTTTGAAATAAATATGGTTTGAGTAACCACTCAATCAAAAAAGGAAAAAGGAAATTAGAAAGTCAAAGCATCCCATCTAGTGTACTTGCACCTACCATTCCATCTACACCTTCCCCTAAGGTAACCATATATGGGTTGGCTATCTAATTTTGATGGTGTCACACATTTCACTATGATAAAAAAATGCATCAATCTCCTCTAAAACTTTCTTTGCATGACCTCATTCAAATCTCTGAGTCTCATCGATAGGCCCTCCTTGAGATCCTATAAACTATTGAGGTTCTACCGAATGAACCTATGCCCATTACCACCATATTCACCCCTAATCATGTGGCCTCTTTCACTACTTCACGTAAAAATTCTATTGCCACTACCACTCATCAATTTTCTATCGTCGGTTTCTCGACTCGAGATTTCTCCTCACCATTCATAGGATCTTGATCCCACTCTCTTCATATTTTCCTACATTAAGGATACTCGATATGATGCATTATGATCAATGGAGGTGTGAATATTAATATTATTTCATCTTTGTGTACAAAAAAATTCTCATACCTACTAATTACATGCATAGAACCTAGTTAGGTTGCATTCTTTCAATGATGCTTTAACTTGTACTCTTAAAGCACCATCATCCTCCACATTCGTGTGGGTCCCCACACCATTCCTAAACTATTCTATTTTATCAAATGGGAAATCTAATACAACATACCGCTGCTTGGTTGACTCTAGATATTTTCCATGGGAGGTGTACCTTCAACTCTTCATGCTACATCAAGTTCAAATATGAAGGACACCCTTACACTATTCAAGCAGATCCTTCACCTTTCAAAACCTGTAACATGTTGTATTGACCCAATGATGTCCTTATTCTAGTTAAGGCATCTACAATGCTACCTCATCTATTACTATTTCTAACTCATCTACAACCACTAACGCTTCATCTTCTTATGCTTTGCTTCATTTACCACTTCTGCTACTACATCTTCCTCACCCAACCCATCTCTCCCCACTACTACCGCAACTTCCAAAATTAGCCCATCTACCAACCCTTCTTCTCAAACTTTGAATATCTCATCCATTCCTACCACCCAAGTGTCAACTTACAACGACTTGGGCATGTGTTTTTAAACACCTTATATTGGGGAGTATCACCTATATAACATCGACACTTTCCAAACTCCTCAAGAGTATGGAAACCTTCATTAACACCCACATTATGACCATCGTATAATATAATTTTTCCATATAGTCCTCCCCACCTTCGCACTAACTCTGACATTGAGAGGAATCGATAGCTCTTCATATTCTCCCAAGCCACCTACTCAAACACAACCTTTTCATCTTATTTCTATTACCTCACCAACATTTTCTTTACACCCACAACTTTCTACATCATTGTGTTTGGAAAGGATTTGGATTTGGTATTTACAAATAAGGTCATCACACAATTATTCCTTTCACTACCTACAAACATAAGGACCTCCATGATATTGGATTTGTTGAACCAACTAGTCTTAAGAAGACTAGAGTCGACCTCGTAGATGAATATCAACCTTCTACACCTGCATCACCTTCTTCTCCTATTGTGCTACCTTCACCCATGGAGTCTACAGATCTAGAATCCATCCCTCTTGATTTTTTTTCATGAACACCACTTCTTTGGGACCTCTAACCTATCATAATGATGGTGAGGTGCCATCTTCCCTTCCTCTTCTTTATCCTAACATGTTGGAGGAAGACACACCTTTTTATTAACATCATTCAATGTCATAATGATGATTCAACTCTCACCTATTTGGGTGAAAAATATTATTACATTTTCCTATCATTACCTTTTGAGACACAAACCACGTTGAATTAATTGACCATAGAGATCAACATTCACACTCGGGATGACACTTGCATTCTAAAGAAAGGCCAATATTTATTTTCTACTCTAATTCACATCCTTCACCTCTTTCCTCTGAGATCATAAAGAACACTTTTTCTTGGTCATACAATGATTTTCTTAGTATTGACCCAAATATCATTGTGCACAATATCATTACTATTCTTGATGCCAATCCTGTGAAACCAAAGCTATGAAAATTACATCCACGCATTTACCTTCTTGTCGAAGAAGAACTCCATCACCTTTTTCTATTTCTTTCATTCTACCTATCGACTATTCGGAATGGATTTCTAACATTATTCCTTTCACTAAGGTGAAAGGGGGACTTCACATTTACACGGACTTCCATGACCTTAACCTTTCCTATCGTAAGGATTACATTCCTTTTCCTAGCATCGACCAACTATTTTATCTTACATTCCTCCATGAGATGTTATTACATAATGTTACGATAAATATTTAAATAAATATTACATCATAACATAAGTAAATAAAGAAATACTTACACAAAAATAAATAACACAAATAACCGGTGACACAATATTTATAGTGGAAAACCCCAATAGGGTAAAAACCACTTTGAAAATAACCTTTTACTTATTACAGAGAACTTATTTTACATCCAACATAAGATCACCTCCTCCTTTGAAACCCTATTTACCCAAGGGTAAAACCAAATCACTTGATTTATTTTACACCTTTGATATATTTCCTTTGAATATATCAAATGAGGACCTGAGGACAAGTCCTTTTTATATAAGGTGATCGGGTATGTCTCCCACCCACCTTTTCAACCTAAAATGGTTGACACATACACCTAGGTTTATAATATTTAATATTAGAAATATAATCATTTCATGATATTAAATATTTAACCTAAAGTATATACCTAGGTTAGCATATTTAATAATAGAAATATAAATATTTCATATTATTAAATATTAACCTATATATTAGTGATGGACCCATATACATTAAGGGTTGGCTAGACCACTTAATCATTATGTTCCAACACTCCCCCTTAATGTTAAGTGGGATAACATAACATATGCCAATAGATTACCTTCCCTGTGGTACACTACAGGATTTACAATCCTTAAACCATAAAGGTTTTAGGCTAGCATATCGGTTGAAGGAATTATAACACCTTCATCATACTCAATTTACCTTTTGGTACAAAAGGATTTGGAATCCCAAAGATCATCCCATGATCAGTGGCTAAGTATGATTTGTGAGTTTTACATGTTCTCACGGGTTCTCATAAAAGGTTATTGAACCCAAGCATATAGGAGCCTTTTACAACCAAGGACCTCCTTAACAATATGCTTGTATTGGATGTTTACCAGTAAACTCAATAGCACTAAAGAGTTTTACTTGAAGACCACCTTTAAGATCTTTCTACACTTCTTTCTAAAAAAAAGTTGAGGAGGTATACATGCCCGAAGGTCTTTTTACACTTGCCCGAAGGTCTTTTTTTACTTTCCCAAAGGTCTTTTACATATGCCCAAGGTATTTTTACAAAAACCAAGTTCCATTAGGAGGTGACATTGTCATGCACACTCCCCCTCAATGGAAACTCCGAAAATCCAAGCTTTTCACAAAGTGACAAAACTTTGCAGCACTCAGGGACTTTGTGAAGATGTCAACAACATTTGCTCTTCAGTCAACATGAACTTGAGATTTATCTCATCACTTTGCACCTTCTCACGGGTGAAGCGTATATGTATCTCAATGTTCTTCATCCTCTGATGTTGAACTAGATTCTTAATCAAGAGTAATACAACTCTGACCACCACATAGAAGAGAAATACTTCCTTTAGCTTACATGTGTATCTCTACCAATAGCCGTTGCAGCCACATGACTTCTTTACTTCTTCCATTGTACTTCTCTTCCTCAGTAGAAAGAAATGATACTGTTGATTGTATTTTTTATTCCAAGTAATGGTTCCTACACCAAAAAAAAAACTTGAACACATATCTAGTATATTTTATAACACAACATCGGTATGGTTAGAATCACAAAATCCATATAAGATAGCATTTTCATTCTTATTATAATGCAACCCATAATTGATTGTTCCTTTCAAATATCTAAAAATTCTTTTTGTAAGATTCCAATGATCTCTAAAAAAGGTTCCTGCATAAACCTTGAAGTAATTCCTACTGTATAGGAAATATTTGATCTAGTTATAGTTAGATAAATCAAACTATCAACTAACAACATATATAAAATAGGATCAACCTTTTTCATATGCAGATTTAGGATCAATATTTATTCCAACTTCCATTGAAGTAGAAAATGGTTTATAATCAATCATAAGAAAAATTTTTCAATACAATGGTTGCATATTGTGTTTTGAAAAATAACAATAGAATGAAATACAATCATACAAATAACATGATGTGAGAGACCTAACTCATTCATTTCAAAGTACTTTTCAATTTCTCTTTAATCCTATGAATTAAATCAAATTGTCACTAGACATAAGAAAATCATCAACATATATACATATAATGATAATATGTGAGCCTTATTGCTTAATGAATATATCATTGTTAGAAGAACAATTAACAAAACCTAATAGTTTAAAGAAGGAAACAATTTTTCACATACCAAGCTCTAAGAGCTTGTTTTAAACCATACAAGGATTTCTCAACTTACAAACATAGTTTTCTTTACCAGTTTCTTCAAATCCTTTAGGTTGAAACATGTAAAGTTCTTCTTTTAAATCACAATTCAAAAAAATATTTTTCTTATCCATTTGGTGGATTTCCCACCCAAATTGAGTGATTGCAAATAAGGCCCTAACAATACTCATTTTAGCTACGAAATGTCTCAACATAATCAATAGGTTTTGAGTGAAACCTCTAGCAATAAGTCTAGCTTTATGTTTGTTAATACTACCATCAACATTATATTTTACTTTGTATATCCACCTAGACCCTATAATACTTCACGGCTCAGGTTCATACAAGGTAATTAATGCATGGTACATATGATGGCTTTTGGTCATTTTCCTAAGGTTAATAGGATTTGAACTTTCTAACATAGATTGAGCCCAATTTAATTTCTTATCTAGGAAGATAAGAGTTTTAGAAACATCTATAACATCAAAACATCATCATGACCATTTACTAAATCAGAATCAAAACCATCATTTAGAAGCATTTAATGAAGTAACTTCAAGAGAAGAAGACAACACATGTAAACTTTTCACTAGATTATATCTAGACATTTCATATAAGCTTTGATAATTAACATGTCCTAACCTTTCATGCCATAGTTTTGAATTATTCAAACTTTGAGATATAAAACAAGATGTAGAAGAGAAATCATCAAAAATATACAGAACATTTTATTTGAATTCCTTCAAGCTATTTTACTCTCATTACTATCCTTGATATACCAAGTATCCTTCATGCATGGATTCTAGTTGTGTCCATACCTCTTTCGGATGTTTGATATTACCAATGTGTAGAAGGTACTCATTGTTCACATTGCATGTAGAATCATAGAAAGAGCCTCTTATTTCATTGCGAAATGTATTCATGTTATCTACAGTTGTTGATGACCGGTGGGAGCAACCTCAGATCTAGAAACAATCATCTAGAGTTTTTCACCATAAATTTTGTTTTGACCCAAATGTTGTAGTTGGTTTCATTCAGGATTTGGGTTTTGTCAAGACAAAATAGTTGGATGTCATTGTTTTCCTAAACTTGTAAAACACACCCCATTATAATATACAATGTACCATAGAGTTAGATACATATTTATCGATAATAAAAACAACACTTTTAATAGAATCAGATCTAAATTTTATAGATCTAAAGAAACTATTTGATCATAACTAATTTTGTCATTACAATGCATACTAATTAACCTCCCATGATCAAAATAATAACCCATAATATAAAGGGCTCTACATTATACCCCAGATTTATATAAAAATATTTCCGACCATATAGAAGTGAAGAAGAGACCCCTAAGAATGCATAACAACTTCAAATTTCTGAAAAAAATTAATGTAGACAAAAATCGCCAACTTAAATTTGACATCTAAATGACCATCATAATGGCTTATTTTTTGGTCTATCGTGATGGTCATTTGACCATCAATTTTAACACAATGAAAGTTTCCTAGAACCTACGAGCTTAAATTTGACGTCTAAATGACCATCATATTGTCTTATGTTTGGTCTACCATGACGGTCATTTGACCATCAAATTTAATGAAGCCAAAACTTGTTGTGTATTTTAGAATGTGAAATTCTAGAATTTCTTCTTCTGTATAATATTAGGAGGTTATATTTTAACACATTATAATAACCTATTATAATTTATAATGTAAAAATATATACACTTTTTAAAAAAAAATGTATATAGTTTATAGAATGTAAATAAAAAACAACATATAGTTCATAAAAATTATAAACTATAGTATATTTTTTTATAAAAAAACACATAACCCTTATTAAAGGGGTTTAAAGGACATAGACCAGGTTAAAAGAATTTTACTAGTGTAGTAGATTTATGAGAGTATAGATTAACTTACATATTTTACAGAGGGGACAAGTAATTTCACCTAACCAATGAAATAAATTGAAATCCCTATTTTCATGAACCTTGTCTCCTCCTTCATTTACTCTTAATTTTACCCCACACACATTTAAAACTATGGAAATATTGTAAAATATTTTATATAATTCTTATGCAAGCTAAAAACTTTAAAACTTTTATGTGGCTATAACTACCAATATTTTAATAAATATTTACCACACTTCACGTGGGCCACCAATAAACTAGCCCTTTTTTTAATTCTCCATTTATACTTGAGAGTTCCACATTTATACCTGAGATATTATCTCATTTTATTCTCCACTCCCACTCTTATATAAAAGAAAACCTTTAAATAGGTTTATTTATATAGTTTTTATAAACTATAAGATATAAATGAATGGGGCCGCCCCCTTACATGGATAATATAAATGGTTAGGGACACATGTTAGGTTTTATTTAATAAGTATTAAGATTTAAAAAGTAATCCCTTCATGGCCAAACAATAAACACGGGCCCTTTTCTAAAAAAAGTAAGCACTTAAGTTTTTTTTTAAAAATATATATAAACCAAATCTAATAAAATTTATATTTTAAGCGGTTTAAACTAACCATATATATAAAATATGATTCAAACTTAGGTTTGTTTCTTTTTTTTAAAAAAATATATATGCCTAGATTTATAAGTTAAGTTTAAATATAATTTAAACTTAGGCTTAGAATATGGTCTATTGACTCTTCCCTCAATCCCATGTAATTTTAATATGGTTTAAGACTTTTAATATATAGTTTTTTTTTCAAAACTATATAAATTTTAATATGATGTTTATATAAATTATTATATAAACCTTATTCTATATTATATATATTTTTATTTAAAAATAATAATATATTTTTCAAATTATATAGGATATAGTTATAGATTAACTATAAACTATAGTTTTTCAAATCAAATCCTTTTAGAGGGGACCAAAGAACACGGTATGAATTTACCTTCCAAAATATTTAACCTACAAACATTTGAAATTATAGAAAACATGAAAATTATTTCATATAGTAATAAATCCTTTCTTTTTGTATGTGATTTTCACGCAGGTAAATATTTGAAGCCCCTTTCACCTGTGCACACATCAATCTCCAAACAAACATTAATTCCATATAATTTACAAAATGTAAATGAAAGTAAGAATCATATCATATTACATCTCCCCCAAAAAATTAGGGATTTAAAATTGAAAAACCTAAATATTTTACTGAGAGTTTAATTGCACAAATGTAATGCCAAAATAAATTGGGGAAAAAAAAGGGGACCAAGATACTTTTAAATACCCTTTTGGGTTGGTTGAAAAAACCATACAAATTAAATAAATAAAATACAAAACATTTGATCTTAATTTATTTAATTTACCTCGCTTTGTTACCATGTTAGAATTTGAGGATTCTAATAAATACGGATTTAATCAACTTACATATTACATAATGTTATGATAAATATTTAAATAAAGATTACATCATAACATAAGTAAATAAAGAAATACTTACAGAAAATAAATAACACAGGTGACACAATATTTATAGTGGAAAACCCCAATAGGGTAAAAACCACTTGAAAATAACCTTTTACTTCAAGAACTTATTTTACATCCAAAGAAGATCACCTCCTCCTTTGAAACCCTATTTACCAAGGGTAAAACTAAATCACTTGATTTGCACACCTTTGATATATTTCTCGAATATATCAAATGAGGACCTAAAGTCCTTTTTATATAAGGTGATCGGGTATGTCTCCCGACCCACCTTTTCAACCTAAAATGGTTGACACATACACCTAGGTTTATAATATTTAATATTAGAAATATAATCATTTCAAAAGATACAATCATTCATTCATAAACTAGTCATGCAAGGAAAGAGAACTCCTATGAATGAAATATACATTAAAGCTACCGATATCCATGTCTATTTCGCAACATCACCAAAGAGTAACCTCATTGTATTCATTGTTTCATTACAAAGAGCCATAGAGGGTAGACCATACAAGAATCATGCACATCACTAGGCTTGTATAACTATGCCAAAAGAAAAAGAAATTACAATACTAAGCCTAGTAATATTCCTTTCTCGCATCAAAGTTCCACTCACAAGTTTCATCCTCAAACCGCAGAGCTTCACCCATGTTATCTCTCTCTCTCTGTATATATCTCTTCCTCTATCTCTATATCCCCATCTGTATGTTATCTCGGTCTCTTTCTCTCTCTCTTTTCCCATTCACAGGAACTTGTATTTATCATCTTCCCACGCTACCAACTCACCTTTCCACGCCCTCAGATCCATCACCAAGTGTCGAATGTGGTCCTCCAAGTGAGCATGTTCCTTCAGGCCTGAGCTCTCCACTCCATCTCATGATGATCTTCTAGAAGATCCCATCACTGGCATGCTCTTTCCTGGGCCACCTGTTGCTAGCTGGCATCTTATCCACGCACAACCGATCACGCTTTTCACGTGTTCTACCTTTTAATGCTTAAATCGCTAAGTCCCGAACCTCCTTTCATGCATGCCGCATGAACCATGTGCCTTCTTAACTCTTCCTCCTATGCACTTTTTCCTTACGCACTGCCCTTTTATAATTGGGATCCCACGCCCACGTGCCTTCATACTTAGCCAATTTTCCAAGGGCCCAACATCACCCCACACTACGCCTATTCTCCATCCTCGAAAACATTCTACTTGACCAAGGTGCAAGTTGGTTCAATGGAACCAAGATGTAGACATATATCTTACAAAATGAATAAGGAATGAAAGAATAGGGGAAAGAATGAAGAATGGGGGACATTAATTCAAAAGGTTGGGAAAGTCCCATCACAGATCTACCTCCAGCTTGTTCCACACTTCGACCTCACCCTTCACCTTCTGGCATAGGTCACCCACTAGGGTGCTCACTTCATCAAAGCTTAGGCCAGCTCCCTGGGCACCCAAAGTGTCCACAATTTGTTCCATTTCCTTACCTAGATCCATGAGCTTGTCCATTCTTCTGGTGATCTGGGGTATAGTTCCTTCAGCTGGGCCTTAATTGAGCTTCTTAAAGCCTCAATCACCTCTGATTTCTTTTCTACCTCAGCCAGAACCTTGTCCCTCTCTACCCTATTCCCCTTGTTCTTTTCCTAGAACTCCTTCAACTCTACTTCAAGCATGGCAACCAAGGAGCTTTCCACCTTATCTCGATCCACGCATGTGTCATATGTGCTTCTACAGACTGGGTAATGACCTTGATCTCCACAAGTACTTGGCTGTACTTGGAAACAAGTGCTATCACCTTTAACCGGTCCTCCTCCTTCAGTGCATGCCACTTCCTCCATAGATTCCAATGCCAAGGGTCATCTCTCCATGGTGAGGATGCACGTTAAGTCTTCTAGGCATTCCAATGATCGATGCATACCTCTGGGATTGGCATTAGATCTGGGTGTTTTAAAATGATGGCACTTTTTATCGATTCTACTTTTTTGTAGACCTCCTACACCTTTTCCTTTTCCTCCTTGAGCTCACGCTTCAGCTGCGCACACTGATTAATTCCTCCTGCTTTAAGTTTCTTGGCCACCTTAGCCAACTCTTCTTCCTTCTTGGCCAATTTTCCCTCTAAAGCCCTTATGTTGTCATTCCATGTGAATAACCTTCACCTCTATTTCAACCGTGACCTTGTTTAGAGCATTACACACTTGCTCATCTGAGAGCTCCTAAGCATTTACTAAGGGGTTGTCTCCCTTAGACTCTGGCAATGTGATAAGTGCCTTTTGCAGACTTCAAAGTCTGGCTCATCAACGTGGGACTCAAATGCCCAAGAAAGCATCTTCTTGGTCCTGGGGTACGCGCCCTCCTTCTCAAACAATCCCATGGCTATAAGTTTCTCAAAGGGGTATCATGCTCTCTGAACCTGCACATGTAGCACCTTCCTTGAATCATCCACATAGCCCATTATCTACCTCTATTTTCTACATCCAGAGTTCTTCTACCCGAGCGCACGTGCCTTTGGGGAAGCTAACTATCAGAGCGGGGCCTCCTAGGCTATCATGTCCCTTTTCAATGCTCTCCTCCTTCCCTTTCCTTAAGTACTATGTCTACGCTACACTCTAACTCCTGTCTACAAGGGCCTCGAGCATCTTCTTCACTTCTCACTCTACCACTTCGGTTATCTACTCCTTGGTAAAACTTATGTCTCCCTGCTTCTCCATGGCATCCTTCTCATCCATCTTTGTATCTTCAGTGCCTTCATCACCTTGTGCACCTTTTCATCATGTGAATATACGAACTCTTGCTTTTCATCCCCACTCTCTTCCTCCGAGTCATAGACACTAAATACATGAGGTTCCAAAGGTTCCTTGTCTTTCTCTAGCTCTTCCTCCTCATCACCACCTCCTTCACTCTCATCCTCTCCTTCTCCCAGATATCTCTCCAAGCTGTCGGTCACCTCCGAGTCAGCTTCTTCATCCACCCTCTACTTCTTCCTGAGAGGTGTCTTCTGGTCAAGAGATTCTACCTTCTCTTCTTCCTCTTGTGACTCCTCCATGGTGGTGGGTTGTTTGGGCACCTCTACTTCTGCATCTTCTCCTTTACTGAGACTTCTTTCTCCGAACATAGGTGCTTGGCTTGGCACTTGTAGAAGGCATGCTCACTATCTGAGCAGTCAGCACACTTGGTGCTCCTTCCTCTCCTCTACCTCTCTTCTTAGATGTTGGCTTCTTCTTTCCCAAGGGGTCCTCAGGTATTGAGATCTCATCCACCAAGTACACACCATTCTCAAATTTTGGCCTTATGCGCATGTATACGCGCCATGGATCCTCCAACGATGGGAAGTGTTATTGGCCTAGTCATATGGATTTCATGCGACACGTACTTCTCCACGTACGCACGCTTACCTCCTGGGGTAGTTTAGTTTCTTCCTCATATCCCTGTGCTCCCGGTCCAACTTTCCTAGCTCCAACCTTAGCTTCTTTGATTCTTTAAATCTGTTTACCCCACTTGGAAGTATTGGGCAAGTGAACGTGAAAGGAAATTTGCACCAAGGGCTCCATGATTCATCAATAAGTTTGAACCTACCCAAGCAGTAGTGCTGTACACCATGAACTCAACTTCTCCCTGTGTGGCTGCTGGGAGTTGTTCAGGGATCCTCCACTCCACCCCGAATGCATTTCTCAAGCATGTATACCATTTTTCAAGCCGTGCTTTGTGGGGAGCCATCATTGTATCACATGCATATTTTTCAAACCTCTTCACAGTGAAGGGTCTTCGGCTAGGTACTCCCACACAAACTTATCCGATGCATCCGACACTCCAATTTCTACAAACACTATGGTGAGTAGGACATTGCCAAAGAGGATCATGTCCCCTTCCTTCACGCACTTTACTATTTCCTTGGCAATGTATGTGGATAAGTTATATATAGTCCCCTCTGCAATCTTCCTATAGACATGTAGCCATGGCTTGTTGACTTGCATCCATCTTTCTTGGCCATTCAACTTCATTACTAGGTGTGCAACCATCTTCATAATGGGTCCTTGATGTCTGAGATGTCATAGTACCATGACCCTTTCTTGCAGGCATACTCTATGATGGTCTCTTGAATAGCCTCCTTGTCACCAAGGTCATCTTCCAGCTATCTCCTCATATGAGGCCTATAAACTATGAAATCAACTGGGGAGTCACGCACATCTTGCACCTAACAAAGTGGAAGTAGTCCTCATGCACCCAAGACATCAACCACTAGTACAAGTGATCCAACTTCCCAAAATAAGGCAACTCATAGAGTTACAGTAACCCTACCTTTTCCAGCTTGACCTTTACGTCATCATTGTAGATAGGAAAACCTTCAGGTGTTCATTTGTTGGTTGGGCATACCAATTCTAATGCCATTTCTTTCTCTATAGTGTTGGTGTGGTGATTATAGTCACTGACCAGTATGCTTCTCAAATGGGATTCCCATTCCTTCCCCATCATCACTCCATCTGGGTACTACATTTCTGCATACCATTCTTCATTTGTATCTACCTCGGTTCTAGTTGTTTAGCCTTAGCTTTTCCCTTTCCTTTCTTGGGTGCCATGGTCAAGGTAATTTTATCACTCCAATCCTCTCCTTGTTACTCTACTTTCCTTCTCCCAACCTTCGATCTCAGATCCACGATACAATTCTTCTAAACCTGTGCCCTAGTTTGTTGAACCCTAACTTTGATAAATTCTTCACAAGACAACATCTTTTTACTTCTTTCCACGCCCGTGTAATTCCTTCCTTCTGTTCACAATCTCAAACTAGCTCTTCACATTTTTAATCACACAGATCTTCCACTTGATCAAATCTAAAACCCTAGCTGATAACACTCACTTATATCTCCAACTCTTCATTTTCGCAAAGTAAAATGAGAGTGCCCCGACCCTCTATTTATAGTTTTTCCTTTTTCTAGTCATTAAATGCTACTTTACCTACCCCCATACTTTGTTCATTTAATGTGGATTTTTAAAACAAATCCCATCTTCAAGCACCTTCACTCACATGCACCCTTCCTACATGAAAACCCTCTTTAACTCACACCCTTTCCTATGTGAAAATGCCTCCAACCTTCTGGCACGCAAACCAACCTGACAGAGACTCTTACGCACTGCTCAACACGCACCGAAGGCACTTCTTCTATCCAGATTCTTGCTTTCACCTACCTCATGTTGCTTTAACTACACTTCCTTTTCCTTTGTACATGGGATCTACAAGTAGCTTTATCCTAGCACCAACCATTCTATCTTTTCTCTTCATCTCTCTTTCAACCGGCTACTCAACAAGGCTCTTCAACACAACTTCCTTAGTACTTTTAATCACGTGCTTCTTCACTTTTCTCCTTCACTTTTCTCCACCCCACACTTAAATGATGTGTGGTCCTCTACACACTCATAAATTCTCCAAAAATAGCAATAAGGTTACCAGCACCCAAGGCACAAAACAAAACAACAACGTGAAAGGGAAACACAAGGAAGGAAAATGCATAAAGGAAAA
Organism: Taxus wallichiana var. yunnanensis; assembly: GCA_018340775.1. Taxonomy (NCBI): domain Eukaryota; kingdom Viridiplantae; phylum Streptophyta; class Pinopsida; order Cupressales; family Taxaceae; genus Taxus; species Taxus wallichiana. The sequence continues at coordinate 641,326,303 of CM031242.1, read as the reverse complement.
TTTCTAAACTAACTGGAAAACTACCTTATTTACAAACACCAAGAAGACTTATTTATAGTAGGGCTTCAACCTACCTACTACCATCAAGTGTCCAGAAACTTCATTCCATCCAAGACTTATAGAATCGCAACGCACCAATCAAGGATGTACGAGATTGTGTAGGGACCTAACCAATGGACTTTCAACTTTCCAGGATGGCACAAAAATCTAGAATCATATAGTAATACCATCTACCCAACCTCAAACTTCTTGTTTCTAATATGGCGATCATGCCAAGCCTTTTTCTTTTCCTTTTCCATTGTTTGGCTCCAACGGGCAAGTGATCGTCTCTCATCCAGTTTCATTAGTTCATCAATTCTTTCTTCCAATGCTTGCTCATCGCTAATCCTCCTGCATGCACTATTCACAGAGAAGGTAACATAAATTCAACCGAAAAATAGCTTCCATGCCAAACACCAATTGAAAAGGTGTGGCTTTATTTAGTCTTTTATACGTAGTCCTGTAAGCCCATAAAACTGCTGATACCTTGTCATCCCAATCCTTGTCTTCCAACATCACAGATTTTGGTCAAGGTATGACTCAATATTTTGTTGAATGCTTCCATGGTTCCATTTTCTTGTGGGTGATAGGGCGTAGTCTTATGATGAGCCACCATGAACTCAGATAGTAGGATCCTCATGGTCTCATTCAGAAAATGTGTACCCCTATCACTGGTCAAACTCAAAGGGCATCCATACCTTGTGATAATGTTCTCCCATAGAAACCTTGCCACTATTTTGCTATGTATGCAATCTTTAGTTAGGGCTGCTTCCACCCACCTTGTGAGATAATCCATGCAAGTGATGACATAACGTGACCCAGTCCTACGCTACCAGTGCAATAGGTCCTACAAAGTCTATCACCCATTTTTCAAAAGGCTCCGCACTAGGAATAGGATGCAAAGGCATTTCATCCTCCTTCCTAGTTTTCCAATGCATGACAAAGTGGTCACATGCTTTACAATAATCCCTACAATCTCTATACAAGGTTTCCCACCATAAACCTACCATTAATATTTTACGCATGGTGGCATCACCTACGTAATGCCCACCCACACTTCCTCCATGTGCTTCCTCCATGATGGCCAGTGCTCATGCTCTAACACACATCTACGCAAAACTTCATCACATCCCAATTTGTATAAGTCTCCACTAATCAACATGTAGGGCATGACACGTATGGCCAACTACTTCTTTTCTAATGCCTTCATCCCATCCGTGCCACACCTTCTTTTAAAAATACAACAATCTCTTCCAAATCCAAGGGCGCACCACAAATCTAAATAGTTACGCATCTGGCATTGCTTCCTCAATACTTTGTACATCCTCTCCTAAATCAATTCTTGATAGATGATCAGGTCCACAATTGCTTTTTCCGGCTTCACTACAATGGTGAATTCAAACTCTTGAAACAACAACACCCATCGACATATGCACCCTTGAAGAATGGGCTTGTTCACTAAATACTTTAATGCCATATGGTCGGTGTAGAATACAAAGGGTGTCACCAACAGATACTGTCTAAATTTGAAAAGCACATAGATCATTGACAATGCCTCACACTTGGTTATGGTATAATTCTACTTCTCTACTGGTGTTAACTTCCTACTCACAAAATAGAGAGGATGATCAACAATCCCCTCACCTGGTTGTGCAAGTACTACTCCAATGGTGGTTCCTGAGGCATCTACATGGACATGGAAGGGCTTGTCCCAAGAGGGAAATCATAAAATAGGCATGGTAATAAGCCTATCTTTTAATGTATCAAACACCCTCTGATGCCTTTCCCCAATGGAAGGTACTTTTGTGTCTAAGCAGCTCTTCTAAGGGCATGGTGATCTTGGCATACCCCTTAATGAATTTTCTATAATACCCCGTATGCCCAAGGAATCCACACACACTCGCTCTAGCTAGTAGGCTCCCTTAACCCCACAATAACTACAACTTTAGCGGATCTACCAGCAAGCCCTCCTTACATATGATATGCCCCAATAAAGTCCCAAAGGGTGTAGCAAACACACACTTCTTAATGTTGAGGGATATCCTCAACTACCTACACCTTTCAAACATTAATCTCAAGTTGTCACAATGGTCCTTAACTAGACCATATACTATCCAATCATCCAAATAAACCTAGAGAAACTTATGAATGAAGTCCTGGAATGCTTGCACCACTATGCATGAAAAGACAAGTAGTAAACATTCTTCAACCCAAAGGGCATGACCATATATGCAAAACTTCCCCACTCGGTGGTGAAAGTTGTCTTCTCCTTAGTCCTCCTTTGCAATCCGACTTGGTGGTATCCTGAAAATCCATCCGTAAAGGAATAGATTTCACACCCAACGACTCCTTCCAAAATTTCTTCAATGAAGGGGGTCGAAAATGGATCAATGACACAAACTACGCATTCAATTCCCTATAATCCACACAAATTCTAATCCACCCATCCTTCTTGATGTTGATTACCATCGGACTTATCCATTCTGATTCTTCCACTACCTCAATGATCCTAGAAGCTATCATCTTGTCTATCTCCTCCTTAACCTTCACGCGTAAGTTGGGATTCATCCGGTAGGGCCTTTTTCTAACCGGCATGCACACCTTCCTTTAGTTTTATCCTCATCTCCCCCAAGGAATGGTGAACACCTTTTAGCTCATGGTACCCACGCATGGGAATAAATCCTCGAATTCACAATAGATCAATGATCTTTGATACTTCCTTCTCCATCCAATAATCTCCAATAATAGCTTCCTTAGGTTCTTCTCCTGAACCGATGTTAACTTTCTTTGTCTTTAACGGCTCATGGTAAGCACGCACACGAGCATCTACACTATCCACTACTTCACACATCCCTACAAAATGGCTAACATCTAAACTTTCCGATTCCTCTCCATCAATCACATATACTAACTTTCCCTTCTCCTTTTCCAAACACGCGCTGCTCAAGCTATAACTCTTTTGTTTCTTCAATCTCTTCAAACACACCTCCAATCCTAGTTCACCTAATAGTTCCAATAGCCTATCTTCCATTCTGGCACTATCCCCCATGGTAAGGTGCTTGATACCTTACAAGGCCTTATCAACCAATGGTTTGGTACTCCGATACTCAAAGGTTTGAATAAGATCAGCCACGAGCTCTTTCCAATTCCTTGTCTGGCGGCATGTCTCTCGAATGAATGTACCATGCACGCACACAACCCTGTAGTGTAGAATACAACTTGTGCACCTAGAGGGATGGTGGCAAGGCTTCCACACCTTCTCTCTAGACCCATTCACATTCCTAGATATGGAAAGAGGTGGGCTCCTTCCCATGGTACTCCTTGATGATGGTGGGTATATTACTTCTAGAAAATCTGATAGAGAGAGAATTCTTACCTCACGCCACTCTAAAAGGCTCTCCTGATGCATGTGGCCCACCAACGAGCTACTATGTGCCGAGCAAGACGTAACTCAACATCTCCCTCCATTCCTTCTCATTCTTCCACTGAGCTTCTATCTCCTACAAAAAGATCTCAGGGAAGGCTCCTCCGAGTACTTGGGTAGTTCTTTTCCTCCAAGGTGCCAACCATGCGTGCCTTTATTACCTTGGTCACCGATCCTCTCAACTACCATCCCATTAATTCATAAGTCCCATGCACCCAATTGTCACATGCCGATCGGTGGTATCACTCACTAACTGAGCATCTTCAAACTAGATAACCCCATTAATAGGGTGTACCATCTCAGGGTCTCTGATTGAGCACACATAAATCTTGTCTAGAACTTCTTCTCCCAATGGTTCAATGTAGGGCACTGACTTCCCATCAACCAGGGGTATAATGACCCACTCCTTTTTTCTCAAAACTGATGTACCCTTTGTTGAACCAAGGTCCGCATTGTTCTTGTAACACCAAGGGCACCCAAGTAATGCTGGGAAATTGTCCACCTCGGCGAGCACCAAGACTTCAAGTCCCCAATAAACTTGGCTCCCTGAATAGTAATAGTTACATCCTTCAAGACACCGATGGGCATTACCTTAGTCTTGTTTTCCATATACAACACATTTGAAGATGGCTGTAATGCAGGTCTCCCCATCTGATGCCATGCATCCAAAGTCAAAACATTAACCTCCACTGTGTCAATGAGTATATTGCTGAGGAGCCATCCATCCACAACTACATTCAATGTAATCTCCTTTTCATAGTCGAGGCTGTGAGGGGGAAGGTTCACATGCAAGACCTATCTCTCGTGCTCTTCTCCGACGTGTGGTACCTTCTCTCTCAACCAGGATCCTAGCAAAGGAATGATGTTCTCCTACCTTAGCATTTTACACACCTCCTTGACCTCATCCAGGTCATCTTTCTATGCCTCGATTCTCCTTCCTTGTTCCTCCCTCCTGATTTCTCCTTTAGACACTAGATCTCCCCTTGCAAGCTTCAAATAACATCCATGGTGTCCTGATATATCTCCTTCTGATGCGCGGGGTCTGATACTTTCCATGAATGACCTCTTCTCTTGAAACCAGGTTCTTCTATCTTGGTATCTCCTTACACATGTGGCTTCTACCCTTTGTTGTTACCAAGACAGCTCCAAACCTTCATCCCATGTTACCCGAGGCATCCACTATATGTCTACTTTCTTGATGCTAACCATCGCAATGCCTTTTCCTTCCGGTGCTGATTCATATGCTCAAATAATTCTGGCACTCCTCATACTTATGCTTCTTACCACACCATGAGCACTACAACAAGTCCGGGCACTCACGCTTGTAATGTTCTATAGATCCACAGTTAAAACATGTTCCTCATGAACTCACTCCTTCCTCCATGGTTACCTCATCCATGAATCCTCCTCAAAACCTCTTCCACATGCACCTCCATCTACGCACTCTTCATAATGGTGATCATCATTTTTAGAACCACTGGAAATGCTGGTTTGGCACACCCCATGATCAATGGCCTCATGTATCTGATCAATGAGCCTATAGTCTTTAGTATCATGGGTCATGGAGGTGTAAATATTGTAATAACAAGATACATTCTTCCTGATCATGCATGCACGCAAAGGGACATCTACTTGCATCATGGTCCCCATGACAAATTTCACAGTCTAATGTCACAACATGTACCATCCTCCAGGGGAAATTGTCCTTAACGTGCCCCTCTATTCACAATCTGTGCACCACAAACCACTGTGAGTCTCATGGACCAAGTTCACAGATAGATTTTCCAACTGCTTAGCCATAGCAACAATCTGAGCCTCCAAGAATGGGCTAACGCCAGTATCAATACTACCAACAACTTCAACGCATGCAAGGCAGCCTCCAATGCTTCACGTGATCTGTAAAAGTTTATGAGACAAGGCCCTTCTAAAAGGGGTGATCAATCCTCCAACAAACCACTATGCATGCTGAGAAGGATGTATATCATATGATAATTTAGACAAGAGAGTCTTAAAGCACACATCATACTCCCACACACTCTCTCATTCCTTGTTATATCTCCTTCAAAGCGCTAATGCTTTTTTGCTCAAACTCAGGAATGTGGAACTCTACCAGAATGCATTCTTTAAGGTAGTGTAATCCACCACCATTTGATGAGGGTCATACTTTCTATACCAGCTATGTGCGCACGCCCTTACAACGTGGTTACAAATTGACTAGCCTTTCATTCTGGGGTTGTGATACCTTTCACGCGCCATAGCAGTTCACACTTGTGAACATGTTCTAAAGATCCTCAATGCCCCTATAATCTGGTAAATGTAGAGACATCTCAAAGAAAACCTGAGGTGGTGGTTAGGGTCCTTGTCCTAAACTAGAGCCTTGGTTCCCTCCGGTGTTTCCTCCACCACCTAATCCACTAGGTCCACTGGTCCTATACCTCTGCCACCACCAGATCCACTAGAACCACTGGGTCCAATAGGGCCTGTAGGAGCTGTGCCAAGCACCCCCATGGTCCCACTAAACTATGCACCGATGGTCTGTGATAGCACCCCACTACCACTACTTTGTCCCGCGCCACTCCCTGATGTGAGACCAAAAGCTTGTACACTTGCCCTTGTCCAAAAAATCTCCCAAATACTAGAATATGTGCAGCCATAGAAGAAGGAACTAAAAATTATACCTCCTAGTGCATGGATCTATCTCTTCCACTAGTTTCAATTGGGTCAATACTTCCTCCTGGATCGGAAAACCAAGCGCCAAGGCTCGGTCACTGGGTGGGTTCAGATATGTGCCAATGACTCTCCTTTCTCCATGTGACAAACTCTCACCAGAAGCCGAAGGGGTCTCCCTCACGCACTTTCCAAGATGGGGTAAAGACAGACGCTCACTCAGTTCCACGTCTTCCACGTGAACCTCAACTCCTTCCCGCAACATGTCTGTCTCCATAGATCCATCACACTAGCAGCCTCACATCACCTAGTAATCTCCCTTTCACATGCTTCACCATACTTGAGCCATCTTTCTTCCCTCTCCTTTTTCTGTCATATCATCTGCCATCTTCCTCCACCCGAGCTTCCTTACCCAAAGACTCGTAATTTTTAGCCACCATTGGGAGTGCCTCTAAACTCATGGTAACCATCAATATCTTCATAGCTAGAGGAATAACACATAGAAATGTTCCTCTAGGTTCTCGAAACTCAAACTCAGCAATCTCTAGGCAAGAATACATGGAAATGGCATATTCCAGAGTGTAGCTAGCTAGTACTCCTCCCCACCAATGATCTACAACATGGGTCCATGTCGATCTACATCCTGCAACCTCTGGTAGTCTTCTTCGGTCCATATCCATGATCCATAATGCCAACTTGATCTAGATGCATAGGCTGAAAGCCATCCATATAACTCTACTGGGAAGCAGCAGAAAAAAGTCTCATACAGATCATGGTAGAGATTCTCTTCTACCCATCTACATGTATTGAACTCAGTCCAATGCTGAATCTCTAGGAAAATTCATCTTCTCCATGCTCTTAAACCATGACTCAACATTTTCCAATGTTAACCGATCCATCATTACTCTTTACATAGATCATGATGCATGTTATATCCCACTACAACTTCAAAAGAGGTCCTGGAAATGGAACCAAGATGTAGTCAATTTTACTCCCACTATAAAAGGAAGGAATCCCATGCGTGCACTGGCCTATCACCCAACAGAAGTTGAGCACTCACCCGAGGCACGCATGGGTGCCGAGTCTCTCTTTTATGTGAGTTTTAGTGGGAAGCATTTATCTATGATTAGTGTAAGAGTATTCAGGAAAGAAGTTTAGACATACAAGAATCATAGGGCTCAGAATGGCCTCCAGATCCTTATAGCTTCTTCAAACTGATGTTTTAATAGACTCCATAACATATATTATAACAAAAAGAAAGATACAATCATTCATTCATAGCATGCAAGGAAAGAGAACTCCTATGAATGAAATATACATTAAAGCTACTGATATCCATGTCTATTTAATAAATAGTAACCTCATTGTATTCATTGTTTCATTACAAAGAGCCATAGAGGGTAGACTGCAGTCATGCACATCACTAGGCTTGTATAACTATGCCAAAAGAAAAAGAAATTACAATACTAAGCCTAGTACATTCCTTTCTGCATCAAAGTTCCACTCATAGCAATCCTAGCAGAGCTTCACCCATGTTATCTCTCTCTCTCTGTGTATATCTCTTCCTCTATCTCTATATCCCCATCTGTATGTTATCTCGCCTCTCTTCTCTCTTTTATATCTTTTCCACCGCAGAACTTGTATTTATCATCTTCCCACACTACCAACTCACCTTGCCACACCCTCAGATCCATCACCAAGTGTCAAATGTGGTCCTCCAAGTGAGCATGTTCCTTCAGCCTAAGCTCTCCACTCCATCTCATGATGATCTTCTAGAAGATCCCATCTAAAATATTTTTGCATTACAATGGTTGGATTCACCCTCTTATCTCATTCATGACATAAATTTTGTGGGAAGAATTGAAACCGACCCATGTGACATATGGTATAAGAAATTCACTAACTACCTCTCCCTTTCAATCCTACCTCTAGATCTCACTCGCAATGGTAAGTGATCCTTCCTCCAAAATGTCTCTCATTACATCATCATGCGAGGTATTCTCTACAAGCATGGATTTTATGCTATCCTCCTACAAAGGCCTCACTAGTTCTGAAATTTTGTACACCATTAAAGAAATCCACAATGGGATTTGTGGTGGACATTTCAAAGGTCACATCATTACCTAATGTATCCTTCACCTCAGCTACTACTCTTGTTAACCCTTAACCAAGACTGATGTGAATACGTCAAGAATTGTGTGAAGTGTCATCAACACGTTAACCTTCATCACACCCCAAGTCAAGCCTTGTAAGTCACCGAGACTTTTTTCCTTTCTCTCAATGTGTGGTTTGGACATCGTTAAAGAGATTAACCATCATTCTTCTCAATGTCATTAATGGATCATCACAACAACTTGAATAGTACACTAAATGGGTGGAATTCATCATCATTTCTACAAAATATTAGAAAATTGGTGAATATATTATCCATCACATAATTTTTCATTTTTGTGTTCCTCATCACCTCATCATTAACAATGGTAAATAATTCAAAAATAAAATTGTACAAAAAAATTTGTGATAAATTTGGTATTCAAATTAGTTTCTCTTCACCATATTATCCTCAAACAAATGGTCAAGTTGAGTCAACTAAAAAAACCCTCAACAAAATTCTCATGAAATTTGTCAATGATACTGGTAAGGATTGGTATACACACATTCCTTTTTCCTTATGGGATTATCGCACTAGCATTCACACCTCTACCATTGCCACACCTTTCTCTTTGGTCTACATCAAGAAAGCGTAGTCTTGTCTCTAGAAGTCCAAATTCCATCTCTTTGTATCTAACTTAAAGATATTCTCAATGATGATCACTTTCACCAAGACCATTTGGCGCAACTTGATCTATTAGACGTATGTCATTTAAATGCTCTCAACCACCTTCAAATATACCAAAAATGTATCAAACATGCCTATGAAAAACATGTTCATGAATGAAATTTCAAGGTCGGTGATCTTGTCCTAAAATAAAATCAACACATAACCAAAGATGAGAAAATTAAATGAGGAAATTTTTCTCCTAATTGGCTTGGACCTTATATCGTCACCCATACCTATGGATCAAGTGCTTATCGTTTATCTTCTCTTGAAGGTAAACCTAAACCTGAGCCCCTTAATGCCTTACATCTTTGACCATTCTATTGTTGAATAAAGTATTACATCACTTTATGTCACTTACATACTCATCCCTTGAGAAAACCTCTCCTTCCACCTACCTCTTTTAAGGACCAACGACTAAACTATAATTATGTTATCTTCTCGCCACCATTCAACATTGTCTTCAATATATGAGTACCACAACTCTACTCATGGCATGCTTCTCATGGATAATTTTTGTTCTTTTAGGATGGAATCCCATGGTCATTTGTCACTTAAAACCCCTCTTTTGTGTTATGTTTTTACCCTCATAAAAGAGGCCTACACTCCTTTATAGTCTTGTCCATGACTTTCAGTCCAAAAATACAAAATATATAAGATACAAGAAGTCAAAATTCTTGCAAATAGATGAATTCCTCAAAATTAAATCTATGTATCTCTCTTACTGCTATAATTAGACTACTCTCTTAAAGGACAACTATAAAAATCTAGCCACTTATTGAAATTAGTCTATCCAAAAATAAGAATACTCTATATCTCTAAAATAAAATAATCCTAAAGCTTCCCGCATTTATCAACTTCATGAAGACCTCAAGGAGAACCTATTTATCCCAATATAGACTTCCTGCATTAATCATTCTATACAAATAAAAAAAAAAAAAAAAATCAAGAAAAATAAAAAAATTTGGTCATGGACTTTCCTATTCTGGTTTTGGGTATCTTGTAGAAGGGTCGTGTTATCTCACACTAAGGTGATGCTTAACAAACTCCCCAACCTTACTTTCTATTTATTATCTTCTAAATCAAATCAAGGGATGTGGCATGTATTCTACACATTGTGATCATGCAACTTCTTTCAACTTTTTACCCATCACTCATGTAGTGTACCTAGGGACTTATGTTCACTAAGTTTAGTGGGATGACAATTTTGGTTTTTGCCAACTATGGAGCAATTCACTTCTCTTTAGTTCACCTTTTTCCTACTTGTTGCTTCTTCACACAAGACAAGATCATCAAAATTAAAACCACCTTGATACCTTCATCTATTCCTATGCCTAATTCACCTTTCCTATTACCTATCCAACATTCGACCTTGCCTATTGTTAAACATGCCTTACCCAACCAACCTACCTATTCATCTTACCTAACTCAATCACATTCTTTCCTGGTTTACTAGAGAACTTCATCGGCCTAAGAACCCTTTCGCAAGGGCTATGTAGGTAGTACACTTAGGGCATGGGTCCCTTTGAGGTTATCTTTGCCACTCCTTTCCCCTCATCATTCCCCTCATAAAACAAAAACTTAGTTAGTTTCCGTAAAAACAATAATTTGGAAGTTAACTCGAAATAAAACCATACATCACTTATATACATCATCATTATTTTCCATAATATCAATAAATTGGAAATTAAATCGAACCAAATCAAACTCAACCCATGCATATCATCTAGTTTCCATAATATCAGTACATTGGAAATTACACCATTCAACACAACATCATTTCATTACACAAATAACATCAAACTCAACCATGTCCAATCATATAGTTTCCATAACATCAAAGAAGTGGAAATTAAACCATTCAGTCATCTAACCATAAGCAAAAATGCCTACATCTAGTTTCTATAACATTAATATCTCGGAAAATAAACCAAAACACACCTACATCTAGTTTCCATAACATCAATAACTTGGAAATTAAACCAAACCATGTCTAATTATATAATTTACATAACATAAATAACTTGGAAATTCACTCAAACCATGCCTACATATCTAGTTTCCATCATAACAATACATTGGAAATAAATTCATACACATCGCATATACCTTTTTGGTATCCAAATTGATTCTCCTGTGAGGGATGAGAAGCATCACGAAACTGACAGGATGCTTAGAGACAAAAAATCATGATATAAGTCATTTTGTAGCCGGGAGGGGATTCAACTGACTTTTTTCACTCAGACATTAGATAAATGGATAACACCTTATCAAGGGTTTGATCTACCCTCACTACTTAAGGTTGTGCCTTCAACCAATGTGAGATGACCCGTTCTATAACTCGTATTGGTGAAGGATATCAATAGATACTTCTTTGCATAATCTTCATGGAAAACATGATAAAATACGATCAATACAACACAATATAACTCTCATGAGTTGTCACACTAGAGAGTGGAGATGTTTCCTGGACAAGGTTTGGGTTACTAAAGACAATAATTGAAACCTGATTGTTTCTGCATATTTTGGCAGTGGAATTTGTTAAATCTTTGTGGATACATAGTACAAACAGGGGTAGTTCATGTAGGATTTATCATTTGAGAAGTTTTTGGTGGGAAGTTAAGCAAGATAAAGTTGATTATACCAGATATTTGAGAACCTTTACAAATATTGGAACACTCACAGACAAAATGCTTCAAAATATCCAAAATATTCCTTCAACCAGAAGGTGTGTATCAATGGAAGCACAGAGATGCACAATTTCATACACTCTTCAAGAATTCAACACAAAGGTTCATGATGAAAACTCAATTAAACATTGGAAATCCCTTATTCATCACGCCTAAGATACACTCATAGACTAACAAACAATATTTGTCAACACAATGAAAGTAAAGTGATTTTAAATTGTTTATTTCATTACAAGATGAAAGATCTTCTCATAATGAAATTGCAAATGACAAAATGCTACCATATGGATAAGATATTGTGTGATTTAGAGGGATTTTAACATAAGATTGCAATAAGAACACGAAAAACTATTTGAAAACATTATGAAATAAAATCAAACACAATTATGCTCATGATCAACACAAATTCATTCAAGGTTCATTAGATTCATCAGCAGGGGAAAGTTTCTTCAACAATATCAGAGCTTGTCAATGGTTATACACTTGCAACCATCTTGACATGATTAAATCTACAAACACAGAAAATAAATAGGTTTATGAGATGATATCTCAGGAAAATGGTTTTTCTCTAACTTCCTCAGAAAAATTAACCCCCTTTTACAAGAATATTATCATTGCATTCATACAATTTTACTCACTCACTCATCCTATTTTCTCCCCAAAAACATGAATCTTTAAAGAAGAATATTCATTTTTTTACTAGGTGGAAAATTTGTGAGCCATTCACATTTCCTACTTTCATTAGATATGATTGGGGCACCATGTCATAAATTTTGATAGTCCTTTTAATCATTATTTTATTTGGTGAATAAGTGGCCATTTTTTATGGTTTTAAAGTGCCTCCAGATGGTTTGATTTTATAGGTAATCACATCTGCCTTTTTTAGAATCCTTCTTAGAGAAAACATATTTATTTTTGTGCCTATCTGGACTGATCATTTTTGCATGGTTTTGGTCATATCAAGCCAATCATCATCTTTCTCCATAATGAAAATTTATCTCACACATATTTATCCCATGTAGATATCTCATTTAAATATTAGAGGTTACTTCACCATGATTACACCTAGCTCGACTGGTATGCCTTGAATTTCCTATAAAAGTGCACCATTTCACTTCCCCAATTTATATTTTATTTTCTGAATATAGGCATTTTTTGCGCTTCTCTTTGTTTATTTTTGCTACAAGTCCAATTTGGCAAAGTATAAAGAGGAGCCAACAAAATCCTCCACATGTCTCCTTGACACAACTCCAAAGGTAATACCTAGAGACCTATCCCCAAACAAGTGCAGGCCTTCTCATGGTCAAAACCCGAGAGAGTTGATTATCCATTTGAAAGTTTTGAGCATAGGAAGAGATAGCGGAAGCCTCCACTTGTCTCTTTGGAAAAATGTAAAGGTAAGACCCGAGGCGCGTCCCCAAACAAGTGCAGGCCCTCCACATGGTCAAAACCCAAGAGAGTTACATCAGCCATTTTAAAAGTCTCGAGGATGGGCAGAGCTAGCAGGCCTCCACGTGTCTCTTCGGCGTAACTCACAAAGGTAAGACCAAGAGGTGCATCCCCAAATGAGCACGTGATTTCCCCGTGGTCAAAACCTAATAGAGTTACATTTACTATTTAAAATTCTAAGCATGGGAAAAGCTAGCAGAAGCCTCCACGTCTCTCTTCAAACAGCGTAAATGCAAAGGTGAATTCCAGAGGCAAGTCTTCAAACGATTGCAATCCCTCCACATGTCCTTTTGTGGGTCTTAGGAATTTACCTTATACTTTCATGCCCTTCGCCATAATGCATCAAAATATCAAATAGACCCACCACGCCGCATCCAATTAGAAAAGACCATGTATCCATGGATGTTGGGATAGGATTTACAAAGGAGACACAATCATGGAAGATTCCCAACAACAACAAAATTTCCCACAAAGAGAAGACTGTAAATAATACCAAGACTCAATGTGATCCATGACCCAAGGAAAGGACTTGACAACAACACCCTGGTAAAGGAAAATAATTACGCATCCACACAGGAAGACAAAAATTTCATCAAACTAGGCGGGCTGAAAATTTTAAACGATAAAGGGAAAGATTACAATTGAGCACCAACATACGATATAAATTAAATTATCAGTATATCAATACACCGAATATACAAACAAAATACAAGAATCTAAAATCTCATATACATCTAAAATATATGACATGTAGGCCGATATATATATCAACAATAAAAAATAAACTAAATCATCTGCATCATATCTATGAGGGGCCAACACCTCTTCTACTCTCTATCCTCATCTAGCCTCTGGCTTACAAGAACTAGTCACCTCTCCCTGACCATGTCTATGAGACTAATATCTCTCTCAACTACTGGAACTATAATTCCATAAGCTTGTCCTCATATTGGTTTCCCCTCGCTGCACCCTATACTCGCCATAAGTCACATATGAGATACCACTCTCCATCAACCGGTCTTGATAATACCTAGCCTCTGACACTACATCTCTCAGAATCGACATAGATATAACCTGAGGAGGGGCCATCACTCTAACACCAACTTTTCAACCTTTTCATAGTAATAATGGCTTATATCCCTATACTAGTGGCCCCTATTCTCATTACCCATAAAATAGGACCATATCCCTCTACTCGTGCCTAGGCTACTACCAATTGGACCTTTAAACCGACAACTCGTGCCTTTCGTAGTTAATCGTGCATGCAATCTTGCCACCTATCCCCATCCTTGCATGTACTTGTGCTCGTGTAGCTACCAATCGCCCTATAAAGTGATAAGTTTCTCATGTAGTGTAGTAACCTAATCCTACAACATTGTAACTTACCCTCCATCCTAATGGGTGATGTTATTCCCTTCATTTAATCAACTCTTTGTTAATGTCATATTAAAACTAGGGGTGTTTTTGAAGCTATATGCAACAAGAAGAATCCTATTGATCTAGTAATTGAACTTAAGTAATTGTTATTTTATTTTCTAGGGGGTTTTGTAGTGTCCTTAGGATTCCATGGAAAAATCCTTGTTATATCTATGCTACAAGAAACTTGCTGAAATTAACACTCATTGCTAAAATAAATTGCTCGAAATAAACACACACTCCAGAATGAAATAAATTGTTGGAAATAAACACATGTTATAGAAGTAAACATAATTTCTTGGAAATAAAAAAAATATTTGAAAATTTTGTTAAAATTCTTACAAGGAAACAAGAGTCTAGTCTCTAACACCTACAGTGACAAGTACATAACAAAATTCAACTAAAGAATCAAAAGCATTTACAGAATAAATAGATCTACACGATTTACTTAGAAATATAAATACCAATAAAATAAGGATCCTGGTTCTTGGAGGAGTGGGCCCTTGCTCCACCTTTTATCAGGATTTGACAAAGTATGATTCTCTCAAAACAAAGTGGCTATTTTATTACTTGAAATGTTTTGTCTTACAAAACTTCATTGTACCTCTATCGTATCTATTCTATATCTATCTCTGTCTATCTCTATATATATGTATTAAATCTATCTACATGTCTTTATGTATATTTCATCATCCAAAGATGCATTTACAACCATAGTTGTTCTACCGATTCAAATGGAACTGAATAGTGCCCAAAATAGATGTGGAATTTAGAAACCTTCACTGGATGTACACCTATAAGATAAGTTATTTTTGGATCTAGAGTATAAAGAATCGACAATCTATGGATCTACTCTTGATTAGAAGGCCCATTAATTTCTCTATCATAGGATGTTGTCAAAATAAATGAGATTCCCATTGACTCTAGAACTTTGGTAAAGTTCGAGCTAAAGGGACTATTGCGAGAACTAATCGTGAAAGTTTTGGAGCTATACGCAGAGTTCGGAACTAAGTGTTGGAGTTCCGATCAAAGATTTGAAGTTCCAAAACTCAAGTTTTTAATCACCTGCATCATTGTTACTACTTGTCCCATCTAATCGCACCACCCTTTGGATATGGTTTCATACTGAATTCCCAACTAATCAGCTATTTTCTTGGGCATTACTGAACTACTTGCCCCGAATCAATCATGCAATTGTGTACTAATTGGTTCCCAATGATCAATGAAACATAGAATGGAGGGGGCTTCAATATTTTACCTTGTTTTCCTCCATGATTCCCCTCAGGCTAGGCAAATTTGTGAGCACCTTCTCTTGCATTTGGACTTGCTGATTTGAAGTTGACCAGTCCTTCATGGCAGCTTGTAGCAAATCTCTTTGGCTTGGGATAGATAGTGATTCCCACATTGATATGTTTACATTTGTCTTCTTCATCTAATCAATGATACTGAATGGAGATGAAGTATCCCTCTGCTGTCCCTTGGCCTACACATTCATTCCTTGCACATGGGCAGCAACAACTAGCATTTGGGTTGGCCTAGGGGTTGTTTTAGGCAATCCTTGTGTGCTTGGGATTGCATTTTGTTTGCCAATAGTTTGTGGAGTGACAGAAGGTCATGAATTACTTGGGGCCAATGGCTGTTCTTCACCCAAATTTCTTCTCTTTGACCTTGTGTTGGCTGCAACACTTTGGGAAATCATTTGATTCATGCCACAAAAATCTTCTGCCTGCCAGTTTACAAGTGTGGTATCATTTGGAGCTGATTGCTTGCTGGAATGTTTCTTGTTGCTGGTTATTTCCTTGACTACCTTCACCCTCCACACCAGTTGTTGTCACCATTAATGCTTGATTCAAGGCACCGTTGAAGCACATGGACTGGTTATGAGGTTCATTGCATGGGAAACACCAATCATACTCTTGAGCTATATTTTTTTGTACTGGCACTAATGCTTTAGATGCAGATGTAGCATTGGGATTATAGGGCTGAAATGGTCTGTTGGCAGGAGGCCTTGCTTGATTTAGATTTGCAGCTGGATTGGGTGGTCTATGAGGTTGATATGGCTACCTGTTAGGCTGAGCTTGAGGCTGGAAGGAAGGTCTAAAACCTTGAGCTTGCTGCCTTTTGAGTGTAACCAGCTCATTACCTAGATTTTGTAATTGCTTCATGACTTCTTGAAGTTCATTTGAGGCACTAGAAGATGAAGTGGAAGCTTCACTTGAATTCTGATTTCTAGGAGTGGGAATAGAAGCTAAATTAGGCACTTGGCTAGTACTTGGGCTCTCTAAACTTGGAAATAATGGCATTGGAGGCCTAGGAGCCAGCTTGCCAGCTTGAATCAAACAATTTTCAGCTCTAATGGCAATGCTATAAGCAATGGGGATAGTTGTGCCTCCCATGGACTGAATTAACATAGAAATATTAGAATTTAAAGCTTTAAGGTAATAAAGAAAAGCACCTTCTACTGTTGGCTTGACTGCCACTAGAATTCTCTCCCAAGTCCTTTGAAATCTGAAATTAAAATCACCACCGCTCATTGGGAGCTCTTTTTGATAGTTGTCAATACTCCAAAAGGGACAAGTTGTCTCCCTTTTCCCCAAATTGCTCATGGAGGGCTATACATAGCTGATTCCAATTTTGAATAGAACCTCGAGGCAAGACTCTCGAACCATTGCAAAGCTTTCCTTTGAATGAAGATGCCAACAGAGTTTGACAAAGAACTTGCATCTCATTGATCTCATGGATTGCACAAATGTTAGCAATATCCTTAACATGATCACTAGGTGAGGTCTGATTTTCTCCAGTGAAGTATGGAATGTTCTTCAATGCTGCAACTGGGATTGGATTTTGTGCATTGAGAGCAAGTGGGCTGCTGCCAGTGAAATTGACATAGGGGTTGTTTTGTGCCATTCTGATTGGCCTTAGAACCCTTGTTGATTGAATGAAAGGCCTACCAGGTGGAGGAGTTGAGAGAGTTATGTTTGGTGGAGATGGAGACCTTTGGATTCTCCTCCCACTTTGCCTTATTCTTGGAGATAACTGTAGATATTCAAACAACACCTCTTCCTCTCCAGCTCTTGACCTTGTGTTGATTCTTCTCATGAGTTTTCAGGTCTGCACTGCTAAAACCAGCTGATTCTTCTTCCTTGGAGTCACCATATGTGTAATTTATAGCTCTTTTAAAGAAAGAAACTTGCAACAAATGCACATCAATTTTGTTGCAATGAAGATGAAGACCTCTAAGGTCCCACCGGTGTGCCAAAACTGTTGTTGCAAATCAGCAGCACCCCTGGATGTTGATCAGATTTCTAGTTTGATATTTTAGACATCCAGTGTGATTACACAACATTGAATCCTCTCCCCAAGTGTGGGACTTGTAAAATGGGAAAGGAATCTCCAGATTAGAGGCTAGTTCCTCAACTCCTCTGATCAGATTTATCACTTACAAGTTGCAGAGGTTTAAATTCCTAATCCTACCCTAAATTCCAAAGGAGACAGAGATAGAGAATGCAGATAAACTAAAACTAATGCTAATAGGTGATGCACCAAAGGAGTGGTGAGCATTTCTCACTTCTGTAGATTGACACAATTCATAAAATGCAACAAAACAACATGCACAAACTAATAATTGTAATGAAGAATCAGAAATTAGTCAAACAACACAAGCAGAGGATGAAAATTAATCATAGGGCCTGTATTGTTATTTTAACATCAAAATCACTTGCATTACAACACCTGGAGGAAAAATGAGTTGCAGTTCTTAGAAAAGGTCTAATATTCCACCAAAATCACTTCCAAGGTGAGAAAGGGGACCTGCAATACACAAAAAATGTTCAACCCTTTGAAAATGAGCCAAATCTGGCTTTTACAGTGCAAGGGACGAGCCCAGGAGAGAGAAACGCGGGAAAACATGGAAGGGATTCAACCATTGACCAAACACATTCAAAATAGCATGGGCATCCTTACATACCCATCCCCTAACATTTTTAGCCATGCTGGGAGAGAATGCGAGCCATTCTTCATTAAAAACGGTGGTTGAAACGTCATTTCTGTCCATGACCACGTGCCAGAGGTGTTTTTCAATTTTATCTCTCCAAACTCCATCAAAATGAAAAAATGACCCTAGAATCTTGTAGATAATTTCACCATCTTTCCATTGATATAAAGAACGTGAAAAACAAGCTCTGGATCGAAAGATATGGCCATTTGAAGTTTTAGGGCAAAACAGGGCCAAATCGGGTCAAGGGCAAAAATTTGAATTTTTGCACCTTTTTGGTCATTTGGAAAATTTTCCAAAATTTCCCCATGCTCCACCACTCTAGGTGCCACGTGGCGGCATCTCATTGGCCGCGGGCCTTTCAGGGGAAAATTTTTCCAAAAAACTCCGCCGAGCCATAACTTCAAAAATACATGGAGTTAGGAGGAAAACTTTACCTTTCTGGAAAGCTGAGAAAGAGCTCTATCCAATGGTGTCATTTCCAAAAGGTTTTGAGTGCCTAAAAGCAAAATATTATGACTGAGGCACAAGAGAGAAAAAAATGAGAGGAGTTAGCCACAAAAAATGAGCAGGGGCACATTTTGGATAACAATTTTGGCGACTCAGAGGGGTCATCTGCCTGCTGGATGAAGTTACCAGTTGCCTGAAGCAATCCATTGGGTATGGAGTCATTGAATTCTCTATTTGATACCCCAACTGACTAGAACACTGCAAGGAGGAAGATGGAATATCACCTGATGGAGCAAGGCCTCGCAAAACACATCTCCAGAATAACAAGCTTGTGCCAAAGCACTTAGGGAAAGAAAACTAATCTACAAAGAAAACAATGTGCACAAGCACTGGAGGAATGAAAACCTAAACTAATATGTATAGGGTGAAGCATTTCCTTCAGAGAATAATGCTTCGATGGATTCCATTGACTGAATCTACAGCTTCTTCGCCATCCAATGAAGACAACTGAAAGCATTGTTGTCCTTACACTTTGTGACCATGTATGGGCCACTCCAAATGGCATCAAATTTTGAATGCCTTCCCGGTTTTGCTCTATCCGCATCCCATTTTAACACTAGATCTCCAACTTGGAAGGATCTGTTCTTGGCCTTTCTATCAAAGGTCTTCTTTATCAAAGCCTGATCCTTCTCCATTGCTTGGGATGCCTGATTTCTGATTTCTTGGAGCTCCATCAATTCTGCATATCTGACTTCCATGGGCTCAAACTCCAACAACTCCAATTGTTTCATGAGTTCCAATGTTGGCAACTCAAGTGATATGGGAAAAATTGCCTCTCTTCCATAAACAAGCTTGAATGGAGAGTTACCTGTAGATCTTTTAGGAGTTATCCTATCAGCCCATAAGGCTGATTTCAATTTGGTATGCCAAGACCTCTGATTCTCATCAAGAGTCCTCCTAATGATCCTCAACAAGTTCTTGTTTGTAGATTCAGCCTGGCCATTACTCCTGGGGGTAATAGTTTGATGAAGTACTTAGGTAGATCCCGTTCTCGATAGCCCATTCAGTCACCTTGGATCCAATGAATGCCAATGCATTATCTGATATTATTGTAGCTGGTATGCCAAATCTGGTTACTATTCCCTCATAGAAGTCTAGGATGCTAGATTCATTTGCTTCCTTGAGTGCTACTGCTTCAGTCCATTTGGTGAAGTAATCTGTGGCTGTTAAAATCCACTTGTGCCCTTGGCTCGAATTGGGATTAATAACTCCAATGAAGTCTAAACCCCATTGCATGAATGGCTGGTCAACTGAAATTGGATGCAATGGGAGGGCAGCTAGCCTCTCTTTACCTGTGAAAAATGCACAATTCTTGCACCTCTTGATCCATGCATAACAATCATTGAAAATCTTGGGCCAATAATAACCAGCCCTCATGATCTTTAGAGTCACACTCTTGGTGCAAAATGACCACCACCTGGTCCACCATGGAACTCTTCTTCCAAGACCTTATGAATCTGATTTGTACCAATGCATCTCAAAGATTTACTCCATTCACATCTCTTTTGAATAAAACACCATCAACAAGGGCATATGGGACAACCTGCAATCTGAAGTGTCTTCTTTGGGTCTTGTTCATCTCTGGAGGGCATAGGCCTATGCTTAGGAAGTGCATTATACTTTGGGTCCAGCAAGGAGTGGGGACACCATTATTTTCCTCTTGAGTGCTTCCTTGCTCACGGTTGTCTTGCAACGCCAAAACAACCTCCTTCTCATTGCATGATTCCTCTTGTTTGCTCAAGATCAGCTGCTCACACAATCCTTTTCCTCTTACCAACTTGGTGACTTTGATCTCAATGTCATACTCCATGACACGAGTAATCCAACCTGCCCTTTTTTCATTCAAGTCTTTGTTGAGGAGGAAGTCTTTAACCCCCGCATGAGAAACCAGCAATTGGACCTTATTGTTTGAAACTAGATGCTTGAATTTCTTCAAGCTCCTGATTACTGCAAGAACATGCTTCTCAATGAAAGAATATCTCACCTCATAGTCCTCCAGGCTTTGGCTGAAGAAAGCAATTGGCTGTTCATCATTGTCTTTATTCTGCTGTACCAAAATTGTAGAAATAGTATCATCACCTCCAAACGCATAGAGGATGAAATCCTTGGAGAAATCCGGGTTGATGAGAGTTGGGGCTTGAGAGATGGCTTCTTTGATTGCTTCAAAACTTTCCTTTCCTTCTGTTGTCCATTTGAAAGCCATGCTTTTCTTTAGCATCTTGGTGATAGGTCTGACAAGGGCTGCAAAATTTGGGACAAACCTCCGAACAAAATTTATTCTTCCCAAGAAACTTTGAAGGGCCTTCTTGTGGCTTGGCAATGGCAGTGCTCTTATGGCTTCGACTCTTTCCGGATCAATTGCTAATCCTTCTTTGGAGACAATGTGGCCAAGGAGCTTTCCTTCATGGGCTAGAAAAACACACTTTTTAGGATTCAAGGAGACTCCAAATCTTCTACACCTTTGGAACACTTGTCTCAAATGAAAGAGGTGGTTTACTGTATTTTTGAAAAAACAGTGATATCATCAAGATATATCAATACAATGTTGTTAATCAAACCTTTGAACGCCATGTCCATTGCTCTTTGGAAGGTAGCTCCAGCGTTGGACAGCCCAAATGGCATTTTCCTGTATGCATAAGTTCCCCATTTAGTTGTAAAGGTTGTCTTGAACTGATCTTCTTCCTTCACCATAATCTGATTATACCCCTCGAATAGCCATCAAGTAGTGAAAACCTCTCGAGCCAAAGAACAACTTGTAAAATCTGCTCCATGGAAGGAAGTGGATAATGATCCTTGAGAGATGCTCTATTCAAATCTCTGAAGTCAACACACAATCTGATTTCCCCACTCTTCTTTCTGACTGGAACCAAGTTGGCAACCCAACTAGAATGCTTGATAGGGAATATGATTCTTGATTCTATCAACTTATTCAATTCTTTTCTCATGAGAGGCTCCATGTGGGGGTTGACTGGCCTTTGTTTCTACCTGATGGGCTTAGTATTTGGATCCAATTCAATGGTGTGTTGAGCTAACTCGGGATTGAAACCTTTCAAATCTTCATAGCTCCAAGAAAACACATCAGGGAATTCTTGACAAAGTTGTATGAACTCATACCTTTCTTGCTCAGTTGTCATCTTACCAATTTGGAGTGATTTTCCTCTTTCTACTGAGATGGACACTGAATCTTCTCCCTTCACTTGGATGTTTGCTTTCTCCTTCCTAAACTGATCATTAGGATTGAAAATGGACTCCAAAGTAATAAGTCCCTTTGGTAGTTTGTTGGTTCTCAGCTGCACCACTTGGTCACCATACTGCTGCTCCAACTTTTCCTGATTTTTGGCTGAGAATTCAGCCTCTTCTTGCAAGAAATGGATGATTTGCTGATCATTTTCAAACACTTGCCAACTTACATTGTTATTTGGCACTGAAGGCCTCACAATCACATGGATGTTTGGCTGTACCTTGTCCTTTTGAATGCTCTCCACAACGTCAAAGGCTGCCCCAACTGCTGCAAGCCTGTCAGCAGCTTGGTTCTCTTTTCTAGGAATGGATTTTATGCTAAAGCCCTCAAAATCTTCAATGAGGTCCCACACCCTATTCTTGTAGCACTTGAGTAGATCATTCTTGACAGCATGCTGCCCCTTAACTTGGTTGACAATCAACTCACTGTCACCAAAGACTTGCAAGTTCTTTATTCCTCTCTTGATTGCCCAATGCAGTCCTTGCACCAAGGCTTCATATTCAGCAGTGTTATTAGAGCATGCAAACTGAAATCTAAAAGCTGAATAATACTTAACTCCTTGAGGTGAAACCAGCATGGATCCCCCTCCTACACCTTGTCTACTCCTTGATCCATCAAAAAACAACTACCATACCTCATTGTCATCTTTGTGGTTTGGCTTGGTGATGCTAGGAATAGGCTGATTTTCTTCATGTATGCAATAGACTCCCAGCTCAGATTCTTCTATTTCTTGATAAGGATCAAAAGCATGCACCTTGCTTTCCCATTCATCAAGAGTTAAATCTGGGATGCTTCCAACCTTGGTGTCAGCTTCATCAGTGCTTGGATGATCTTCTTGATCAAACGCTGAACAATTGGCATTAATCTGACTTGGAGTGTAAGGCTCAATGTGAAAGTTTGCAATAGGTTCAGACCTGATTGTGGCTTTGGTTCCATATCTTGTTCTGAATAGCATGTGTGACCAATCAATAGACAAGTAACCTCCAATCTTAGCTGTGAAATCCCTTGACAAACATAGGGCAAAGAGTGGTGGAAGGTCTATTACTGAGACATCTTGCAAAACAACCACGTTGGGACAGGCATGTAAAGTAAGACTCAAGTTTTTAATCACCCCGACTATTGTTACTGCTGTCCCATCCAACTGCACCACCCCTTTGGATATGGTTTCATACTGAATTCCCAACTGATCAGCTATTTGCTTGGGCATTACTGAACTACTTGCCCCGAATCAATCATGCAATTGTGTACTAATTGGTTCCCAATGATCAATGAAACATAGAATGGAGGGGGCTTCAATATTTTACCTTGCTGTCCTCCATGATTCCCCTCAGGCTGGGCAACATTTGTGAGCACCTTCTCTTGCATTTGGACTTGTTGATTTGAAGTTGACCAATCCTTCATGGCAGCTTGTAGCAAATCTCTTTGGCCTGGGATAGATAGTGATTCCCACATTGATATGTTTACATTTGTCTTCTTCATCTGATCAATGATATTGAATGGAGATGAAGTATCCCTCTTTGTCCCTTGGCCTGCACATTCATTCCTTGCACATGGGCAGCAACAACTGGCATTTGGGTTGGCCTAGGGGTTGTTTTAGGCAATCCTTGTGTGCTTTGGGATTGCATTTTGTTTGCCAATAGTTTGTGGAGTGACAGAAGGTCGTGAATTACTTGGGGCCAATGGCTGTTCTTCACCCAAATTTCTTCTCTTTGACCTTGTGTTGGCTGCAACACTTTGGGAAATCATTTGATTCATGCCACAAAAATCTTCTGCCTACCAGTTTACAAGTGTGGTATCATTTGGAGCTGATTGCTGCTGGAATGTTTCTTGTTGCTGGTTATTTCCTTGACTACCTTCACCCTCCACACCAGTTGCTGTCACCATTAATGCTTGATTCAAGGCACCGTTGAAGCACATGGACTGGTTATGAGGTTCATTGCATGGGAAACACCAATCATACTCTTGAGCTATATTGTTTTGTACTGGCACTAATGCTTTAGATGCAGATGTAGCATTGGGATTATAGGGCTGAAATGGTCTGTTGGCAGGAGGCCTTGCTTGATTTAGATTTGCAGCTGGATTGGGTGGTCTATGAGGTTGATATGGCTACCTGTTAGGCTGAGCTTGAGGCTGGAAGGAAGGTCTAAAACCTTGAGCTTGCTACCTTTTGAGTGTAACCAGCTCATTACCTAGATTTTGTAATTGCTTCATGACTTCTTGAAGTTCATTTGAGGCACTAGAAGATGAAGTGGAAGCTTCACTTGAATTCTGATTTCTAGGAGTGGGAATAGAAGCTAAATTAGGCACTTGGCTAGTACTTGGGCTCTCTAAACTTGGAAATAATGGCATTGAGGCTCAGGAGCCACTTTTGCAAATTTGAATCAAACAATTTTCAGCTCTAATGGCAATGCTATAAGAAATGGGGATAGTTGTGCCTCCCATGGACTGAATTAACATAGAAATATCAGAATTTAAAGCTTTAAGGTAATAAAGAAAAGCACCTTCTGCTATTGGCCTGACTGCCACTGGAATTCTCTCCCAAGTCCTTTGAAATCTGAAATTAAAATCACAACTGCTCATTGGGAGCTCTTTTGATAGTTGTCAATCGCTCCAAAAGGGACAAGTTGTCTCCTTTTCCCCAAACTGCTCATGGAGGGCTATACATAGCTGATTCCAATTTTGAATAGAACCTGAGGCAAGACTCCTAACCATTGCAAAGCTTTCCTTTGAATGAAGATGCCAAGTAGTTTGACAAAGAACTTACATCTCATTGATCTCATGGATTGCACAAATGTTAGCAATATCCTTAACATGATCACCAGGTGAGGTCTGATTTTCTCCAGTGAAGTATGGAATGTTCTTCAATGCTGCAACTGGGATTGGATTTTGTGCATTGAGAGCAAGTGGGTTACTGCCAGTGAAATTGACATAGGGGTTGTTTTGTGCCATTCTGATTGGCCTTAGAACCCTTGTTGATTGAATGAAAGGCCTACCAGGTGGAGGAGTTGAGAGAGTTCTGTTTGGTGGAGATGGAGACCTTTGGATTCTCCTCCCACTTTGCCTTATTCTTGGAGATAACTGCATATATTCAAACAACACCTCTTCCTCTCCAACTTTCTTGACCTTGTGTTGATTCTTCTCATGAGTTTTCAGGCTCGCACTACTAAAACCAGCTGATTCTTCTTCCTTGGAGTCACCAGATGTGTAATTTATAGCTCTTTTAAAGAAATAAACTTGCAACAAATGCACATCAATTTTATTGCAATGAAGATGAAGACCTCTAAGGTCCCACCGGTATGCCAAAACTATTGTTGCAAATCAGCAGACTTCGGATGTTGATCGATTTCTAGTTTGATATTTTAGACATCCAAAGGTGATTGCACAACATTGAATCCTCTCCCCAAGTGTGGGACTTGTAAAATGGGAAAGGAATCTCCAGATTAGAGGTTGGTTCCTCAACTCCTCTGATCATATTTATCACTTACAAGTTGCAGAGGTTTAAATTCCTAATCCTACCCTAAATTCCAAAGGAGACAGAGATAGAGAATGCAGATAAACTAAAACTAATGCTAATAGGTGATGCACCAAAGGAGTGGTGAGCATTTCTCACTTCTGCAGATTGACACAATTCATAAAATGCAACAAAACAACATGCACAAACTGATAACTATAATGAAGAATCAGAAATTAGTCAAACAACACCAGCAGAGGATGAAAAATTAATCACAGGGCCTGTATTGTTATTTTAACATCAAAATCACTTGCATTACAACACCTGGGAGGAAAAATGAGTTTAGGTTCTTAGAAAAGGTCTAATATTCCACCAAAATCACTTCCAAGGTGAGAAAGGGGACCTGCAATACACAAAAAATGTTCAACCCTTTGAAAATGAGCCAAATCTAGCTTTTACAGTGCAAGGGATGAGCCTAGGAGAGAGAAAACGCGGGAAAACATGGAAGGGATTCAACCATTGACCAAAACACATTCAAAATAGCATGGGCATCCTTACAGACCCATCCCCTAACATTTTTAGCCATGCTGGGAGAGAATGCGAGCCATTCTTCATTAAAAACGGTGGTTGAAACGTCATTTCTGTCCATGACCACATGCCAGGAATTTTTTCAATTTTCTCTCCAAACTCCATCAAAATGCAAAAATGACCCTAGAATCTTGTAGATAATTTCACCAGCTTTCCATTGATATAAAGAACGTGAAAACCGAGCTCTGGATCGAAAGATATGGCCATTTGAAGTTTTAGGGCAAAATAGGGCCAAATCGGGTTAGCGGGCAAAAATTCAAATTTTTGCACCTTTTTGGTCATTTGGAAAATTTTCCAAAATTTCCCCGCACTCCACCACTCTAGGTGCCATGTGGCATCTCATTGGCCATGGGCCTTTCAGGGGAAATTTTTTCCAAAAAACTCCACCGAGCCATAACTTCAAAAATACATGGAGTTAGGAGGAAAACTTTACCTTTCTGGAAAGCTGAGAAAGAGCTCTATCCAATGGTGTCATTTCTAGAAGGTTTTGAGTGCTTAAAAGTAAAATATTATGACTGAGGCACAAGAGAGGAAAAAATGAGAGGAGTTAGCCATCTCAATTTAAATTTATTGAGGATTCATTTCCATACTACCAAGATTATCGAAGCTTATTTCTCCAACCCATCTCATTCTTCAATTTCTTTTAGAGTTTCTCTAGACCTCTTATGAACTCTTCTTCTTTGAGGAGCTTCAAAATGTCCTGAAGTGGGTTTCCTCCTAGAGCTTCTTCTGATTTTCACTTCATGTTAGAGAATTTTCATAGATAGATATCTTCTTCTATTATTGCAGAGGAAGGGGTTTCTTTTGAAGGCACGGTAGGTTTTACAACTTTGATCATTCTTTCATATATTTTCCTCTTAGTACATTAACTCCACCTACTTCCTTCTTTTTCTCTCGCAAGAGGATCAATCTCCAAATTGATTTTAGGGAGAAAGGGGTTGGTATTTCCCTCTTAATAATATCAGGGCTTTGTTTCAATTTGTTAAGGAACTTTTCCCATGCTTCTTCTCCATTTTTCTTTGAAATAAAATGGTGCTGATAGACCAGATGGACTAATCCATGATGTTTAATTATTCCAACTCCTCAATAATACCTATGAGCCATTTTCTGATGGATTTAAAAAAGGAACCCTAGAAGGTTTACTATATATTATATTTTTACATCCCCATACCTAATATTTATTAGCATCTTAAGCACCTATCTTCCCATAGTCCCAAATTGGCCATCACATGTTAGGTACTTAACTACCCAAAATGCTTCCCTATCAAAGAAATCGAGAAAGTTTGTCTCTTCTAACCCCCTTTATGATTTTCTTAGTGTTATAAATGTATTGGGGTTTATATTCCCCTTATTGTATCATGTTTTCCACTAGTTCTTTGAGGTTCCTTTTACAAGATTAGGAACATATACAATTGGTACCCCGATACATTACTCATTGTATTGACGGTAAAAGGAGTTACAATGATTTTAACTTTAGTTATAGATTCTTCCAAATTTACAAAAATTCTCTTACTAATTCATCATTGTATCTCGATAACTTTTTAGGAACTCCACCACTCGCTTGTCCAAAAATGGCTTCCACTTCTCCATCCGCAAGAGGTTGCATATCATCCTCTAGATCTAACTTCTTTTTAATCCCCATGGACAATAGGATGATTCAAATTTTTCCTTCTTCAAATTATTAGTCTATCGATTAACTATAGAAATACTGGATTTAGCTGTAGAACTATTGTATTTAGCTATGGAATTCAAATATAATTCTTTTTCTTCTTCCTTGAAGTTTTTTTGCAACTACTTCTCAACTTCATTTATTCCACCCAAATGATAGCTTATTACAAATATGCCACCACTTTCTTATCCCATCGACATCACCCTCATGATTACTTTTTTTAATCATAATGTACAATAAATGACTCATCATACCAACTTCTTAAATCAAGTCTAATCACACATGCAAACTTTTAATTTAACCTTTAATAAGATCAAGACATAATTATCTGTCCTTGCTGATGTAATCCCTCCGCCTTGATGAATCATCATTCCTAAAAGTGAAAAAGGAAAAAGTTAGAAAAGACAACTAGAATTCCAAAGAAATTCTTTTTATTTTGCATTAGCCATTTATTGAAGAGACCAACTACCATTTCTAGTTTTCAATTGGTCTTTTGAGAGATTTTTTTATTTTTTGGGGAAGAGAATGCCATTTACTGGTTTTCATTCCTTCCTTTTTTTTTTTTTTTTTTTTTATTTTTATTTTTTGGGAAGAGAATGCCATTTTCTAGTTTTCATTCTCTTCCCTTTATTTTGTATTCATGCATCTGATTATTTGATCATTTTGGAAGAACTGGGTTCTTTCATATGATCAAATTATTTGTCTACTTCAAGAATTCATCCATAGTAAGAGGCTTCCTATAAAGTTTTAACCTATGTCCATTGACCAAAAGTGTCTTTTATTTCCATCAAAGGGAAGTAGCTAAATAAATCCATTATAAAATATCTACTCAATCTGATAGGTCCTAACCATCTGGTTCTCAACTTACCTTTGAATTTCTAGTACTTGGAATCAAACAAGAATGCCCATCTCCTACCTTGAATTTCCTTTCCTTGATATGTGTATCATGCAACTTTCCTTTGTTCTTGGATTATCACTTTCTAAAGAATTTCTTCCAATCTCAAGCTCATCCAATTTATTGAGTTTCATAATTCTTTCTTTTTGTGTTACATCCAATTCAATACCCATTTTAGTTGTTGTCCTTAATGTTTGTAGTTCAAATTCAATCGGTAATAAGGGTTTTTCCCATAGACTAACTCATATGGTGAGAACCTATTGTAGTCTTCCAAGTTGTATTATAATCCTAGATAGCCTCGGGTAGTATCTTTACCCAATCTCTTCTACCTTCTTCAACTTTTTTGGTAAGGATGTTTTCCAATTCTTTATTACTTCTACTTGTCCATTTATTATGGGTGATAGGGAAATGACTTCCTATGATTGATATGATAGTACATTGTGAAGGCCTAGATCATATTAAACATGAATTATGGAACTTGATTTGAAACTATACTCCTTCGTGCACCAAACTTCATCATAATTATGTGCCAAAGGAAATAAGCAAACTACTTCTTCAATGGCATTTGTTAAATCCCGCACCGCCATTCGCACTTTGTCACATAATTAGTACACACAAAATGTGCTCCTTTCCTTGTGAAGGAGGACTAAAGGGATAAATAAAATCTAACCTCCACCTTTTAAATGGTTCAATCACCACTTGAGGTTGTAGAGGCATTTCATTGGTAGAGGTTGGTTGTCCCATCCTTTCATAAGGATCACACCGCTTGATATATCTCTTCACATATTTATATAGATATGGAAAATAATAGCCAATGCTAAATATCATGTGAGTTGTTCTTTTCACTAAAAAGTGTCCTCCACTTGATTCATCATGACATGCCCTGAGTATGTCAAAGATTTCATCTTCTATCACACACTTGTGTAAAAACAAATTAGAACCACATTTAAATAAAATTCCATTTAACCATTTAAATTGTGCAAGAGTTTTTGATTAAATTCTTCATTTGTTTCTTAGTAAAAGGAGGAAACTTCCTTGTTACAAGATAATTCACCATATCAGCAAACCATGGTGTATCAACTGAAATAGAAAATAATTGTTCATCTAGAAAGTTGTCTTTAATTGGATCTTTCTCCTCGTAGTGGTTAATCTTGACAAGAAATCAGCTACCACATTATATTTTCCTGGATTATCCACTATGGTAATATCAAATTCTTGTAAAAGTAATAACCATCTAATTATCCTTCCTCCAACCACTGGTTTGTTCATTAAGTATATAATTGGTGAGTGATCTGTATGTATAAATATCATGTACCCTGTAATATAATGTCTGAACTTATTAATTGCATAAATCACAACAAGAAATTCTTTTTCAATGGTGGTGTAATTTCTTTTAGTGGGAGTAAGATTTTTACTAAGGTAGTAAATAGCATACATTTTCCCTTCTTCATATTTTTGTCCCAAAAATGCACCAATTGAGTTATTTGAGGCATCTGTTTGGATGTGAAAAGGTTTCTCCCAATTAGGTCCTCTCAATATTGGGGCAGTGATTATTTTTTCTTTAATTTCTTCAAAAGCATGTTGAAACTTTTCATCCAAAAAAATTCACAATCCTTGGTAAGTAAACTAAACATGGGGGCAGCAATTTTACTAAAATCCTTGATAAAATACCTATAGTATCCAACATGCCCTAAGAATGACTTGATATCTGTGGGGGTTTGAGGAACAAGTAAGTCTGAAATAATCCTAATTTTGTTTTGGTCAACTTGAATTCCTCTTTTTGAAATGTGGTGTCCTAATACAATCCCCTCATCAACCATCATCAAACATTTCTCATGACTAAGAGACAAATGATGTTTCTCACATATTGTTAATACTCTATCCAAATTCTTCAAAGCATCATCAAATGTGTCTCCATGCATAATAAAGTCATCCATGTATACCTCTACACAATCATTCGTTAGGTCTAAAAAAATTGCTAATACAACTCTAGAAGGTTATTGGAGCATTATATAGTCCAAATGGCAATACTCTGTAGGAAAAGGTAACCCATGGATAGGTAAAGGTAGTTTTTTCTTGATCCTCAACAAAACTTTGATCTGATTATATCCACTAAATCCATCCAGGAAGGAAAATTATTGTTTACCTGTAAGGTTGTCTAAAACTTGATCTATGAATGGTAAGGGAAAATAATCTCTTAATGTGGCTTTGTTCAGATCCCTATAATCAACAAAAATTCTTCATTTTATGTTATTTTTAGGCACAATTACAAAGGAGACACCCACTGACTATCTAAGATAGGGTAAATAAAACCTACTTGTAATAGTTTTTCAATTTCTTGCTTGACTATGTCCCTTAAGGTTGGATTAATCCTTCTCTTAGGTTATCTAATTGGTTTAATGTTTTCAGTATAAATGTGATGGGTGAAAATACTTGGATGGATTCCTTTCATATATTTATAGTCCCAAGAAAAATCTATAGTATGATCTTTCGTAACATCAAACAATTTAGCTTCTTCATCATTTTTCAACCGGCTATTAATGTTAAAAATTTTACCTAGTTGAATCTCAACGTGTTTGGTTCCATTGTGTGATGAGAACTGATTTGTTGAAATGGTTCCATTAAGGTGTTTAGTGGACATGGATGTGGTAATAACATATGATATGTAACAATATCTCTAAAATTTCCTTGAGAAAGAATACTAGAAAAAGGACAATAGGCAGAGTTATGATACTTATCTTGTTGTTGGTCAAACTCCTCATCACTATTATTTCCCAAAAATTCCTCACCATTTCCTAATATCTTTGAGACTGAATCTACTGATTCCATAGCTATTCCTACCCCTCCCCAAGAGAAATATCATTCCTCTCAGAGTGAAATTATTTGCATTCGTAGGGAATTGTTGTTGGTGTGGTTCCAAGACAAGTGTGAACGTTCCGGAACTAAATTTTATGGTTTCGTAAATAAGTCCATAGGTTTCGTAACTATCCCCAACTATCCCCGATTGCTTTAGGAGGAAAATTTTCATTCATTAAATGGTTGATTAATCATATCTTCCACCTCTTGTACGTGATCCTACAATGTTATCATAGCCAAAGAAGACAAGTTTTGCTTATTAGTATTAGGATCATCAACCCATAATTGTTCTTGATTATCAATAAAAGGTCGTGCAGAGGGATATAAGGAAATTTTCTTAGAATTCTTACCATTTGAGATAGTCATATCACCTAATTTGTAATCAATTAAGGCATCAACTGTAGCTAACCATGGTCTACCCAAAATAATGGGATAACCAAGTGTTTTACCTTTTGGATGTATTATAAGGAAGTCCACTAGGATATTCCCATGACTCCACCATAACCGCCACATCTTCAATAATTCCTTCTATTTTTATACTTGATTGATCTACCATCTCGCAATATGGTGCTAGTAGGTTTTATACCTATTAATGGTAATGTTTTCAAAGTTTCCATTATCATGACATTTATAGATTCTCCCAAATCAACCAAAAAACATTATGTATATCTTTATTCCATAGAGAAATAATTATATTAGTGCTAATTAATGTGTGAGCAATGTTATTTGTATCTTCATATTTTAGAAGTTAGAGTTTTCAACTTGTAATAAATTAGGTGAGTTTTCCTATCTACTAGGAAATTAATAGTCCTATATAATCATTTCTTCCGGATGTTTAAGATATTTTTAAACATAATACATTTTGATGTAACTTCCTTTAAATCTCGAATGTCCTTTTTTTGAAAATGGAGCTTTGGTTTGTGTAATGGAACAATAAATTGTTAAATGTTTTGGGAATGGAGTTTCAGTGATCAAGATTTATTTATCCTTTTTTATCATTATTCATTCATTCTGCTTGATCAGATCCATTACATGTGTTCATTACTTGGCATTTTCGTAGTCCAAGCATGAGAGAGGAGATATATTGGTGCAAATGAATAGATTAATACAATATATTGAATTTTGTGCAGGCGTATTCTAGAGGCATTCATTATTAGCCCCCATGGATGATTCCACATTGATTAGTTTGTTTTTTAATTAAATTTATGGTTTGTTGGACCATTTTTCTTTTTACCATTTTTAATTTGGCTTCAACTCGCACGTGTTTTTTTCACATTTATTTTGATTTTGAGAGCGTGGAGGAGGATATGTTATTTCCTGAAGGACACAGGCATAGTGTGACATGGGGTTAGACCTCATCGACTCGATCAATCCACATGTGTAAAACCGATGGTGCCCAATACTAATGCGACATAAACCTAATAGATATTTCAACTTCCTCAACTCGATCCAGCTTTTTGATGGTTTCGTAAGATATTAATGTGAACAAGATGGATTGGCTCTGATGGAAGCCTCAGATCTGATTTACACTATCCATTCCATGCCATTTTCCAAAGGTTTCCCATAGTCATACAAACCGAATGTGAGGTCTAGTCTTTATGTGTCTCATTTGTCTATAAAATTAAAGTTTGGTCAATTTCATAAAGTATCATTTTGAGTCATTGTGTCAAGTCCTCAATTTTTTTAAAATAGTGTTTGTATTGGAATTAAATAGTAATATTTAATTATTTTTGTAAGAATCTCTCCAAAAATAAGGAAAATTGAATGTTTTTAATGTAAGAAAAGGGGCATAAAACTTGATTTTGTAAAAATCGAGCTCGTGATCTTCTAAATGGAAAATCAAAATGGAAGAAACAAATATGGGCATAGACACTTTTCCTTTTTATAAAGAAACAAGTAAATGAAGACTATATGGCTCAAAACTTCTTTTCCATACATGATACGGGCCTCTTGGAGGTACGGAGGTTGAGGTCATTTGAATGACCTCTCATCTCCTAAGCAATGATCGGGGCCAAGAACTTCACTTTGGTGACATGTGTGTGTGATTTGATTTTAGTGCTTCCAATGTGTGTCATCATTTTCGTTCATCTTTTTTCAATAAGTTGAAATTTTACATATGAGGGGGAACATGATCCAATGTTCTTTTCTAGATGTCATCTTTTTTTATTCATATGTACGCATCATATATTTTTAAATGAGAATTTCCTATGTTATTCCCCTCAGCCCATTAAATTTATATAATGGTGAGAGTTTTGATAAATCTACCGCATCATCATGATATCGATGGTTGAATTATCCGGAAAAACTATCCATTATCTTGATTAAATCTCCTAAAAAACCATGATTCAAAGTGGTGCTGTTGGTAGTAACCACTTGAAAACCATCCTCAAACTACGAAGGGTATTGTCCTTGAAACCATCTAGATCTGAGCATCTATGTATAACGATCGTTCCAAAAAGGCGCTTTTTTCCCATGTTCGCACTAAGGGGGATGTTAGAAATAATCATATTAGAGCTCCATTAATGTGATGAGCAATGTTATTTGTATTGTATTATTTTTAGAAATTAATACGAGTCTAATAAAACAACTTGATAATTTAGGTGAGTGGTTTCATATTATAGAAATATAATTCCTATATAATCATTTGTATGATGCGGATGTTTGAGATATAGAAAAGAAGATACAATATTATGATGTTATTTCTTGTGTAAATCTCTACAACATTTTCATTTATTCCATATAGAGACATAAATAATAGGGTTTCCATTGATCTTATTATTTGGGAAGCAAGAGTTTTCTTCACAATAAATTTTCAAGTTTCCTATCTACTTTAATAGTCCTAGGGTACTTTCACTTCTTCCTTCCATAATCTTTTTAAACATAACATTTTGATTAACTTGTTTAACTCGAATGTCCTTGATTATTTGAAATAATGGTATTTCAATATTTAATTTCCTTAACTCCTGCACCAAATTAAATTCCTTGGTCCCTATAAATTCTTTAAATCTCTCTAAAAATGGAGCTTCAAGAGTTGTTATTTGGATCCTTATATTTTTCTTTTTCATCCTTCTTAGGAACAACAAAACTAGGGGTTTCAGTTTCTTTTATCATTTTAGTAATTATAACGGGTGGACTACTAATTATTTTACCGTAGATCAGGTTTGAGTATCATTACAATCCATGGCATTAAGATCAACTAGTTTTTCTTGTCTTGTCCCATATACGATTTGTTTTTTGTTTATGGGATTAACCATAAGGATTCCAAATGTCTTGGAATTTGTGTTTGAACCACATTTTCAAATATGAATTTTGTGTTGGGAACCCATTATGGCTTGTTGATTCGATTGGGATATATCTTCCTTGATCATATTTATTATGTCTCCACCTAAGTTGTGACCAAGCATATAGGTTACCTTGACTAGACCATGGTTGTTGGTGTCCTTGAGCATACCAAAATTGTCCTAAACAATCATGGGGATTCCATATTGGTTAGGGGCCCAAGGTGGTTGTCCCCAATTTTTTGGTACTTTCTAACGAGCCACCCATGACATCATCTAGGGTTTAGGAATTGTACCTTGGCATGAACTTCCCCTGGCTAGGTTGTCTCTCTCGGACAAATTTTACTTCTTCTATATGGATAGAGTGTTGGTTTGTTTTTAAGCTGATTTTTTATGAATGGAAGAAAGAACAAGCATTACTCTCATGGTTCCTCGATTCACATATAAGACACATTTATGTTTTATCTAGATAAAATCTATTATTGCATGATTTTTCCTAGATCTAGGACAATATATAGCTAATGGTTTAGTTTTAGCATTTTCTTTAGCTTGCAATCCATCCATGGTGGAGGATAATTGAACTAAAACATCTGTTTTAAAGTTTTCTAGTTCATCCATCATTTTTTTCATATCTGGATTCAAACTTTTCACTATTTTTCCTTTCCTAAGTCCATCCCTTATTCTTGAATAACTTCTAAAAAAGTCTTTAATATCATTCATTCTCAATTGATCAATGTTTCCTCCTCCCATTAAATTAAGGGCTTCCTAGATTCATCATCCAGAACTTTAGAAAAATGGTTTTGCTTAACTCTTCTTGAAGTACAAATCCACACCTTTAACTTACAAAGAGGAATCTGTCCAAATAATCTTCCATATTATCATCATCTCTTCCTACTTTATTTTGAAAATTTCTTCCTTCTTGTTTCTCCCTCTACAATAGTATTTATATTTGTCTTGAAAGGAAGTTTCCATTTTTGCCCAAGTGGTAATAGAATTGATGTTAATCCCATAAACCACCTCATTGATTATCTATTTTGTAATCATAAGTCTAACGCATTAGACCTTAAATTAAAATAGAAATTGGTCAAGATCTTCATATGACATCCATCTAAATGTGGGTAAATGTGTAGGTGAAATATTCTTCATAGGTGTATCATCATCATCCAACTAAATTGGATAAGTAAAAGTCCTATCAGGTTCTCTTTCATCTTCTCATGTCATTTCTATAGTACTTTCTAGAATTTTATCCCAATCAATGTGGTATGTGATCTACTTTGGTGAAGGTGAGAAGTTAGGAGTAGGAGGTTGACTACTTAATTGAGAATCAAAACTTTCTCTAAATAGGTCTTGGGAGATAATCCTTCTTCTAAAGGTTCCACTTCCTTCTGGTGACTGATCCAAGAATTCCAAAGGTGGTAGTTATGCTTCTTGTCTAACAAGAGACAATGGTGTATCCAATTTTTGGTCAACTTCCTTATTTGAACTAGACAATGTTGATAATTTTGTTGAATTTTTTGGGGAGAAATATACCATTTGAGTCTCTTAGTCTAGTCATACATTTTATGATAACACAAGGAAGATTTTCAATTACTAGATGTATGATTTTTACTCTTTTTGACACCTAATTACACAATTCTAACTATTGGGTCCTCGAAACGACACCAAAATTATGGGTGTCATTATTCCCTTCATTTAATCAACTCTTTGCTGATGTCATATTCAAACCAGGGTGTGTCTAAAGCTATATGCAACAATAAGAATCATACTGATCTAGTAATTGACTATAGGTATTTGTTATTTTATTTTTGTGGTTTTTGTAGTGTCCTTAGGATTCCATGGCCAAAGCCATATTATATCTATGCTACAAGAAACTTGTTGAAATGAACACATCATTACCAAAACAAATTGCTGAAATAAACACACATTGCACAATAAATTAAATTGAAATAAACACACATTACTGTATAAACACACTTTCTTGAAAAAACACACGATTGAAAATGAAAATTCTTTCAAGGAAATAAGAGTCTAGTCTATAACACCTGCAGTGACAAGTACATAACATAATTCAACTAAAGAATCAAAATCATTTACAAAATTAATAGATCTACATGATTTTCTTAGAAATATAAATACCAATAAAATAAGGATCCTGGTTCTTAGAGGAGTGGGCCCTTGCTCCACCTTGAATCAGGATTTGAAAAAGTATGATTCTCTCAAAACAAAGTGGCTATTTTATTATTTGAAATGTTTTGTCTTACAAAACTTCATTGTACCTCTATCATATCTATTCTATATCTCTCTTTGTCTATCTCTATATATATGTATTAAATCTATCTACAGGTCTTTATGTATATTTCATCATCCAAAGATGCATTTACAACCATATTTATTCTACCAATTCAAATGGAACCGAATAGTGCCCAAAATAGATGTGGAATTTAGAAACCTTGTTGGACGTACAATTGTTTGATAAGTTATCTTTGGATCTGGAGTATGAAGAATCGGTAATTTGTTGATCTTCTCCTAATTGGAAGGCCCATTGATTTCTCTATCATTGTATGTTGTCAAAATAAATAGATTCCCATTGACTCTAGAACTTTGGAGAAGTTCGAGTCAAAAACTATTCCAGAACTAATTGTGAAAGTTCTGGAGCTATGCGCAGGAGTTCTAGAACTAAGTGTTGGAGTTCCGAACTAAGTGTTGAAGTTCTAGAACTAAGTGATAGAGCTCCTTAGCTATGTGATGGAGTTCCAGAACTAAGTATGGAAGTTCCAAAACTAATCCATATTAAAACCAATGCTCCCAAAAATGTGTTTATTGCTTCATACTTCGCTTTTTGATTGTGACCTGTTTTATTACAAAAACTAAATTTCCACACACTTTGTTAGGAATTATAGATTTTTTAGATGTTAGAACTAAATCCAACAAAATATGGAAAATTACATCCTAACTTATACTAGATCAAACAAAATTCACAAAATGCAGTCAAACTTGATAAAAAGGAGAGTAAAATAAGATCATTTATTATACATTAATGAGACATATTTTGCCTTATCGCAGCCCCCGTCCGGTAGTTATGTGAGATCCTAAGCTTGTGCCTGTGCTAGATGCCACATTAACCCAATCACTTTTCCTTGTAGGGTGGCCACCTATGCATGTGCATGAGGATGTTGTAGTTGTAAAGCGCCATCTTCCCCGTAATCCATCTTTCTGTACTATGATGGTAACCAAGTCCAGCTTATCATGGCCTCAGTGGTGCTACCTATGGTTGGGATATCTGTCACTACCTATACCCATCGGGGGCTCCCATATCATCAATCTACCTATCGACACCTACTCCTCTTCCCTATAGGATCTTTAAGACATGGTGGAGACAATTATCTCTCCACGTTATCTTTGTGGTACTATGGAAAAGGTGGAGGCACATCCCGCCGCAAACCAAAATACCATCTAACTCGGTCTATTGGTATCATATCATGCTCTCCAAGCCTCCTTCCCTCTATCCACCTAACTAGATGTAGTCCTGACAACTCCTCTTCCATGCCTCCATATGAAGGAAAATCTACATATGACCTCCAAATATTATCTACTACAAATATCCCATCTAGTAGGCACTGTAATAAGTCACATCATGTGACACTACATCTACCTGAGCATGTGCTCCTATCTTGAACCATCTCATAGACCCTTCTCTATAAAAACCTCTAAACCAATCCTATCATTATAGGTGGGGAGGACAAAAACTCACTATGTGATCATATTCACAACAGTGAAGTAGATATGTGTAGTACACACCTTGAATCTCTAATCCTCTAATATTCCCATAACTATGTATAAAACTATAGTAAAAAGAAGGTTCCCAAGTAAAGAAGATTCAATCCTCAATAATATCTTGTAAAACCCCCATTAATACATGTGGGTATCTCCCACCCTCTCGAATCTTGAAGTGAGGAACAACCAACCGCCACTCTCATCAACATTAATAATTGCATCTCCTCTAGATGTGCATCATACATATCTCCATAGTTAATGCTCACGTTATGATAGGATAGATCTCCCATGGCCTCTCCAAAAACACAACCATAGCTTCAAATGCCTCATCTAAAGAAATATGATATATCCACTCTCTAACAATCGGTAGCATCAAAATCTAGTAGACATCCTCCATCCCGATCGTCATCTCCCGAGTCAACAGGTGGAAAGTATTGGTC
Organism: Taxus wallichiana var. yunnanensis; assembly: GCA_018340775.1. Taxonomy (NCBI): domain Eukaryota; kingdom Viridiplantae; phylum Streptophyta; class Pinopsida; order Cupressales; family Taxaceae; genus Taxus; species Taxus wallichiana. The sequence continues at coordinate 641,287,104 of CM031242.1, read as the reverse complement.
AATGAATCCCATCTATCGATGGGAGCGACCATCATATTGTGATCCCTCACACTATGTCTATATCACCTGATGTCACCCACCCCAACAACTCTCATATTCTCCTACTCATCCTTTGTCACGTGTGGTCTCATTTGCACCAACAATGGTGCCAGCATGTCCCTCATGGTCAATTTTTTTCTAGCCTACAACATTACCGATAACACCTATTAATCAATTTCACCTTTTACTCATCTAATTAACCTTTACCCATCCCAAGACCTATATGTTCCTTTCGTAGCCTTCCCACATTTTACCTAACATGTTCACCTAATGTATATTCTATCTAGCCTACTCATCTACACTTTCTTTGTTCCATTTCTACCCCACCCATACCTACCTCATTTAATCCTAATCAATTCATTTCTACCTAACTTAACCCTAACCCACCCATTTATACCCACCTTTCTTGGAATTCTACCCTAACTAACCCCTACACCAACCTATTATAACTTTACTTACACCTAACTCACCTACTCCTACCTCACTACACCCTCACCCATCCTTCCCTTCAAATTTTAACCATTTTTACCAACTCTTTTAATCCTAATAAATTTTTAACAAAGTGACCGACATTGATCACCCCGACTAATATTGGTCCTCTTTTCACTCCATCGATACTTTGCTAACTCTCGACCAAGAGTTGGTCACTGGTTCAGCCATAAGGCCAAACCCCCACATCCCCATTTTCAAAATTTTAACAAAACTACCTAAAATACCTACCCAAACCACCCCAAATCACTTCTCAATTCATTTTCCCACCTAATTAAACTAGTTTTTGCCCTCCCATACCTCATTTCACCCAAATTTAAACAAAATTTCAAATCAATTTCAAAACCAAAATTCATCATTTTACACCTTAATTTTAACCAAAAATAATTATGGAGCTTGAATCCTACCTCTACAGCTCTTGCCTTCATGGTGGGATCTCGAGTATCATACTTTAGAGGTCCTTAGACTCCTATCTTACCTCAACCATAACTGAATCAACCTCTCACCTATCACCAATCCCCTCACTTGAATCAATCACATGGACCCATAAAATCCACTCATATCACCCACTAATAACTCACCAACTCAACCTCTAACCTCACCTTATCATTTTTCTCGATCGATATACTCTCTCCTTTATCATTTTACAAAGATAGAAATGCACAAATGAATATGTTTCACGTAGATTTTTACCCCAAATTGACCTAACCAACATCAATCAAGTTGTGTCATATTCAATCGGCATTAGTTACTGCACCGACATCAATTTCCCTTTAACCGTATCGGTCACCCTATAATACCCATTTAACCTAATTTACCCAAGATTTTGCTACACAATGCCATTTTATTGCCACTAGAGCTTTATCATCACCTAGCGGATCACCTAGTAGCCTTCCTATCTTGTTCATCTCCCTAATTTTACTTAGGGGCATGTTTTTGCCTACACCTCGTCCTTACCCATGGCCTCGCCTATACACCTAACCCGAACCCACCCATTTGACACTCGAATTTGCTTAATTGTTATACCTTTCAATGAAGTTACTCATGTTGGTTATCCTACCAACCTTGCCTTACTTAATGTTATGATGTTTATCTAGACCAAACCAAACCTTTTGGTTCTTTTAAACCCACCTAATGCATATTTCTTCACTCAGCCTTGTTGTGTTTCATAACTGTATCCTATACCTTGGATACCTGAACCACATCATTCTTGTTTGGATAAACTATAGAACTTTAACGATGTAGAGTTTGTGATCTCTTTAACCTAATGCCTTGTGGCATTCTACATGTGTGCATGTTTTTTAATTCCCCCGCCTATTACCTACTCCTAAAATCACCATTGTTTTTGCCCGTACCCTACCTTATTTTTCTTCACCTACCATTTTATCAAACCCATCACCGATTCAGCCTACTCCTTCATCAGATCCAAGTTTGAGGGGGATCACCTCCACCCATACCTAGGGCAATTTAACCTCAACCCATACCTAGGGCAACCACTCCTATTTTTGTCAGTGTCACTTATCAATACAAGCTATGTGACAAAAAGGGGAAAATGTAGACACCCAAAATTGGGTCATAACCCTTTAAATCCCCTTCAACTAATTAATTCAATACTATTCCCCCACCATGCCCACTTGCACACATTTTAATTAATTTAATTACCACAATTAATTTAATTACCTACCTCACCTAGCTACCTCACTTATCCACCTCACCCTAGACCCATTCTAAGCCTATTAATTTCCCTAGACCAAGTCCCCACTTATCCTAACCAACTAGGACTTAGTCTAACCCTAATCTTAATGGCCTATTATCCCTCTAACCAATTTCTAACTCCATTTACCATCATTCCACACTTGTGACTCGGACCAAAATCTCAATCATGCCAAATTTAGGAAGAATCGGGCTATTTTTAGTAAATATGACCATTTCTCCTTAATTGACACTGGTTATTCCTCGGTCAACATTGGTCACCTAACCACCATCAATTACCTTAAATAATATTTCCACACTCTTTTCTCAAGTGTTGAATCTGGTTTTCTAGCTCTTGCAAAATTTCATACCGACTCTTAAGCTTTTTAGTGACATTGCGACATACTAGAGACCTCTACAACATTTAGACATCACACCATCCATCCACAGATTGATCAGGGGAGCTTGAGTGCACTCACAGGGGAAGCATTATGTCCTCCCCTGTCATATTGCATTTTTTTAGATCACCTTCTCCCACAACCATCACCACCACCTATTTTCTACCTACATTCCATAAGTAAGTATTATTTCTTCCTTTTCATTTTCAGTAGATTAGTTATTTTATTAGCTATCTATTTCATTCCATATTCTACCTTACCTAGATCTCTCCCATAGTACCTCTATCCAACTATCTACCCATTCACCCTCCATACCTTTCCCAAACACATATAGTTTCACCTTTGAGTCATTAAAAATCCCATAGCCTTACCTAAACTCCCCTCACTCTCTATGCAGTCATAGAGAGTTCCCAAAACCCCATTTTTAATATTCTTACCAAATTTCCCTACCAACACCGGTCACCCAATTGCATCGGTTCATTACCACTAGCTAGCATCGTCACCTCACCAACATCGGTCTCTATGAATGGTAACTTTTCCCAAACTAGAAAGATTATAACTCACTCAAAACCTCCCAAAACCCCACCAAATCTCACCCAGACCTCATCTATAGTCTTTGTTAGACCTACAAACCTAAACAAACCTATCAACCCTCTGGATATAATTGTAACTTTTCATGTTAGATTAAATTTACTTATTGTATGTTATAGGAGATACCTAAATCTTATCAACTACAATAGGATTCATTTATTTACAATATTTAATTACATTAATGTTTTTACAATAGTGGATTATCAGCCATTAGAGGAAGCATCATGCTTCTCTAATCTAGCCTTCACTAGGTAGTCCACTACCATTTTCTATTTAATATCATTTGGTGGTCTTGTTGTGTTTTTAATAGGTCGTTCCTCCTAGCCAAAGGGAAGATCTTCACAATCATCTTGGTCAACATTCTATGTGTACACACCTTATTATATTATCACATTTATTCCTCCTTTCCCTTACCTCTTATAAAAAAATTTCTCTATTTTGCGGTGAAACAAGATGAATATATGATTAATGCCTTGGTGTGACAAAATGTGTAGGCATAGAGATCTATATGAAGCTGAGCATGGAGATGGTGGAAACCCTCATGGAATAAAATTATGTGAAGACTTATGCTTTGAGATGTTGTAACTATCTACGGAAAGGGCTTATACTTATGTGTAGGACTAGAAGCGTGGTGAGGTTGCGTAGGTAATTCGTGAGTAGGTGAATTAAGAGTAGATTGTGATTTTAGTAACATAGAGTGTGATGTGCTAGATGAATTAGGAGATGCATGCACCGATGCTCAAGAAGATGTAAACCATAGAATATACGGGGATACACCGTCAATAGACAGAACTTGATTTTTATGAATGAATTTGAGTTGTACATCATTCATAGAGATGATGAATTGAGACCTCGTGAATCCATTTGAGTCCTAGAAGCATGTCACAACTATCAATTGATTTTTAACAAGGAAAGGTACAAGAAAATTGAGAGGACCAACCGTAACATGTAGTTTGATGACACCATATGATTTGTTCATTGGGTATGAAATTTACAATATTGGATATCCAATAGCATTGAGAAGTGTAAAAGGACATGCACTAATAGGCCAAGATGGGTCAACCTTAGTATTATTTATGGGGATCAACCCAATAAATACATTGATATGTAAGTGATTATATGTAAAATTCACATGATAATCGTGGTCAAAGAATGAAATGATCCGTGGTAAAGTTTCAATATATGTGACTAAAAATTCAAAAGCCCCTGATGTAGGAGGAGGCACTATGTGATATGCATAATTACTCGATGAATTATTCAATTTTGTGTCATGTTTGGGTAGAGGATTTTTGAATATTTTTATTTTATGATTTTCATTAATAGGGGAGAAACTTCATATTCTAGAAGCTCAATTTGACCATTTTCAATCAAACCCTGAATGAGAAATCAAAATCGGAAGAAATAATCGATAGAGTGTCTAACACATTGATGATAGTCACAATGGGAATGCTCATTAAACTTATGCCCTTTTGGTTGAGATGGATCTATTTGTAGTAAGAAGATAGTGTAATGAGGTTACTTATCGATAAGCGATGTAGCAAAATACACAAAGGCACACTAAACTTAGTAAATATCCGTCGATGTAGTTGTGATTGAAGTTCGTTAGTAGAGACTGCATTAATGGTAACTTTTGTGTTTGTGGTATTAGTTGGAAGTTCTTTAAATTTTTACTTACTTCGATAACACATGGAGCACGATGTTTGATATTGGTATTTAATTTTTCCTATAGCTAAGAGCTTGGTCTCATGAAGTTTAAGAGTATGAAAAATTTGATCAAACGAAGGATAAGTCTCAAAGAGAACACTCTCCTGAGAGGTGGTAAGAGAATATGAATGAATAAGTCCTAAAGTTTAGCATCCACAAGAACATTATACATCTTAGCTAAAGTGTATTTATAACATAATACATAATCCCCTAAGCGTTCATTAGATCCTTGTTTGAGGTGTACAAGTTGGGCATAAGAGATCTAAGAGTGGATGTTGATGGAGAGGTGAGTGATAAAATCATCAACTGGATGTGTCAAAGATGTTACCAAGTGGACAGGTAGGTCATAAAACCAACGCATAACATAATATTGTAAGCCATGGGGAAATATCTTAGCTAGTATGGTAGATTCATCCACATACTTTGGGCATGCTACATGAAAATCACATATATTCTCTTTTGGATCACCATGGCCTTTAAAATGGGTAATTGTGGAGAAATGAAATTAGGTGGAAATGGATTGGTAGATAGATAATGTGTGAAAGGAGTATGCAACAATGTAGTATATTTTAAATATGGTTATGCATGATAAGTAGTGAGCTGTAGTTGGCAAATTTGGGTTTGCAAAATCTGATATAAATATTTTAAATCATGAGCATTCAAATAAGAGCCAAGATACATATTAGGGGTGTTAGGGTGAATAAATAAAGAAATAGTTATGGGAATGGGAGTGGAAACATAAGTGAGTGGAGTAGAGACCATGGGAGCCAAAGAATGATAAACTATAGAGGTCAAATTATCATGATTTTTAATAAGTAATTAGAGCATGTAAGACATTTGGAAGATGAGTGGGATTATCATAAAAATCTTATTGAAAATTAGTTATGGTGTTAAGTTGATCTTCAACGCGACATTAGTGTCTTCATCATAGGAATTCTCACTATCGAACACTTCTATTTTATGGAGACGAACACAATGAGAATGATCTAAAGGTTTATCATTTGTAGTCATAGATGAAGTTATATCATCCATTGGTTTGGAAATCCTACATGTGAATGAAGGAAGCTAACAATATTGAAAAGACCCAAAAAAAAAAACACTATGAGTGATGGGCATATGAAGAAAAATACCAAGGAGAAATTTTATTTAAAGATCAAGTTCACCAAAATCATTAAAATAAAATAGTAAATGGGGATCTAATTTAGTTTAATATAATGCTATGCACAATAGTAAATAATAGCTAAATAAATGAAAGAAATCAGCCAAGAAAATAAGTAAATGAATAATGAAATCCTAGATGTGTAAAGAAGGGCTAAGAAGGCCTTAGTTGATTCATAGATGAGATGGGATTGTGTCATAGTGAAGATTGGATAAATAAAATGAGGAAAATACTTCACGAAGGCTTAGAAGAGAGTAAACCTGAGTTGTCTAAGTAGACTGGGGAACTTGGAAAGAGATAGGTGCACCGAGGGCACCCTAGTGTGAGATCTGGGTTCCCTAGTTTATAGAAATGACCAGGAACCTCCTTCGAGGTGTCTTTAAGTGACTTCATTCCTTAACTTCCTATCGTGTGAATTTAGCTGAACTATGCTAGATGTTGCCATAAATCAAAGATAACGAAGGTACTTATAATACCCTAAGCTAAACAAGAAAACCCTAAAAAGAAAGATGCATATGAAGGGTTCATTTTTCGTTAGTGTCCAAAATGGTGGAGTTACTTAAGTGATACACTACATTTCATACCCAATTGTAGTTCTAGGTGTGTGTGTGTGTGTGTGTGTGTGTGTGTGTGTGTGTGTGTGTGTGTGTGTGTGTGTGTGTGAAAATTGTGCCCTAGGTGCTCTTGTGCCAATCATACTTTGTGAAGTAGTGAGAAATAACTAGATGTAGAAATGTAAATAGATGATGAATGTAATATAATAAATTCCCCTCCTATGAAGTGTGATGTAGATGAACCATCATTTTCCTTGTGATGAAGTTAGATGGATGCAAATGGAGCTATAGATTATTTGGATAGATGCAACCTTAGGTGGTGGTAGTAAGCTGGTTGGTGTTTGGTTCCTCATTATGGTCTCATAACTTTATATTTATAAGGTTTTCTTGTTCTAATTTCATAATTGATGCACTATTTTTAGTAAAAACTTAAAATGGTCATAAATTTTAATCCAGGTGTCTATTTGAGTTTGTTTTTTAAACCACTTGTTTTGATGAGACTAACGCACTGATCAACCCGTCTTACCAATTGGAGCCATTTTCGGTGAATTTTTTTGCCTAAATCCACCATCTAGGGAGTCAAAAATTAGGATTTACGTTTCATTTCATTTTTTTCCAATTTTAGGGAATTAGTTATTTTTAGTCTCTTGCATGTATAGTAGATTAGAAAGGTTGCAATTCCTCTAATTTATGCATGTATAAAATGCATGGAAATTTTTTTGGCCATGCGAATAAGCATGTGAACTTACTAAGAATAATAGGTTCTAGTAAACTACTAAAAATAGTAAATTTCACCACCTAGAGTAGATTTAATTGAAGTTAGTTAGAGTTTTCTTGGAAACTTGAGTTGGGAGTTGTTTTCCTTTTTAAGATGCATTGTAATTCATCATTCAATAACAAAGAAGAGAAGTTATTTTCTTTGAGTTCAAGGTATTTGTAGTGTAATGAGTTTTTGTTAAATTTTGGCAACATTATGTAATACCGAGCAAGTTTGAGTCTTGGTCGAAAAAAAACAATGACAAGTAGAGGAAGAGGAAGAGGAAGCGGTATTTCCCAGATGAATAGAAACATGTAGGATCTACAAAGGCAAGTTGTTACACTTGCTACAATTATATCCTAGAGAGAAAATCAAGGTGGAGATGATACAGATGAAGAATAAGTTTGTGAAAAGGAGGAATCACAAGGACCACCGTTAGATTATGAAGAAAGGATGTTGCGATAATTAAAAGGAAAGAATGATGGGATAAGATTTGATGTTTCGAATATGGAGGTAGCCTAAAACTAGAGGAGCTGATAGACTAGTTGACTAGCATGGGATTTTTTTTTGAGTGGAAGGCTATGTCAGAGGAAAAGAAGGTAAAATTTACATGCATGAAATTAAAAGGTCATTCTATGTTATGATGGGATCACCTAGAAAACGAGTGGTCAAAAAAGGGGAATGAAAGGATTAGGACCTGAAGTAAGATGGAGAAGAAGATAAAAGACAAATTTCTCCCTGTGGATTATGCAAAAACCCTTTATAGGAGGTTTCAAAATCTCAAACAGAACTTACAAACCATGTAAGAATACACAGATGAGTTTTACAAGTTTTCCATTCATGTAGAGCATGAAGAAACTAAGGAAAAAAATGTCTTCAAGGTATGTAAATGGATTAAAATTTTCTATTCAAGATGAGATAAGCATGCATAGGATCAAGAGCATGGAGGATTCCTATCAAATAGCTTTAAAGGCCAAAGAAAAAAAGAACCAATTTTTTTAGGAGATCACCTGGGATGAATAGGGGCATCATCCTCATTTTAGGGATGAGTTGGTTTCATTCAAGGTAGAGGAGAACAACCTCATGGAGTGGAAAAGCAAGAAGATACAAGATAAGATCTCAATTAAATAATTAATGCCCTAAAATAGGAAAACAAAATTAAAACTTAAATCCTAATTTTAGGCCCACAAATGGTGGATTTTGAGGTAGAAAAATTCACCAAAAATGGCTCTAATCGGTAGGGAGGGTTGACCAAAGGTGTTCGTCTCATCGAAACAAGTGGTTTAAAAAATAGGATTCATAACTCTTTACTTGATTTGGGAGATATTTTCTCATAACTCTTTGTTGGTTCCTCATTATGGTCTCATAACTTTATATTTATATGGTTCTCTTAATCTAATTTCTTGATTGATGCACTATTTTTAGCAAAAACTTAAAATGGTCATAACTTTTGATCTGGGTGTCTGTTTGAGTCTGTTTTTTTAAAACCACTTGTTTCAATGAGCACCGGTCAACCGGTCCCTGCCGGTTGAAGCCATTTTAAGCCAATTTTTGGGCTCAAAATCCACCATCTGGGGCCAAAAATAGGATTTAAGTTTCAATTCGGTTTTTTCCTATTTTAGGGCATTAGTTATTTTTAGTCTCTTGCATGCATAGTAGGTTAGAAATTTGTAAATTCCTCTAATTTAGGCATGTAGAAAATGCGTGGAAATTTTTGTGGCCATGTAAATAAGCATGCAAACTTACTAAGAATAGCAGGTTCTAGTAAATTGCTAAAAATAGTAAATTTCGCCACCTAGAGTAGATTTAATTGAAGTTAGTTAGAGTTTTCTTGGCAACTCGAGTTGGGAGTTGTTTTTCCTTTTAAGATGCATTATAATTCATCATTCAATAATAAAGAAGAGAAGTTATTTTCTTTGAGTTCAAGGTATTTTTAGTGTATTGAGTGTGTGTTTAAAGTTTGGCTACATTATCTGGTATCGTAGAAAGTTCATGTCTTGGCCGTAAAAAAAACAATGGCAGGAAGAGGAAGAGGAGGTGTTATTAACTGATGAATAGAAACATGAAGGATCTAAAAATTCAAGTTGTTGTACTTACTATAATTATAGCACGAGAGAAAATCAAGGTGGAGATGACATAGAGTAAGAAGAAATTTTTGAAGAGGAAGAATTTATTTACCAATTTTATTGTTCTTAATGAATTTAATGCACTAGCTATCAAGAAAATAGCAAAATTAGAAATGTTGTAGGGTTTATGTTACCTCGGATATGATGAGATACGTGCATAAGATGATGATGAAATACGCTTCGTGATGTTGGTCAGTCAAAATATGGCACTTAGCGAAAAACATACAAAAGGTTCATGTGGAAGAGAAGAGTAGATTCAAAAATGCAAGAGGATCGAGAAGGAATCACACATTGAGGACAAAGACAAATTTGAGACTTAGTCATTTTCACGATGATGAGCTATTTTTAGAGATAGCGTGTCAAACACACAAACCGGTTAAAAAATTGTGCAAAAGCATACATTGACTATTTTGGAGGATCAGATATGAAGTACTTTGCATGGATATAAGTTGAGAATAGATTTACTACTGACAGTTAACTAGAAGATGTCTATTGTTAGCACACTTGCATGTGTGGCTATTATTCTAACAAAGACATGGATAATAATAGCATGTGACCTATTTTGGGATTATATAAGTGGTGAAAAGAAATTTCCCACCCTTATAAATATATATTGAATTGTGTAGTATAGATATAGTATGTAAGAATTGAGGTATGGTGAGGTTATGTTGCCAAATCCGATGTGCACATAGACTATGGTATAATCTATTGAATAACCTAACATGCATTAAATTCTTCAGTCCCGAGCAAGATAGATTGATTCAAGGCCCAAAATCATGTTTCTGGGGTCCCCTCGCTTTTTTCTAACTCTCCTGTCCAAGAAGAAAAGAGAAAGTTCTAAAAAAGGGTGAAAAAGTTGGTTAAAAACAAGCTTGGGGCAGAAAAAATCATGAAAATCGGCTAAGTCCTAGTCCAGGAGGTCCTTGGGATAGCTTGGGACGTAAGCGCAAATCGGCCTAAAGGCCGCTAGGGTGTCCACATGCAAAAAGGGACATCCGGGGATGGGGGACACGCGGACGCAAAAGGGCGAACCGCCAAGGTGAAAAAAAATTGACTAACACGCTGTGCGTAGATAAGGTCCGACATCTGCCGTGAGGACGCGAAGGACGCCTAAACCGGATGTGAAAAGGCAACTTTCTATAGAGAATTTCGGGACAAAGGGAACCCATTTCAGGGACGCGTTCACGCGAAATTTGCCAAGAGAGCCAATGAAAGCATGCCACGTGTCTTCACCTCAAAGAGGGACAGGAAGCCCGAATCGGATCAGCCGATCGAGGAATTTGTCCTGCAGTCTGGGGGGACATCCGGCCAAAGGGACGCGGAGGGACGCTGAAAGAAAGAGCCAATCAATTAAAATGTGCCATGTGGTCTTCACCTCAAAGAGGGACAGAGCCCGAAAGGTGGATCAGAAATTTTCCTTAAAGTTTTGGGACATCAGTTTTAAAGGGAGCGTGAAAATCGGAGGCTGCCCGAGCTAATAAAAAGAGGACGCGTGTCCTAAGGAGAAGGGGAGTTCGAGCTCTGGGAAAGACTTAGAAAATTTGAAAAGTTTCGGCCAAAAAAACTAAAAGGTAAAAGATGCCCCCGCACCCCTGTCAACCAACCAATGCATGCCACGTGTCCCAAGTGGCGGGGCACGGGGGGAAAATGGAAAATTTTCCAAAGAGTTAAAAAGGTCAAATTTCAAGGGAAAGCCCACGGAAAGGTGGAGGAGAGAGAATTGCTCAGCGAACCAGCACCTGACACGTGGCATCCGACCGGGAGCGCAGGAAATTTTTCAAAAATTTTTTTCCAAAATGCAAAAAGGTCAAAATTTAAAATTTTTTTGCCCGACATCCGTTTTTTGGGCCGTTTTGCCCTAAAACTTCAGACCTTCATATCTTTTGATCCAGAGCTCGATTTGCACGTTCTTCATATCATTGGAAAGCTTATGAAATTATCTATAGGATTTCATGGTCAATTTTGAATTTTGGTTCAGTTTCAAGAGAGAAAATTCAAAACGGCTCTGGTACGTGTCCATGGGCAGAAATGACCTTTCAACTGACCAAATTTAATGCAGGATGGGTCGCATTCTCCTCCAATTTGGTCAAAAATGATAGGGTATGGGTTTTTAAGGTCCCCATGCCATTTTAATGCATTTGCAGTCAATGAGGAATGGGCTCCCACATTTTGTATGTTTTCTCTCTCCTGGGCTCGACCCATGCAATGTAAAAGCCAGATTTGGCTCATTTCTTCAAAAGGGGGAACACTTTTGGCATAGCAAAACTTCTTCTTTCACCTCCAGCAAGTGATTGTTGCAAGAATCAGACCTCTTCAAAGATTGTAATAGGTTTTCTACCTCTCTGAGGTTGTAATGCAGTGGTTTTGACATTGGAAATGATAATGCAAGCTTTGTGAATGGGTTTCAGTCCTTTGTTTGTATTATTTGCTTCATTTCAGATCCTAAATTATATCTTATCAGCCTGTGTATGTTTTATGTTGCAATCTTTGGTTTGTGTCTATTTTCATGACAAAAATATTCACCACTCCTTTTGGTGCATCACCATCTTTAGTTAGTTTCAATTTTTGCATTTCTATCCCTGTCTCCTTGCAATTTAGAGTAGGATTAGGATCTGAACCTCTGTAGTTGTGCAAATATAGATCTAAATCAGAGGAGTTTGAGGAACCAAATTTCTAATCTAGAGATTCCTCTCTCGCCACAAGTCCCACACTTGGAGAGAGGTTTCCATGTTGTGCAATCACACTGGATGCCTAAGACATCATTTAGAACCTTGATTTGCATCCAGGGGTGCTGTGATTTTGCACTAACAGTTTTGGCACGCCCGGTGGGACACTAGAGGTCTCATTTTTATTGCAAAAAGTTGATGTGCATCTGCTGCAATTTTCTTGCTTGAAAAAGAGCTATTATTTGCATATCTGGCGACTCCAAGGGGAAGAATCAACTGGTTTCAGCAGTGCAGGCCTGAAAACTCATGAGAAGAATCACCACAAGGTCAAGAGTTGGAGAAGAAGAAGTGCTGTTTGAATACCTACAATTATCTCCAAGAAGAAGGCAAAGAGGAAGAAGGACTCAAAGGTCTCCATCTCCACCAAACAGAACTCTCTCAACTCCTCCACCTGGTAGGCCTTTCATTCAGTCAACAAGGGTTTTAAGACCAATTAGAATGGCACAAAACAACCCCTATGTCAACTTCACAGGCAGCAGCCCACTTGCCCTCAATGCACAACATCCAATTCCTATTGCAGCCTTGAAGAACATTCCCTACTTCACTGGAGAAAATCGAGACTACTCTGTGATCATGTTAAAGATATTGCTAACCTTTGTGCAATTCATGAAATCAATGAGATGCAAGTGGCTGTCAAGTTACTGGCATCTTCATTCAAGGGTAAAGCATTGCAATGGTTTAGGAGCCTTGGAGCTGGTTCTATCACAAATTGGAATCAGCTGTGTATAGCACTTCATGAGCAATTTGGAGAAAAGGGAGACAACTTGTCTCTTTTGGAGCAGCTGACAACCATCAAGAGAGCTCCCAATGAGCAGCTGACCGATTTCAACTTCAGATTTCAAAAGACTTGGGAGAGAATTCCAGTGGCAGTCAAGCCAACAGCAGAAGGTGCTTTTCTCTACTATCTCAAAGCTCTAAATTCTGATATTTCTATGTTGATTCAGTCCATGGGAGGCATAACTATCCCTATGGCTTATAACATTGCCATTAGGGCTGAAAATTGTTTGATCCAAGCTGGCAAACTTGCCCCTAGACCTCCCATGCCATTGTTTCCAAGTTTAGAGAGTCCAAACACCAATCAAGCACCTAATTTGGCTCCTTCTCCCACTCCTAGAAATCAGAGTTCAAATGAAGCTTCCACTTCATCTCCAAGTGCCCCAAATGAGCTTCAAGAAGTCATGAAGCAATTGCAAAACCTAGGCAATGAGCTGGTTACTCTCAAAAGGCAACAAGCCCAAGGTTTTAGACCTTCTTATCAACCCCAAGCTCAGCCTAACAGCAGCCATACCAACCACAAAGGCCACCTAATCCAGCTGCAAATATGAATCAAACAAGGCCTCCTGCCAATAGACCATTTCAGCCCTATAATCCAAATGCCATATCTGCCTCTAAGGCATTGGTGCCAACACAAAACAACATTGCTCAGGAGTATGATTGGTGTTTTCCATGCAATGAGCCTCATAACCAATCCATGTGCTTCAATGGTGCTTTGAATCAAGCATTAATGGTGACAACTACTGGTGTGGAGGGTGAGGGCAATCAAGGAAACAACCAACAACAAGAAACATTCCAACAAAGAATCAGCCCCAAATGACACCACATTGGTAAATTGGCAAGCAGAGGATTTTTGTGGCATGAACCAGTAGTTTCTCAAGGTGTTTGCAGCCAACACAAGGTCAAAAAGGAGGAATTTGGGTGAAGAACAACCATTAGCCCCAACCAATCCACAACCTTCCATGGTTCCACAAGTGGTCGGCAAGCAAAATCCAATTTCAAATGCACAAGGGCAGCCAAGAACAGCCCCTAGGCCAACTCAAATACCAGTTGTTGCTGCCCACATGCAAGGAGTGAATGTGCAAACCAAGGGACAACAAAGAGATCCTTCATCACCATTCAATATCATTGATCAGATGAAGAAGACAAACGTCAATATATCAATGTGGGAATCCCTATCTATCCTGTGCCAAAGAGATCTCGCAAGCAAGCTGCCATGAAGGACTGCCAACTTCAAATCAAAGTTCCAGATGCAAGACAAAGTGCTTACAAATGCTGCCCAAATTTCGAGGGAAATCATGGAGGACAAAGAAGGTAAAATGTTGAAGCCCCCTCCTTTCTATGTTTCATTGATCATCGAAATCAGCTAGTGCACAATCGCATGATAGACTCCGGGCAAGTAGCTCAATGCCTAAACAAATAGCTGATCACCTAGGGCTCCAAAGATGAAACAACATCCCAGGGGTAGTGCAAAATGATGGGACAAAGAAAGAATAACAGTTGGAGTGATTAGAAACTTGAGTCTTACCTTGCATGCATGTCCAAATGTTGTTGTTTTACAAGATGTATCAGTCATAGACCTTCCACCACTCTTTTCCCTATGCTTGTCAAGGGACTTCACAACCAAGATTGGGGGATATTTGTCTGCTGATTGGTCACACATGCTATTCAGAATGAGGTATGGAACTAAGGCTACAATCAGGTCAGAACCTATTGCAAACTTCCATATTGAGCCTTACACTCCAAGTCAGATTAATGCCAATTGCTCAGCATTTGATCAAGAAGATCACCCAAGCACTGATGAAGCTGACACTAAGGTTGGAAGCATCCTGGATCTAACTCTTGATGAATGGGCAAACAAGATACATGCATTTGATCCTTATCAAGAAGTGGAAGAATCTGAGCTAGGGGTCTATTGCATACACGAAGAAAATCAGCCTATTCCTAGCATCACCAAGCCAAACCACAAAGATGACAATGAGGTATGGCAGCTGTTTTTTGATGGATCAAGGAGTAGACAAGGTGCAGGAGGTGGAGCTATGCTTGTTTCACCTCAAGGAATAAAGTACTATTCAGCTTTTAGATTTCAGTTTGCATGCTCCAATAACACTGCTGAATATGAAGCCTTGGTGCAAGGGATGCATTGGGCAATCAAGAGAAAAATAAAGAACTTGCAAGTCTTTGGGATAGTGAATTGATTGTAAATCAGGTCAAGGGACAAAGATGCTGCCAAGAATGATCTACTCAAGTGCTACAAGAATAGGGTGTGGGACCTCATGGAAGATTTTGAGGGTTTTGGCATCAAATCCATTCCTAGGAAAGAGAATCAAGTCACCGACAGCTTGCAGCAGAGGGGGGCAGCCTTTGACATTGTGGAAAGCATTCAACAAGACAAGGTACAGCCAAACATCCACGTGATTGTGAGGCCTTCAAAGGCTTATAACAATGTCACTGGCAAGTGTTTGAAAATGACCAAAGAAATCATCCATTTCTTGTAAGAAGAAGCTGAGTTCTCACCAAGAATCAAGAAAATCGAACAACAAAGATGGTGACCAAGTGGTACAAACCGAGAACTAACAAGCTGCCCAAGGGACTTATCACTTTGGAGTCCATTTTTAACCCCAATGATCAGTTTAGAAAGGAGAAAGCAAACATTCAGGTCAAGAGAGAGGATTCAATATCCATCTTGGTAGAAGAGAACAAACCATTGCAAATTGAAGGATGACAACTGAACAAGAAAGGTATGAGTTCATACAACTGTGTCAAGAGTTCCCTGACGTGTTTGCTTGGAGCTATGAAGACTTGAAAGGTTTCAATCCCAACTTAGCTCAAAGATACCATCGAATTGATCCAAATACTAAGCCTCGTCAGTAGTAAAAAAAGACCACCAATCCACACATGGAGCCTCTCATGAGGAAAGAATTGACAAGCTGATTGAGTCAAGGATCATATTCCCAATCAAGCATTCTAGTTGGGTCACCAACTTAGTTCCAAATGTAAAGAAGAGTGGAGAGATCAGATTGTGTGTTGACTTCAGAGACTTGAATAGAGCCTCTCTCAAGGACCATTACCCACTCCCTTCCATGGAGAAAATCTTGCAAGTCAGGCTGGCTGGCTCCGAGAGGTTTTCACTACTTGATGGCTACTCAAAGCTACAATCGATTATGGTGAAGGAAGAGGACCAGCTTCAAGACAGCCTTCACAACCAAATGGGGAACTTTTGATATAGAAAATGCCATTTGGGCTGTCCAACGCTGGTGCTACCTTCCAAAGGGCAATGGACATGGCATTCAAAGGTTTGATTAACAACGTGTTGTGCTGATTTACCTTGATGATATCACTGTTTTTTCCAAAATGCAGCAGACCACCTCTCTCATTTGAGGCAAGTCTTCACGAGGTGCAGAGATTTGGAGTGTCTTTGAATCCTAAGAAGTGTATCTTTCTTGCACATGAAGGAAAGCTCCTTGGCCATATTGTCTCCAAAGAAGGATTAGCAATTGATCCGAGAGGGTCAAGCCATAAGAGCACTACCATTGCCAAGCCACAAGAAAGCCCTTCGAGTTTCTTGGGAAGGATAAACTTTGTTCGAGGTTTGTCCTGCATTTTGCAGCCCTCACAAGCCCATCACCAAAATGTTAAAGAAGAGCATGGCTTTCAAGTGGACAAGTAGGGCAAGGAGAGTTTTGAAGCAATCAAAGAAGCCATCTCTCAAGCACCAACTCTCATCAACCCGACTTCTCCAAGGATTTCATCCTCTATGCATTTGGAGGTAATGACACTATTTCTACCATTTTGGTACAGCAGAACAAGGATAATGATGAGCAGCCAATTGCCTTCTTCAGCCGGAGCCTAGATGACTATGAGGTGAGGTACTCTTTTATTGAGAAGCATGTACTTGCAGTAATCAGAAGCTTGAAGAAATTCAAGCATTTAATCTCAAACAACAAGGTCCAGTTGCTGGTCTCACATGCTGGGGTTAAGGACTTCCTCCTCAACAAGGATTTGAATGAGAAAAGGGCAGGTTGGATCACCCGTGTCATGGAGTATGACATTGAGATCAAGATCACCAAGCTGGTAAGAGGGAAAGGATTGTGTGAGCAGCTGGTTTTGGGGAAGCAAAAAGAAGTATGCAATGAAGAAGAGGCTGTTTTGATAGTCCAGGACAGCCATGAGCCAAGTGGCAATCAAGAAGAAGACAATGCTGCCCCCACTCCTTGCTGGACCCAAGGTATTATACACTTCCTTCCTAGGCATAGCCTATGCCCTCCGGAGATGAAACAAGACCCAAAGGAGACACTTCAGATTGCAGGTGTCCCGTATGCCATTGTTGATGGAGTTTTGTTCAAGAAAGATGTGAATGGAGTGCTGCTGAGATGCATTAGCACAAATCAGATTCAAAGGGTGTTGGAAGAGTTCCATGGTGGACCAGCTGGTGGTCATTTTGCACCAAGAGTGACAACTCTAAAAATCATGAAGGCTGGTTATTATTGGCCTAAAATCTTCAGTGATTGCTATGCATGGATCAAGAGGTGTAAGAATTGTGCATTCTTCATAGGAAAAGAGAGACTTGCTGCCCTTCCATTACATCCAATCTCAGCTTGACCAGCCATTCATGCAATGGGGTTTGACTTCATCGAGTCATTAATCCCAATTCAAGCCAAGGGCACAAATGGATTTTGATAGCCACGACTACTTCACCGATGGATGAAGAGCACTCAAAGAGGCAAATGAGTCTAGATCTTAGACTTTTATGAGGGGATAACAACCAGATTTGGTGTACCTGCTACAATAATCTCCGATAATGCATCGGCATTCATCGATCTAAGGTGACCGAGTGGGCTGGGAAGAACGGTATCTACCTAAGCACTTCATCAAACTATTACCCTCAAGGTAATGGCTGTGCCGAGTCTACAAACAAGAACTTGTTGAGGATCATTAGGAGGACTCTTGACGAGAATCAGAGGTCTTGGCATACCAAACTGAAATCAGCCTTATGGGCTGATAGGATAACTCCCAAAAGATCCACAGGTAACTCTCCATTCAAACTTGTCTATGGAAGAGAGGCAATCTTGCCCATGTCACTTGAGTTGCCAACATTGGAACTCATGAAGCAACTGGAGTTGCTAGAGTTTGAGCCCATGGAGGTGAGGTATGCAGAGTTGATGGAGCTGCAAGAGATCAGAAATCAGGCATCCCAAGCAATGGAAAAGGATCAAGCTTTGATCAAGAAGACCTTTGATAAGAAGGCCAAGGATAGATCTTTTCAGGTTGGAGATCTAGTGTTGAAATGGGATGTGGATAGAGCAAAACCGGGAAGGCATTCAAAATTTGATGCCATTTGGAGTGGCCCATACATGGTCACGAAGTGCAAGAACAACAATGCTTTCCAATCGGCCCCATCGATGGTGAAGAACCGCAGATTCCAAAAATGGAATCTATCTCAAGCGTTGCTTCTAGAGGGAAATTCACTACCTTGTAAATATTAGATTAGATTTTCATTCCTCCAAGTGCTTGTGCACATTGTTTTGCATAGGTTAGTTTTGTTTTCCCTAAGTGCTTTGGCACAACTTGCTGTCCATGGAGATGTTTTGTAGTCCTTGCTTCCATCAAGTGATATTCCATCTTCCTCCTTACACATTCTAAGTCAGTTGGGGTTCTAAATAGAATATTTGATGACTCCATGCCCAATGGACTGCTTCAGGCAACTGGTATCTTCATCTAGCAGGTAGATGACCCCACTGAGTCACCAAATTGTTATCCAAAATTCACCCCTGGGGTAATTTTGATAACATGCATTAAATTCTTCGGTCCCGAGCAAGATAGATTGATTCAAGGCAAAAAATCATGTTTCTGGGGTCCCCTCGCTTTTTTCTAACTCTCCTATCCAAGAAGAAAAGAGCAAGTTCTAAAAAAGGGTGAAAAAGTTGCAAAAACAAGCTTGGGGTAGAAAAAATCATGAAAATCGGCTAAGTCCTAGTCCAGCATTGGGATAGCTTGGGACGCTCGGGCGCGAATCGCCGAAAGGCCACCAGGTGGTCCACGCAAAAAGGGACATCCGGGACATCGGGGTGGGGACGCTGGGGACGCGAAAGGGCGAACCGCCAAGGTGAAAAAAAAATTGACTAATCATTGTGCGCGATAAGGCCGGGACATCTGGGCCGTGAGGACGAAGGACGCGAAGGGACGCGAACCGGCGAAGCCCGGAAAAGGAAAAGTGGCCGAGAGAAAAGGGAAATTTCTGGTTTGAAGAATTTGTCCTGGGGACATAGGGACAAAGTTGGGAACGCGGACGAAAAGTAAGAGCCGAGAGCCAATGAAATGTGCCACGTGTCTTCACCAAAGAGGGACAGGAAGCCCGAATCAAGCGGATCGGAGGAAATTTGTCCTGCATGGTTTGGGGACATCCGGGAAAAATACGCGGGGACGCGAGAGCCGAAAGAGCCGAGATGAATCGAAATGTGCCACGTGTCTTCACCTCAAAGAGGGACAGGGAGACGAAAGGGTGAGATTTTTACTTAATTTTTCCTTCGATGTTTGGGACATCCAAAGGCCGAAAATACGCGAGGAGCGCGAAAAGCCGGGCCGAGCCAATAAAAAAGGACACGTGTCCTAAGGAGGGGGGGAGTGAGCTCGGGGGAGGACTTAGAGAATTTGGCAAAAGTTTTGGCCAAAAAACTAAAAGGTAAAAGGATGCCCCCACCCCCCGTCCAACCAACCAAAGCATGCCACGTGTCCCAAGTGGCGGGGCGCGGGGAAAAATGGAAAATTTTCCAAAGAGTTAAAAAGGTCAAAATTTCAAGGGAAAGCCCATGAAAGGTGGAGGAGAGAGAATTTCTCAGCGAACCAGCACCTGACACGTGGCATCCGACCGGCGGAGCGTGGAAATTTTTCAAAAAATTTCCAAAATGCAAAAAGGTCAAAATTTAAAATTTTTTTGCCCGACATCCGTTTTTTGGGCCGTTTTGCCCTAAAACTTCAGACCTTCATATCTTTTGATCCAGAGCTCGATTTGCACGTTCTTCATATCATTGGAAAGCTTATGAAATTCTCTACATAGGATTTCATGGTCAATTTTGAATTTTGGTTCAGTTTCAAGAGAGAAAATTCAAAAACGGCTCTGCCACGCGTCCATGGCCAGAAATGACATTTCAGCTGACCAAATTTAATGCAGAATGGGTCGCATTCTCCTCCAATTTGGTCAAAAATGATAGGGTATGGGTTTGTAAGGTCCCCATGCCATTTTAATGCATTTGTAGTCAATGAGGAATGGGCTCCCATGTTTTGTACATTTTCTCTCTCCTGGGCTCGACCCATGCAATGTAAAAGCCAGATTTGGCTCATTTCTTCAAAGGGGAACACTTTTGGCATAAAAAAATTCTTCTTTCACCTCCAGCAAGTGATTGTTGCAAGAATCAGACCTCTTCAAAGATTGTAACAGGTTTTCTACCTCTCTGAGGTTGTAATGCAGTGGTTTTGACATCGAAATGATAATGCAAGCTTTGTGAATGGGTTTCAATCCTTTGTTTGTATTATTTGCTTCATTTCAGATCCTAAATTATATCTTATCAGCCTGTGTATGTTTTATGTTGCAATCTTTGGTTTGTGTCTATTTGCATGACAAAAATATTCACCACTCCTTTTGGTGCATCACCATCTTTAGTTAGTTTCAATTTTTGCATTTCTATCCCTGTCTCCTTGCAATTTAGAGTAGGATTAGGATCTGAACCTCTGTAGTTGTGCAAATATAGATCTAAATCAGAGGAGTTTGAGGAACCAACCTCTAATCTAGAGATTCCTCTCTCGGGCCACAAGTCCCACACTTGGAGAGAGGTTTCCATGTTGTGCAATCACACCGGATGCCTAAGACATCAATTGGTTACATGGTGTCGAGACCTCTTTTCAATTATTTTGAGGATGGTTCATAATGAATACATACCAGATTGACCTTACAAAATTATGAGGAGTGGATTACATATTTGGAAGAAGAATACACACACGAGGTTTAGCATTGGATCTAATTTTGATGCACATGCATGGGTGGAGTAGAATCATATGACTATTTATACGATAGATTATTCGCTATCTTTCTAGTAAAACTATACGAGTGGCTGGTTGTTTATGTGTCTAAATAGAATTGGAGGTATCACACACTTATCTAGATGCAAGAATAATTTTAGACCCTTTATGATGCTAACTTTGATTTGGACTCATGTTGTGGATATGTGGTTTTGTGGTGTTTTTAACAACTATATCTTAGAGTAGTCAATTTTCACTTATTCATTCCCAAAGGTAGTTGAGTTCCAATTTTTTTGATATTCTAGGGGAACTTACCCGTAAGGCATTCCATTGGCAATCAAAATTATGATGGTAACCACGAACTTGGAGAAAAAAACTAATGGAAAACTAAAGCCCTCCATGCATAGGGGCGGAGAAGGTTTGGTGAAAGATAAAAGATCTAGGAATAGAAAGGAAAAGAGAGAGAAAGGTGGCTCAAGTATAATGAGGCACGTGAGAGGGAGATAGAGAAGTAGCAGGATGTTACAGAGTGAATGGCATTGTGAGAGATAGTTTAGGAAGGGTTTGAAGTTCATGAAGATGTGGAACCCAAGCATCAGAGCTCCCCCATTTAGGAAAGCATGACATGGAACCCTCCTTAGACTCAAGTAGAAGTGCACCAGAGAGACGACTTGGGCCACATGCATGCATCTGAATCCACATGGAAACCTTTCCCTTGCACTTGGTTTTCTAGTATCTAGTACAACAAACAGTCAGCAAGCCAATTTAGGAAGTGAGAGAGAAAGAGTGAGTCATATAAAAAGCACAATGATGGTAGTACAAATGGATTTGTTGTTATATGGGAGTACCTTTTCAGGTGTATCATCCACACAGAAATTCGTGCACACATACTTTTAAAATCTCTTCTAGGAGTAATAACACTTCACAGATGTTGAGGTATAGTTCAATACTATTGTTGGAACACAAGGAAGTAAATCTTCTAGTCTAACCCCAACTATAGGTTCGGGATCATGAGGTATAGGTGGCTCTAGCTCTAGTGGATCTGGTGGTTCTAGAGGTAGAGGAAACATAGGAGGTTCTAGATAGGTGAGAAAAGTATGCACCAACCCCAAAATATTTATATGGAGATGTCTCTTCATCTTCCAGAGTATAGGGGCATAAAATATGTTGTTGAACATGTACACATGTGTGAAATACTATGGTACATTAAAGGAATCATTGATTCTAAGTTTAGGGAAATTCAATTTGCTACTATGTTACAAGGCCATGCACACAATTGGTATAGAAATTTGACCTTGACTCAGACTTGTGTAGACTACACATCTTTAAAATATGCTTTCCTTAAAGAGTTTCACATCCCTAAGTTTGAGTAGAAGAGTATAAATGCACTCAAGGATATTAAGCAAGGCACTACTAAGAGTGTCAGATAATATGATTCTCATTTTAAAACATTGTTATCCAAGCTTTCTTATTGATATTCATGCAAGTCAACATGCACAATGGTTCATTGGGGTCCTAATAACACCTTTTAGAAGGGCGCTATCACATAAGACATACACTGATCCATGCAAAACACTCAAAGTAGCTTTACACACTGAGGTAGTTAGAAGTATGACACCGGGTGAGCCCATTTTTAGAAGCACATATCATAGCTATGGTGAATTAGTTGGAGAATCTATGAACAAATTCAACACATGAGATGCACACAGGGATTTGGTGCACAAATTGTGAAGTAGATGGTCACACAAAGGATAGTTTTCCCCGTAGATCAGTTCACTCATTATTGTTGGACTATGAGATATGTCATATAAACCATGATGCTAAACATTTCCCATTACTACAACATGCGATAAGGAAGAACGTTTTCATGCTAATGAAAATATATAGGTCCATGACTCATGACACGGAAGACTTCCGACTGATTGGTCAAATCCATGATGCTATAGATATCGATGTATGACAGATAGGAGTTTTAGATAACTCTAAAGGAAAGAACGAGCATTAGGATCAGGATCACAATTAGGCGCGCTATGATCGAAATGAAGGATGTTTCAAAGGAGGTCATGGCAGAGGTTGAGGGTTTCGAGGAGGATATGGAGGCCAAGGCCATGGTGGTGGAAGAAGTGAGTTCCTCAAAGAACATGTTACACATGTGGATCTCCTTACCACTACAGGCATGAATGTCCTCATAATATTACATGTTATTTTTGTGGAAAGAATCATAGTTATGAGGAGTTCCCAAACTTATATGAGCATCTTATCAAGTAGCATAAACAAGAAAACAAAGGTGCAGGGATGGTAAGGATACAACACATTGTGGAAAATCAATGGATGCCCAAGTTGGAAATAAAATATGAGGCATTGTAGGTAAATATCATGACCCATGCTAAAGAAACATGCATCAAAGAAGCATTGCATTAGAATCCTACCATCACTAAGGAGGAGGTTCTACATTCATAGTACCCAGATCCTACCCATCAGAAGGAGGTTTACTAGGAAACCATGGAGGTACTTAGGAATCTTCAATGTGAGATACAATATTTAAAGGAGAATCATGGAAGATGGAGAAAAGAAAGCATCGTAAAAGGTCCAAACTAATATGGATGACTTGAGAGAATGTGTAAATTTGTTGTGCGCCAGAGAATATCATTCCACTATTGGGAATTGGTTAAAATGGAAACACTCCATATGTAAGTAGTGAGACTAGATGACAATCCTACATGTTAAAATCTTCCCCCTCATAGCCTAGATTATGACAAGGAAATAACCCTAAATGTTATTGTGGATGGGTGGCTATTGAATAATATACTGATTGATACAAGTGTGAAAGTCAATGTTCTTACCTTAGATGCATGGGTATAGATGGGGAGACCTTCATTGCAGTCATCCTCTAATGTATTATTCATAGCTAACCGGACTAATACCACTCCCATCGAAGTTTTAAAATATGCATCCATTACCATATAAGGAGCCAAGTTCACTAGAGATTTTGAGGTTTTAGTGTTGGCAGAGTCAGATAGCTTCCCAGCTCTATTGGGGTGTCCTTGGTTCTATGAAAATAATTTTTATATTTGGTTCAACAAGGGTTATATCAGTTTTGAAAACAAGGAGGAAAGAGTTATTATCCCTTTAACATATGGAAAATATGTGCCCTATGTTGAGCCCTTGAGTGAAGAAGACCTGAATAGGATTTATGTATGCGCCATCCAAGATCTAGAGGTGCTTGAGCCATGTAAAGAAGGAATCCTTCAATGGGAGGATGCACAGTCTATTAGATACTACAAGTGTTGGTTGTGATAATTGGGCTCATAGCACTTATGAGTTGGTAGGGCACAAAGTAAAGAGCATATTTCCTAGGGTCAAAAAAACCATGTGTGTTATATCAGGAGAATAGATAACAAATCGGTACCTTATTACACTGGAGAAGGAGATCCTATGGTGTTCCTATGCGCCATGGAAGAATAGTGGATAAACCCATTGGAAAGAAGGAATATGCTAGCATATACCCTACACGGGACAACAACATGCTGGTGGGTGGTCCACAAGGATAATCTTGTAGGATGGAATGAAATTAGGATTTCTCTTGCCACTAGGTTCTTCAAGAGCAATGCACCTACTCAAATCTGCACTTATCATGGTAATCAACTTATTCAACACCACATTCAACAAAGGTGAGAGACTCTAGATAGAGGGGCAAGAAGCTTTACCACCTTCGCTCTGGGTGCACAAGTTTTATTCCACTTTACATGGTTGCACACATGCTTGGTATGTATATGCATAAATCCATAGAGAGACTGGAAATTGGTAGGATTTAATTGTAGGAATGACCCAAACATTTGAATTCTTCTCTACCAAGCCTCCGGTGGAAGAAGCATTAAAAGTCATAAAGTACTTAACTATGGGAGATAGTGCTAAGGCTGAAGAACTCATTCAGAGTTATTTGATGAAGGAAACTTAGGATAATCTTTTTTAAGAAATAGAGGTCGATGCCACACTACTTCAGTGCACTTGCCTTAAGAAATAAAAAGGAAAATGGTCTACTTAGTGGATGATGAAGAAGTAGAAAATCTGGATGTAAACCATTCAACAAGGTAGGGTGAGGTGTTGGATGTAGTAGATAAGACCACGTGTGCCTACCATGAACCTATAAAGAAAAATAAAGTGAATATTAGATCATATGTAAGCCTAAGGAGGCCATAATTGGGGACTATTGGTTAGGCTTCAAGTGGAAAAATCATAGAGTTACTACGGGATTATCAGGATTTATTCCCTTAGGGGTACCATGAGCTTAAAGGCATGCATGAATCATTAGGGGAGATGAGGATAAAGCTTAAAGAGGGTGCATACCCAATTAGAAAGAGACCCTACAGATGAACCCCAACTTGCATGAAAAGGTCAAAGAAGAGATTGAAAAATGTTGAAGTTTGGAATCATCAAGCCCCTGGATGAGTTAGAATGGGTTAGTCCAATGGTGATTAGTATCAAGAAGGATGGATAGATTAGATCTATGTGGACTATAGGGAGCTAAATGTTGCATGTGTGACTGATCCCTTTCCTATGCCATTCACTAAAGAAATACTAGAAGGCATTACAAGTGGCATAAAATCTATTCATTTACAGATGGGTTCTTTGGTATCATCAAAGTTAGGATTTTCTCAGAGGATCAGGGAAAAACTAATTTTACTACTTGAATGGGGTAGCTTCACCTATACTATGATGCCTTTTTGTCTGAAAAATGCTGCCTATTCTATTTTTCACACATAGTTATTCAGGAATTTAAATAATTTATTCACAACTTCTTACAGGTTTATTTAGATGATTTGATGGTGTGTGGGCTAGTCAAGGACCATTGTGACAATTTTCACTTAATGTTTGAAATATGTAGACATTTGAGTATCTCTTTGAACATCAATAATGCAGTGCATATTTGCTACACCATTTGGAATACTATTAGGACACATAATCTGTAAGGAAGGTTTGTTGGTCGATCCACCTAAGGTTATAGTCATTATAGGCCTAAAAGAGCCTACTAGTCAAAGTGAGGTGCGCATGATTTTGGGTCACACAGGATATTATAGAAATTTATAAATGGATATGCCAAGGTTTCCACACCTTTGGAGGAGTTACTAAAGGAAAAGGTACATTCTACTTGGGAGAACCGCATCAACGTGTATTTGAGACATTAAAGAGAAACTTACTACCGCACCTATTCTACATTTTCCTTTGTGGGACCAACCATTTCATGTACATGTGGATGCCTCTAGCATGATAGCCATTAGCATGGTATTGGCTCAACCTGAAGAAGGTATTATAGATCATCCTATCTATTTTTCCAGTAGAAAGTTGACTCTACGTAGAACATAATTACACAACTACAGAGCATGAGACTTTGTCAATGATCTATGTGCTACATAAATTCAGATAATACCTACTAGCTACACCATTTGTATTTTATACAAATCACATGGCATTGAAGTATTTGGTAAACAAGCCCATTTTATAGGGGCACATATGCAGATGGGTACTCTTATTTCAAGAATTTGATTTCACAATTGTGGTAAAACTAGGGAAAAGTAATTCTAGACCAGACCATTTATCTAGAATACATTAGGAGAAGAAGCATAGGAAATTGAAGATACCATGCCGATGCACAATTATATAGGTTACAATGAGCACCATCGAATTAGAGGACATTGTTGTCTTTCTATGAACAATAGGCATGGCACCATAAGGAATGAAATCCTTAGAGAAGAAAAAACTTTCTATACATGTGGCACCATATATGTTGATTAGTGGTGACCTATACAAATTAGGTCGGGATGAAGTATTACACACCTGTGTTGTAGTGCATGACTGGATGAGAGCATATAGATATTATGGAAGAATATCATGGTGGTATTGCAGGTGGCCACTATGTAGGTGATGCCACTACACACAAGATTTTACTCACTGGATTATGGTGGGAGACCCTGTATAAAGATTGTAAGGATTATTGCAAGGCTTGTGATCACTGTCAACATCTTGGAAAACTAGGTCAACAAGATGAAATGCCTCTAAGACCTATTAATAGTGTAGAACCATTTGAGAAATGGGATATAGATTTTGTGGGTCCTATTTCACCAGCCACGCGTAGGACTGGATCACACTATATCATAACTTACACAAATTATCTAACAAGGTGGGTAGAAGCAACCTACAAAGGATTGTACAATGGTTACAATAGCCAGTTTCTATGGGAAAATATTATTACAGGTATGGATGCCCTTTAAGTTTGACCAATGATAGGGGCACACACTTTCTGAATGAGACAATCATAATTTTATTGGATGAATTCATGATTACACACCATAAGACTACACCATATCATCCTCAGGAAAATGGACTATTGAGGCTTTCAACAAAATTTTGAGCCAAACATTGACAAAAATTTGTGATGTTGGAAGAAAGGATTGGGATGATAAAGTATCTGTAGTATTTTGGGCATATCAATAACATATAAAAGGTTGAACAAATCCACACCATTTTAGTTAGTGTTTGGCATAAGAAGTAGTTCTTCCTATGGAATTCATGTTACCATCTTTGCATATTGCACACACTGGAGGTCTAGTTGATGAGAAAGCATTAGAAGAATGGATTGAAAAGTTAATTAAGCTAGATGAGTGATGAGAAATAGCATGTTGGAGTCAAAAAAAGAAAAGGCCAGGTAGAAAGCATGGCATGACAGGCACATCAGGGATAAAAATCTTGAGATAGGATAGATGGTGCTCCTTTATGATTCTAAGTTTTTGCACCATCCAGAAAACTCAAAGTACATTGGTTAGGGCCATATGTTATCACTCACATACTTGAAACATGTGCTTTTCAATTAGAGGCACTTAATGGAACACTGTTACCCGGTTACTTCAATGGGAGTAGGTTGAAGCCCTACTATAAATAAGTCTTCTTGGTGTTTATAATAAGGTAATGTTTCCATTTAGATTAGGTTTTCAATTTATGTATTTTCCTTAATGTATTTCCTTCTTTGTCACTATGCTTTGTCAATTTAGTTGGTTTTTTTGTGTAATAAGCATGGTTACGCCGAAGCTAATTACTATTTGAAGAATTTTATGCATAGAGGACTGCACATACCCTTAGTGTGGGGTGGTTATTGATATCCAAGTATAGGACTATTGAAAATAAGTACACATGAAAGGAACAAACTACTATGGTGTTATTCAAGTTGGATAATTGAAAAAAAAGTGCTTCTAGAAATGAGGACCATATGTGGAGATGAATGAAGAAACAAGTATAACGTGAGGTAAGCAGAGGCCATGGGAACTACCAAGGGAAGGCACAGTGGTGAGGTACTCAGGTGCATGGAGGCACGCTGAAGAGAAGTCGTGGCTAGAAGGTAGGAAGGCACATGCTAGAAGGTTATAGCTTGGGCACAAAGATGTACTGCGGAAAGAATGAAAATGGTTAATTAATGAGAGGATTGTTGGTAGGTGAAGAAGCAATAAATGCACTAAATTTTTGAAAATCTATATAAGGATGGGATGTGAGTTCATTTTTACCATTGCAATTGAGAGAATTTGAAAAGAGCTAAGTGTAAATGAGCCGAGAATCATGTTGAGGTGTGCGAAGAGTGTGAAACCAGACATGGAGAGAAGATTTATGCACATGAGAAAGCTTGCATTCCCATAGGTGAAGGGTTTGAGTGAAGCAGACATGTTAAAAAGAGCTAGGGCATGTGATTTCCACTAGGGCATGGAGATTTGAACTAGGGTTTCAACTTGCTCGATTACAGAGGGTAGAAAAGAGATATTTTTCAAATGGCACCGAAGAAAGCACCCACAACAGGAGTAAAAGGGAAGAAGAAGGTCAAAGTGGAAGAAGAAATTACTCCCGAGAGTAATTTCTCAAAAATTCTAGTATCCAGAGGGCATGATTATGGGACAAGAATGGGATTCCCACATCCATCAATGTAAGATCAGTGATTACAACCATCACACATCGAGATAATAAGAAGGAACTAGATGCGTTGTTGAGCACAAAAATGAACAAGCACACAATAAAGATATGCCAATGTACGATGATGCTTGGTGAGAAGTTACTAAAGTATATTGGAGTCTACCAGTTATGATCTGCCATACTTTGGAAAGTATGAACCATTGTATTGATGGTTGATGAGTAGAGTCCATGAGGACTTCTTCTACTTTGTCAAACAGAGAGGGTTAGAATCACAGCTACCTTGATTTCAATAATGATAGGACTAAGGGCCTCAGGAGCATATCTGGAGAGTGACTTAACAGATAAAGCAGTGATCTTGGAGATAAGGAAGGAGCTGGGATATACCAAGGGTCCATGTGGCATGGACATCAACAAATTGAAGAAGTACCTAGTAGTACATGAAATTTCCCATCTTGTAACAAAGTTGAATGACCAAGAAAGGTGGTCATGGTGAATACAATGTGGTTGCACGTTGCAAGGAAGATGTCTCAAGGAGTGATCTACAATATCATGGATCACATAGCAAATAAAATCATTGAAGAAGTGCATACAGGTGATAGAATTATTTTTGGTGCTATTTTATTGTCTTTGGTGTTTATGGAGATTGGAGTGCCCGATGGGCCAAAGGAGAAGATTTGGGAGTACCCCACAGAACAAAAATATCTAGTGGAAAGATTTAATAAATACTTATGTGAAGGGACCATGGGTGGGCCATTTAAATAGAGGGTGAGATGTGGTATGATAGGCTCTCATGTGGCATTTGAAGAGAGAATGGCATATACCCAAGGAATTTCCTTTGTGGTGGGTAAGGTAGTACAATTTTCATTCTACTAGCACTTTTACATCATGTGGTTTTGATGAAAGATGGGGCTTGGATCCCATGGTGCAAATTACCATATGCCTTCACAACACAATATTTCTAGGCATCATTTCACTAATTTTTAGATGCACACCACCTAAGCTTCATCATGCAGATAAGGTAGATTGTGACTACCACACTTTGAGAGAAAGACATATGTATATCCAGGATGGACTGCCTACATTGAGAGGCTTATCTCAGATATAATAAGCATGAAGCCAATAAGCTTGGCTGTTGGAGACATTGGAGCAATGCTTGTGTACCTTCAACTCAAGCCCAAGATGGAGAACAATAAGTATGTGGAGAATGAGTTTGCGCTCCCAGGGCCGCCAAAAGGTAAGCATACAATGGAAAATGTTCCAACACCTAAGCCCATAGAGACAATAGAAGTAGATGATGAAGAAGAGGAGCATGAAGATAGTGGTGGTTTGGAGCACAGAGGTAGGAGGCAGCCTACAGATAGGGTAGAAGTGAGCGCATGACTACTCCACCCCAGCCACAAGAGGGAGATGATGAGGACTTGGATGTAGTACAAGGAGAGTTCATTTCAAAAGGGTATTTAGAAGAACTAGGACCCAAGGTGCTACTCCATAATCAATGCACAATCACCTCAAATCTCTCCATAGAAGGAGATAACTAAGAAGAGAAGAAGGAAGTTGAAGCTAAACGAGGAGGTGGAAGAGTCTGAGGAGAGCGTGCATACTTGAATCTCCTACACCTCTAGAGAACATGGAAGAACCAAAGGATGAAGAAATGAAGGATAGAGAAGAAGGAGAAAATGAGGCAGATGAGACAATGCACACAGAGACTACTCAGGGCATAGCAAAACAAGCTCCAAATCTTGAAGCTCAAGTTCCTAAGGGGCCAAGATCAAAAATAAAAAGTGGAGAATATGTTGCATCGGTCATGGGCTATGCTGAGGACACATGTAAAATTATCTCGTGCCCATTTTCAAAGCACAATGACACCAAAGGAGTTGTATGGGTGGGAGCTGATGGATGAAGATATGGCAACCATGCACACAAGGAAGCAATTGTCATGGTCTATGCACACACACATGGATGAACCAGAATTTGATGTATGTGAAGAGTCATGTGTATCAAGGAGGTTGAAGAAGACACCTCAGCCAGACACATAATAGTAAAGCCTATTGTTATGTCAGATGAACAAGTGAGAAATGCTTTGGTGAAAGTCTCAATAGAGGTGGCACAATGAAATGTGGATAAGGCTGCAAAAATTAGGGTGCTAAGAGAAGATCAAGGCTAAGGATGTAGAAATAGCATGCCTAAAGAAAGAAAAAAATACTTGGCACAAAAGAAGAACACTATTTTCATCAGCATGGAAGAGGAAATTGGGGACAATATCATGAAAGCAAAGCCACACTTAGAGCCTAAGGTACCCAAAACATTTCCTTCGAAATGCATTATGTACAAACCTTGGTGGACTTGGTGCTTGAAGATGAACCTCTGTGCATGCCAGAACCAAAGGATCCTAAATAGAAGTAGAGTGAGAAAAGGCTTCAATGATGAGGAAGATTGCATCATATGAGGGATTGCTCCAAAGCTTGCATGAGGAATTAAAGAAAGCAGATCAAGTGTTGAATATTTGTATAGCCCCAGAAGCCATTATAAGAACTAGGACCATTATAGAGGATAATGAAGTCCTAAAAGGCCATGAAGGATGAGACCTTGGGCCACATAGAAATGATTAGTGCTTGTCAAGAAAAATCACAAGGCCCTTATAAAACACAAGAACCACACAAGGAAAGGCTAGATGAGCTTGGGAAACTCATCACACAAAAGATGGACTTATTAGAAGGAAGAATGACTACCATGTCCAACATTGTTTTGGTCTTGCAAAATGAGAAAGGAGAGATTGCAAAAGATGAGCTAGAGTCAATTGTAGTAGATATCCTAGAAAAGGTAGAGGCCGTGCTCAATGATTGGTAGACTTTAGAGGTGGAAATAAAAGAAGAATATCCAGAATTGATTCTTCTAGGTTGAAGCAAAAGATGTTGTAGGGTAAATTCATTCTTTTATTCATAAAAATTATTTCTATTCTTCTATTCATATTCTTTGATTCATTTTGGAGACAACCATTTCTTGGGGTGGTAATGCTAATTAGTGTGGGGTAATGTTGGTCAGTCAAGATATGGCACTTAGCAAAAAAATACAAAAGGTTCATGTAAAAATAAGAACATTAAAAGCATGGGAGGATCGGAAGGAATCACACATTGAGGAAAAGATAGATTCAGGACTTAGCCATTTTCACGATGATGAGCTATTTTTGGAGATAGTGTGTCAAACACACAAACCGTTAAAAATTGTACGACACGTATTGGCTATTTTTGGAGGATTGGCTATGAAGACTTTGCATGGATACAGGCTAAGAATAGATTTACTACTGATAGTTAACTAGAAGAAGTCTATTGTTAGTGCACTTGCATGTGTGGCTATTATTGTAATGACATGGCTAATAATAACATGTGACCTATTTTGGGATTGGATAAGTGGTGAAGGGAAAGTCCCCACCCTTATAAATATGTAGTGAATTGTGTAGTATAGATATAATATATAAGAACTAAGGTATGGTGAGGTTATGCTACCAAATATGATGCATGCATAAACTATGGTATTATCTATTGTAATAAGATTTTGTGTATTTATCATGTTTAATGTAATGGAGTGTATTGGATGAAACAGAGTATCAAATCCTAAGTATAATTGGTTCTTGCATGCTTGATTTCATCATGGTTATCATTTAAGTCTGTTATTCTCTAGATCTAGATCTGAACATGCACTATAGAATGAATGATATATTTTAAGTCATCATGGTGAAAGGCGATTGATTGTGAGCTAGAGAAAAGCAAATCCCAAGTATGGGGACCTTAAGAAGTACTTCCCCGAATATAAAGGTTCCTGGATGATTGGCTTCGTATTTACTATGGCGTGTAGAGGTTTCGAGGTATGTTGATGGCGACCTAAGGCAAAAGGATGGAACATCAGTTTTAAATGTAGAAATACATGTTTTGAGTGCAAGTTATACATAACATAGGCACCGTAGATACTTTGGAAACATCTTTGCAAAAGGAGGTCGAGGAAAGGAAATGAGATTAAAAGTTAACAAGTATCATGGTGGATTTAGGCTTAAAATGAAATAGTTTTAGAGAAGTAGGATGGCATATTCAATGTCGGAAACAATGTAAGATCTGGAATAGACATTGAAATGAATTTAAAATAGAAAGGATGAGGATAAAATATTGGGTCAATGATGACCTAGGAATATTGATGATGATCTAGAAATTACTAAAAAAATGTCGAGGGAAACAAGTTGGATCGGAGAGAATTTGCAAGCGAAAAAATAGATCGATTAGGTTGATAATGGAGTCCCGACTATTTTTGGACCTATAAAAGGTTAGATGCAAACAAGGCAAAAATAATATGATAATAACTACATAAAATGATACCAAATGATGATAACCTCACAAAGGAATGTCTACGAGCAATGCAAATAAAATAGAAGGGGATCCAGAGGTCCACATTCACTTCAGTAGAGATGTTTAGGCACGAGAAGCCACTCAAAGGTTGTAAGAAAGATGGGGTATGTGCATGCATCTAATGAAGAATGGAAAGAAAGCACTCAACTTTATAGGGTCTACAACAATGGTTGGGTCCACGTCGAATGTGGAGAAAGTTTCCCTAATGGGAGGATTTTTCTTCTTTTTGTGTGATTTTGGTTTTTTAAGAGTTGTCTTAATGCTTTAAATCATTATGTGGGAAGAGGATATTTAGGGATGAGGTGCATGTGAGTTGGCGGTGGAGATAGGTTATTAAAATCCTATGGATGGGAAATATAAAGTGCATTAGGGAAAGGGATAATATAATAATTGATTAATAAGAATAAATTGATTAAAATCAATTAGGATCGAATAAATGTGGTCATTTTTAAAATAAATAGAAGTAAATGGGTTAATTTAAAATTAATTATGTGCACACAAGAGAACAAGGGGTACAAATACTAATTTTAGGTGTCCACATTTTTCCCCTTGTTTTGAGTGGTTTGAGATATCAAGTCACGAGATGAAAAAAATGAGAGTTGGATGAGGATTGATGAAAGGTAGTTGCTTAGTTCCCCTCAAACATGGCATCAATTATGTCGAGGAAATCGATGATGCATTTAAAAAGATAGTTGATGAAGGTCTAGTGGGTGAAGAAAAGATGGGTGAAATCATAACCAAGGAAAGATGCCCTAGGTAAAAAAGGATTTCAATATCAATGAAAACTATGGCGGTGACTTCAATATCATGTCAATAGAGGAAAATTACAGTCTCAATGGAGATGGGATACAACATTCTACAAACCAGTGAGTGGGTGAAGATCACTGCAATATGGATGCAAGCCGGGATGACCAACGGGTCATGGGCAAGTCATCAAAGTATGCACAACTATATGCAAAAGTATGTGAAATCCTTCATACATGAGGAATCGAGTGAATAAGGATGTGTCCATGAGAATGAAAATAATGTTGCCCCAAGTGGGAGTATGAATATGGCCTGAAGGTGAAATGAAAAAGGGTGGTGAAATATGTTAGTGTGTGGGATCCTATGTGTCCTTCACTCACATATGGAGGGTCATCTCACATGGGTTAGGTTTAGAATTAGGTTTAGGGTTTTGTTGTGTGCCTTACACTAGGGTTACTCAAAGACCCTATATGTACCCTTTCATTTCTGATTTATGAGTATGCCAAGACACTCCACTTTATCTTTCCTCTATGTGCAAGCTTTATTTCTATTGAGCAAGTTCTTCCATTGTTGATTGATCCTTGTGATTATGCTAGAGATATCATGATTCTATTTGAGTGCAACTACTTTGTGGTGCATCATTTCCATTTGATTCTCACAAACTCTTTCATGGTATTAGAGCTGAGATCAGGTAAACATGCATTTGTCATCTGAGTTGTGATTACTCTTGGTCTCATTTTTACTTGTGTAAGTTTTTTTTATCATTATATTCTAGAAATTTATTGCTAACGTATTTAACAAGATGTTCTTGGAAAGTTTTTTTGTTGTGTTCTTCATGCATGTGTAGGTTTCCTAAAGATTTCAGGGGTTTTATAGCTACATTTAGCTAATTGTAGCTAAATCTGGTAGATTAGTTAAAATAAGAGGTTATTTTCTAGTTTTTTTAATTTCTATTAACTTCGAAATTTTTTAGATATTTTTTTGGTCTCTCTCTGTGTTCTTGCATGGTGGTTTTATAGAATACAGGTTCAAAATTTCAGTTTGAAGGTGTGTTTTGGTGTTCTACTCCACCGAGCTCCTTCAACTCTCTATCGAGCTCTCTGGCTTGTTTGAATCTCTTTTGGCCTGTGTTTTTTTTTTTCTCGAGTCGTGTTCTGGTGTGAGCCATCCTAGCCCAAGTTATTTCCTCGCCACTCCGAGTTGTGCTCTTCCCCAAGCCCTCTCCTCTCCCTATGAGATTCTTCTTGTGTCATGGCTCTCTATGTCAAAACCGCTCTCCCTCGGGCTTCCACCTTGTCCACCTACATACCATTGGACTCCTGTCTCCTGTGTGCCTTGCTCCCCACATGATCCCATTGATCCTATTTCCCACTTTTAATCGAGCTCCCAGTCTTTTCCATGCCCGTGTTGTCTCCCAAAACCTAATTAGGATTCATTCCCACTCTCCTGAGCTCCTCCTCTACCTCAAAAGCATCTACCTCGCATTTATCTCATGCGTGTCACTCTAAGGTTCCTCTACACATGCCCCAAGCCCCAACCCCATCGTCCCCGAGCTTTCTCACTACCTTATCATGTGCTTAGCCTTCCTCCAATGTCCTCCACTCAACTCGGGATCCTCCCACACCTAAATGACCCTTTGACCCCCAATGCGAGATCCTCCTCTCATCTCAGGGATCTACCCGATCGGTCTCCACCTCCAATGGCTTCCACCAAGCCACTTTTTTGTAAGTTTAGTAAGTTTTTTTAATTTCATTTTTGGTGAGATTTTTTTCGGGGTGTTTTTTTTAGGGTGGATTTTTTAAAAAGGAAATAAATTTAAATATTTAATTAGGATTTATTTTTAATTAGATCTTAATTAGTGGTTCCTTATTATTCGTAATTAATTAGATTTAATTATATTAAATCTAGTTTTATTAATTATGACCTTAATTATATCTTCATTACAATTAGTAGTAATTTAAAATCATCTTTTAATTAATGTTTTTTTATCATTTAAAAAAAGTCCTAATTGCTTTAAATTAGTTAAATTGACGTTTCAAAATGGTAATTTTTAGGTGTTATTGTCGATTTTTTTACTAATCATGTGTTCAAGTGCGCATTGACAATATGAGCACCTATTTTCCTTCCGAGCACTTTTCCAACATTCTGAAGATCATCGGGACTCATCTTGAGTTCATCTAAAAATTGTATTTACCCTTATTATTTCTTGTGACTAGTGAGTGCATCAGCCAAAATTTATAGCAAGAGGGTATCCTTTGCGATGTGAGACACTCTTTCTCACAACCAAGATTTGATTTTCCCTCCTTCCTAGTTTTTTACAAGTTGGGCTTGTATATGGTGTCACTTTGTTGTGCTCCACAAACACAATTGTGGTCTCCTCTCTTGTGCATTATTACACTGATTGCAAGGTGAGTTACAAACTATTTCAAGATGCACGCTCATACCCGATTGTATTCAACGCACTAAACTATAAAGTGCCAAAAGCGGGGGTTATTATATTATCCTGGGTGGTTGTGATTCTTGAGTTTCTTTTCTTAATTCCTTCTCTCTCTCTTCACTATGGATGCACTTTCAATTCATTTTCTTACGTCATTAAACTTATTTGAATGGAGATCAAAAATGATTATGAAACTAAGGGGTAAATGGTTGTTCCACATCACCATGGGAACTAATACTAAACTAGTCGAAACCCCTGAAAAATCTAAGTGGTTGAACCATAGTGACGAATCTTTAGGTATTCTTTGCATATCGGTTTCTCCCGACTTGCTCTTCCACATTGAGTCATCCAAAACACCTAATTCTATGTGAACAACATTGGATAAAAATTTTGGACTACAAGATGACATGAGAGCGCATGAGTTGGAAAATAAACTACTAGGTTTAAATCCTAGTGATTTTGAAAACCTACAAGCATTCTTCACTATTTTTTCCACACTAGATTGTTGTTAAAGGAAGTCAAGTAGAGAAGAAAGATTCTCAACTGATCTAATCGATTCTCTCTAAGTTAGGTCCCGAATATTCTATCTTTGTGTCAACATTTTACACTAAAATTTGCCTTGGCAAAGGATTGGAATATGCCCTCCTTTGAATGTTTTTGTCCCAACTCATTTGAGAATAGGACAAACTAATTCAAATGGGGTCTCTCAAGTCCAAGTCACATGCCCTTATAGCAAGTACTAGTAATTAAAATAAAACTGAAAAGAAGAAAGAAAGAAAGGATCAACCTAGAGTAGGAAACCAAGACCAAAACTAAATTTAACACGAATTCTTCGACTTCTCGAGCCTAGAGCACGAGAAGACAAGTTTTGTGTTCTATTGCAAGAATCCTAGTCATAAAGAGCATATGTGTATGAGAAACAAATTTATCACCTTACTCATTTACTTGAGAAAAATCAAATAGGTGTTCTGAGTCTATCAAACAAAATTCTCCAAAGGTCGAGTCTTCTACTGCAAAAGGGTCTAAATATGATAAGAAGAAAGGAAAGGCCCTTATAGCCAAAGTTGCTCCTTCATCGACGTGGAGTATAGATCCTAGTGCCTCACACCACATGGATTCTTCACATGTTAAGTTCTCCAACATCAAGACTTGTGGTATGTCCCAAATCACTATGGGTAATGACACGATAGTATTAGTTTCTAGTAGTGGATTAGTAGAGATGGATGGGGGAAAATTCAACCAAGTGTTGAGTGTTCTTGATCTCTCTACCAATATCCTATCAGTTTACAAAATTACTCACCTTGGTGAAGGAATTTGATCAGAATTTGGTCCTAACTCGGTGATTATTCGTTAGCTTAATGATGACACTACATATGGCTGAGGGAAAGGAAGATCATCATTCACATTGTATACCTTTTCCCACTTTACTTCTTATTCTACGCCCACTACCTTTCTCACTCTTGCAAATGAGGTTAGTAAGTTATGACATGAACATTTTAGACATCTAAATTATCACTATCTTGAACAATTGAGCCAAAATGAAATGGTCAATAAGTTACCCCACATCAATATTTCTAAGGGTCTTTGTGAGGTTGTACCCTTAGAAATCATCCTGAAAATAAATTTGACAAAGGAAAGCCCGAAGAGCTACTCATCCCTTAGATCTTGCTCACAATAGTATTTCTGGTCCATTTCCATCTCCTTCGTTTACTAGATATCTTTATGTGCTCACCTTCATTGATGACTATTCATGATATACTTGGGTATATTTTCTTAAGCTTAAGTCTGAAGTCTTTGAACATTTTTAGGAATTTAAGGCTCTTGCTGAGAAACAAGCGGAATGGTCTATCAAGGTTCTTCGAACTGACAATGGAGGTGAATATGTAAACAATAGGTTCATGGATTTTTGTACTTCTAAAGGGATCTCCTTGTAGCATACATTTCTTATAGCCCTTCACAGAATGGAGTAGTAGAAAGAAATAACCATAATCTTAAGGAGATGGCCACTTGTATGATTCACTCAAAGTCTCTTCCTCCATAGTATTGGGTTGAAGCAGTGAATTGTGCTAATTACATTCAGAACCATGTTCCACACAAGGTAGTAAGAGGGATGACACCCTTTGAATCTTGGTTTGGACGCAATCCTGATGTTGAGCACTTTCGAGTCTTTGTATCCAAGGATATGGCTTAGATTCCCAAGAAGAAACACAAGGCATTGGAACCACAATCAAAAGCTTATATCTTTATAGGGTATCCTGATGGCGTGAAGGGATATCAATTGTTGAATCCTACTTCTCATGAGCTTTATATTGAGAGAAGTGTTAATTTGATGAGTCTTCTTCAACTTCTACTTCTCTACCTATTGAGGTTCTTCAACTTGCTGATTCAGATTCTGACTCATTAGATGATGATGTTGTTGAGCATGCTCCTCTTCCTGATCCTCTTGATCATCAGACCTTTGAGTCTTTTGATTTTGATAGTAGTGATGATGAGGAATATGTCCCTTCTCACTCAAGTGACGAATCTTTTGACTCAAAGCCTGATCCTCCTAGTCCTCTTTGGGCTAGGAAAAATTTACAAAGTGTTGGATATTTAGTTGGAGATACTTCAGATATGAGACATACTTGCTTAGATTTTGTTGGACCCCACTATTTCTTTTCCTCTACTTCTAATCCATAGTCCTTCCTGAGGCTTCCGGTATTCCTGAGTGGGATTCTTCCATGGATGAGGAGTATTCCTCTCTCATGAAGAACAATACTTGGGATCTCACCCTTGTTCTAAAAGGAAGAAAAATCATTTAATGTAAGTGTGTGTTCCAAAAAAAGTATGGAGTAAATGGAAACTTCAAAAACTTTAAAGCGTGATTAGTAGCTAAGGGTTTCTCCCAGATAGTTGGGGTTGATTATACTAAAACCTTTTCTCTAGTTGCAAAGATGACTTCTATTTGACTAACCTTTACCATTTCCATAGAAAATAGATGGAAAGTCCATCAAATGGATGTTAAGAGTGCCTTCCTTCATGGTGACCTCGAGGAAGAGATATACATGGAACAATTTTCAAGTTATGTCCATGATCCCTCCCTCATTTATAAGTTAAAGAAGACTCTTTATGGCCTTAAACAATCCCTAGGGATTGGTATGCCAAGATGGACTACCTTTTACTTATATATGGGTTTACTAGGTGTCACTCTGATCCAAATGTTTATATTCTATGGCAATATAACTCCATACTCGTCCTTTTTCTCTATGTTGATGACTTTTTATCACAGAAACTCTTCCTCTATCATTGGTTTTGTGAAGATTGCCTTGGCCAACAAAGGTTTTCCATGACTTACTTAGGTCCCTTCATTACTTTCTTGGGATCCATATTTCACAATCTAACTCGAGAATTTTGATTTCACAACCTAAGTATGCTCTTGAATTTCTTGCTCATTTTTAGATGTTGATTAGGTTCACAAATTCTGATTGGGCGGTGACTTAGATCATTGAAAATATACCTCGGCTATAGTTTCTCTCTTGGTTTGGGTCTTATTAGTTTTTTTAGTAAGAAGCATAATGTACGAATTTTGATATATTCTACGGAGGTAGAATACAAAGGAGTAGTTAACATTGCCATAGAGGTTGTTTGGCTACAAGGTATTTTGACAGAGTTTGGCATCCACTTTCGGTGGCCTACCATTATCTATTGTGATAACATGAGCACTATCTCAATTTTTAGAAATCCAATTCAATATCAATGGACGAAGCACATTGAGATCCATATGCACTTCATATGAGATATTATTCATGATTGTATCATTGACATTCAATATATTGAAAGTAATCGGATTACAAATATATTCACCAAGCCCTTCACTGAGGTAAAGTTTACTCACTTGCCGTCACTTCTTGGGGTGAGGTCTTATGCAACTACTCATCTTCTTCAGGATATATATTCTTTCTCTTCTTCTTATTCTTCTAGGAAGATGTTGTTTGTATATGGGCACCTTATCAAGCCTTTAGTTGTCAGACCCCATTGACACATCTTTCTTAGTTATTTAGGAGTGTCTTCTTGTTCTGTTTGAATCATCTTAACCACTACCCCAACTTCAATGAAGGGGGGGTGTTGGTGTGTGGGATCCTATGTGTCCTTCAGTCACATATTGAGCGTCATCTCACATAGGTTAGGTTTAGGGTTTTCTTGTGTGTCTTGCACTAGGGTTACTCAACACCCTACATGTACCCTTTCATTTCTAATTTATGAGTATGCCAAGAAACTTTGTTGTCTTTCCTCTATGTGCAAGATTTATTTTTGTTGAGAAAGTTCTTCCATTATTGATCGATCCTTGTGATTACGTTGGAGCTATCATGATTCCATTTGAGTGTAACTACTTCGTGGTGCATCGTTTCCGATTCGATTCTCGTAAACTCTTTCCTTTTGGCATGATTTTAGTTTTGTAAGATTTTTCTGAATGCTTTAAATCGTTATGGGGAAGAGGATGTTTAGGGATGAGGTGTATGTGAGTTGCGGTGGATATAGGTTATAAAAAGCATAGGGATGGGAAATATAAAGTCCATTAGGGAAAGGGATAATATAATAATTGATTAATAAGAATAAATTAATTAAATTCAATTAGGATCAAATAAATGG
Organism: Taxus wallichiana var. yunnanensis; assembly: GCA_018340775.1. Classification (NCBI taxonomy): domain Eukaryota; kingdom Viridiplantae; phylum Streptophyta; class Pinopsida; order Cupressales; family Taxaceae; genus Taxus; species Taxus wallichiana. The sequence goes on along the minus strand of CM031242.1, from coordinate 641,245,925 downwards.
GGGCATTTTTAAAATAAATAGAAGGGGATGGGTTAATTTAAAATTAATTATGTGCACGCAAGAGAATAAGGGGTATAGATACTTATTTTAGGTGTTTACATTTTGCCCCTTGTTTTTGAGTGGTTTGAGATATAAAGTCATGAGACAAAAAAGATGAGAGTTAGATGAGGATTGAAAAAGGTAGATGATGAGTTCCCCCTCAAATGTGGTATCGATTATGTCAAGGAAAATTGATGATGCATTTAAAAGGATAGTTGATGAAGGTCTTATGTGTTGGTGTCATTTTTGAGCTTGCATTGTTTTGCCCTAAATGTTTCCTTCATTTTGTGTGCTCTGAAACATTTTCTCTCTAGTTGAATGCCTTGAAATTCTCACAAACTTGTTGTTTTGCCCCAATTTGAAATAAATATGCATGTGTGCCTTGTTTTGTGCCCTAATTTTTCCAAAATCTATGGGCTCTACTATTTTTCCTTTTTGCCCAATTGTGGAAGTTTAAAATTGATCAATTTGCACTTGTATGCCATTGAAAATCCAATTCCATGATAAAAAATGCTTTGAAAACATGTTTCAGTTGGTTCAATTTTGAGAAATTTGTCATCCTTAGCGAAAAAATCAAATTCTAAGGCATCCCTGGCATTTTTGTGTTTTGATGGTCAGACGAGCGTCATTTTCCCATCAATTTCTTCTTCAACATTCATCGGCAATGTGGCTTGTTCTAATTGGCCGAGGGATGGTGGAAAATTGTTTTAACTTATCGCTTTTCACTTTTTTTTTCTGCAGACCTTGGCGAAAGGAAAATTTTCTCCCATGGCTTCACTTTACTCTGATTGGTTCTAATCTTGCTTACGTGGCATGTTTTGATTGGAGGAGGAGCAGCGGGTCATTTTGAGAACTTGTTATTTTTAGCTACTTTGGCTAAAAGTTTCAAATTTCCCATGGCGCCTTGAAGTGCTAATCTTCTGAATTTAAGCGGCGGAGAAAATTTCTAAATTTTGCCCAAAAATGATGATGTGTCCTCTTTTGATTGGATGAGAAGCAGTGGGTCTTTTTGTGCCTTAAGGCATTTTGGAAAAAGAGTTAAAGTGCAAAGAAAATTCCTAGGGCCCAGTGAATCAGAAATCGCCACGTGTCAGGGACATAATCGGAGGTGCAGGTCCATGGGGATAATTTGGAAAATTTTCCTTTTTCCAAAAAAGGTGGAAATGTGTAGAATCAGTCCACGATTCTAATGGGGCCCACTTTGGGACACGTGTTAGGCCCGTTTTCATGAGGCGAGTGTGGGGAAAAATATCAAATTTTTCCAATTTTTCCCAAAAATTTTAAAAGGTAAAATGAAGCTCCTAGGTCCGCATCCAATGGAATGGTGCCACGTGGCCACTTAGAATAAAAGGGTAAAAAATTTAAAAATGTGAAACCCATGCCTATGCCGAATCAAATCTCGCCACATGGTCGTTTCTTTAAAAAAATGCAAAATGGAAAAAGGCACCTCCAAAGCCCGTCTCCAATGGTTTTTCTCCACATGGAGGGCGTAGATTAAAAGTTGAATGTCAAATCAATGGTAGTTGTGCATCATTTTTTCTCTGCCACCATTTTTTCCCTAGAATGCTCTAGGAAGTTTGGAGATGCGTTTTTTGCATCAATTTTCATCAATTTTTGAAAAATTCATGTCGTTTGTGCCTACAAGGACCAATGCAATTGGTTTTGAGGATCAATTTGAAGATCGAGAGATGTTTTGAAATGAATTTTTTCCCTAACCCGTCCAAAAATATGAAATATCAGATTCAAAAGTTATAAAGTCAAATTGAGGAGGGATAAGAATGAAATAATGAAAGGAAGGGGGTATGCATGCTTTGAAGATGAAAAATGTGCCTCCACAATGGATAATGATGTGAATTCTGCAATGATTCATCTCTTTTTGAGACAAATGGAAAATTTTTGGACGTGTTCTGTTAAACATCCCTATCTGCGAATCATGAGAAATTTTTGTAACAAATTTTATCCTTTGGGTAATTCTTTTCTTGGGAAAGAAGGCTCGAAGGAGATTGAATGCTATATATTGCATGAATTTTTCATGCAAAGGGTTGGAAGAGTTTAAAAAAGCCTGGAAAACTAAAAATTTCACAAGAAAATCTGGGAAGAAGCCCATTCTCTGAGTGACCACTTGAGAAACTCATGTAACTCTCTCTGTATGATTTCAAAAATTGTTAAGTTGGTTGCAAATGTATAGCCATTAACAAGCTCTAAGATTGTTTTTTTCAAAACATTCCCTTGCTGATAAATATGATCATTTTTGAGTTATTTTGTGTTGTCTTTGGGAAAAATCAGTGAATGCTTACATTTTAGAATGCATTTCAAATTTGTGTTTCTTGTTTCTGTTGCAGTATTGTGTTTAAAATATCTCTTTATCATATATGGTCTCATTTCTTGTGATATTTTATTGGAATTTGCAATCTCACATTCAAGAGCTTTCATATGATAAAGAGATAAACAAATATAAAATCACTTTACCTTCCTTGACTTCGTAGATTGTTTGTAAACCTTTGGGTGCACCTTAGGTCATGATTAAATGGTGATTGTGAAATGTTTCATTGGTTTAGTCTATCTCAAAATTTTGTGATAGATGATCAAATATTGTGTGGAAAAGTGCAGATCACGGGCCTCCATTTGATGCACATATCCTGGTTGAAGGGATGATTAACCATTTTGATATTTTCTGTTGTTAATTTTCTCCATATTTTGCTGAAATCCTCAAAGATTCTAGTGGATCTTGGTTTGTCTTGTCTAAAATCCCACCCAAAAATCATTCAAAACAACTAATCCTACCCTTTTTTACCCCTGTATACCCATAGAAGATCAAAATATAGTTGCTAAAGTATGCATAATAGATCAAGATTTCAAAATGTCTTCAATAACCCTTGTCTTGCATTGAAAGTATCTCCATAATCTAGAAGTGACAACTTGTGAAAGTTAGATTTGGAGTGTTGATCATATTTTCCCAGGGCCCTTTTCATACTATTTATACAAATTGAGGGATATCTTCATCTCCTTCACCATTTGAGGGTTACAAAATAGGTTCTCTTACCTTGGTTGAAAGGCACAATATAAAATTAGGACAATTAGGACAAGATTTGCATTTCAAGTGTTGACATGTGATTTTCTTCTAAAGATGTGTTCTTTTGATTGTTGGAGATCATGCTTGATATGGATAAATATTTTTTGTTCTTAAGATCATTAGAATGGAATGGAATGGCTTCCTTGAATCCATTTTTCACTTCTTGTAGGTGAGTTGCAATCTGGTTTAAGAGTTGCAAACTTACCTCTTTATCTGACTCATCCTTGGATCAATTTCAGTGATCCAAGGAATGTTTTAAACCTTCTCAGTTGAATGAATGGTAAATTGACATTCCATAATTGAGGGACATGGTGGACTGAAATTTTTATTACAAGTTCTTTAATCTTGTGTGAACGTATTTCTATTCAGTTGTATGTTGTGCTTAGGTCCTTGGAGATTGATCTTGGCAGTACATTGCTGACGTAAATGAAATACAACCTTTGTTCATGACATAGGAAGGATTCAGAATCCTAAAACTAAAGGATTATCCTATGAATCCTAAGTTGGGTAAGAATATTCACTACCTAGCTATGCTACTTAATTGAATTTTTTTCTAATCTAAGCCTTGTGCTAAGGGAATATGGAAAGGTTGCTAGGCTATCTAAATTAACCTAAAACCTAATGTTATATGGTTATGAGATGATCTAACCTAATGTTGGAATTACCTAAGGTAATGTGTTAAGACCTAAGGTAATTATTCCTAAACTAACCTAAGTTTAAGGATCTATCCTAAGCTATTTTAATGGGAACCTAAAAGGGTCACATACCTCTAAGGTGATGGTTCCAATGGCATTTAATTGTTGATAAGGTTCTTAAAGGCATAGTACTACCAGTTTTGGTAGGGGCTAGTTGATTTGGTGGAGGCTTATGTGGAAGCTCCACTAAAAATGGAGTTGCATGTTAAATGGGAATTGGCATTCACCAGATTTGGGAGGTGGTGGCAAGGAGAGTTGAGTGGGAAAATTGGAATTAATGAAATTAATTGGCCTCGGGTTTTGTTCACAAACCATCTAGGAAACTTGGAAGGTGGATTTGTGGGAGGTTGTTGGTTTTTGCATGCTTTTCAGATTTTCTCTTGCATGAAGCAAACTGGTTCTTCAAACCAGCAGTTTGACTTGCACTTCATTGCTATTTTTAACTCACCTGGTCTATTTTCGATCATGGGAAGGTATATGAGGCATGCTTGAGGAAAGTTGTTGGTTGGTTGATCTTTCATGGAGGAGAAAAGGAGTTGGAAGCTCATCTGGAAGTCTCCTTCGATTTGGTAGAAGTGCTATCAGGCATGATAGGCTCTAACCATTAAGATCTCTTGCTTTCTTCTAAATGTTTCATTAAAATGACTCTGCTCTTATGAGATTCTTGGCTTGCATGTTTTATCTAGTTATTTTCTTGTTGGGTTTTGTAATCTTTGGAAATTTGGGTATGAATCCATGGAAAATTGGTGATAAGTGTTTGAAACTTTCTTGGTATGTGCTATTAGCGAGACATGCATGAGAAACTTGTTACTGTAACTCTGCTTGTCATTTCTTGAACCAGTATATGAAGAAGTTGTGTTTTCAACTGACCTTCATCACTTGTTTATTTGGTTTTGGGTTTTGGGAACTTGAATCCTCTTTTGATCTTTCTATGGAGCTCATCTTTGTTTGAGCTAAAGCTTGTAGTTGAGCTCATCTTTGTTGTTTAAAGAGCTTGAGCTTGTAGCTTGTAGCTCATCTTTTGTTTGAGCTAGAGCCTGTATTCGGGTTCATGTTTTGTTTGAGCTAAAGCTTGTAGTTGAGCTCATGTTTTGTTTGAGCTTGAGCTTGTGTTGAGATGGTGTTTCATTTGATCCTGTATTCAAGTTCATGTGTGTAGTTAAGCTTGATTCGGGGATAGTGTTTTGTTAAGGATTTGGGTTAGAGGTTCTTGTCACTTTGAAATAGTGTTTGGATTCTCGAGTAATCTTGGACTGTTGTTTTAAGTCCATATGTACCTCTGTACTCATGTTTATTCTTGTGTTATTCTAGACTGTTAATGGAAGTTCATAATTTACATAGTAATAGTATTTTTTTTTATTAGTTCTAAACTCTGTAGGAGCTCGTGTTTCGAGCTGGTATGAGCTTTCTTTGTTTGATATACAAACTGGAATGGGAATTGTGGTTTCCCTTGAACCTGTGAATATCTACTTGAATAGTTCTGAACTCCTCTGTGAGAAACTTGTGTTTCATTTTGAGTTGGAAATAGGGTTTCTTGTTTACGCTATAAACTAGTTAAGGTTGTCATGTTATATTCTGACTTGTATCATAATATTTGTATATATCTATGCTCACGTTTGAGACTTTGTGATTCGGCACTTGTACATGTAATTTGATACATAGTGTTTGAATTTTTAGTTGAATGATGTGTTAGCTCTGTTATGGTATTTGTGAGTTGGTTTTAAATTGTATTCTAGTTGGAAGCTTATAACTCCTTTAATGCAAACCACTTACTCCAGGTAATTCTAGGTAAGTAGTATGACTGAGTTGTTTGAGTATCTCTTGGAGATTTAATTGAAACATTTTCATTTGATAGTAGGATTTGGAATTCTTTTAAAAATGAAGTTTGTACCTGTGCTTAGAAATAGTAGTGGAGGTAGAATACTTAAATCTGTTTAGCCTGATTTTGTTTTATAGTTCTAAAAGAATTATGAATCATCTACGTTTAAGTACAATGTTGTGGAGGCATGTAAAGGAACTTCAGTTTTGAGTTCGAGGATACTCCTGAACTGGTTTAGTTTAAGGTTTCAGGGTTTTCTAATCTTGTTGGGATCAATAAGTTAATGCTTAAGTCTTTTAAGAAGAAGGAAATTGGGAACCCTTAGGGATAGGGTGTTGTTTTAGAACTTTACTGAGTGTTGTTCTTAAACTAAAATTGGAACTCATGTTGTAATGATAAGGATTGTAAGGGGACTTGCAGTACGTTTCTTGCAATGAGTTGGTTTTTCTTCTCTTCTGGGAACTAGTGTATGAGCTTATTGTTTGGATTAGAGATGGGAATTTGTTGTTAAGTTTAGAGAATAAATTAAAGATTGAGTCAAATTCTGATAAGATTCCCTTTCTAACTTTGTAGGGATTAGTTCATTTGATTGAACCCTCATGTTATTAGTTCTCTTGCAAAATGGAGATTTATTATACCTGTTTAGCCTTCCTTGTTCATATCATTTGTTAAAGTGATGAAGGAAGAGATTTGATGTTTCAGTTTTGTTGAATAAAAAATACAATCTTGTTGTCAGACTATTTAAAATTCTATATTCCTTCTTAGATTGATATGGGATTCTGTTCTATTTAAAATCTGAAATGTTGTATTTAAAGGTAGTTGTCCTTTAAACGAAATAGTTAAATTCATGTTATGAACTTGTATCTATTTTCTGATATTTTTGTGTTGAGCATAGTTTGGAATGGATATCCTTCTTCCTTGCTTAGGAGCTAGATGAATCATCCCAATGAGAACTATGTTGTAAACCCTTTTCTTTGTTGTTTAAAGGTAATTGTTAGGATCAATTAAACTTTAAATTTTGTAAGGTAGATGTTGTGGATTATATTTTGTTCTTCTCTTAGAAGTGAATTCAGATTGGTTAATGTACTTCTTTTCCATTTGCTATTACTTATATTGATATTTATGATGTAATAATTGTCTCATTAAAGCAGAGTTGTTTTAATGGAACAATTATTGGAATGCACTTCATTTTAAGGCTTAGTGCTTATCATGCTCAGTTCATTGAACTGACCCATGCTAGCAATTTTTGCAGATGGACTTCGTAAGTGATAAAAGAAGGCAAAACTTATATGATGCATTGGCTGATTTAAGTCTGATTCCTTGTGAAGAATTCTGATTCATTCTTGAGATTGTATTGAAAAATAAAAAGTAGTATTCTTTTAGAATGAAGGTGGTTGTTATGCAGTATGCCTAAAATGCATAAGGCTTGTAAATGTATAAGTTATAAAGATGAATTGAAAGTGAATTTACTTGTATTGGTTGTGTAAATTATCTTGTACTTGTATGAAAAGATGGATTTCTATCTTGTTGATATTCTTCATATTATTTATATGCTTAATTGGTTATCCTTTGATAAGTTGGATAAAGGGATTTAGTTCAATTTCCTAATTAAGATGCATGAGCTTGTTAAGTTGCGAGAATATGATGTTCTTTATCTAAACTATATAATATAGTAATGTAATGTGTGTTGAACATACATTAAGAAATATGGATATTGGGTAGGATATACCCTAACACTTAAACATGTAGATAAAGACTCTTTCTATTTTAATATAAACCAAAAAGGTATGGAAATATGATTACAATTTATTAGACTTCATTTTGTATGAAGTCTACTTTAAATTGGATATATTCGGATGTTGAACCTGTCTAAAAGTTATTGTACTTTTTAAATGAAACTTGATAACGTTGTTTGGTTGCGGTTAATTGGCAGTGTAACTGAGAGATCTAACATTAAAAACAACCATAAGTATAATGAAGTTCTTCATGGACTAAATGAAGAAAATTTAGGAAAGAACTTATTGAGTGTTGGATTAGGGTTTGGTAGGGTTGTTGTAATCAAGAAATAATTCAAACTAATAATGTATTAACAATCTCCTCGGGGTATGTACATCTCGATGAGGTAGTTTTTTATAGGATGTTGGCACACACCAACTACAAGGGATGTATACTTTCAAGAAGGCTTGGGTCTTCTCGAGAATACAACATTGTAGTTGACATGTGGCATCACCCTTCCGCATTGATCATCTAGATCTACACACAATAGGAACTCGGACTTGAACTTAGTTTCTCTAGGTCTGGATAGGAGCATATTTAGGATATGAATTAGCTTCCAATGGCTCAGGGTATGTTGGCACATCCGGTCGACTTAGGTCAACCGAGTATGCCCATTTACCCTAAGCCATTGTGAGCATCTTCTTATAATAAGTTATGTTCCTATCTAGGGCTAGGGTTAAACCTGGAACAAGTGGACTGACGGTAGTCAGTAAAGACCAATCATGATAATTGAGGAGTGAGGTGAAGGACGTATTCCAATATGATGAGTATGTCATCTAGGAATAGTGACATACACAGTATGTTATAAATCTTTGGCCAAAGTATCACAAGTTGTTGGTTGTGTTGTCCTATGTCACCAAGTTTAAAACAACATGATATCAGATGAATATTGGTAGTAGATATTTAGATATGTTCTTTAAATAGATCACTCAGTACCCGGTGTAGGGTAGGAAGACAAAGTATATAAAGTATACAATATGTATTCAATACATAAGATAACATAAATAGATCGGTAGCTTACCGAGTTATGGAATGAATAGATCGGTGAATCAATCCAGTCATTACAACTATATGTTTATCCATTGAATTTGATTGGCATGGAATGTTTGTTCTAAATAATGCTTTATTTAGAATAGTGAACACTATTTTTTTAAAAAAAAAAAAAATCCCTTGTTTCTAAAGTCTTAAAATGGGAATGTTACATCTTGGTATCAGAGTTGAAGGTTGTAGCTCTTGGACCTATTGTGTCCATAATCTGATGAAACTTAAATTTTCTTGTAACAAAAAATGGTGAGAACAAGAGGAAACATTGCAAATAACCCTCCACCTAAGGAAGGAGTAGTAAACTACCTAGAAACTCGATGAGATCCTTGCTTGCCCTATTGGACACAAGAGATCATTTGGTTGTGCTTGAACAACAAGTAATGGGTAATGAGGAGGAAGAAGAAGCTGATAACAATAATCAGCCACCTCTGGGGACAACAATGCCAATGTGGGTGTTGATAATAACAATGTTAACATACCTGTTCATCTTGAGAACAAAAAGGCTAGGCTAGCAACAGAACTCACTAATGACATAAAAAGGATAAGTCCACCCAAGTTTGATGGCACCACATTAGGAGATGGGGCTGAGAATTGGCTCAGTGAAATGGAGAAATACTTTGCAATAAGAAATTTCTCAAAAGAAACAAAGGTGATATGGGGAGCATATCAACTTTCTCATGAAGCATCTTCATGGTGGGACAACCACAAGGCTGAGTTGAACATTGATGAATCTAATATCACATGGGACCAATTTAAAGGTTACTTTAGGAAATGATGGCTGCCACAACTCTACTATGATCAGAAAATGACTGAATTTCAGAACTTAGCTCAAGGAAAGCTAATTATAACTGAGTATTGGGAGTGATTTACAAAACTCCTTAAATATGTGCCTCAATACCAAACTGATGAGAAGTTCAGGATACAGAAATTCATCATGGGATTGAATCCCATTATAGGAGGAGAGGTGGATGTTCACATCCCAACCACGATGGAAGGGGTTGTTGAAAAATCCATAAGGTAGGAACAAAAATTAAAGGCAATTTCTGCTCACAAGGAGGAAGTAAGGAAGAAGAATCCCAACTCCTCTTCATCATCTCTTGCACCCAAGAAAGGACCATGGAAGAAATTTGGAATGAAAAGTAAGTTTTCATCTGATACAAATAAGAAAGCAACAACAAACAAGTTTGTTGGTAATGCACGAAACAACTTTTCCAAGAACAATAATAATGGACATAAAGTCCTATGGGGGTCTGAACGATAACTCTAAGGCTGAAATAAACCTTTGAGCCTAGGAAGGGACCTATAGGAGGCTGTTATAACTATGGAAAAGATCATTACACAAATCAATGTCCTTTGAAGAAGGATGATCATAATCAATAGCACAAGATACATGCTATAGTAGCTGACAAGCAAGCTGAGAAATAGCCACACCCATAGAAGTTCCAGGTAAGTTATTTGGCTTACCAATAACTATTATTTTTTATACCGAGAGCTACTGAATGTTTTATTTCTAGTAAATTAGCATCAAAATTAAAAAGAAAAGATGAAACATGGATAAAACATGGACTATACAGTATGGGAATAATGTTGTTCATACGGTTAGTATGTGTCTTTTTGGAGCAATCCTTGACTTACCTAACTTTTCCACTGAGGTTGATCTTTATGTTGCACCCTTGGGGTCTTATGATGTAATCATAGGTGTTAATTGGTTAGCAGAACATAAGGCTAAAGTGGACTATTTTGAAAAACACATTAGTTGTTTAGATGACCTACAAAAAAAAAGAGATTCAGGGTGTGAAACGTGAGATTTCTGTTAGAAAATGTCAGCTATGCAACTTAAAAAGGCCAAAAATAAAGGATGTACCTTATATGCAGTAAAAATTACTTGAATCAATAAAAGAGAGAGCAGATATTATGGAATGATATCCACTGTTACGAGACTTCAGTGATGTATTTCTAGAAGAATTTCTAGTCTTCCACCCAAAAGGGAATTTGATTTCACGATTGAGATCAAGCCTAGAACTAAACCTATTTCTAAAGCACCATATCGAATGACTACTATAGAATTAGTAGAGCTTAAGGCTCAGTTGCATGAAATTTTGTCTCAAGGTTTGATTAGACCAAGTGTTTCACCTTGGGGAGCACCCATAATTTTTGTGAAAAAGAAAGATGGAACACTTAGATTGTGCATTGATTACAGAATGTTAAATAAGGCAACAATCAAGAATAGATATCCACTCCCTAGGATTGATGATTTATTTGATCATATGCATGGAGCATCGGTATATTCTAAGATAGATCTTTGATCTGGATATCATCAATTATGAATTAAGGATGAGGATATTCATAAAACAACTTTCAGAACAAGGTATGGACATTATGAGTTTACGGTTTTACCTTTTGGATTAACTAATGCACCTGTGGCATTTATGAATTTAATGAATAATATCTTTCAAGAATACTTGGACAAATTTGTGCTCATATTCTTGGATGACATTCTCATATATTCTAAAAGCATTGAGGAGCATCATGAGCATTTGAAAATAGTTTTGGAAATTCTGAGAAAGAGATGGTTGTTTGGTAAGTTGTCCAAATGTTCTTTCTATGACACAGAAGTCCACTATTGGGTCATGTTATAAGTAAAGATGGGATTGTTGTAGATCCTTCAAAAATTACAACTATAATAGAATGGCCTACACTAAAGAATGTACATGAAGTTAGAAGCTTCATGGGACTTGCTTAGCTACTATAGGAAATTTGTAAAATATTTTTCTAAGATAGTTGCACCAATAACTTCCTTACAGAAGAAAGATAAAAAGTTTGTTTGGAGTGAGAAATGTGAAATTGCATTTAAAACCTTGAAGGAATAGTTAACTTCAACACCTATTCTTGCAGTACCAGATCCTAATGGAGATTTTATGGTGGTAACTGATGCATCCGGTGAAGGTCTAGGAGGTATTTTGTTACAAAGTGGTCATGTTATAGCATATGAAAGTAGAAAACTTAAGTTACATGAGTTGAATTATGCTCCACATGATTTAGAGCTTGTTGCCATTGTTCATGCACTACAAGTTTGGAGGCATTACCTTCTCTGGTAAGCCTTTTGAATTGAAAACCGATCACCTTGGACTGAAGTATATCTTCACTCAGCCAAATCTTAATGCAAGACAATGAAGGTGGTTGGAGTTTTTGTCTCAATATGATTTTGACATCAGTTATATAAAGGGTAAAGAAAATAGAGTGGTTGATGCTCTAAGTCATAGGAAGCACATTTATGCTCTTATAACATTAAGAACTCAGTTTAAGGATGAAGTAAAAAGTGTTATGGAATCTTGATTCTTACTCTCAGCAAGTAAAAGCAAGCACTTGCTACAGATTCGAATGATTCGAGGTATAAAGGTTTTCACTTTGATAAAGAAGGAATCTTACGATTTGAAAATAGAGTCTATGTACCTTCGCTAAATAATTTGAGAAAGAAATTGTTAGCAGAATTTCATAATTCACCTTTTCTAGACACCCTGGCATTACAAAAATGCTTGCTGATATAAAACAACAATATTTCTAAAGGAATGAAAAAAGATGTTCTAAACTTTGTGACACATTGTCTTGAGTGCCAACGTGTGAAGGTGGAACATATGCACCCAACCGGTTGTTGTATCCTCATAGCATACCGTAGTACAAATGGCAGGTAATAAGCATGGATTTTGTACAAGGGTTACCTATGTCAAGAAATAAGCATGATGTTATATTAGTAGTTGTGGATAAACTAACAAAGGTAGCACATTTTATTGCTGAAATCTGAAGGATGATTCTCCTATTTTGGCAAGAAGATTTGTACACAAAATTTTCAGATTACATGGAGTACCTGAGTTAATCATTTTGGATAGAGATCCTAGAATGACGTCAAGATTTTGGCAAATGCTTAATGCAGCTCTAGGAACTAAGCTAAATTTCAGTTCTACGTACCATCCGAAAAAGATGGGTAGACTGAAAGAGTAAATCAGGTTTTGGAAGATATGTTACGAATGTATTGCATGGATCAACAATATAAGTGGGAAGAGTATCTTCCATTAGTTGAATTCACATACAATAATACATATCATGCTTCTCTTAAGATGGCACCTTTCGAGGCATTATATGGAAGAAAATGTAGAACCCCTGTTAGTTGGGATAGCATAGAGGATAGAGAGGTAATTGGACCTGAAATTCTTACTAAAATGGAACAACAAGTTAAATTGATTCGTGAACACTTGAAAGAAGTAAAGAGATATAGAAAAAAAGAGTTACGCTTGACTTAAAGAGGGTTGATAGGAAATTTGAACTTGGTGAGAAAGTCTTTCTTCGGGTTAAACCAAAAAGAGTTCTATAACTTTTGGCAAGGCTGCCAAGTTATCACCTCGTTATGTGGGACCTTTTGAGATAGTTGAAGTAATCAACCCTATAGCTTATCGTTTAGCATTACCTCCTACTTTGTCATGAATGCATGATGTTTTCCATATTTCTTTGCTTAAGAAATACATTTCAGATTTATCACACATGTTAAATTGGAATTCCTTGTAGGTCCAGGACCCAGGAATAATCATGGTTAAACCCATACGAGTGCTTGAAACTCACTAGTTGCATTTGAGAAATCAAGAAATAAGTCAATGTAAAGTCCAGTGGGACCAGTTTAACGAAGATAGTGCAACTTGGGAAAACCTAGAGGATATGAAAACTTCTTTTCCATATCTATTTGAATAGAATTGATTCTGTAGACTATTAAAAAAATTTGAATTGATTTTTCTTCTGTATATGACTATAAGTATGCCAGTTTTGGGCAGATATTTATATGAATTGAATAAATAGCTATTTAATGCTGATTTCTGGAACTATAAGTTTTGATATATTTGACTTATGGTAAGAGAAGTGAATGAATTGATTGTCATTGATATAAATTGTTAAAATGAGGTAATCATCGGGATGATGATTCTTTTTAGGAGGGAAGCATGTAACACCCTCAACAATTGTTATATTCCTCCTTTGCATTTCAAGTGTTGACATGTGATTTTCTTCTAAAGATGTGTTCTTTTGATTGTTGGAGATCATGCTTGATATGGATAAATATTTTCTATTCTTAAGATCATTAGACTAGAATGGAATGGCTTCCTTGAATCCATTTTTCACTTCTTGTAGGTGAGTTGCAATCTGGTTTAAGAGTTGCAAACTTACCTCTTTATCTGACTCATCCTTGGATCAATTTCAGTGATCCAAGGAATGTTTTAAACCTTCTCAGTTGAATGAATGGTAAATTGACATTCCATAATTGAGGGACATGGTGGACTGAAATTTGTTATTACAAGTTCTTTAATCTTGTGTGAACGTATTTCTATTCAGTTGTATGTTGTGCTTAGGTCCTTGAGATTGATCTTGGCAGTACATTGCTGACGTAAATGAAATACAACCTGTTCATGACATAGGAAGGATTTGGAAACTAAAGGATTATCCTACGAGAATCCTAAGTTGGGTAAGAATATTCACTACCTAGCTATGCTTACTTAATTGAATTTTTATTCTAATCTAAGCCTTGTGCTAAGGGAATATGGAAAGGTTGCTAGGCTATCTAAATTAACCTAAAACCTAATGCTATATGGTTATGAGATGATCTAACCTAATGTTGGAATTACCTAAGGTAATGTGTTAAGACCTAAGGTAATTATTCCTAAACTAACCTAAGTTTAAGGATCTATCCTAAGCTATTTTAATGGGAACCTAAAAGGGGTCACATACCTCTAAGGCGATGGTTCCAATGGCATTTAATTGTTGATAAGGTTCTTAAAGGCATAAGGTACTACTAGTTTTGGTAGGGGCTAGTTGATTTGGTGGAGGCTTATGTGGAAGCTCCACTAAAGATGGAGTTGCATGTTAAATGGGAATTGGCATTCACCAGATTTGGGAGGTGGTGGCAAGGAGAGTTGAGTGGGAAAATTGGAATTAATGAAATTAATTGGCCTCGGTTTTGTTCACAAACCATCTAGGAAACTTGGAAGGTGGATTTGTGGGAGGTTGTTGGTTTTTGCATGCTTTTCAGATTTTTCTCTACATGAAGCAAACTGGTTCTTCAAACCAGCAGTTTGACTTGCACTTCATTGCTATTTTTAACTCACCTAGTCTATTTTTGATCATGGGAAGGTATATGAGGCATGCTTGAGGAAAGTTGTTGGTTGGTTGATCTTTCATGGAGGAGAAAAGGAGTTGGAAGCTCATCTGAAGTCTCCTTCGATTTGGCAGAAGCACTATCAGGCATGATAGGCTCTAACCATTAAGATCTCTTGCTTTCTTCTAAATGTTTCATTAAAATGACTCTACTCTTATGAGATTCTTGGCTTGCATGTTTTATCTGGTTATTTTCTTGTTGGGTTTTGTAATCTTTGGAAATTTGGGTATGAATCCATGGAAAATTGGTGATAAGTGTTTGAAACTTTCTTGGTATGTGCTATTAGCGAGATGCATGAGAAACTTGTTACTGTAACTCTTGTCATCATTTCTTGAACCAGTATATAAAGAAGTTGTGTTTTCAACTTGACCTTCATCATTGTTTATTTGGTTCTGGTTTTGGGAACTTGAATCCCATCTAATCTTTCTATGGAGCTCATCTTTGTTTGAGCTAAAGCTCTGCTTGTTTGAGCTCATCTTTTTGTGTGAGCTAAAGCTTGTAGTTGAGCATCTTTTTTTTTTGAGCTAGAGCTTGTATTCGAGTTCATGTTTTTTTTTGAGCTAAAGCTTGTAGTTGAGCTTGTGTTTTGTTTGAGCTTGAGCTTGTGTTGAGATGGTGTTTCATTTGATCCTATATTCAAGTTCGTGTGTAGTTAAGCTTGATTCGGGGATAGTGTTTTGTTAAGGATTTGGATTAGAGATTCTTGTCACTCTGAAATAGTGTTTGGATTCTCGAGTAATCTTGGACTATTGTTTTAAGTCCATATGTACCTCTGTACTCATGTTTATTCTTGTGTTATTCTAGACTGTTAATGGAAGTTCATAATTTACATAGTAATAATATTTTTTTATTAGTTCTAAACTCTTGGTAGGAGCTCGTGTTTTGAGCTGGTATGAGCTTTCTTGTTTGATATACAAACTGGAATGGGAATTTGGTTGCCCTGAACCTACGAATATCTACTTGAATAGTTTTGAACTCCTCTGTGAGAAACTTGTGTTTCATTTTGAGTTGGAAATAGGTTTCTTGTTTACGCTATAAACTGGTTAAGGTTGTTCATGTTATATTCTGACTTGTATCATAATATTTGTATATATATCTATGATCACGTTTGAGACTTTGTGATTCGACACTATGTACATGTAATTTGATACATAGTGTTTGAATTTTTAGTTGAACGACGTGTTAGCTCTATTTTGGTATTTGTGAGTTGGTTTTAATTGTATTCTAGTTGGAAGCTTATAACTCCTTTAATGCAAACCGCTTACTCCAGGTAATTCTGGGTAAGTAGTATGAGTTGTTTGAGTATCTCTTGAGATTTAATTGGAAATGTTTTCATTTGATAGTAGGATTTGGAATTCTTTTAAAATGAGTTTGTACCTGTGCTTAGAAATAGTAGTGGAGGCAGAATACTTAAATCTTGTTTAGCCTTGATTTTGTTTTATAGTTCTAAAAGAATTATGAATCATCTACGTTTAAGTACAATGTTGTGGAGGCATGTAAAGGGAACTTTCAGTTTTGAGTTCGAGGATACTCCTGAACTAGTTTAGTTTAAGGTTTTGGGTTTTCTAATCTTGTTGGGATCAATAAGTTAATGCTTAAGTCTTTTAGAAGAAGAAGGAAATTGGGAACCCTTAGGGATAGGGTGTTGTTTTAGAACTTTACTTGAGTGTTGTTCTAAACTGAAATTGGAACTCATGCTTGTAATGATAAGGATTGTAAGGGGACTTGTAGTACATTTCTTGCAATGAGTTGGTTTTGTTCTCTCTTCTAGGAACTAGTGTATGAGCTTATTGTTTGGATTAGAGATGGGAATTTGTTGTTAAGTTTAGAGAATAAATTAAAGATTGAGTCAAATTCTGATAAGATTCCCTTTCTAACCTTGTAGGGATTAGTTCATTTGATTGAACCCTTATGTTATTAGTTCTCTTGCAAAATGGAGATTTATTATACCTGTTTAGCCTTCCTTGTTCATATCATTTGTTAAAGTGATGAAGGAAGAGATTTGATGTTTCGGTTTTGTTGAACAGAAAATACAATCTTGTTGTCAGACTGTTAAAATTCTATATTCCTTCTTAGATTGATATGGGATTCTGTTCTATTTAAAATCTGAAATGTTGTATTTAAAGGTAGTTGTCCTTTAAATGAAATAGTTAAATTCATGTTATGAACTTGTATCTATTTTTTGATATTTTTGTGTTGAGCATAGTTTGGAATGGATATCCTTCTTCCTTGCTTAGGAGCTAGATGAATCATCCAATGAGAACTATGTTGTAAACCCTTTCTTTGTTGTTTAAAGGTAATTGTTAGGATCAATTAAACTTTAAATTTTGTAAGGTAGATGTTGTGGATTATATTTTGTTCTTCTCTTAGAAGTGAATTCAGATTGGTTAATGTACTTCTTTTCCATTTGCTATTACTTATATTGATATTTATGATGTAATAATTGTCTCATTAAAGCAGAGTTGTTTTAATGGAACAATTATTGGAATGCACTTCATTTTAAGGCTTAGTGCTTATCATGCTCAGTTCATTGAACTGACCCATGCTAGCAATTTTTGTAGATGGACTTCGTAAGTGATAAAAGAAGGAAAAACTTATATGATGCATTGGCTGATTTAAGTCTGATTCCTTGTGAAGAATTCTGATTCATTCTTGAGATTGTATTGAAAAATAAAAGTAGTATTCTTTTAGAATGAAGATGGTTGTTATGCAGTATGCCTAAAATGTATAAGGCTTGTAAATGTATAAGTTATAAAGATGAATTGAAAGCTGAGAATTTACTTGTATTGGTTGTGTAAATTATCTTGTACTTGTATGAAAAGAGATGGATTTCTATCTTGTTGATATTCTTCATATTATTTTTATGCTTAATTGGTTATCCTTTGATAAGTTGGATAAAGGGATTTAGTTCAATTTCCCTAATTAAGATGCAGCTTGTTAAGTTGTAGAATATGATGTTCTTTATCTAAACTATATAATATAGTAATGTAATGTGTGTTGAACATACATTAAGAAATATGGATATTGGGTAGGATATACCCTAACACTTAAACATGTAGATAAAGACTCTTTCTATTTTGAATATAAACCAAAAAGGTATGGAAATATGATTACAATTTATTAGACTTCATTTTGTATGAAGTCTACTTTAAATTGGATATATTCGGATGTTGAACCTGTCTAAAAGTTATTGTACTTTTTAAATGAAACTTGATAACGTTGTTCGGTTGCGGTTAATTGGTAGTGTAACTAAGAGATCTAACATTAAAAACAACCATAAGTATAAACGAAGTTCTTCATGGACTAAATGAAGAAAATTTAGGAAAGAACTTATTGAGCATTGGATTAGGGTTTGGCAGGGTTGTTGTAATCAAGAAATAATTCAAACTAATAATGTATTAACAATCTCCTCGGGGTATGTACATCTCGATGAGGTAGTTTCTATAGGATGTTGGCACACACCAACTACAAGGTTGTACTTTTGAGAAGGCTTGGGTCTTCTCAAGAATACAACATTTGTAGTTGACATGTGGCATCACCCTTCCACATTGATCATCTAGATCTACACACAATAGGAACTCGAGACTTGAACTTAGTTTCTCTCTAGGTCTGGATAGGAGCATATTTAGGATATGAATTAGCTTCCAATGGCTCAGGTATGTTGGCACATCCGGTCGACTTAGGTCAACCAAGTATGCCCATTTACCCTAAGCCATTGTGAGCATCTTCCTATAATAAGTTATGTTCCTATCTAGGGCTAGGGTTAAACCTAGAACAAGTGGACTGACGGTAGTAAAAAAAGACCAATCATGATAATTGAGGAGTGAGGTGAAGGACGTATTCCAATATGACGAGTATGTCATCTAGGAATAGTGACATACACAGTATGTTATAAATCTTTGGCCAAAGTATCGTCAAAAGTTTATGTTGTTGCATGTCCTATGTCACCAAGTTTAAAACAACGTGATATCGATGAATATTGTAGAGATATTCAGATATGTTCTTTAAATAGATCACTCAAGTACCCTTGTGTAGGGTAGGAAGACAAAGTATGCAAGTATATAAGACAATATGTATTCAATACATAAGATAACATAAATAGATCAATCACTATTTAATCATGACCTAAGGTGCACCCAAAGGTTTATAAACAATCTCTGAAGTCAACGAAGGTAAAGTCATTTTAAATTTGTTTATCTCTTTATCGGATGAAAGCTCTTTTGAAAGTGAGATTGCAAATGCCACTAAACTATCACAATAAATGAGACCATGTATGATCAAGAGAGATTTTAAACACAAGACTGCAATAGGAAATAAGAAACATAAATTTGAAATGCATTTTGAAATGTAAGCATTCACAGATTTTTCCCAAAGACAACACAAAATAACTCAAAAATGATCAGATTTATCAACAGGGGAATGTTTTGAAAAAAACAATCTCAGATCTTGTTAATGGCTATACATGTGCAACCAACTTAACATGATTTGAAATCTGATACAAAGAGAGTTACATGAGTTTCTCAAGTGGTCACTCAGAGAATGGGCTTCTTCCCAGATTTTCCCATGAAATTTTTAGTTTTCTAGGATTTTTAAAACTCTTCCAACCCTTTGCATGACAAATTCATGCAATATATAGCTTTCAATCTCCTTCAAACCTTATTTCCCAAGAAAAGAATATGCCAAAGGATCGAATTTGTTACAAAAATTATCATGATTTGCAAATAGGGATGTTTAATAAAACACGTCCAAAAAGTTTCCAGTTGTCTCAAAAAGAGATGAATCATTGTAAAATTCGCATCATTATCCATTTGTGGAGGCATGTTTTTCATCTTCAAAGCATGCAGACCCTCTTCCTTTCATTATTTCATCCTTATTGCTTCAAAATTTGACTCTGCAACTTTTGGATATGATATTTCACATTTTAGATGGGTTAGGGAAAAAATTCATTTCAAAAGCATCTCGATCTTCAAATTGATCCTCAAAACTGATTGCATTGGTCCTTATAGGCACAAATGACACGAATTTGTCAAAAATTTGATGAAAATTGATGTAAAAAATGCATCTCCAAACTTCCTAGAGCATTCTAGGGAAAAAATGGTGGCAGAGCAAAAATGATGCACAACTACCGTTGATTTGACATTCAACTTTTAATCTACGCCCTCCACGTGGAGAAAACCATTGAGATGGAGCTTTGGAGGATCCTTTTTCCATTTTTCCATTTTTTAAAGAAACGGCCACATGGCGAGATTTGATTTGGCATGGGCATGAGTTTCACATTTTAAACTTTTTGACCCTTTTATTTTGAGTGGCCACGTGGCACCATTCCATTGGATGTGGACCTAGGAGCTTCATTTTACCTTTTAAATTTTTGGGAAAAATTGAAAAAATTGATATTTTTCCCTGCACCTCCACCTCATGAAAACAGGCTTGACACATGTCCCAAAGTGGGCCCCATTGGAATCACGGACCGATTCTACACATTTCCACCTTTTTTGGAAAAAGGAATATTTTCCAAATTATCCCTCGAGACCCACACCTCTCGATTATGTCCCTCACAGGTGGTGATTGTTGATTTGCTACGGGCCCTAGGAATTTTCTTTGCACTTTAACTCTTTTTCCAAAATGCCTTAAGGCACAAAAAGACCCGCTACTTCTCATCCAATCAAAAGAGGACATGTCATCATTTTTAGGAAAAATTTAGAAATTTTCTCCGCCGCTTGAATTCAGGTAGATTAGCACTTGGCGGGGCCATGGGGAAATTTGAAACTTTTAGCCAAAGTAGATAAAAAAAAAAAGTTCTCAAAATGAACCACCGCTCCTCCTCTAATCAAAACATGACACGTAAGTAACATTAGAACCAATCAGAATAAAGCGGAGCCATGGGACCAAATTCACCCTTTACCCAAGGAAGTGAAAAGCGATAAGTTAAAATAATTTTCCATTGTCCCTTGGCCAATTAGAACAAGCCACGTTGTTGATGAATGCTAAAGAAGAAATTGATAGGCTAATGATGCCCGTCTGACTGTCCAAACACAAAAATGCCAGGGATGCCTTAGAATTTGATTTTTTCGCTAAAGACAACAAATTTCTTGAAATTAAACCAATTGAAACATGTTTTCAAATCATTTTTGATCATGGAATTGAATTTTAAATGGCATACAAGTGCAAATCGATCAATTTTAAACTTTAACAATCAGGAAAAAGGGAAAATAGCAGAGCCCACGATTTTGGAAAAATTAGGGCACAAAACAGGCACAGAGATGTAGATTTCTTTCAAATTGGGGAAAACAACAAGTTTGTGAGCATTTCAAGGCATTCAACCGGAGGGAAAAGCTACGAGACCACCAATTTGAGAGAAAATGTTTTCGAGCATGTAGAATGAAGGAAAAATTTAGGGAAAAATGGTGCAAGCTCAAAAATGACACCAACTTCGGCTCTTTCTCAAGGATGGGCACTCCCAACGAGTGCCACAAGAACAAAAAGAAGCATACCAAGTGCTAAAAAAACCATTTGGAAATGTAGTAAAAATACAGGCAGTAGAAAAACTAGACCCAATTGACAAAAATGGCTACCAAGAATAGGGAAAACCACAAACGGACATCAAATTTCTCCTTAATGTAGGCACATGTCCGACATCCTTCAATACCCATGTATTCCCATTACTCGCATCTTAACCCGAATAGAGCCTTTTCCAACTATACTTTTATAAGGCTCATCATCACCAAGAAAAACATGCCCAAAATCCCCTTGAACATAATCAACAAAATAATGCCTATGTGGAGTAGCATGAAAAGAAGCCCCTGAATCTAAAACCCAAGATTTAGTAATATTATGCAAAGAAAGAATCAAAGCATCCTGACATACATTACCCGATGCCACATTTACCTCCTTGTTTTCTTCCTGTTGTTTCTTCTTATCTCGAAGCTCCCAACAATCCTTCTTTACATGCCCAGGCTTTCCACAATTCTAGCATACAATCTTGTTCTTGGATTTTGACCTTGCCCGATCTTTTGATTTTCCACGGTTTCCTCTATTTTTGTCTCCCGTAGTTTCCACTTTGTCAAAGCATTCCCTAAAGTAGAAGATTCCTGAAGATTTTTCTTCGATTTCCTCACTTAGAACCACCCCTACAACATCCTCAAACTTTAACTTCAAGTTAGCTGGAACCGAGTTACTTACCGCCATTACCAGGCTATTCCAACTCTCAGGTAAAGAGCACATAATTAATAAAGCCCTAACTTCTTCATCAAATTCTATTGTAACCAAAGCTAGCATATTCACAACCGTATTGAAATCATTTAAATGATATGCTACTGAACTATTCTCAGACATCTTCATATTAAACAAATTTTTCATTAAAAATATCTTGTTAGAGGCAGATGGTTTTTAATACAACTTCCCTAATGCATCCATTAGATCTTTTGTAGTCTTTTCCTTTGAAACATTAAATAATACCGAAGATGCAAGACACAGCCAGATTGTCCCAAGTGCCTTCCTATCTAGAAAATCCCATTCCGCATCTGTCATACTCGAGGGTTTTTTCACCTTCTCAGACAGTGGAGTATAAAGATCCTTTTGATAAAGGTAATCTTCCACCTACATCTTCCAAAGACTGAAATTTTGCATGTTGAATTTATCAACCCTAGATCTTCCTTCATCTACCATAGCTCCCACTCAAGCTAAAAACTTTCCCTGCGATTGAACACTTTAGCAAACCAAACCAGGCTCTGATACCAATTGTTAGGTAATAAGAGATAAAATATGTGGAATAATCCCTCACGAGAATCGCAACAACAGAGAAACTAATATGCAAAATTATTACTGAGATCTGAAATAAAAGTGTAGAATAAATAACACAACACGAGAGACAAGAATTAACGTGGTTCAACCAATTTGGGCTACGTCCACCAAGAATCACTTGCTCAGATTTTATTACAAGCCTCCACTCTCTCAATACAATACCCAGATCCGTTTGGAGCTATGCTCAACAAACTCTACAGAATTCACACCCAAATTCAAAACACATCTGCAATACATTTGCTTTTTCATCTATCATATGCATAAGACCATATAAATAGACAAGCGATTAAGCGGTTTGATGTAATAACATTAGAACCAATTAGAGTAAAGTGGAGCCATGGGACCAAATTCATCCTTTTGCCAAAAAAGTGAAAAGTGATGAGATAAAACAATTTTTGCCATCCTCTCGCCAATTAGAACAAGCCACGTTGCCGATGAATGTTGAAGAAGAATTGATCAAAAAATGACACCCATCTAACTTGTCTACACATAGAAAATGCCAGGGATGCCTTAGAATTCAATTTTTTTGCTAAGGACGACAAATTTCTCATAATTGAACCAATCTGAAACATGGTTTCAAAGCATTTTTATCATGGAATTAGATTTTCAATGGCATAAAAGTGCAAATCAATCAATTTTAAACTTCCATGATCGGGTAAAAGGAAAAAGATAGAGTTCACATATTTTGGAAAAATTAGGGCACAAAATAGGGCACACATGCATATTTATTTCAAATTGGGGCAAAATAAAAAGTTTCGAGACTTTCAAGGCATTCGATAGAGGGAAAAGTTAAAGACCACCAATTTGGGGAAAAAGAGTTTTAGAGGCATGAAGCAAAGTGGTTCTTGGAACTAGTAGTTCAACTTGCACTTCTTTGCTATTTTTAACTCACCTGGTCTATTTTTGATCATGGGAAGGTATATGAGGCATCTTTGAGGAAAGTTATTGGTTGGTTGATCTTTTATGGAGGAGAAAAGGAGTTGGAATCTCATTTGGAAGATTCCTTCAATTTGGCGAGAAGCTCTATCGGGCATGATAGGCTATAACCATTAAAATATCGTGCTTTCTTCTAAATGTTTAATTAAAATGAATCTTCTCTTATGATATTCTTGGCTTTTCCTTTGTTTGTATATGGTTATTTACTTGCCGGGGTTTTGTAATATTTGGAAATTTGGGTATGAATCCATGGAAAATTGGTGATAATTGTTTGAAAATTTCTTGGTATGTGTTATTAGCGAGACATGCATGAGAAACTTGTTACTGTAACTCTGCTTGTCATTTCTTGAACCAGTATACGAAGAAGTTGTGTTTTCAACTGACCATCATTGTTTATTTGGTTTTGGGTTTTGGGAACTTGAATCCTGTCTAATATTTCTATGGAGCTCATCTTGTTTGAGCTAAATCTTGTTGTTGAGCTCATCTTTGTGTGAGCTAAAGCTTGTAGTTGAGCTCATCTTTTGTTTGAGCTAGAGCCTATATTCGGGTTTGTGTTGTTGAGCTAAAGCTTGTAGTTGAGCTCATGTTTTGTTTGAGCTTGAGCTTGTGTTGAGATGGTGTTTCATTTGATCCTGTATTCAAGTTCATGTGTAGTTAAGCTTGATTTGGGGATAGTGTTTTGTTAAGGATTTGGATTAGAGATTCTTGTCACTCTGAAACAGTGTTTGGATTCTCGAGTAATCTTGGATTGTTGTTTTAAGTCCATATGTACCTCTGTACTCGTGTTTATTCTTGTGTTATTCTAGACTGTTAATGGAAGTTTGTAATTTGCACAGTAATAATACCTTTTTTTTATTAGTTCTGAACTCTGGTAGGAGCTCGTGTTTCGAGATGGTATGAGCTTTCTTGTTTGATATGCAAACTAAAATGGGAATTGTGGTTTCCCTGAACCTACGAATATCTACTTGAATAGTTTTGAACTCCTCTATGGGAAACTTGTGATTCATTTTGAGTTGGAATAGGGTTTCTTATTTATGCTATAAACTGGTTAAGGTTGTCGTGTTATATTCTGACTTGTATCACAATATTTGTGTATATCTATGATCACGTTTGAGACTTTGTGATTCAGCATTGTTCATGTAATTTGATACATAGTGTTTGAATTTTTAGTTGAACGACGTGTTAGCTTTGTTCTGGTATTTGTGAGTTGGGTGTAAATTGTATTCTAGTTGGAAGCTTATAACTCCTTTAATGCAAACTATTTACTCCAGGTAATTTTGGGTAAGTAGTATGACTAAGTTGTTTGAGTATCTCTTGGATATTTAACTAGAAATGTTTTTGTTTGATAGTAGGATTTGGAATTCTTTTAAAAAGAATTTGTACCTGTGCTTAGAAATAATAGTGGAGGAAGAATACTTAAATCATGTTTAGCTTGATTTTGTTTTATAGTTCTAAAAGAATTATAAATCATCTACGTTTATGTATAATGTTGTGGAGGTATGTAACGGAATTTCAGTTTTGAGTTTGAGGATACTCTTGAACTAGTTTAGTTTAAGGTTTGAGTTATCTAATGTTGTTGGGGTCAATAAGTTAATGCTTAAGTCTTATAGAAGAAGAAGGAAATTTGGAACCCTTATGAACAAAGTGTTATTTTAGAACTTTACTGAGTGTTGTTCTGAACTGAAATTGGAACTCATGTTTGTAATGATAAGGATTGTAAGGTGGACTTGCAGTACGTTTCTTGCAATGAGTTGGTTTTGTTGTCTCTTCTGGGAACTAGTGTATGAGATTATTGTTTGGATTAGAGATGGGAATTTGTTGTTAACTTTAGAGAATAAATTAAAGATTGAGTCAAATTCTGATAAGATTCCATTTCCAACCTGTAGGGATTAGTTCATTTTATTGAACCATCCTATTATTAGTTATCTTGCAAATGGATATTTATTATACCTGTTTAGCTTTCCTTATTCATATCTTTTGTTAAATTGATGGAGGAAGAGATTTTATGTTTCGGTTTTGTTGAACAGAAAACACAATCTTGTTATTAGACTGTTAAAATTCTATCTTCCTTCTTAGATTGATATGGGATTCTGATTTAAAATCTGAAATGTTGTATTTACGAGTGTTGTTGTCCTTTAAATGACACAGCTTAAATTCATGTTATGAACTTGGATCTGTTTTCTGATATTTTTGTGTTGAGCATAGTTTGGAAATGATATCCTTCTTTCTTGCTTAGGAGCTAGATGAATCATTCCAATGAGATCTATACTAGTAAACCTTTTCTTTGTTGTTTAAAGGTAATTGTTAGGATCAATTAAAATTTAAACTTTGTAAGGTAGATGTTGTGGATTATATTTTTTTCTTCTCTTAGAAGTGAATTAAGATTGGTTAATGTACTTCTTTTCCGTTTGCTATTACTTATATTTATATTTATGATGTAATAATTATCTCATTAAAGCAAAGTTGTTTTCATGGAACAATTATTGGAATGCACCTTGTTTTAAGGCTTACTGCTTATCATGCTCAATTCATTGAACCCGCCAGTGCTAGCAATTTTACGGATGGACTTCATAAGTGATAAAAGGAGGAAAAAGTTATTTGATGCATTGGCTGATTTAAGTCTGATTCCTTGTGAAGAATTCTGATTCATTCTTGAGATTGTATTGAAAAAGAAAAGTAGTATTATTTTAGAATGAAGATGGTTGTTATGCAGTATGCCTAAAATGTATAAGGCTTGTAAATGTATAAGTTATAAAGATGAATTGAAAGCTGAGAATTTACTTGTATGGGTGTGTAAATTATCTTGTACTTGTATGAAAGAGATGGATTTCTATCTTGTTGATATTCTTCATATTATTTTTATGCTTAATGGGTTATTCTTTGATAATTTGGATAAAGGGATTTAGTTCAATTTCCCTAATTAAGATGAAGCTTGTTAAGTTGCAGAATATGATGATCTTTTTCTAAACTATATAATATAGTAATGTAATGTGTGTTGAACATACATTAAGAATTATGGATATTGGATAGGATATACCCTAACACTTAAACATGTAGATAAAAACTCTTTCTATTTGGAATATAAACCAAAAAGGTATGGAAATATGATTACAATTTATTAGAGTTCATTTTGTATGAAGTCTACTTTAAAATGGATATATTTAGATGTTCAACTGTCTAAAAGTTATTGTACTTTTTAAATGATACTTGATAACTTTGATTGTTTACGGTTAATTAGTAGTGTAATTGAGAGATCTAACATTAAAAACAACTATAATTATAATGAAGTTATTCATGGACTAAATAAAGAAAATTTAGGAAAGAACTTATTGAGCATTGGGTTAGGTTTTGAAAGTGTTGCTTGTAATCAAGTAATAATTCGGACTAATAATTTAATAACAATCTCCTTGGGGTTATGTACATCTTGATGAGGTAGTTTCTTAAGGCTGTTTGCACACACCAACTGCAAGGTGTACTTTTGAGAAGGCTTGGGTCTTCTCAAGAATACAACATTGTAGTTGACATGTGGCATCACCCTTCCACATTGATCATCTAGATCTACACACAATAGGAACTCGGACTTGAACTTAGCTTCTCTCTAGGTCCGGATAGGAGCATATTTAGGATATGAATTAGCTTTCAATGGCTCAGGTTATGTTGGCACGTCTGGTCAACTTAGGTCAGATGAGTATGCCTATTTACCCTAAGCCATTGTGAGCATCTTCTTATAATAAGTTATGTTCCTATCTAGGGCTAGGGTTAAACCTAGAACAAGTGGACTGATGGTAGTCAGCAAATACCAATCGTGATAATTGAGTGAGGTGAAGGACATATTCTAATATGACAAGTATGTCATCTAGGAATAATGCGACATAGACATTATGTTATAAATCTTTGGCCAAAGTATAACAAGTTGCTTTTTGTGATGTCCTATGTCACAAAGTTTAAAACAATGTGATATCAGATGAATATTGTTAACAAAAATTTAGATATGTTCTTTAAACCGATCACTCGGTGCACAGTGCGGGGTAGGAAGACAAATTATATGAAGTATACAATATGTATTCAATACATAAGATAACATAAATAGATCGTTAGCTTACCTAGTTATGGAGCGAATAGATCGGTGAATCACCGAGTAATTACACCTACATATGTTTATCCATTGCATATGATTAGCATGGAAATTTTGTTCTAAATAATGCTTTATTTAGAATAGTAACATTATTTAAAGAAAAATTCCCTTGTTTTGAAAGTCTTAAAATGGGAATGTTACAATCTGAATTTCACAAGTTTTCACTTCCAGATTATGGAGATACTTTCAATACAAGAAAAGGGTTCTTGAAGACATTTTGAAATCATGATCTATTCTATACTTTAGCAATTAGATTTTGATCTTTTGTGGGTATACGAGAGAAAAAGCGGGGGTAAAACAGGGTAGGATTAGTTGATTTGAATGATTTTTGGGTGGGATTTTAGACAAGATGAACCAAGATCTGCCAGAATCTTTGAGGATTTAAGCAAAATGTGGAGAAACTTAATAGCAAAAAGTATCAAAATGTTTAGTCATCCCTTCAACTAGGATATGTGCATCAAATGGAGGCCCATATCTGTACTTTTCCACACAATCTTTCATCATCTATCACAAAATATTGAGTTAGAATGAACCAATGAAGCATTTAGCAATCACTATTTAATCATGACCTAAGGTGCACCCAAAGGTTTATAAACAATATCTGAAGTCAAGGAAGGTAAAGTGATTTTAAATTTGTTTATCTCTTTATCAGATGAAAGCTCTTTTGAATGTGAGATTGCAAATGCCACTAAACTATCACAATAAATGAGACCATGTATGATCAAGAGATTTTAAACACAAGACTGCAACAGGAAACAAGAAACACAAATTTGAAATGCATTTTGAAATGTAAGATTCATTGATTTTTCCCAAAGATAACACAGAATAACTCAAAAATGATTAGATTTATCAATGAGGAATGTTTTGAAAAAAAATCTCAGAGCTTGTTAATGGCTATACATGTGCAACCAACTTAACATGATTTGAAATCTGATACAGAGAGAGTTATATGAGTTTCTCAAGTGGTCACTCAGAGAATGGGCTTCTTCCCAGATTTTCCCATGAAATTTTTAGTTTTCTAGGATTTTTAAACTCTTCTAACCCTTTGCATGAAAAATTCATGCAATATATAGCTTTCAATCTCCTTCGAGCCTTCTTTCCCAAGAAAATAATATGCCAAAGGATCAAATTTGTTACAAAAATTTCTCATGATTTGTAGATAGGGATGTTTAATAAAACACGTCCAAAAAGTTTCTAGTTGTCTCAAAAAGAGATGAATCATTGCAAAATTCACATCATTATCCATTGTGGAGGCATGTTTTTCATCTTCAAAGCATGCAGACCCCCTTCCTTTCATTATTTCATCCTTATTGCTTCAAAATTTGACTCTACAACTTTTGGATCTGATATTTGACATTTTAGATGGGTTAGGGAAAAAATTCATTTCAAAAACATCTCTGATCTTCAAATTGATCCTTAAAACCGATTGCATTGGTCCTTGCAGGCACAAATGACATGAATTTGTCAAAAATTTGATGAAAATTGATGTAAAAAATGCATCTCCAAACTTCCTGGAGCATTATAGGGAAAAAATGGTGGCAGAGCAAAAAATGATGCACAACTACCATTGATTTGAAATTCAACTTTTAATTTATGCCCTCCACGTGGAGAAAAACCATTGGAGACGGGCTTTGGAGGCTCCTTTTTCCATTTTTACATTTTTAAAAAGAAATGGCCACATGGCGAGATTTGATTCGGCATGGGCATGAGTTTCACATTTTAAATTTTTGACCCTTTTATTTTGAGTGGCCACGTCGCACCATTCCATTGGATGTGGACATAGGAGCTTCATTTTACCTTTTAAATTTTTCACGAAAATTTGGAAAAATTTGATATTTTTCCCCACACCTCTGCCTCATGAAAATGGGCTTGACACGTGTCCCAAAGTGAGCCCCATTGGAATCACGGACCGATTCTACACATTTCCACCTTTTTTTGGAAAAAGGGAATTTTCCAAATTAACCCATGAAACCCGCACCTCCGATTCTATCCCTGACACGTGGTGATTGCTGATTTCTTGAGCCCTAGGAATTTTCTTTGCACTTTAACTCTTTTCCAAAATTCCTTAAGGCACAAAAAAAGACCCGCTACTTCTCATCTAATCAAAAGAGGACATGTCATCATTTTTGGGAAAAATTTAGAAATTTTCTCCGCCGCTTGAATTCAGGTAGATTAGCACTTGGCGGGGCCATGGGGCAAATTTGAAACTTTTAGCCAAAGTAGCTAAAAAATAACAAGTTCTCAAAATGACCCGCCACTCCTCCTCCAATCAAAACATGCCACGTAAGCAACATTAGAACCAATCAGAGTAAAGTAGAGCCATGGGACCAAATTCACCCTTTTGCCAAAAAAGAAAAAAGTGATAAGTTAAAATAATTTTCCACCATCCCTTGGCCAATTAGAACAAGCCACGTTACCGATGAATGCTGAAGAAGAAATTGATGGAAAAATGATGCCGTCGACCGTCAAAACACAAAAAATGCCAGGGATGCCTTAGAATTTGATTTTTTCACTAAGGATGAAAAATTTCTCAAATTGAACCAATTGAAACATGTTTTCAAAGCATTTTTGATCATGGAATTGGATTTTCAATGGCATACAAGTGCAAATCGATCAATTTTAAACTTCCATGATCGGGCAAAAAGGAAAAATGGCAGAGCCCATAGATTTTGGAAAAATTAGGGCACAAAATAGGGCACACATGCAGATTTCTTTCAAATTGGGGAAAAACAACAAGTTTGTGAGCATTTCAAGGCATTCAACTAGAGGGAAAAGTTGCAGACCACCAATTTGAGAGAAAAATGTTTCAGAGCATGCAGAATGAAGGAAAATTTAGGGCAAAATGGTGCAAGCTCAAAAATGGCACCAACATCGGCTCTTGCTCGAGGATGGGCACTCCCAACGTGAGTGCCACAAGAACAAAAGAAGCAGACCAAGTGCCAAAATAACCATTGGGAAATGGAGTCAAAAATGCAAGGTAGAAAAACTAGACCCAATTGACAAAAAATGGTTTCCAAGAATAGGGCAAACCACAAACCGAAAAAACAACAAAAACAGAGCCAAAAAACAAAGACTATACACTATACAAGTGGTGCATACCTCAAATTTGGGGATTAATCCAAGAAATGCTTCAGATTTCTACCATTAATAGGTAGTTCAAGCAATTCCCCATCTAAGTCCTTGAGAAAAAGGTATTTTCACCAATTTTGATATCAATGGAGTAAGGGCCCATCCATAATGCATCAAATTTACCATGTTTTCCCTTATCTTCATGCCTTTTCTATCCCACAAAAAATAGATCTCCAACATTGAAATCCCTAGGAGTGACCTTCTTTTCAAACAACCTCTTCAACTTCTCTCTAAATCTGACATGCCTTTGGTGGGATGCTCTTCTTTCTTCATCTAGCTCAACAATCTGATTAATCCTTTCTTCATATGGATTGACCTCTTGATCTTCAAGTTGTTGAACAAACTAAAATGAAGATAATTGCAGATGTAAGGGCAGCAGAGCTTGAGTTCCATACACCAACTCAAATGGGCTCTTACCAGTAGCTCTTTTGGTAGTGATTCTATTAGCCCAAACTACAAATTTTAGTTGTTCACCCCATTTTCTCTTGTTCAACTCCAAGGTTCTCCTAATGATCTTCAACAAGTTCTTATTGCTGGACTCAACTTGTCCATTCCTTTAGGGTTATAGTTTGAAGCATAAGTCAGATTGGTTCCATACTCCTTGCACATTTCCATCAAGGGCTTTACCTCTGAAACACATGGCATTATCAGCAACA
Organism: Taxus wallichiana var. yunnanensis; assembly: GCA_018340775.1. Classification (NCBI taxonomy): domain Eukaryota; kingdom Viridiplantae; phylum Streptophyta; class Pinopsida; order Cupressales; family Taxaceae; genus Taxus; species Taxus wallichiana. The sequence continues at coordinate 641,214,630 of CM031242.1, read as the reverse complement.
ATCTTTACTGGCACACCAAATCTACATATGATGTGATTCAAAAAGAAGTCCATAACAACTTGGTGTGTTGCTTTCTTGGTGGGGATTGCTTCTACCCACTTGGTGAAGTAATATGTGGCTACAAGGATCCACTTATGTCCATCAACACTAGAAGGGTCTAAAATCTCACCAATGAAGTATATTCCCCATTGTTTGAAAGGATCTTCAATTGATACAGATGCTGCAAAGGAAGGGAGCCTAAAGCTTTCATTCTTCCAGAGAAATGCTTGGTAGCTTTCACATTTTCTAACCAACAGGGTTGCATCTTTGAAGAGAGTAGGCCACCAATAACCAGCTCTCAAAATTTTGTGTGTTGTAACCCTTCCAACAAAGTGTCCTCCACAAACTCCCCCATGGAAATCAGCAACTATTTTGGGAGCTTCATCTTCAGTTACACATTTCAAGAGGACACCTTCAGGGTTCTTCCAAGCCAGCCCAAAGTCAATGATGATGTATTTTGAGAAGCCAGCTTGAGGGCTCTTTTCTGATTTTTATTTAAATGATCAGGGTAAACATAGGTGTCTAAGGTAAAATATTACATCCTTGTACCACTCAGAGCTTACCAATTTCTCAAGAACATCTACCCTTTCTTCCTCTACTTCATTCACTTCCACAGTCTGCAAGTTGCTCTCAGCCATGAGCTTAGCAAGACCCAAACCTCTCACCAACTTTGTGGTTTGGATATCCATGTCATATTCCTATAGTTTGTTCACCCATCTACATATTTTTCTTGAGATCTCCATCTCTGATAAGATGTCTTTTACCATGGTGTGGGGAACATAAGCAACAACTTTTGAACTTAAGATATAAGGCCTAAAACCTTTGTTGCTTTCACCAAGGAAAATGCTTGTTTTTCCATGATTGTGTACTTTAACTCAGCAGCTTGTAAAGCCTTGCTAAAGAAGGCAATAGGCCTCTCAGCCCCATCTTCATCCTTTTGCAGCAAAAACAAATGCAATGGTATTTTCAAAAGCAAAGGAGAAGATTTGGAAAGGCTTCTTGTAATTCAGAGCTGCTAAGATAGGTGCATGTTTCAATGCTTCTTTGATTCCTTCAAAATCCTGAATAACAGCCTCCTCCCATTTGATAACTTGGTCTTTCTTTAACATGCATGTAATAGGAAGAGTCAATTCAAAAAATTAGACACAAACCTTCTAATGAAATTGATCTTCCCAAAGAAGGATTGGATGCCCTTCTTTGTTCTTGAATTGGAACCTTGTTGATTGCTTCTACCCTCTCAGGGTCAATCATGACACCAGCCTTTGAAACAATATGACCAAGTAGCTTGGCCTTTTGCACTCCAAAATGGCACTTCTTTGGATTCAAAGAGATTCCAAATTCTCTACATCTGATCAACATTCTTTCCAAGTGTTGCAAGTGATCTCTTCTACTCCTTGAAAACATAGTCACATCATCCTGATAAACTGTAATGAAGTCATTTATGTAACCAAAAAAAAGCAACATCCATTTCTTTGGAAGGTATCTCCAACATTCATGAGACCAAAAGGCATTCTTACATAGACATATGTTCCCCAAGGAGTGGTAAAGGTAGTTTTAAATCTTTCTGACTCCTTGACAACAACTTGATTGTAGCCAGAGAAACCATCCAAGGTGGACAACAATTCAGATCAATCACTAACTATAGCATGTTTTCCATGTTTGGAAAAGGATAATTGTCTTTCAATGAAGCTCTATTTAGATTTCTGAAGTCTACACAAAGTCTTGATATCTCCATTTTTCTTTTGACTAGCACAAGGTTTGCAACCCAAGATGAATACCTTGTGGGCTGAATGATCCCTCCCTCTTTCAGTTTCTTCAATTCATCTTGCATTTTCATGGAGAGGAGTGGATTAATTGGCCTCTACTTTTGTCTGAAGGGTTTGGAATTTGTTTCAAGAGGAATCTCATGCTAAAACAAGTCTTCTTTGTATGCTTTCAGCTCTGAATAAGACCAAGTAAGATAGTCTTGATATTTCTTCAATAGTTGAACATAGGACTATTTTTCTTCTTTGTTTAGATTTCTGCCCAACCAAAATTTTCTTGGTTTATCATTAGTGCCCAAGTTATGCTCTTCCACATCCCTTGAGGCAGACATGTTTCTATTGATGATGTAATCAACATTGTCAAAATTTGACTCAAGTGCAACAAGACCTCTAGGAATGGTGTTAGTTTTCAATTGATAATATCCTTTCCAAAAAAGTCTCTCTTCCTTCAGTCACACACACCATTGGTTCCCAATCAATATTCTGATCTACAAACTCACCTTGATTTTGTAAGAACCTTTGCACTTGAGCATCATCATTAAACACTTGCCAATGCTTGATGTTGTCAGGGACAACTAGCCTAGTTAACACTTCAATATTGTACTCACAATAAGGTGAAATGGTGCAATTTCCAAATCTTGACCCCAACACTGCCAACTTGTCAGTAGCAACATTGAAACTTCTTTCATGATGCATAATGTTGAAGGAATCAAACATCTCAATTAGATCCCAAACTGCATGTTTGTACTGTTTCATCCGCATATTTTTTTTAGCATACAATTTTCTTATTTGTTTGACAACTAGCTCTGAATATCCTTTTGCAATGATGTCCTTGAACCATACTTCCATGAAATTATCAGACCCAACAACAAGGCTTCATACTCAACAATGTTGTTAGTACATTCAAAATTAAGCTTGAAGGAAAAAACAAACTCTTCCAAGCTAGGAGAAATCAGAATTATACCAGCACCATTTCCAAATTTGGAGCAAGCTCCATCAAATAGCAAGGTCCAAGGAGAACCTACCTATTCAAGGCACTTTGACTATCCATCTTGTGTTCTTTTCCATCATCAAACCCAATAAAATTATCAGCATCAACATCAACAAACAACACCTCATAGGAAGCATTGTTTGGATCTTCAATAAGGTGTAACATCTTCTTTTCTCCATAGAGCTTGACAAGGCTTCCTTCAATGGGAATAGTGGAAAAATACATGTCCATTTGAATACTCCCACTACAACACTTGCAGCCCACTTTCTTGACAAAATCATACCCCATTTGGTAGGGCAATCAACAATCACAACATCAAGTTTCAAATTCTTATCCAAATAGGCTGCAAGTTGTACCACCAAACCCTTCACACAACCAACTACCGGCACTTCTCTTGAGTCCATGGTAGTACACTTTCCATAGGCTGTTGTCACTTTGATATCAAACTCATTCATGACTTCTTTAGGCATGACATTGCATGATGCACTAGAAATCAAACATACAATTGTGAAGTAGTCTATCCTTTATGATCAAAGTTGTAAAGAATGGATCAACATTCAATTGGGAATCAACCAAGGATGTCCCCAAGTATACCTCAGGTGTTTCTCCAAGATCCTCTACTGCTGGTGGTGTTTCAAGGTCTGTAATGATTTGAGGAGGAGTTTTTAACAACATTTACATTTATGCTTGGGGTACTCTTCTCCTCTTTCAATCCCAAGTACTCAAATGCTCTCTTCTTGTGCTCAGGAATCCTAAGAAAATCAATGATTGGAACACTCACTTTGATTTGGCTCAATACTTGGGCTATGTCATAGGGAACATTCTTTGGCAAGGCAACATTGGAAGGAGACAAGAAGATTCATTAGATGGCATGGGATTCTTGGCAGCTTGGGCATGAGGAGGACTACAATTTTTCCTGGGACAATAGAGCTTTTGGCAAGGTGTTTCTCTTCTAGGAGCTTCTTTGGGAATAATTGTAAGTAAGGGTGTTTTAGGTTTGGCTTGAGGCCCAACTCCCTTAACAACCTTTCTCCTAGTGTTATACTCTTTCTCTTGAGCCACAACAACATTCATTAACAATTGTCTATCTTCCTCCGAAGGGATACCACCATCATACTTCTTAATCATCAAAGCTCTTAAGTATTCAAATTCATTGTTAGGAATCTCAAAATCTTGCACTACATCTACCTCAAGAGTATGAGAGGGAAGAAGGACTTGTACCCATTTGATGCAATCCCAAAAGGTTATAGCTATCCTTGCACTTATTACCTTAGTTGATGTTGCTCCTTCTTGTGAGCTTGAAGAACAACCCACCATGTAGATATCATCATCAGTACCATCATCATTATTAGCTTCACCATCTTGCTGGTCCACTTCACATGGAGGATGGGGTAGAAAACACTTATCACACCAATCAATATCAACAACTTCCTCAATAGCAAACAACCCTAGCAGTTAGGGGATCAAGTAACACTCTTCCTTCACGTGCTTGAGGATGTCTATTTGCAGACCCCATGGGTCCTTTCCCTCTATCATCTACCCTTTGATCACCTCTAGGATGATTGGAAAATATATCATGGTTTTGTGTTTTTTGTTGACCTTGTGTGCTCTGCCCAATTCCCTTCTCTTCCCGGGCTAACTTGTATGAGATTTCTTTGATAGCCCCTGCCAAATTTTTCACAACCTCCTCCAAATCAGCACCCTTGCTAGCTTGAGGTTTTTCAGGGTTTATCAACTTTACACCATCTCTCTTGAGAGGTTTCCCAATTTTTGATATTGTTTTCAATCTGCAGTGCCATGGTGAAGGCCTGCCTCAAATTAGTAGGGTTTTTGTCTCTTAAGTAGTAGGTGCTTTCTTCTTATCAAATGCATCTGCATATTTGATTAAACAAGACTCATCACAAGGCCTCAAATTAACAGGCAACCTCCTCAATGTCTTGTTAAATCTTGTATTAAAGTCATGCAACTGATTCATTGGGGTTCTTCTTGATATTCTCAAATTTAGACAAGAGAAATCTAGGATCAGTCTTGATCACCATATTGCAACCTAAATGCATTCTTCATTTCAGTCCAAGAATCAATAGAATTATCAGGTAGAGCCTTGTACCAATCCCTTGCATCCTCTTCTAGTGTATGAATGAACAATTTGACATACACATCTTCAAATTCTCTATTTCAAAATCCTCCATCATGTTAACAAAAATTTTGAGATGTTGATCACCAGTTATTGCATTGTTACCTTGGAATTTTGGCAATCTATTTCTGACATCTTGAGGGACAACATTTGGATAACCATTCATTCCTCTAAATTTATAGGACCAAAGGTGTTAACAACAAATGGAGGTCTAGGTGGAGGCTGAGCCATATTATTTTGAGGTGGTGATCTTGGAGGAGAAACATAGAATGATGAGGAGTGAGAGGTCTTTGGGGAATAGAAATGTAATCTTCAAAATGGATATCCCCTATAGGATCAGCTTCTTGATAAACTCTAGAAGATTTGGAAAAAACAGGGGCAAAATGAGGAGCAATATTTTCAAAGACAAATGAAGGTCCCTCTCTAGATGGAGAATGTAAATTTTTATGAGAGGATATCTTGATTCAAATTTACTTGAAGAAGAGTGATAATCCTCTACTAATGACAGGCTGATCTCTCAAGTTTAACAAAGGATAACCTCCTTCCTTGATGCTCTGCTCTCTCAACCACCTTCCAAAATCTTCTCCCTTCTAACTTTGAGTTCCTTGAATCTTGAAAACAACTTCTTAGCTAGAGTCTCTAATGAAGAGAGATCTTCTTCCTTCCAGTTTGTAGAGATTAGCAACACCAAAAAAAAATGATAAAAAGCTAAGACATTGGTATTTATCAAGATCAAATCAACATGGAGTCGCCACTAAGGAATTTCACCCTAGTTGTGCAAATGCACTAAAATACTTTGTCAAATACCTATCAACACTAAAAATATTGCAAAAATTTATAGATCAAACCTTCCTTTTCTTGAATCTATCAACCACAAATGCAAATGAAGTGCAACTACTACTGAAAATGATAAAATTATAGATAGAACTTTGAAACCTTTGCATACACCTTGCAAATCTGAGTATAGAATGATGCTTTAACAATATATTTGTAGACAAAACTTGCAAGAGACATTACCAGGGTTTGATATGCATTCAAATATCTCAAATATTTTCAAAACTACCCAAAAATGGCTCCGAAGTGTTATTGATGGGCCAAATAGATATGGATCAATTAACTAGTAAATCAATCCCCAATGCAAATGGCATTTCCCAGGAATTAAAAACAATCTGTTGGTACCCAAATTTGTTCTTCATTTTATGGACTAGAATTGAATCGAAAATCATCAAATGATATGAATGAAGCTTTCCCGGTAATGGTGCCAAAAGATATGGCATCCAAATTTGGATCAGGTGTGTGTCATTTTGTAGCCATGGGGATATGATCTAATTAGCACTCATATTTGTGGAGAGATGGATAGCACTCAAATAGGACTTGATCTTGTCCTAACTATTTTAGGTTGTGCCTTTTTCCCAAGGTAAGAGAACCTATTTTTAACCCTCAAATGGTGAAGGAGATGAAGATATCCCTCAATTTGTGCAAATAGTATGAAAAGGGCCTTGGGAAAATATGATCAACACTCCAAATCTAACTTTCACAAGTTGTCACTTCCAATTATGGAGATACTTTCAATGCAAGAAAGGGTTACTCAAGACATTTGAAATCCTAATTGTTTGTGCATACTTTGTAGATGGATTTTGATTCTTCATTGGGTATACAAGTAAAATAGGGGTAAATGGGGTAGGATTAGTTGTTTTGAATGATTTTTGGTGGGAGATTTTAGACAAGACAAACCAAGATCCTCCAACTTCTTTGAGGACCTTTCAAAAAATATGGAAAACTTAATAACACATAAAAGTATCAAAATGGTTAATCATCCCTTCAACCATATGTGCATCAAATGGAGGCCCAGATTTACACTTTTCCACACAATCTTTGATCATCTATCACAAAATCTTGAGTTAGAATGAACCAATAAAGCATTTAGCAATCACTATTTAATCATGACCTAAGGTGCACCCAAAGGTTTACAAACAATCTCTAATTCAAGGAAGGTAAAGTGATTTTAAATTTGTTTATCTCTTTATTAGATGAAAGCTCTTCTGAATGTGAGATTGAAAATGCCACTAAACTATCAACAAGAAATGAGACCATGTATGATCAAGAGATATTTTAAATACAAGACTGCAACAAGAGCAAGAAACAAAAATTGAAAACATTCTAAACATGTAAGTGTATTCAAATTTTTCCCAAAGACAACACAAAATAATCTAAAATGATCAAATTTATCACCAGGGGAATGTTTTGAAAAAAAATCTCGAGCTTGTTGATGGCTTTACATGATGAAACCAACTCAACATGATTTGAAAATCTGATAAAAGAGAGAATTATAAATGGTTTCTCAAGTGGTCACTCAAAAATGGGCTTCTTCCCGATTTTCCCATGAAATTTTTAGTTTTCTCAGGATTTTTAAAACTCTTCCAACCCTTTGCATGAAAAATTCATGCAATATATAACTTTCCATTACTCCTTGATCCTTTTTCCCTCAAAATAATATCCAAAAGATCAAATTTGGAGCTCCTTTCTCATGATTTTTTGGAAATGACATTTAATAAAACATGTCACAAAAAGTTGTCTGCATTGTTCTTTCAAAATGAGATGAATCATTACAAAATTCACATCATTATCCATTGTGGAAGCATGTTTTTCATCTTCAAAGCATGGAGGCCCCTTCCATTTCATCATTTCATCGTTATCCCTCCAAAATTTGACTTTGAAACTTTTGATTTGATATTTTATTTTTTACGGTTAGGGAAAAAATTTACTTCAAAAACATCTCAAATCTCAAATTTATCCTCAAAACCAATTACATTGGTCTTCAGCACAATCAACATGAATTTGCCAAAAATTCTATGAAAATTGATGTAAAAATGCATTCCAAGCTTCCTGGAGAGCTCAAATGGTGACCAAACTAAAAATGCTCAATTACCATTGATTTGACTTTCTCCCTTCAATTTGAGCCCTCCACACAATGTGATTGAAAACCATTTGGATGATCACTTTTTGAAATTTTTCCATTTTGGAAAAATTAAAAATTTGAAATTTTTCTCCGCCCCTGGCGAGATTTGATTCTAACACGTGGCACAAGGTGGGTCCCATTGGAATTACGGACCGATTCTTTTTCCACCTTTTTATTCTGGAAAAAGGAAATTTTTCAAAAATCTCCACGGTCCACCCTCTCGCAAGACACGTGTCTTTATATGATTAGCTTAGGAAAGCGCTTTCACATTTTAACTCCTTTTTAAAAGGAATTTTTCATATTTCCTTTGGGACCCACACCTCCTATTCTATCATGCCACGTGTCTCCCTCTACTTCGTTGGAGACCAAATTATCACTCTAACTCATTTTTCCAAAAAGGAAAAATTTCCCTTTGCCTGGCCCGATTTAACATGCATTAAATTCTCAAGTCCCAGGCAAATAGATTGATTCAGGGGCAAAAATCATGTTTCTAGGGTCCCCTCATATTTTTTCTAACTCTCCTGTCCAAGAAGAAAAGAGCAAGTTCTAGAAAAGGTGAAAAAGTTGCAAAAAAACAAGCTTGGGCCAGAAAAATCATGAAAATGGCTAAGTCCTAGTCCAAAGCCTTGGGACAGTTGGGACATCGGGGCGCGAATCGCCGAAAAGGCCGCCAAAAATGGCTAAGTCCAGCAGAGCAGCAAAGGGACATCGGGACATTGGGACGCGCGGGACGCGGAAAGCCGGTTCGGCCGAAGGAGAAAAGAAAATCGACTAACTATGTGCAGACAAGGAACATGGGACATTGGGCCGTGAGGACGCGAAGGACGCGAACCACCCGGATCGGCCGAAAGAGAACTTTCCTACACCGGGACAATTGGGACACAAAGGGACGCGCGGACGCGAAGGAGCCAAAGGAGCCGAGAGCCAATCAAATCACGCCACGTGTCATCGGCCGAAAGAGGGACAGGGAAGCCCGAATCGGGTGGATCGGAGAAGTTTTTGTCCCAAATAGTTTGGGACATCCGGCCAAAAGGACGCGAGGGACGCGAAAAGTCCGGCAGCACCCGGACCTAATCAGAAACGCCACGTGTCACAAGGGAAAACGTCCAAAATTTCAAAGGGCGAGGTTTGAAGGGTTAGCCCGAGCCAATAAAAAGAGGACACGTGTCCAATGGAGCAGGGAAGTGTGGAGCTCGGGAGGATTTGGAGAATTTGGCAAAGTTTTGGCAAAAAACTAAAAGTAAAGGATGACCCCGCGCCCTGTCCTCCAATCAATGCATGCCACGTGTCCCAAGTGGCGGGGGCACGGGGGAAAAGTGGAAAATGTTCCAAAATCATCAAAAAGTCAAAATTTCAAGGAAAACCCACGGGTAAGGAAAGGAGAGAGAATTACACATCCAATCAGCACTTGACACGTGTCATCCAGGTGGCAGAGCGCGGGAAAAAATTTCAAAACCATTTTTGCCTGTTTTGTGCCCTAAATCTTCAGATCGCCATATCTTTCGATCCAGAGCTCGATTTGCACGTTCTTTATATCATTGGAAAGCTTATAAAATTCTCTACATGATTCTAGGGTCAATCTTGAATTTTGGTGTAGTCTGAGAGAGAAAGTTAAGAAACGGCTCTGACGCGTGTTCATGGCCAGAAGTGACATTTCAGCGACCAAATTTAATGCAGAATGGGTCGCATTCTCCTCCAATTCGGTCAAAAATGATAGGGTATGGGTTTGTAAGGTCCCCATGCCGTTTTAATGCATTTGCAGTTAAGGAGGAATGGGCTCTCACGTTTTTGTATTTTCTCTCTCCTGGGCTCGACCCATGCAATGTAAAAGCCAGATTTGGCTCATTTCTCAAGGGGGAACATTTTTTGGCATAAGCAATCTTCTTCTTTCACCTCCAAAGAAGTGATTGTTGCAAGAATCGACCTCTTCAAAGATCAGAATAGCTTTTTACCTCTCTCGAGGTTGTAATGCATGGTTTTGACATCGAAATGATAATGCAAGCTTTGTGAATGGGTTTCACCTTTGTTTTGTATTATTTGCTTCATTTCGCAGATCCTAAATTATATCTTATCACCCTGTATGTTTTATGTTGCAATCTTTGGTTTGTGTCTATTTGCATGACAAAAAAATATTCACCACTCCTTTTGGTGCATCACCATCTTTAGTTAGTTTCAATTTTTGCACTTCTATCCCTCGTCTCCTTGCAATTTAGAGTAGGATTAGGATCTCGAACCTCTCGTAGTTGTGCAAATATAGATCTAAATCGAGGAGTTTGAGGAACCAACCTCTAATCTGAGATTCCTCTCTCGCCTACAAGTCCCACACTTGGAGAGAGGTTTCCATGTTGTGCAATCACACTGATGCTAGAGTGATCAACCTAGAAGCCTGATCTGCATCCAGGGGTGCTGTGTGAGCCTCAACAACAATAGCTTTTGGCATGCCCGGTGGGACACTAGAGGTCTCATTTTTATCGCAGCAAAGTTGATGTGCATCTGCTGCAATTTTCTTGCTTAAAAGAGCTATTATTTGCATATCTGGCGACTCCAAGGGGAAGAATCAACTGGTTTCAAAGAAGCAGCCCGAAAACTCATGAGAAGAATCACCACAAGGTCAAGAGTTGAGAAGAAGAAGTGTTGTTTGAATACCTCGTAAATTATCTCCAAGAAGAAGGCAAAGAGGAAGAAGGATTCAAAGGTCTCCATCTCCACCAAACAGAACTCTCTCAACTCCTCCACCTGGTAGGCCTTTCATTCAGTCAACAAGGGTTTTAAGACCAATTAGAATGGCACAAAACAACCCCTACGTCAACTTCACAGGAAACAGCCCACTTGCCCTCAATGCACAACATCCAATTCCTATTGCAGCCTTGAAGAACATTCCCTACTTCACTGGAGAAAATCAGACTACTCCAGGTGATCATGTTAAAGATATTGCTAACCTTTGTGCAATCCATGAAATCAATGAGATGCAAGTGGCTGTCAAGTTACTGGCATCTTCATTCAAGGGTAAAGCATTGCAATGGTTTAGAGCCTTGAGCTGTTCTATCACAAATTGGAATCAGCTGTGTATAGCACTTCATGAGCAATTTGGAGAGAAGGGAGACAACTTGTCTCTTTTGGAGCAACTTGACAACCATCAAGAGAGCTCCCAATGAGCAGCTGACCGATTTCAACTTCAGATTTCAAAAGACTTGGGAGAGAATTCCAAAGGGCAATGCCAACAAAGAAGGTGGTGCTTTTCTCTACTATCTCAAAGCTCTAAATTCTGATATTTCTATGTTAATTCAGTCCATGGGAGGCATAACTATCCCTATGGCTTATAACATTGCCATTAGGGCTGAAAATTGTTTGATCCAAGCTGGAAAACTTGCCCCTAGACCTCCCATGCCATTGTTTCCAAGTTTAGAGAGCCCAAACACCAATCAAGCACCTAATTTGGCTCCTTCTCCCACTCCTAGAAATCAGAGTTCAAATGAAGCTTCCACTTCATCTCCAAGTGCCCCAAATGAGCTTCAAGAAGTCATGAAGCAATTGCAAAACCTAGGCAATGAGCTGGTTACTCTCAAAAGGCAAAGAAGCCCAAGGTTTTAGACCTTCTTATCAACCCCAAGCTCAGCCTAATAGGCAGCCATACCAACCACAAAGGCCACCTAATCCAGCTTGCAAATATGAATCAAACAAGGCCTCCTGCCAATAGACCATTTCAGCCCTATAATCCAAATGCCATATCTGCCTCTAAGGCATTGGTGCCAACACAAAACAACATTGCTCAGGAGTATGATTGGTGTTTTCCATGCAATGAGCCTCATAACCAATCCATGTGCTTCAATGGTGCTTTGAATCAAGCACTAATGGTGACAACTACTGGTGTGGAGGGTGAGGGCAGTCAAGGAAACAACCAACAACAAGAAACATTCCAACAGCAATCAGCCCCAAATGACACCACATTGGTAAATTGGCAAGCAGAGGATTTTTGTGGCATGAATCAAGTAGTTTCTCAAGGTGTTGCAGCCAACACAAGGTCAAAAAGGAGGAATTTGGGTGAAGAACAACCATTAGCCCCAACCAATCCACAACCTTCCATGGCTCCACAAGTGGTTGGCAAGCAAAATCCAATTTCAAATGCACAAGGGCAGCCAAGAACAACCCTAGGCCAACTCAAATACCAGCTTGTTGCTGCCCACATGCAAGGAGTGAATGTGCAAACCAAGGGACAACAAAGAGATCCTTCATCACCATTCAATATCATTGATCAGATGAAGAAGACAAACGTCAATATATCAATGTGGGAATCCCTATCCATCCCAGGCCAAAGAGATCTGCTGCAAGCTGCCATGAAGGACTGGCCAACTTCAATCAGCAAGTTCGATGCAAGACAAAGTGCTTACAAATGCTGCCCACCGAGGGAAATCATGGAGGACAAAGCAAGGTAAAATGTTGAAGCCCCTCCTTTCTATGTTTCATTAATCATCGAAATCAGCTAGTGCACAATTGCATGATAGACTCCGGGGCAAGTAGCTCAAGAATGCCTAAACAATAGCTGATCAGCTAGGGCTCCAAAGATGAAACAACATCCAAAGGGGTAGTGCAGCTGGATGGGACAAAGAGAAATAATAGTGGAGTGATTAGAAACTTGAGTCTTACCTTGCATGCATGTCCAAATGTTGTTGTTTTACAAGATGTATCACCATAGACCTTCCACCACTCTTTTCCCTATGCTTGTCAAGGGACTTCACAAACCAAGATTGGGGGATATTTGTCTCTGATTGGTCACACATGCTATTCGTAATGAGGTATGGAACTAAGGCTACAATCAGGTCGAACCTATTGCAAACTTCCACATTGAGCCTTACACTCCAAGTCGATTAATGCCAATTGCTCAAAGATTTGATCAAGAAGATCACCCAAGCACCGATGAGGTCGACACCAAAGGTCGAAGCATCCCGATCTAACTCTTGATGAATGGGAAAACAAGATACATGCATTTGATCCTTATCAAGAAGTGGAAGAATCTGAGCTAGGGGTCTATTGCATACACGAAGAAAATCAGCCTATTCCTAGCATCACCAAGCCAAACCACAAAGATGACAATGAGGTATGGCAGCTATTTTTTGATGGATCAAGGAGTAGACAAGGTGCAGAGGTGGAGCTATGCTTGTTTCACCTCAAGGAGTAAAGTACTATTCAGCTTTTAGATTTCAGTTTGCATGCTCCAATAACACTGCTGAATATGAAGCCTTGGTGCAAGGGATGCATTGGGCAATCAAGAAGAAAATAAAGAACTTGCAAGTCTTTGGGACAGTGAATTGATTGTAAATCAGGTCAAGGGACAACATGCTACCAAGAATGATCTACTCAAAGTGCTACAAGAACAGGTGTGGGACCTCATGGAAGATTTTGAGGGTTTTGGCATCAAATCCATTCCTAGGAAAGAGAATCAAGTCACCGACAAAGCTTGCAGCAGCAAGGGGGCAGCCTTTGACATTGTGGAAAGCATTCAACAAGACAAGGTACAACCAAACATCCACGTGATTGTGAGGGCCTTCAAAGGCCAAATAACAATGTTAGTTGGCAAGTGTTTGAAATGACCAAAAATCATCCATTTCTTGCAAGAAGAAGTTGTTCTCACCAAGAATCAAGAAAATTGAAACAAAAAAGATGGTGACCAAGTGGTACAAATGAGAACTAACAAGCTGCCCAAGGACTTATCACTTTGGAGTCCATTTTTAACCCCAATGATCAGTTTAGAAAGGAGAAAGCAAACATTCAGGTCAAGAGAGAGGATTCAATATCCATCTTGGTAGAAGAGAACAAACCATTGCAAATTGGAAGGATGACAACTGAACAAGAAAGGTATGAGTTCATACAACTGTGTCAAGAGTTCCCTGACGTGTTTGCTTGGAGCTATGAAGACTTGAAAGGTTTCAATCCCAACTTAGCTCAAAGATACCATCGAATTGATCCAAATACTAAGCCTCGCAAAGTAAAAACAAAGACCACCAATCCACACATGGAGCCTCTCATGAGGAAAGAATTGGACAAGCTGATTGAGTCAAGGATCATATTCCCAATCAAGCATTCTAGTTGGGTTGCCAAACTTAGTTCCAAATGTAAAGAAGAGTGGAGAGATCAGATTGTGTGTTGACTTCGGGACTTGAATAGAGCCTCTCTCAAGGACCATTACCCACTCCCTTCCATGGAGCAAATATTGCAAGTTGTAGCTGGTTCAGAAAGGTTTTCACTACTTGATGGCTACTCAGGCTACAATCAGATTATGGTGAAGGAAGAGGACCAGTTCAAGACAACCTTCACAACCAAATGGGGAACTTTTGCATACAGGAAAATGCCATTTGGGCTGTCCAACGCTGGTGCTACCTTCCAAAGGGCAATGGACATGGCATTCAAAGGTTTGATTAACAATGTGGTGCTGATCTACCTTGATGATATCACTGCTTTTTCAAAATGCAAGAGCACCACCTCTCTCTCTCATTTGAGACAAGTCTTCACAAGGTGCAGAGATTTGGAGTGTGTCCTAAGAAGTGCATCTTTCTTGCACATGAAGGAAAGCTCCTTGGCCATATTGTCTCCAAAGAAGGATTAGCAATTGATCCAGAGAGGGTCAAGCCATAAGAGCACTACCATTGCCAAGCCACAAGAAAGCCCTTCGAGTTTCTCGGGAAGGATAAACTTTGTTCGAGGTTTGTCCCATTTTGCAGCCCTCACAAGCCCATCACCAAAATGTTAAAGAAGAGCATGGCTTTCAAGTGGACAAGCAGAAGGCAAGGAGAGTTTTGAAGCAATCAAAGAAGCCATCTCTCAAGCACCAACTCTCATCAACCCAGACTTCTCCAAGGATTTCATCCTCTATGCATTTGGAGGTAATGACACTATTTCTGCCATTTTGGTACAAAGAGAACAAGGATAATGATGAGCAGCCAATTGCCTTCTTCACCGAGCCTAGATGACTATGAGGTGAGGTACTTTTTATTGAGAAGCATGTACTTGCAAGAATCGTAAGCTTGAAGAAATTCAAGCATTTAGTCTCAAACAACAAGGTCCAGCTTGCTGGTCTCACATGTCAAGTTAAGGACTTCCTCCTCAACAAGGATTTGAATGAGAAAAGGGCAGGTTGGATCACCCGTGTCATGGAGTATGACATTGAGATCAAGATCACCAAGCTATGGTAAGAGGGAAAGGATTGTGTGAGCAGCTGGTTTTGGGGAAGCAAAAAGAAGTATGCAATGAAGAAGAGGTTGTTTTGATAGTCCAGACAGCCATGAGCCAAGTGGCAATCAAGAAGAAGACAATGCTGCCCCCACTCCTTGCTGGACCCAAGGCATTATACACTTCCTAGGCATAGGCCTATGCCCTCCGAGATGAACAAGACCCAAAGGAGACACTTCAGATTGCAGGCTGTCCCGTATGCCATTGTTGATGGAGTTTTGTTCAAGAAAGATGTGAATGGAGTGCTGCTGAGATGCATTAGCACAAATCAGATTCAAAGGGTGTTGGAAGAGTTCCATGGTGGACCAGCTGGTGGTCATTTTGCACCAAGAGTGACAGCTCTAAAAATCATGAAGGCTGGTTATTATTGGCCTAAAATCTTCAGTGATTGCTATGCATGGATCAAGAGGTGTAAGAATTGTGCATTCTTCACAGGAAAAGAGAGACTTGCTGCCCTTCCATTACATCCAATCTCAGTTGACCAGCCATTCATGCAATGGGGTTTGACTTCATCGAGTCATTAATCCCAATTCAAGCCAAGGGCACAAATGGATTTTGATAGCCACAGACTACTTCACCAAATGGACAGAAGCAGTAGCACTCAAAGAGGCAAATGAGTCTAACATCTTAGACTTTTATGAGGGGATAACAACCAGATTTGGTGTACCTGCTACAATAATCTCTGATAATGCATTGGCATTCATTGGATCTAAGGTGACTGAGTGGGCTGTCAAGAACGGTATTTACCTAAGCACTTCATCAAACTATTACCCTCAAGGTAATGGCCAGGCCGAGTCTACAAACAAGAACTTGTTGAGGATCATTAGGAGGACTCTTGACGAGAATCAGAGGTCTTGGCATACCAAACTGAAATCAGCCTTATGGGCTGATAGGATAACTCCCAAAAGATCCACAGGTAACTCTCCATTCAAACTTGTCTATGGAAGAGAGGCAATCTTGCCCATGTCACTTGAGTTGCCAACATTGGAACTCATGAAGCAGCTGGAGTTGCTTGAGAGTTTGAGCCCATGGAGGTGAGGTATGCAGAGTTGATGGAGCTGCAAGAGATCAGAAATCAGGCATCCCAAGCAATGGAAAAGGATCAAGCTTTTGATCAAGAAGACCTTTGATAGAAGGCCAAGGATAGATCTTTTCAAGTCGAGATCTAGTGTTGAAATGGGATGTGGATAGAGCAAAACCGGGAAGGCATTCAAAATTTGATGCCATTCGAGTGGCCCATACATGGTCACAAAGTGCAAGAACAACAAATGCTTTCCAATTGGCCTCATTGATGGTGAAGAACCGCAGATTCCAGTCAATGGAATCTATCTCAAGCATTTGCTTCTAGAGGGAAATTCACTACTTTGTAAATATTAGATTAGATTTTCATTCCTCCAAGTGCTTGTGCACATTGTTTTGCTGTAGGTTAGTTTTGTTTTCCCTAAGTGCTTTGGCACAGCTTGCTGTCCATGGAGATGTTTTGCAATCCTTGCTTCCATCAGGTGATATTCCATCTTCCTCCTTACACATTCTAAGTCAGTTGGGGTTCTAAATAGAATATTTGATGACTCCATGCCCAATGGACTGCTTCAGGCAACTGGTATCTTCTACCTAGCAGGTAGGTAACCCCGCTGAGTCACCAAATTGTTATCCAAAATTCACCCCTAGGGTAAATTTGATAACATGCATTAAATTCTCAAGTCCCAGGAAAATAGATTGATTCAAGGCAAAAAATCATGTTTCTAGGGTCCCCTCGGATTTTTTCTAACTCTCCTGTCCAAGAAGAAAAGAGCAAGTTCTAAGAAAAGGTGAAAAAGTTGCAAAACAAGCTTGGGCCAGAAAAATCATGAAAAATGGCTAAGTCCTAGTCCAGGCGGTCCTTGGGACAGTTGGGACATCAGGGCGCGAATCGGCCGAAAGGGCGCTCCAGCGGCCACAAGCAGCAAGGGACATCCGGGACATGGGGACGCGGGACGCGAAAAGCCGAACCGCCAAGGTCGAAGAAAATCGACTAACAACACAGAGCAAGGTTGGGAATATCCGCCTTGGGACATCTGGCCGGAAAAAGGAGGACGCAAAGGACGGAACCACCCGATCGGGTTCCGGAAAAGAACTTTCCACCGGGACAAATTGGGACATAAAAGGACGCGCGGGACGCGGGGAGCCGAAGGAGCCGAGAGCCAATCAAATCACGCCACGTGTCATCGCCGAAAGAGGGACAGGAAGCCCAATCGGTGGATCGAAGTTTTTCCTCCCAGATAGCTTTGGGGACATCCGGGCCAAAGGGACGCGAGGGACGTGAAAAGCCGGCAGCCCGAGACGAATCAGAAATCATGCGCCACTGTCACAAGGGAAAACGTCCAAAAGTTCAAAGGGCAAGAGGTTCAAGGGTCACCCGAGCTAATAAAAAGAGGACACGTGTCCAATGGAGAAGGGGAAGTGTGGAGCTCTGGGAGGATTAGAGAATTTGGCAAAAGTTTGGCCAAAAACTAAAAGTAAAGGATGACCCCCGCCCCCCTCCAATCAATGCATCACGCCACGTGTCCCAAGTGGCGGGGGCGCGGGGGAAAAGTGAAAATGTTCCAAAATCATCAAAAAGTCAAAATTTCAAGGAAAACCCATGGGTAAGGAAGGAGAGAGAATTACGCATCCAATCAGTGCTTGACACGTGTCATCCAGGTGGCAGAGCGCGGGAAAAAATTTTGAAATCCATTTTTGCCTGTTTTGTGCCCTAAATCTTCAGATCACCATATCTTTCGATCCAGAGCTCGGATTTGCACGTTCTTTATATCATCGGAAAGCTTATAAAATTCTCTACATGATTCTAGGGTCAATCTTGAATTTTGGTGTAGTCTAGAGAGAGAAAAGTTAAGAAACAGCTCTGACGCGTGTTCATGGCCAGAAGTGACATTTCAACGACCAAATTTAATGCAGAATGGGTCGCATTCTCCTCCAATTCGGTCAAAAATGACAGGGTATGGGTTTGTAAGGTCCCCATGCCATTTTAATGCATTTACAGTCAAGGAGGAATGGGCTCCCACGTTTTGTATGTTTTCTCTCTCCTGGGCTCGACCCATGCAATGTAAAAGCCAGATTTGGCTCATTTCTAAAGGGGGAACATTTTTTTGGGCATAGCAATCTTCTTCTTTCACCTCCAAAGAAGTGATTGTTGAAGAATCAGACCTCTTCAAAGATCAGTAATAGCTTTTTTACCTCTCTCGAGGTCAATGCAAAGGTTTTGACATCGAAATGATAATGCAAGCTTTGTGAATGGTTTCAGTCCTTTGTTTGTATTATTTGCTTCATTTCAGATCCTAAATTATATCTTATCAGCCTGTGTATGTTTTATGTTGCAATCTTTGGTTTGTGTCTATTTGCATGACAAAAATATTCACCACTCCTTTTGGTGCATCACCATCTTTAGTTAGTTTCAATTTTTGCATTTCTATCCCCGTCTCCTTGCAATTTAGAGTAGGACTATAGTATGGATGCAAGCCTAGATGACCAACAAGTTATGGTCATGTCATCAAAGTATGCACAATTATATGTAAAAGGTATGTGAAATCCTTCATACATGAGGAATTGAGAAATAAGTATGTGTCCATGAGAATGAAAATAATGGTGCCACAAGGAGAGCATGAATATGGCCAGAAAGGTGAAATGAAAAAAGGGTGGTGAAATAAGGGAAGTATAGTGTGGTAACAAAAGAGAGATGATTAATTAAAAATTCCCTAAGGGGAAAAATTATGGCCACGAGGTGGGATTTTTCATAAGTTAAAGAATTTTGTGAAAGAAAATTCCGAAGGAAAGTTGAATATGACCATAGAAGTGGACCTAGAAATGGGTAAGAGAGGATTCACATATGGAAATAGAATTCCCTAAAGGGAAAGTATAGAATATGGCCCCGAATGTGGACTTTGGAAAAATAATGTATGCTCAAAAAAGGGATAATTTGAATATCATAATAGAATGCCTAGGTACAAAGATGAGTATGGTACCAAATATGGACATAAAGAAGAGATTGGTTAAGAGGATTTTCCTAAAGGGAAATATGTATGGTCTAGTGGGACTTTAGAGAGAAAGAGGGGATAACATCAGATGAGGAGTAGGGTAAGACACAACCTTAATGATAGTGACCCATGGGTATAAACATCTCCATGTCATATCAAGAAATGTGTGAGAAAAATATACTTCAATCACATTGAAGGTAAATAGAGTAAGTTCCAAGTGACGCAAGACACATGTGACCAAAATTGATGTTAGCAAATAACCAATGATAGTTAGTTATATCAAATATCAAAAGGAAAAAAGGATAAGATTATCTCATAAACCTAATTTTGACATGAAAAAAATAGGTTTAAGATGTTCTTGTATAAAGGGAAGAAGGTTCTCAAAAATTGGTGTTCCCTACAACTATTCCCACTTTCGAGGAAGGGGAAAGAGAAAACTGATCAATGTGGGAATTTTTCTAGAAGAAATTTGATCAATACAAAAGCTTTCTTAGGATGTTAATAAAATGGAAGGTTGATCAATACACGAAGCCTTCAAATTCCATAAGGAGTAGCCATCCTTCGAGGGTATGGTCTACTTTATACAATTTATGGATGGTGATAATAATATATGATAGCTGTCCTTTAAGGCATCGGTCTATTTTTCTTGATTTTTAGTTTCTCTTCGATTTTCATTTGTATGTCCTTTTTTTTTTTTCTGAACAACTATCCTTCGAGGGACGACTCTATTTTTGATAACTTTTATTTTTGACAAGAGCATCCATGATTTTTAATTTTTACATGGGGGAGAGCTTAGAATAGCTATGTAGACCAATTAGGAGGGGATAAATAATGCACAAGAGACACCCCTAGATCATTTGCATGGTTCCAATAAGTGAATATGAGGGTGATAGATGTAATGATTGTAGAGTTCTCACCAAAGGGGAGAACCTATCCATAAGGAAAATGTTATGGGTAGAGCCGTGGTGCCCATATTTAAGGTCGCATCTAGGAAGTGACAGAAGACCACATAATTCCAAATCATCACAATGAGAGATAGAAGAGGATGAGATGGAGTAATGATCTAAAGATATGGCTAATATAATTATTACACATGCTAATTGTAGAATGGTCACAAGTGCAATGCATTAAGGGGTTCCAATTCCAGTTTATCATCAAGGGAGGCCAAATGATAGATGTTTGACCCATACTTGCATGTAATAATGGATGGTCTAATCTAGTTAGAAGAAAACTTTCCATGTTGGCTCTTTTCTAGAGTAGTGAAATTTTTATTTTCTTTGAGGATGAGGTCACCTGACATTAAATTTTTGTTCCTTAAGGTGCTTATTATAAGTATGTTTAATGAGCTCCCGATAAACATGATGTTATTCAAGAGTGAGAAGACGATGCTAATCTAGAAACTTGCATTGTTCTAGATGACCTTTATGGTCTTCTTCGAGATGATTCCATGAAGGGACACACACAAAGAAGGAATTTGAACTTCAAGAGGAAGGATGAATTTGGAATTGTAAACAAGAGAAAAATGTGTAGCCCCCATGGAGTTATGAATGTTAGTGTGACAGGCCCAAAGGGAAAAAGGAAGCTAAAGATGCCAATTATGACCTACTTGATCAATAGTTTTGGCAAGAATATTTCAAAGGGTTTTATTGGTAGCTTTGACTTGGCCATTAGCTTGAGGATAATATGGAGAAGATAAGTTGAGTTGGATGTTTAATGCGTTACAAATTTTCTTAAGATCTTTTTTTAATGGACTATCTATTATCCATGTCAAATTTTTGGGGAACACCGAAGTGGTAGATAATGTGTTAATAAATAAAATTAATGATTGGGAAAAATTTATTTGAGGTGAGTGGGATTACTTCCACATTTTAGTGAAATATTTAGTTGTAGTGATGATAGAATGATTTTTCTATGAAGAACGAGGATTAATAAGACTAATAAGATCGAAACCCAACTGTGAAAAGGGCCAAAGGTCCTAAGTCAGTGTAAAGATTGACTAGGGATATGAATAATATTTGAATGTTACTAAATTTTAACATTTTCCAACATAATCACAATAATCTTAATTGAGGGAAGGCCATAATAGACAAGATAAAGAATGTGCTTAGAATGGATAAGCCACTAAAGTGCTTGCCACAAATACTATCATGGAATTATTGGATGGATTGAGAGGCTTCATGAGATTTAAGACATCGGTGAAGAACATCATCAAATATGTTTTTATAAATAATTCTACCAAGGATGACATATTGGTTGACATGCTTAACAAAAACCTCTTAGCATTTTTGGATAGATCAGGAGGAATAATGGATTTGGATAAATAATCAAAGATTTGGGAATACCAAAGGTCTAACAATTAGATTCAATAATATTAACCTAGGGTAATTCTAGGAAGGGTAATTCATGGAAAGGTCAATCATGATGATGAACAATGATAGAAATATTGGAATCTTTTGTTTTCCATGGGATTAGAGCTATAAGTGATGCCATCGTATCAGCAAAATGAGTGGTTGATCAAGGAATAGCTTGGATTGTGTAGGAATCAAATGCTTCAAGGAGAAGATGAACAATGTCATGATATTTTTGAATGGTATCATTTTTACATTGATACTCATCTAACACTTATTTGATTATAAGCTCGGAATCACCATAAATTTCAAGGACTTGAACACCTAGGAAGGAGACGGTTTCAAGACCTAAGATGAGTGCTTAGTACTCTTTAATGTTGTTTGTACACTAGAAATTGAGTTTTTATGAGGGAAATAGGATTTTCCAAGGAGGAATGAGGAAAATGATAGCACCTTCCCCTTGCTAAAAATTAGATCCATCGAATAAGTGAGTGAACTTAAGAGTGTAATACTTGTGATGGATGGGATTGATGGATTCATTTGAAAATTTCTCATAAGGAAGATGTTAACTGGGAAGAGGAACTTTCACTAGTTGATATGTGATAGCTTGGTCCTTAAAGTATTCTCAAGATATAAACTTGAGGTCAAACTTTGTCATGAGCATGATCCATTGAGTAACGTGATCACTATGATAAGGTTTAGAATGAAATGTCTTAAGAAGATGAAAGCTAGTAATGACATATGTCTTGTGATTAATGAGGTAGTGTTGAAGCTTAGATGTGGTGAAGAGGATATCATAAAACAACCTTTCAGCTTCATTTTAGTGGGTTTCATAGTCATGAAGAGTGCAGGTGATGTAATAAATAGCTTGTTCATGACCTTAGTCATCATGATGTGCTATCATGGCTCCTAGAGCATGATTAGTAGCAAATATGTATAGATAGAAGCGCTCCCCCTCATGTGGAGGTGTAAGCACTAGTGGAGATAGAAGTCATTTTTAAGGTCATCAAATTCCTTCTAAAAATTGTGATCCCAATTTAATTCTATGTATTTCAAAAGGAGGTGATGAAAGGTTTGGCAACAATAAGAAAGTTTCAAGATAAAACAATGAATAGATTGAAGGCATCCATGAAGAATGTGAAGTTACTTAAGATTGGAAGGAGGTATTTCGATAATTTCCTTAATTTTCATGGGTTCAAATTCAATACCCCTACTATAAATGATAAAGCCAAGAATTTTTCCCATTAAGACTCTAAATACACACTTGGTTGGATTGAGATGAAGATAAAATTGAATAAGGCACTTGAAAAGGATTTCAAGAATGAAAATATGGTCATGTCAATGTTTAGATTTTCCTAAAATATCATCAACATAGTCTTCTATAGTTTTTTGAATGAGATCATGAAAGATATAAGTCATGGCCCATTGATAAGTAACATTGAAATTATTTAATCAAAGGCATGACATGATAACAAAAGGTCCCCAAGGAATAACTAACAACATTTTGTGTTGATCTTCTAGTGTGATGAGAATTTTGTTATAACTAGAGAAACCATCCATGAGATAAATCATCTCATGACCTATGGTAAGATCCACAAGTTGATCGATGTTTGGAAGAGGGAAGTCGTCCTTAGGGCAAGTGAGATTGAGATCTCAAAAATTGGTACATATACAAAGCTTTCCCGATGCTTTGGAGATGGGAACAATGTTAGAAACCCATTAGATAGTTGATGGGAATGATGAAATTGGTAGAAAGAATGTGATGCAACTCTTCTTTAATAAGGAGGGAAATGCGAGGATGCATGCGGCAAGATTTTGCTTTACTAGTTTAGCATTGGGATAGGTGACAATATATTGGACGATGATAGAATGTTCTAGACCTATCATGTCTAAATAAGACCATGCAAATGTATTACTAGTAAAAGAGATGAAGGAATTGAAATATTATAACTTATGTGGATCAAGAGATTGGCCAACTTTGAAAATGTGAGGTTCTTGAGGAGTCCTACTATTAACATTAATGGTGGCATTGTTGAGGAGAGTAGGTGTGTTGGATGGTAAGGTCTTATGATTATAGGAATCCTTTTCCCCATGTGGGAAAGAATGGCATCATCATCAACACACTAAAGGATGTTAATGGTAGGAGAGTCTTCTTCTATCATGTCTGATGGCAAAGGGGAAGGGACCTAGTATGATTTTCACATTGATAAGTGACCGGTCCTAAAGTTATGGTGGAGACAAAAAAATTTAGAAATAATGGAAATGGTGTCATCCAGTTCCATGTCTTCAAGAGTTGGTAAGGAAGTTATGTTCATGTCTTTGGGAGTTAGAAGAGATGGGGAAGGTAGAGAAAGCATGTCCATGTCTTTGAGAGTTGGAAAAGATGGAGAAGTTAGAGAAGGTATGCCCATGTCTTAAAAAGTCAGAAAAGATAAAGGGGGTAAAGGAGGGTGGAGGAGGCATGTCCATGAGTATCTTATATGGTGGAATGGGGTCAGGTTGATGAGTGCATTAATTTACCTATTATATCATCTACATGGCTATTTATTTATTGCTAAAAAAATAAAAAAAATCATGGGGGCTGTTCTATATAATTATATCCTAAGCAAGGTTAATGCATTTCTCTTATTTTTGTTTCATGTGAACTCTTAACCATATAAATTCCTACTAACTACTTGTGTGACTAATATGATGATGTGTGCATGATAATAATGTGCATCTGCTACCAATCTTGGGAATTTATAATCAATAAGGCTGAGTATTTTTCCATCACGCCATCATGGAGGATTTTTCCATAACAAGCCTACAAACACGAGTCCTATTTTAGCTATATAACAAGATTTTAATGAGCTTTAATGAGGTTGTTATTGGTTTAATTTGGTTCCTATAATCATGGCATGTTTTGTAACTAATTGGGTCTATAAAGACACCTTCTTGAAGAAAATTTAGTAGTAGTTGATGATAGTAATTTATAGTATAATTTTATATCAGTTAGTGTTTACTTTCAGTCTCATATTGAAATATGTTTTGGAACCCATTTGAATCAATATAGTCGATGTTGTTTTGAATATATTTTGGTGTTAAGAGTACCTCAATCCCAAGGGAGAGCAAGGGCCCACTCAACCAAGGTGATTGGAGGATTGATGTTTCATGCATGCTCGTTATCTTTGATAAGTTCAAGTTTAAATGATTTGATTTGAATGCTTATCTGTAGTTTCTTATTTCCTTGCTTAGTATATTTCATGCTTCCATTTTAATTCTATGTGTGTTACTTCAATTCTGTTATTTTAATTTTGATATTTCAATTTGGTATGTATTTTAATTCGATTTGTGCATTTCAAATTTAGTTAAAGTATTTCCTTTAAAAGCATTTTTATTACAGCAATGTTGTTTCAGTAGCTTACATGTATTTCATTTCAGTATTTTAGCATTGCATTTCCTTTCTGTATATTAGAGGGAAACAAGGGGAACCACACCAACCAAAACCCCCAAAGAGAATTTTTGGTCATAAAAGTTGCACCCATGTCTCTAACCAAAAGAACCGAGTCATTTGAGATCACAATATAGTTTTCTCCAAGTTGTGGGTCCTTGTGCACTTGAGACAAATCTCCGAAGAAGGATTGTTCCTCTATCCATTTCTACTACTACACTGCTCCTAGTACTAAAAAGGGAAAAATGAGCTAATGATGCCAAGGGACCAGGGATAGGAGGATAACATGAAAGGAAACTACACTAAAAGGTGATAGCAAAAAAAAGAGGGATGAACACTATCTATTATGAGAAAAAATGAAAGGAAATGCGTGAAAGAAGGCTAGGCATGTGTAGCATAACTTAAAATGTATTTACCAGATTAGTCTCATGGAACACAACTCAATAAGGAAGTGCAAGGGACATAGAATGACACAAGGAGCACACAATGCAAAATAAAAGGCAAGGGTAAGGAATGCAAACATGTTACGATACAAAATAGTCATCAAACTATACTTCTATTACTTCTAAAATGCAAAAGTTGTTACTGATAGAAAAAGAGGCCAATATCCACATGTAATAATCGGATCCAGAGGTCTACAACTCAAAATAAAGAAAATATGAAGTCCTTGGCAAAAATGCATAAGGATTAAAAGTATCCAACATTAAAAATGATCCCATCTCTTACATTTATAGATGAATCCATGGAAGAAGAAGAGGAGGGAAAACTTGAATTTGAAATGCAACCACCAACAAGAAGCATTCAATGCCTACAAATCCACCTAAGAATCTGCCAAATGCACTTCCTTAAATATTTTTGTATGTTGAAGAAGGAAGGAGGGTGAATCAGATCAAATCAGGTGGTTGGAGAAATTAGATCTACCCATTAATGATTAGAAATACATTTTCCCATTTATCACCTACCAAATCTACCAAGAATTTGAATTTGAATATTTATCACTATAGCCTAGGTCAATAGCTATCTCGATAAGTCCAGGTGCACATTGATTAGAGCTCTTTGTAGAAAAATATACGGTTGTCATAAATTTTTTAGAGTTTTCAAGGACATAAAATACGTGGCACACGTGGCTTAGCTCAAAGATGTCCAATTGTGCAAATGTTCCTACTATTTCTACCATGTGTCACTCACTAATTCATCGTAAGGATTCAACACCCTATTGGAACACTTTGACTGGTTGTGCACGATACACTCGGGCATGTCAAAATGATGGAAATGGAATGGCATAGGGGAGGGCGCAAAGGATATGCGCACAAAAAGAAAAGGGTGCAGAAGAAGTCGGAAGGAAGGAATGCATGATGTATGTGAGGAAATGAGGCAAACTAGTGAATAGATAATGCACGGTTAAGGTGTAACTATTACAAAGTAATATGTGGGGCACACGAGAGGGCCAGGACTTAGTTAATTGAAGCAAGTGTGAGGTGTGCACATAGGATGAAACAACTACTAGGAGGAATGTGAATGCGTAAAAGACACATCTAAGGGGAATATGGAACAAAGAGGAAAAGGAAAGGAAGGGAAGAAGGGGAAGCATAAGGGCGTGTGAGGAAAAGAAGGGAATGTGCCAAGGGAACTTGAGCATGCATAATCTTACAATGAAGAGCTCATGAGCTAGAATATGTATACAAGTTGTCCAAATAACTAGGAGAGTTATTTGGATAAAAATTTGGTGAATTTTGAGGCCATCTTCCTACTAGATAAATAAGATCAGATTCTAAAGAATCCATTGGGAATGAAGTCTGTATGTAATCATGAAATTATGATCTACGGATTTGAAAAAAACTACCCCCGAAATCACTTGAAGGATTATTTCTTGACTCTATTATGAATTTTGTAATCTACTAAAAGAAGGCCCACATCCTGAAAGCAACAAAATAACATGCATGGGAAGCATGCTAGAGGAAAAAACTATGTACAAATAAATAATGTGCATGCAAAACACTTCGAGGAATTAATAGTACTCTAATATATACAAAATGATGAAGCAAACAAACTTAATAGAAGGGTTTGAAATAGATCCCATTTATTGGGATTTACAAAGACACCTCCACCAAGATGAGTTAACTTGAAAGAGGTATCCTCTTTGTATGAACTGATGGTATATGGGCCACTCTAAAGTGCATCAAACTTTGAATGATTCCCTAGTTTATCTTTGTCAATATCCCATTTAAATATTAAGTCTTGAATTTGAAAGCTTGAAACCTAACCTTTCATTAAACCATTTCTTTGTTGTTTGTTGATGTTTTTCTAGCTTGATCATGGTATAATTTCTTGATTCTTCAAGATTAACCACTTCTACCATTCTGATTTCTCTTTGGTCTACACCTTCAAATTCTAATTGTTGGGAAAGTGATAATGAATTCAAATCCAACGTCAAAGGAAGGGTAGTCTCCTTGCCATAGACAAGCCTGTAAGGTGAAGTTCCTATTGCCTTTTTTATTGTGATTTTTTCTTCCCAGAGCATGTGTGAGACCTTAGTATGGAACTTTATTTGACTAATGTTCATTGTGTGCTTCATGATTCTGATCAGGTTCTTATTTGTTGACTTTTCCAAACCATTTCCTTGGGGTAATATTTGGAAGAATTCTTGAGATAGATTCCTAGTTTTAGATCCCAATCGAGATCTTGGTCCCAAGCAAGGATTTTTCATTATTATAAAAAATGGTTTGAGGAAAACCAAACCTTGTGACTATACCTTCAAGAATTTCAAGGATGACTAACTCAGTTGATTCCTTGAGTGCAATAGATTTTGTCCATCTAGTTAAGTAATTTGTAGTTTATCAAGACCCCACTTGTGTCTAGCACTTGAAGGTGGATTGATCATGCCTATGAAGTCAAGACCCCATTGCACAAAAGGTTGATTATCCTAAATTGGTCAGAGGGGAAGCACTACCAATATTTTCTTTCTTGAAAAAAAAGTGCATTCCTTGCATTTTGTGACCCACTTGTGTGCATCTGCAAAAAGAGTAGGCCAAAATATACATTTCATTATGATCTTCATTGTTGTAGTTTTGGAAAAGAAGTTTCGACCAAAGAATCCATCATGAAATTTTGCTAACAATTTTTTAGTTGGTGTGTTGTTGATACATCTTAACAACACATCATCAATATTCTTTTGAAGAGAATTCCATCAATCAAAACATAAGGGATAGATTGTAACCTCAGATGTCTTTTCTTTGTCTTATTTAAACTAGGAGGGTATGTTCCCTTGGAAATAAATGTGATCATGTCCTTCATCCAGTTATGCATGCTAGGAATGTATTCTACTCAAGTTCTACACATGGGATGTCCTCATCTAAAAAAAATAAAGCTACGATTCATTCTCGCATATTTAGCAATCTTCTTGCAAATTACGCTAATTCTTACCATTTTTTGGTTCTGATATTCACATTGTATTCCATGATTTTGGTCACCCATAATTCTCTCTTTTCACTAATCTTTGCTTCCATGATGAAGTCTTTGAGAAGAGTGGGAGAATAACACCTTAATATGATTTTTGGTAAGCATACTTTTGAATTTCTTGAGTGCATGCATGATGGTGAAGATTTTCTTCTCCATGTGACTGTATTTTAATTCATAATCCTTTAGTGTATGGATGAAGAAAGCCACTGGTTGTTCCACCCCTTTCTCATTTTCTTGTGTTAGGATGGCAATAACACTCACATCAGCACCATAAGCATAAAGGATGAAATCATTTGAGTAATCCAGGTTAATGAGTGTTGGTGCACAAGTAATTTCTTGCTTGATTTTTTTGAATCTCTCTCTTCCTTTTGTTGTCCATCTGATGGTTGTGTCCTTCTTGAGCATGAGGGTGATGGGCTGAACCAGTCCTCCAAAGTTAGGGATAAAACGCCTTAAAATTTTGATCTCTCCAAGGAAGGATTATAAGGCTTTCTTGTGCATCGGTAGGGAAAGAACCAAGATGGCTAAAAAGAACTCGGTATCAATTATGAGTCCATCCTTCAAAACTACATAGCCTAAGATCTTACCTGTGCCACTACAAAATTACACTTCTTGGGGTTAATAGATACCCCAAAAATTTTACATCACTCAAAGACTTTCTCCAAGTGCGCCATATGATCCTTGCTTTGCTTTGAGAATATTGTTATGTCATTAAGGTAAACCAAGATTAATTCATTGATGTAACTGTAGACACCTAAATTTTGTTACATTCCCCTAGCCCCTAATCGATAACCAACTTAAACATGGGAACCTAACCATGGCCCCATTTCATCGCACATTAATAATTAATTTAATTATTTTTAATTAAATTAAATACCCATCCTCACAATATCCATTATTTTATTACCTTAATTGACCTAATTTACACCTCACCTAGACACCTCAAATTGCCACCCACCTCACCCTAGACCTATTCTTGGCTTGTTTCCATAACTAACAATAAATAAGTCTTACTTGCCTTAATGAGATAAGATTTGATCTAACCCTAAAATCAATGCCTAAGATTTCTCTAACCAAATTCCCACTCATAAGAAGGAAGCTTTCGTTCTAATCCATGACAACAAACCAACTTGGCCCAAGAAATTAGAAAGATCTTCCCATTTTAGTAAACCTAGGGAATCCCACCTTAACCGATGCCCATTTAGACCTAAATTGATGCTAATAAGATGGAACTACCGTTGGTTACCATTTATTCACCTTAGCAACCTTGTTTGAGAGGTTGGTAGATTCGAGACTAGATGAGAACACATTTAGAGCTATATGCAAGCATAACCAACATTTTTGCATGTATCTAAGCATCCAAAACAATCATCTAGGTAGATCTAGAACCATTTCACCCATGGTAGCATTCTAGGAGATAGTGCCATGACACCAAACACCATTCCTGTCATCAATGTCACCTCCATCCATCCGTCAAACCTACATCACAGTAAGTATCTTGTTAACCAAAATTCTTCTATTTTCATTCTAGTAGGCTTTTTTACTTCTGTTATTAGTTTCTACTTGAACTCTCACTTCCCCACCATTTATCTCCATAAAAGTTTGATAATTCCTTCACCCACACAATAAAATCACCCATACTTGACTTATAGACATCTTTGATTATTTCTAACACCTCCTCAGACTTACACCTAGTCCTCACCATCCCCGAATCAGTCTCATAAAAATCCCTAAACCATGAAATATTGAGTTATTGAAAATTCTCAGTAACCTGTCATTAGTTATCACTAAACCATCGTCGGTTATACAAGACCGATGGAGGTCTCTATGTTTTATACCTTTCCCAAAAATAGAGCCAAACAACCTCCTACCAATTGACCTAAACAACCCGCAATTAGACCCCACGACAGTCTAATACCTTAACAATTACCCCATCCTTTAGATCCAAGTATTACCTATCTTGTCAGTGATTGGATTTGTTTATTGACTTGAATGAGATACCTAAAGAGTATTAACTAAAGTAGGAATTTACTTCTTTCTCGCATTAATTTTTTTAAAAAGTGGATTGATAGCCATCTAAGAAGTATCACACTTCCTAGAACTAGCATACGCTAGGTAGTCCACACTGTCATATATCATTTAACTTCTCTTTTTTATCTTGTTTTCTATTACAGGTAGTTTCTCCTAGCTAAAAGGAAGCTCTCACAATCGACATTGGATCAAGAAGTCAGAACACACGCAATAACCATCGACTAACCCATTTAACAGGTATTCCTCCTAGCCCATAACCCTATCTATTTTGTCATTCAAAAACGTAAAGAAAATGGTGAAACATTTTGGCACGCCCGGTGGGACCCATCAGGGGTTCTATTGCATTTTCTTCATTTCTAGGTGAAATTTGTGTGTTTGTTTCCCTTAAAAGGCTTACAAAATTATTTTATTCCCTAATAATCCTCTCTTCTTTCTAATTTCTCTAAAAGAAATATTTCTCTTGGTGCATTTAAAAGAAATCAATATTCTTTCTTGCTTTCTGCATTTAGTGAAAGAGCATACCCTCTCCTATTCATCATTTGCTTCATCAAACATAATATTTTTTATTTGGGCTTAAAATTAGTTGCATTACATTATGATTTGTTACATTTAGCTCACATTAAAATGAGGGAAACCTATATGCTAGAAGTCATGCCAAGTGATGGTTGAAAAAATAAACATAGAAAGAACATTCTCTGTCTCTCTCTATGTCTTACCAAACTTGCACAAAATTGAAATATATACATCTTTCTTAAACAACATCTTACTTGGGAACACCTATCAGTGATCACATGATTCAATTGGTAGGTACTCCCCAGCTCATTACCATTGTGAAGTCATTATCTCATAGGATGTCCCGCCCCCACCATAACATACATGAAACCTCTCCTTTTAATATCCTTCTTCGTAGAAGCCTTCCTCACTAAAAAAACTCTATTCTAAATTCTTGAATCAATATTCTAAATAGCATAATCTCAAAACAATAAAAATCACTTGTTAGGTATGTGTTTTTCGTGTTTGATTGACATGCATTCTGAGGTGTGAGGATACGCTTCTCCATTTTTCCATTTTGTTGCCTTACACACTCCCCAATCATAATTGGAGTATTATGACTTCTTCATATTATGTCGAACTTAATTACATCATCTCTAGACCTCTCCGGGGTTGATTATTTATCTCATTAAAATTCATAACAATCCATTTTTCTACATCTTTCCAATTTTCACAGTAACCGACATCGATTACCCCTGACCGGCATCAATTTTTCTTAACCGACATCGATTTTCTGTTATTTTGGGTTAAATTTCCTAAAAGAAACCTTATTTCATTTTCTTTGTTGTCAAAGTTCCTATGAGTCTCTATACTCTCTCTAGCTTTGATAAACAATCAACATACAACTTGTTCATCTAACCATCACTAGTCTTTTCCTCATTTGATAAAATTGTTCTGTCTTGCCTCATAGTAACCGACCTTGGTTACCCCTTAACCGACATCAGTCATCCTTAACTAGCGTCAGTTACCTTGTATTGAACATCAACTGATATATTACCCAAATCTACCTATAAACACATGTTTTCTTCATTCCTGCTACTTTCTATGTCACCTATAGGATACAACATCACCTGATATACATCCATTCACATGGTGTTGACTCATAGCCAAGCTAACGCTCTTATATTTCATGCAATTCATCAACCACTCCCACCTAGTCCTTCATCACCTTCTATCCTATCACCCATGGATCTAAACCTACCTACCACCATTGCAGTAGGAGATGAAGAATTTGCATGACTCCTTGATCAAAATCCCATGGCCTTACAGTTCTACCTTTCCCATTCTTCCACCTAGGACTCCTCAGTTAGTTGATATATGGCATGCATGTATCCATCTCTCCTACTCTTATTCTCACTTCTACAACAACCCCTAATAATTTGACATCACCTCGCTTCACCTCCGGTAGTTTCACAACTAAGACCCATACTACGCCATGATTGTTGCCTCGTAGTATCACTCGCACTGAAGTATATGTTGTCCCCTCATCAACCAGAAGACCATAACCCCATCTACACCCATCATCTCACAAATACCCATTACAACACAACCACCCATGGTGTCGATAACCCCTACTCCATTCCAAAATCTTGTCCTCTCTATCCCACAAGCACTTCCCCCAATTAATACTAGAGTCACTATGATTATCCCACATATATACACATACTATCAACAACCACCTATCTTGTATGTCACCCATTCTGAAT
Organism: Taxus wallichiana var. yunnanensis; assembly: GCA_018340775.1. Classification (NCBI taxonomy): domain Eukaryota; kingdom Viridiplantae; phylum Streptophyta; class Pinopsida; order Cupressales; family Taxaceae; genus Taxus; species Taxus wallichiana. Next base: position 641,181,984 of record CM031242.1, on the reverse strand, counting down.
ACATACCCTCTATATCAGTCCCCTATTCTCAACTTCCCTATTCGGATCACCATCTAATGGAATGTCTCCCATGTCACAAGTTCACTACCTATCCCCTTATGCCACAGAGGAACCCTTCCACCACAACCTACCAATGACCTCAACAAATCAATATGATGGAAAGGATGCAAACACTAGAAGCATCGCTTTTGGGGTCGTGTAATTCTCTCACATATAATGAAATCTGTAATGAGCCCATTCATCCATCCATCCCTATTCAACCATACCTCAGACATTGGGAAATGCCAAAATTCAATCAAGTTTGAATAGTAAATAAGACCCGTAGCAACATTTTCTATCTTTCAAACATGGGCGTTACTGATATCCCATGACAATGTTGTACTCCTACGAACCTTCCCAATGTCCTTGACAGACCTTCCCTAGACTAGTATAGTGGGCTACCAAGACACTCCATCTACTCGTTTAATAAAGTATCCCAAGGCTTCTTAGATCAATTATCCATCAACATTGTTAAGAAGGTTATCATGATTGATCTTTATTCCACACAATAGTACGACGATGAGTCTATCGTTGACTTTGTCTCTTAATGGTGCAACCTAATTGACCAGCTCACATTTTAATTACCTCAAACTGAACTCATAGAGTTATTTACTTGGGCTTGCACAAGACACATCTCACCAACTCTACAGGTGCATACTTTTTGCACTTTTGATGAGGCATTTGGCATGGTACAAAAATTGGAAATTTGTGCTATCAAAGAGAAGAAAATTCAACTTCATAACAAGAATATCACGTTAAAAAAATGATGCTTCTTCATCTTCAAAACCCCAAAATAACTTTTCAAAACCCAAAGGATCTATAAATGGTGTAGTTCTCAAGGCTAGTCCCCCTCATCAATCAAACCCAACAAAACCTCATTCTAATCTCTCTCCCATCCAAGCTTTCTAGTTTAGATGAGAACAATGAAATTACACTTCGATAGGAGAATCATACTCTTTTGTTTTGGGAAATACTATTAAGGTTGGTGCCAGTACCCTTCCACCTATAAAACCATGTACTAGTTTTGACCCTGATTGAACCATGCCCACATGGTATAAGGAACATGAATTTTTCAACTATCATTGTGTGAAAGGTCATAACGAAAGTAACTACATCACCTTTAAGAATATCGTCCAATAAATTTTAAACAACAGTGATCTAGTCTTGGATAGCCCAAATGCACCTGCTAACCAAATCCTACACATCTTCAAGAATCCATTCCTAATCATGCCCCATCTTCCAACCAAATTGGTGACACTTCAAAAATGATAGCAATGTCTCATGAGGTTCACGCTATTTTTAATGACATAATAGTTGCTTCCCAATTGCCTCATGTTCCTTCCATAGATTAAATCTAGCCCAAGCTCCACTACCTACATAACGAATTTTATCATCTACTCCTCCACCCACGATGAACCCCCTTCATTTTCTCCTTCACCTATGGAAGATACTATACTTAGCACACAACCTTTGGCATCTCTAAGTACCGAGCATTTGTTAATGACACCTCTCCTACTCATAGGAGATACATGTTCACAAGATACACCATCACAAGGAGATTTAACCTTGTCTCTAGCCCATCCTCTCCTCTACCCATAGAGGATCCTGTAGGAATACCATTTCCTTTAGATGACCATTCACCATCGGACCTTCAAGATCCCACAGATCTGCTTTCAGCTCTCTTACCCATAGAGTCCGAGGCTAGCCATTTCCCTATGTCTCAAACACATTTTATGGGAATTACAACTCGATCCACATCGGCCCCACTTACAATAGCACCATTTTCACGCTTGGCTGATCACCTAGACTATGTCAATAGATCCTTACTTTGGGGATGCCTTCTACTTCCTTTTTAACATAAATTCAATTATCCTTCACTAACACCTCCTATCTATCCAAAAGTATTTCGAGTAACCAAACCAAAATAAACTACGAATATTGCAACACCTTCCACTTCACCACCCATGGCCGAACTCATACCTCTTTCCATAACCCAACATACATCTACACATAAACACCTACCCTTGCCTATATCATCTCCCTTACCTAAACCTATCCCTACCTTGGGGTCATACCAACAGCTAGCCTTAGTCACCCTCCCATCAAATTAGATTTAGCCACATCTTCCAAAACTAATGCTAAACTTACCCCAGCCCCTAAAAATAAGATCCAATCTCCTAGGCCTCATACACCAACCTTGCCTACCATGCCAATATCACCTTCACCCCTTCTGTCTATCCTAGGACCTCACCCCTCGACCCTAGCCAAGAAACTCCCATCCACCTAAACCAAGTGTTAGGTTGTGGAGCCTTTTTTCATGTGAGGAAGTGTTGAAGACTATACACTAAGAGTACTATACACTTTCCATAGTTATTTCACTAGGTTTGGGGGCGGAGCCTGAAAAAAAAAAATTGGCCTTAAAACATGCCCGATATACCAAGAAATGTGTGTTTCTCATATGGGTGGATTTTTGACCCATATGTTTATGGGATGGTTTTTTCCCATGGTTTTTTTTATACCCACGGTTTTGTGAAACTACTTAAGTCATTGTCTATACATATGGCAGGTATAATGTAACATTGTAGATGTGTTTTGAATTCATGTGTGAATTCTGTAGAGTTTTTTCAACATAGCTACAAATAGATCTAGATATTGTATTGAGAGAGCGGTGGCTTGTAATAAAATATGAGAAAGTGATTCTTGGTGGATGTAGCCCAAATCGGGTGAACCACATTAAATACTATCTCTTTCTCTTGTGTTATTTTATTTTGAACTTTTATTTGAGATCTATAATAATTTCTACATATTAGTTTCTATTGTTGTGATTCTATGAGGGATTATTCCACATATTTTATCCCTTATTTCCTAACAATTGGTATCGAGCTTGGTTTGGTTTTCTAAAGTGTTGAATTGCGGGAATTTTTATCTTGAGTGGGAGCTATGGCAGATGATGGAAGATCTAGGGTTGATAAATTCAACGGGTAGAATTTCAGCCTTTGGAAGATGCAAATGGAATATTACCTTTATCAGAAGGATCTTTATATTCCGTTGTCGAGAAGGTGAACAAACCCTCTAGCATGTGCAGATGTGGAATGGGATTTTCTAGATAGGAAGGAACTTGGGACAATGCAAGTCAGTGTCTTGCATCTTTGTTATTATTTAATGTTTCAAAGGAAAAGAATACAAAAGAACTAATGGATGCATTAGGAAGTTTTATGAAAAACCCTCGCCTCAAATAAGATATTTTTAATGAAAAATTTGTTTAATATGAAGATGTATGAGAATGGTTCTAAGTAGCATATCATTTAAATTATTTTAATATGGTTGTAAATATGTTAGCTTCAGTTACATTAGAATTCAATGAAGAAGTTAGGGCTTTATTAGTTCTATGCTCTTTCTTGAAGAGTTGGAATAACTTGGTAATGGCGGTAAGAAAATCGGTTCCAACTAACTCAAAGTTGAAGTTTGAGGATGTTGTAGGGTGATTCTAAGTGAGGAAATGTGAAGAAAAATCTCTAAGGAATATTCTAATTCAGGGAATGCTTTGACAATGGAAACAAGAGGGAGACAAGAATAGAAGAAGTGTGGAAAATCAAAACATAGAGAAAGGTAAAAATCCAAAAGAAAGATAGTATGTTGGCACTAGTGGAAAGTCTGGGCATGCAAAGAAGGACTGTTGGGAGCTTCAGGACAAGAAGAAACAACATGAAGAAAACAAGGAGGCAAATGTGGCAACAGTAATGTATGTCAGGATGCTTTGATTCTTTCTTTGCACAATATTACTGAATCTTTGGTTTTAGATTCGGGGGCTTATTTCCATGCTACTCCACATAGGCATTATTTTGTTGATTATGTTCAAGGAGATTTTGGGCATGTGTTTCCTTGGTGATGATGAGCCTTGTAGCATAGTTGGAAAAGGTTCTTCTTAGGTTAAAATGCATAATGGGAATACTTGGCTATTGAAGGATGTCAGACATGTGCCTACATTAAGATGAAATTTGATATCGAGAGGGTAGTTGGGAAGTGATGGTTATACTGTGATATTTATAGTGGACTCTTGGAAGGTTACCAAGGGTACTCTTGTGGTGGAAATAGGTAAGAAGGTTGGAACCTTTGAACATTCCCATTCATGACTCTAGAACAAGGGATTTTTTTTTACATAACGTTCTCTACTCTAAATTATTATAATTTAGAACACACGTTCCAAGTTTTAATTAATGTTCTCTGTTCTAAATGACTATGATTTAAAACACACATTACTTTTAGACTAATGTTCTCTGTTCACATATTCATAATATGGAACACACATTCCATGCCATTCAATCACATAATAGATAACCATATGCAGCTGTAATGACTCGATGAATTACCGATCTCCCATTTCATGGCTCGAGTTTCATCGATCTCTCATTTCATGACTCGGCTTCTTACCGATCCTTCATGTTAATTCAATGTAATGTATACTAAGTATACCTGGTTCTCTTTACCCTTTCGGGTATTGAAGTGTTCTATTTAAGAGGCCTATCTGAATATCTGTTACCGATATCCATCTGAAATCCTACTTCTTAAACTAGGTGATCCAGGACAACGCAACCAATAGCTTGCGATACTTTGGCCAAATATTTTCACATGCTTAGCATGATTATATTCCTAGATGACATACTCATCAATGGAATACATCCTTCACCCCACTTCATCTATTATCTAGAATGGTCTTTTCTAACTCCTGTCAGTCCTCTTGTCCAAGGTTGAACCTTAATCCAAGTCAACAATATGAAAAGGTATAGAGAAGCACTCATGATGACTAAGGGTACATAGACATGTTCCTAACTTGGTCCAAAGTAAAACTGAGGCCAAGTCCAAGCTTATGTAAACCTAGATGATCTGATTCGGAAGGGTGTTGCAACATGTCAGCTGCAACATTGTGTCATCATGAAGACCCGACCTTCATGATGACACCTTATTGTAGTTGGCGTGTACCAACATCCTATGGAATCCTCCCATCTAGGGGTACATATCTAGCTAAGAGGTTGATCACTTTCTTATCTTTATAATTTAAGAATAAGTTTCAACAACCTTGTTGATTCTCTAACCTCTTTGTTCATTACAGTTGCTAGCCATGAATGACTTAAATTGTCATGTAGCTTAATATACAATCACTCCTTAAAAGGATTGTATATCATTTCTTGGTTCATTATTTAAAGTTTCAGACTTACAGTCCAAATCAGCTTAACCAAGTTCACTCATGGTTGGGTTTTAAATCCATGTTTCTTTATAATAGACTTCATTAGAATGAGGTCTATTTATTATACACATGTATCCATTTATTTTCAATTATCTTACCTTAGTTTAAGGTTTATTAAGAGGAGGTATGATTTCCTCTTTCCGAATATCCTTTGGATACGACACCCCAAAAGAGTATTAACAAATTA